>OY728165.1:1908790628-1910040628 GCA_963277665.1 Viscum album
ATTCCTGCACATGAAGGATATGTATTGATTCCCAGATTTGTTATCCCGACCTATTCACCAATAAAAAAATTCATGTTCATGTACCTATGCATGGAAAAAAATTATGGAACGTTTAGAACTATCTGTGTCTTGATTCCTACCCTTGTAGTATACGTAGTGATGCCGAGATTTGGAATCCTGGCCCAACCACCAATAAAAATGACCTTCCCTGTGTGTAGGCCAAACTTCTATTAGGAGTCCATGAGAGGTCCTAACCACATGACATAAAACTATGAGATTCATCCAAAGTTAGGTATGACACAAATCACAATGTTATGAAATCTATAACATTACCCATAATTTCTTACTTCAAAATTTTAATGGGATGATGGAAATTCCCAGTCTAAATTCTGAAACATGTAAGAAATAGAAACATCAAACTTCCCCCCAGCATAAGAGTAATTTATATGTGTATGCTCTATTATTTCAAATATAATCAGGGTCTGAATATTTCATTCACACCAAAACACTTATTTCCCATTGGTCATAATCAATACACCGAGAAATCTTGGGTCCCCATAAACATTTTTTGATTTTAGAGATGGAAGGCCAATGTCCTGCAGAATTTTTTTTTACTATGCACATCATGACTTGGTGGATCTACATATGGTTCCCACAAGATGGCCATAAATCAAAAGAAAATTTTATCCTCAAAAGACTCATATCCTACCTCGGCATTTCGAATGGCTTTTATGCTCCATGTCATTCATCTGGGAACAGGTTTCCCTCAGGACTACGGTTTACACCTTTGATAATCAACCATGTCCAAGGAATGCCAAAATATCCAATCCATAGTTTAACCAAATATATTAATTGTAATTGTGATAGCTTAATTTCCTCACCACAAAATGTTAAACTGCAAAGATAGAATAATCCTTGTTTTATGACGTTAAATTTCATATAATTGGTTTAAGTATAATGTTTTCTCTGATGTTGATTCTACTATTATTATGCAGTGATCCAGAATCCTCACAATCCATTATTTCTCACACTGACCACAGCTCACGTGATCTTAGGGATCTTACCGAGATATCAACCATTACATTATTGAAAAATATTCCAAGAATTTGGTCCTAGAAGTATGACCTTAAAAGGAATTTCACGCTTCCCTTCTCCTTAAAGAACTCTACATCCTGGTTGTACAACGTTAAATGATAGGGTACCTCAAATATGGGAAGAATGCCTCGCCCTATGTGTGAGTCAGATCTACTTAAGGGAAACCTGATTCCATGAGGGAATCACAACCCAAATGTCTCTAATGTATCTCTATACACTCCTTCCATACCTCAAACTCTATGATCTGAATGATCTTGAATACCCATAATGTTCAATGTCCATCGAATATGGAAGTCCAGTGTCATATAAAGACCTTTGTTTGAATATCCACATCAAGCCCCAGTGCCACTACATATAGAGCCTACATGATGGTCATCAATCAAAGGAAAATTCTTCCTCAAGAGAGTCCTCTCCTATCTTAGTACACCAAATTCCTTCCAGGACTCATGACCTCCATCCTAATTGAAGGGACAACATATTCATTATTTACATTCTCCTTCCTACCCTTGTCCAGAATATATCAGAACATTCTTGTTTGATTCATCTCTGGTATCTATTTATGTTTCTTTAAAATAAAGAAACCCCATCCATATGCATGAATTAAACCTGAATATAAGAGGGAAAAATTCCCCCACTTATTTCTAAGCTCCCCAGAAGAATTAGGCTAAAAGAAATGTCTATTTTCATTATTAGTAACATCCCCTATGAAAAGTCATATACCATGTTAAAAAAGGTCCCAATATCAATTATCATTAATATCCATCAGATACGGAAGGCCAGTGTCTTGCATACACCATTATTTGACTATTCACATCATGCCCTGGTGTCTCTGCATTCCATGCCTACAATAAAGCCATCAGTAAAAGTAAAATTCGTCCTCTGGAGAGTCTTTTCCAATTTTCGTACGATCATATGACATTCATGTCCTGTCTCACCCCTCAGGTTTGGAAAACCCCTCTGAAAAATGGATTCCATATCCTCCCATTTTCAAATTCCCAGACATAAAAAGGATTTCTAATTGAACTGACCATTCACCGGCTATCCCATACACAAGTATGATTTATGTGGGAGCAGTTTACCAATCAACGCTGATGTGAAATTCCATAATACTTTCAAACATCATCAACCATAAACACCACCAAATATATCTCCCAACATCAATATAAATTCAAAATGTTGTAAATCCTCCTGGTCCATCGAATATGGAAAAGCAATGTTCTGTGGAAACCATTTTTTTGCATATTCACATCATGACCCAGTGGCTCGGCATATGGATCCTACAAAACCGTCATAAATAAAAGGAAAATTCTTCCTCTGGAGAGTCCTATTATACAAATATATGCCTAAAATAGATCCAATGCTTCTTGCATAGACAAAACGCACAAATTAAAAGTTAAGAAAAAAATCATCCATTCACATTTGAAGGATATTAATACATTCTCGAATTATGAATTATGAATTGGGGTCCCTACTCCATCTTGTTTGGTCAATGTTTTTTGACATAAAACATCAGTATTAAGCCTGAAAAGAAGGACTATAAACTACTAGTGAATAAGACATAATACTATCCAATGTGTAAATTCGCAAAGGGTACCATGGTATAATAGTTGAGTATCATATTTTTAATCATGTATTGTCTTTGGTCTAAACCTCAACAAAAGGTGTTCTGAGATTTTGAAAGAAACGTAGGGAATGTTAGGTCAAAAACCCAGAAAGGGCGGACTAAGAAAAATTCAACTTATACCTGCTATTCCTATTTCAAGAAAGATTCATAAAAAATTAGGGTAATAGTGAAAAAAGATACAATAGTTTATGTGGTGTTCCAAAAAACCTCAATAATAGTCGAACTATGCTCGATGAGTCCTGCAGCTCAAGAAAAAATTAGAGCCTAATTCGATTAATTCAATTTACTAATAGTGATTAAAAGTTTAAAATTAATACCTGATTGTAAATAATGTTTATATGATTGATTGTGTTCAATCGACCTGATAGGAAATGTAAAATAATAAGTATTTGATTGTAAATTAGTTTCATTGAGTTAAAAAATAGAGGAACATCCGTAGTTTACAGTTTCTCTAAAGTATCAAAAGGAAATAGTGTACACATTATCATTTGGGAACGTTACAATAAGGAATAGATATCTCTTTCTAGAAAATTGGAAAGCGACTAATGCAGGCCTTCAAGAGTTTGTTTTAAATAAGCTCTCATGTTTGCTTCATCCTTGACCAATGGACTCCACCATTCCATAACAGCTTTAAGGTCTTACAATTTCTTCAGGAAGGAATTTTTATTAGAACATAAATAGCCCAATTAAGCATTAATCCTTGCTACACAGACCTCTCACTCTCTCAACTCTTCATTTTGGGTGATCACTAAATCATGATACTTTGCCTCTTCAGCTGTTAAGTGATCGAGGTCCTCTGAAACATATCAAGAGGTTGTTACCTGATAATGGGAAGAATTTAACTTGGAAAGCTTGTCCGTGTAGGAATTTATGTCTTCATGGTAATGATGATCTAGTAGATAAGGAAATTTAAGTGATGTCAATCAAACCCACTAGAACCCAGCTCGATGAATAACCACAGTATTTTTTCATTCTTGATAGTAAAGTTAGTCGTAGGTGTTTCCATGAAAAGGGAACATAACTAATGTCACTCCTATTTTCACATTTCCTGGTGCCTTCCCAAGGAACCATTACCTTGATCTTCTCCCTCAAAAATGTTTCTATAGGTAGGAAGTTTCATAAAAATATTGGAAAGGGACCATAGATAGGATACCGAAGATGAGGGGCTCTCCTTACCGAGAGATGGTTTGACCACTAGAGCTGGCTGTAGAGGACTAGATGAAACATACAGGGTGTCCGGTGATACTCTATAGGGGCCTTCCTCATTAGGGTCATGGAAAGTTTCTATAGGAGATGAGAAGTCTGAATCACTCCCCATAGAGATAGGTCGTACAGATAATGCCCCTTCCAAATGCCTCTGGCGGCGAATCGAGAATCTTCCTACCACAAGGGAGAGAACATACAGTGTATCTATCATGGTTGTTTCAGGGACAGGAATAGAATATGTAGCTTTCAAAATCAGCATAGAATAAGGATTGTGTGGCATGGACATCAAGGTCAGATTCAGGAGAAGAATTGTTAAAAGATCATGGACCCGATGAACCAGTTTGTTCCTTACCACGTCAGGGTAACATCCAACCCATAGTTGGGAATATTCCAGTGGTATAAATGTGGATCTCGTCATGTTTAGAATGATATATTCCATAGTGGCACCTTCCCACATCACCATAATCCATAACTGGTGAATAATTGTGGGATGAGATCCTCCACTTAACTGAATAGAAGGAAGAAGTGCAGTTTGTTGAAGGTACATGAATTTCATGGAAAACCGGTATGAGAGGTATGGTTCACAAATGTCCACTCAATCTATGTGAGTATTGAGATCCCATACATAAGAGTAATAATTTATGAGAGTAACTACAATTAACTTCCCTTGTCTCCTCTTAATTACCCATGAGGAGTGGGATGTGGTGAAAATGTAAAGAAAGAAGCATTTTTCAGCAGCCTGACTGCAAAAAATATTGCTTAAATTCCGGGGATTAATAACAAAAATGTTGAGAGGGGTAGCTTGAAATCCTGAATGAGGAAACTCTTCATTGTTTCAATATTCATAACAAGGGAAGTCTTCTACCACCCAGCCATACAAGAATTGAAACAGTCCACTAAGATGATGTGGAGGGAAACCTTCTTGTACATATCGCAATAGTTCATAATGTCGGACGAGATTAAGTGTGGAAAAATTAATTGGTTTAACCTCTTCCAGAACAGTATTCATTATCAAATAATAGTTCTAGACCCCGGTAAATACATCACAGAATGGGGAAAGTAATCCACTAGAAACCATGGAAGAAAACATACTAATCTAACCATAGGCAACATGTCTGGTTGAATCTCATATCCTTAAGTGGTATATTGTCATGCTTCAACAGTAGGACAATATGACCCTAGAGTCTATCGAGACTAACATGACAGATGAGTTCAACTACGGTGAGATCTCGGATTAGGTCCATTCGCCTACAAGAATAACCCTATCCATGCCTTGAACAAGATATGAGAGAAATCCTAGAGGGGATGATCATGTAATCCCTCTACCATAATCAATATGCTCCTTGTCAATGGGGACACATGGTCAGTATTATCCCATATAGCAGCTGCTGGGAGAAACACATCATACATCTTTCCAAGGATGGCGAGTCCTCCAAGTTGGTGGATGTCCAATAAGCTGACTCCCACATCACCATGCAACAAATGGAAGGTGTTGGTACTTGAGACCCAACAGCTTAGAAACTCAAGGATAATTTCATTGTGGTTCACTACTAGAAAAAATATATACATCCACGACTCTATAACCCTAGTTATATAGACCTGTACCTATAGCTTAATTTATATCCAAAGATCAATTATAATCATGCCTATATAGTTATTTGAAGCCACGGTTTCGTGGAATCAGATTCATTCCATCACAGGACTCTCCTCTTCTCCTCATCCCCCTCCCCATTACCCTCATTCCTCTCCTTCCTATGACTGTCCTCCACCCATGAAGCCTCTCCTCTCTCGACACTCCTCTCATTACCCTCATGTGATCTGCTCTCTGAAGCCCTCCTCCACCCTCAAGAGATCTCTTCTCTGCATCCCACCTCCCCAGACATTTCCTCCCAATTCTTCCACCCCTAGGTGGGATCTCTTATTAATGTCCATCCCCTGATGATGTCGTGCAACACGGCCACTCCACCTCCCTGCCAACGCGGCTCCCAGACAGCCTCCCCACCACCTCCGTCAGCGCACTGACCAATCCAACCTTGTGAAACCCTAACCCAATTCATAGCATCTTCACATCATTGTAGATTTCTATTCCATCCCATCAACATGTCCTCATGCACACTATCATCTGCATCATGATGTGGTTCTATAGATATATCCTTGATTGGGGAATCGATGAATGAGAAATAAAGATATGTCAACTGCTAGGTTTATTAACCCATTCAAGATCTTAGATCATATATTAGAGACAACTTAAATATTGGATTTTTCTTCACAGGTCAATGCTATGATGAATGTGTTTCATATTTTAAAACTGAGGAGATGTATACTTGATCCTAATCACGTTATTCAGTTTGATAATTTTTTGTTAGAATCTAGTGGTTCATATATGGAATGATCAGTTGGTATCATAAACTAATGTGAGAAGGTTTTATAAGGGATGATCATATAGATAGTTAATGAATAGATATTATTTTTATATCTTCAAAATGAATCTTATAAACATGTATTTTTAATTATTTCTCAATGTACAATGTTTTTATATCATGAATATCATTAATGATTATTGGTGAGGGGAAGCCTAGTGATGATAAATCTATAAGGAATCTCATCATTATGAGTTATTAATTCCATTAATTTGAAGTGTGATATTACAAAAATGGATAATCATGGAATTTTATGGGGTTTAAGAAGGATCTAAGAAGGGTAAAATGAATTTGGTGTTAAAAAGTTATGGTGTTCGGTGTAGTTTTAGAAATAAATACCTACTTGTCTAGTACCATGTATTTAGCAGTGTTAGGTATAACCATCGGTAATTACTGGTGTAACCACTATATTCCAATGGCCTTATATTAGGAACCTTGTAAGACATAGATGATTTTTTTAAATAGAGGTTAAAATAGTAATTTTACATTAGATAATTATCACCTTAAACACCCTTTATTGAGATTTCATTGTGATTCTCATTTTGTAACACCCTTGAGAGGATATCCTTCATCACTCTCAATCTCCCATTGAACATACCTTTGATTCTTATCTAAATTCATCAATGAGTTTTTAAAAATCACATAACATAATGGATCTATAGTTTTAAATCCATTGTTTTCTTTATTTTACTACTCTTCATGTGAATTTAGAGTGAGTTCCTAAATTCCTCAATTATCAAGGTTTTGTTTTCTTATTTTCCTTTCATTGTTGTTACACTAAATTGTATAATGGAATGTTAATTAATGATATTAAGATAATGAAATACTCTAAATTTAGATTTTTATTTCTTCCATATGTAATGGGATAAATCATAGATTACATTTTTCCTATGTTTTCTAAATATTATCAGGAGTTTCAAATTCTCCTCATGATGATGCTTGAGATGTTCTATCATGTTCAAAACATCCTATTTCTTAGTTAAGCCTTGGTAAAAGATTTTTTTAGTAAAATAAAATGAAAGGGGGGTGAGATGATCATTAGTATGAAATTAAAAATAAATTAAAGTACCAAATGAGTTTTCCAAGAATATTGTAGATGAAGATGGGTCAATGATTGAGTTATTAAGACTAAATTATTGATATTTGAGCTATTTGTGTGAGTCATTGATTTTAATTAATGAGAAAAAGAGAACATGTGATGGAAGGCTAAGAATTTACTCAATATTAAAATGAGAGATATAATAAGTCTCTAAAATATATAAGTGAATAATTTAGAGGATTCATATGCTAAACTCTAATGATCAATACATCACAAAAGAACTAGTGATTCATTATTGAGAAGAAGGATGAAGAGTTGATCTGGAAGTGATGCAGGCTTTGACTAAAAATAACTATTGGTTTGGAATTACAATTTCTTGAAAGCTAAAATGAGGAGATCCTATCTACTTATTTATACTTTATTTAAAAATAGCCAAGAAAATTAATACGAAGTTGTTTCATAGATATTTTTTGAGATGAAGAAATAATTGATCTCAATCAGAGACAAAATTTCACAATAGGAGAATAAAGATAAATAGAAAAGGGTATTTTATTAAACCTAGTAGAGATAACCATAATTGAAATAAAAAACAATCAAATGAGTAAAAATAGTTTCATAAGATGATATAGTTGGTGTGACATGTTATACCCGATTTGTTTCAAATTATATTATAGTGGGAATGGGTTTAAAAATTTATTTTTCTACATGAGGTAATTGATATATTGATAGTATAAAAAATGAATATAGAAATAAAATCGTGTTTTCTGTTGGTTGTGCCAAGTGAGAAGGGAGAGGATCCAATAGTGTTCTAGAAGAGTTGGTTGAGTGAGTTGAGGATTCTGAATAATAAGAATCATGATCCACTACATACTATATAATGTAATAAGAAGAGTGTGTTGAGATAGTGATGATTAGTTATAACCTACCTAGTTTTGATGAAGAAGATAAATATAAGATTAATGATAAGAGGATTCTTTCCTTTGAGTTTTAGAAAACAGTGAATATGTTTTGAAGAATTGGTATGTGAGAATAAAAATAAAGACCAAGTTTGAAGCTTTTAATTGTGATTCATTGAAGACTTTTTTTGAGGAAGAATATTATTTTGGTGATATAATGACATCATGGATAGTATTTTTCATCTACTCCAATGATGGGAGGAATCTAAGATGAGGAGCTAGTGTGATGCTTTTTTGAAGAATGTGGGATGTAGTATAATGGTCTGTTAAATAGTGTTATGAAACATCTTAGGTTTTTTTTTCAGGTTTGTAAAATCTTTTTTTATGTTTTTTCATCATATGGTTGATCATTTGTAGATATTGGGAATTTTGGATCTTTGAAAGAGATACAATGCTACTACTATACCAGATCATTATGTGAATTAGGGGTTCATTGTATGAATGCTCATGGATTCTCAAGACAAATATCCCTGATTTAGGTAACCAAGGCTTCTTTAAACTTCCTCATTCATGTCAATGATTAAAATAAATATCTCCAACATAATGGTAGGATTTTATTTTCTCACTCAAGAATAAGAGAATATGAATCCATACAATTTCAATGAAGCTTTTCAGAGCACCATATAGAATTAATATTTACATGATTTTAATAGGTTATGGAATCTTCCCTTGGTTTTCTGGACCTTTCTCCCCCGCAAGGAGAAACTATAAATTATCTTTATCAATGTGGATATCTTATATATATATATATTTCAGGATATACCATATTTATGATTAACTATAATGGGTTACCTCAAGTACCATTCCAAATTTTATAACTTGTGCAATTTTTTGAGTTCTCTTTGAGATTTAGCTTCACCTTCAATTCCATTCATTGTAAGCACATAAATAAAATATGAAATAGATTAAGGTGTTACTATTTGTTCCATTAGTGTGAACAACAAGGTTGGGAATGTTTTCTGAACCACATTTTCCCTTTTTTAATTCCTTCACATTTCTATTCAAGATTTGTTTTTTGAAACATGTAGTTCAACAATTTTAACTTATTTATGTATGATGTTCCTCTTTTCATAATCCCTCAAGGAAAATGCATCACATAATGAAATATTTATCTTCTTTAGGTATTTTTATTATACTAGTATCTTGATTATGCAATTTTTTGTACTATGTCCATACATATTACTTATTTATTAATGTTTTAGAAATCCTTTGGGGTTTTTATTTATATAACACCTCTCATGAAATTTGTCTTCTTCGTAATGAATTTCATCATTTCCTTTCGAAACATATTTTATAAGTGATTCCATTATAATTATTTTATTTTTTCTAAATAGATAAGACATACTACCATGAACTCTTTAGGCACACATTAAAATTTCCACATGTCTTCTTGTGATTTATTTTCACAAAACCAGTTCATTTGTATTCTCCTTGGACAAATATTCCATTATGCTATTTCTTCCTCTATTTTCACATACAAGAAAGCCTTGTTTTCATGAATCTAAGTTTTTCACATTTTTCCATGATAGAAGATACATATCCATTAATATTTAGCACTTGTATTAGACATCTTATGTTTATTACCCAATGATATATGATCATCCATCATTGAAAACAACTTGGTAATAGTGTTTCCAACTTCATTTTTTTATAATTTTTCAAAGGATGTTTTCATCCATTTTTTCTCTTTAGTGGCCTTTATTATCCATTTGTTTTTAAAAAATACATAGATGAGAATTCCCCATTCCAGTTACCAGTCTTTGTTAAAATACAATATCTATATTAAAGATGTTTAAATGAGTTATAGGTAGATAAATACTTTCTAATTAATTTATAAATTCTGAAATGATCTTGATTTTGTAAATATTCACTTGTGGACTTTCAAATTGTCAGGAATTGATAGATTATACCAACAATATAATGATATATTCCCAAACCTATAAAGTGGTGTGGGGGGGGGGGGAATTGTGCAGTGGGGGCATAGGAGGGGTGCAAGTTGGGGGGGGTGTTGGTTGGGGGTAGTGGGGGTGAATTTTATGTAGGGGGATGTTGGGGTGCATTTGGGAGGGGGGTGTGTGGTGGTGCATTGGGGGGGTGAGTGGGGGTGCAAATAGGTGGGGGGGATGTCTGGGGGGTATAGCCATGATTTTACTACCTTTATCTATGCTAGAAATATGCACTAGTTTTATTACTTGTTTTCTTGGTTTTATTGTTTTATGTTAATCTCTCATTTCACATATATGTTTGGGTGACATTGGGTTGACTTCAACAAGATGTTGTTTTCTTGATGACTTATTCTTGCTGATGATATTGTTGGTTGATGTTGTCACCACTATCACCGATTATATTATTACCTTTATCACTAATCATGTTCATCCAACATAAATTTTAAAGTTCAATTAATGAGGATTCATATGATCACTATCATTTTTTAAAGTATCCAACGATCCTTTCGTGTTTGTTGCGGAAACCAAAGTAAAATGAGACTCACCATATATGCATAGATAAGGATATATATAATATGTTCTCCTGTTATATGTATATCCTCCCATGTAAGCATGATTAGATATAAGGGGCCAGGTGTGCTTATGTATATATATGAAAAATGCGTACGCATGTGGGTGATAATGAGATTATGCATGTGAGCATATATATAAAGATCCTCTCATTTGTGTTAATTCCTATTCCAATATGTACATAGGGGTTAGGGTGCCATTATGTATATTCGAAGGTGAATATTCTCAAAGGATGGATGAAGTAGCTTACAGTTATGTCTTATAAAAGGTTCATGCACCATGTGTGCCATGGCTCCTTAGAGGCAGGGTTCCTCTCTTATCCTCATTAATTCTAGAATGATTTAAATTTCATTTTGCACCATTATTAATTCTACTTATATTAAAATTAAATTCTTGAATAATTTTTAGTTAAGATAATTGTTTTTTTGATATATGAGTCATGGTTTTGTAATAAAACCACACCAATGGAGGCGCGCTGTCTGCAAGAACTCTCATTAGTATACCTTGTTGGACATTATTGCATTGATGTTTTCCTTATAATTAATATCGTTTTTATTCGTGAGGAACACATCATACTTGAACCTTTTTATATTCCTATATGGGGTTTCCCTCTTTTCAGATGATGAGCAGTTTATGTCGAGCCAACTCCTATTATTTTTACAGAAACTTCATTGAAAAATGTTACCCCTCTTTTATTTTCAATTTTCATTGAAATTATTGTGTCACCGGTCACGTTGAAAGAACCACTGTAAAGAATCCATGACTTGGTTATCTTGCAAGAATCCATGACATGGTTTTATTTCGGGCCTTTAATGAAAACCTCAATAAAGCATAAATTCACCTACTTATCATTTTAAATTTTCTTTATTTTCTTGCAATAAGAAATATGTCCAGGTAGGCTAGTCATGTACATCTCAACACAATGACCCTATTGATCACATCTACCACATAATTGTTCTATGAAATCAAATTGTTTATGTTTTTAAATAAGAGATAATTTCTAGGTTACATTTAGCTTCCTTTGAGAGTCACTTTCCATTTTCTTAGAATAACCCCCCTTGATTCACACTTCTTCTCTAGGAGTAACAAATTGAACTAACATGAGTAGGATTTGTGTCCAAAATCTCCATAGTGGTAGTAATAGTCTTTGAAACATGATCTTCCATAATGTTATTAATTTTTTCTATAATATTGGTGTCTATGTCAAGCCCCAAACAATGGCTTTCTTCACTTATACAAAAGTAATCTTCTTGAGATATAATTATCTTCTTTTGATGAATTTTTTTCCCATTAGTCTTTCTGGTCTAAAATAGTCCATATTTGGTTTTAGTACCTACATTATTAGAGGAAATATTTTTATTTTGAGATTTATTAGGAGATGAAAAAACCTACCTCTTTAGACCCTTCTTTTCACCCCAAACCTCAACTACCATGTTTCTCTTATCTTCTTCAAATCATTCTAAGCTTCAAGATACTTGGATTGTTCCTTGAATAGTACTTATTCTCTCAAATAATGTTTCTCCACACGGTTACTCAATATATTATCATCATGAACCACATTCAATTTGAGTTTTTTGATTTCATTAATGTATATAGCTTCCCACTTGATATACTCTTTTCCCTTGATCATATTTTCAAATAATTTCATTAGCATCCACTTCCCCTTTATGTGTTTTGTGTTATGCACAACACATGATTCCAATTCAGCCTCTAGTATGTGTTCTAGATATTTTGGTTCACATTAATCTTCCTCATTTCTTGAGGTTTAAACACCAATTTTTACATGATCCATAAAATTAGTGATCTTCTCAACAGATTCATCTTATTCCTCATCATCAAATTCCCTTGACTGTATCTTCATCTTCTATAAATTTGAAATTTCAAGTATCCTCAAATCCATTTTAATATTTGATATTCCTTTTAGAAGCTATAATTTTTGTCATTTCATAAGCAATAATAATATTTTGTAATTCATCAAGGGTAAGATCATCATTTTCTTATACAGATTAAATCTTAGGATCAAACTTGTCAAGAACTTTTCTCAACAAATTTTTGAAAATTGTTCAGTCATAAAACATTTTCCATACACTCAAATATTGTTGAAAATTTCATTATGTCTTGTGACGTACTCATCAATTTTTTCTTCATCAACCATCTTTATTATAGGTTTGAGAGAGAAACAAGGAATTCTAATGATATTAATTGAAGAAAAAACTGAAAATTTTGTATTATAATGTGGAAGAAAAAGAAAAAATGAAGAAGATATGGGAAGAAGTGTAATCTAATAAAGACATTGTAATTGGAGAATTAGGTTGTAGCCTCTGATATAAAAAATAGATACAACTTCAAAAAATCTACAACCCCCTTCCCTATAGCCTTCCCATATTTTATAACCTAGGAAACCCCAACTGACCTACTCTAATTAGAATTCACCTAAATATCCCTGGTAGTTATTACACACTCATCCTTCTCCCAATACTGCAACCACCCCTGACCCTTGTAGGGTATTCAGAAACTGGGAACCCTTACAAAAAAACACATATGTATCACCCACAATATCCTTACGCATTTGATCCCCCGGAACCCTTACACAAGGCTACAACAAGACCCTCACACAACCCCACACAAATAAAAACCCAACCTACATTTATATTTATAGAATAATACCTGTGTTGAATGGTTTTTTGAAAATTTTATGGGGGATGGTGCTGGTTAGGGGGCCTGGGGGTGCATGGGGGTAGAGGATTGTTGTGGGGGAGGGGATTTGTTTGGGGGGGAGGGCTGGTTTGGTTGGGGGAGGCTAGCACAGGGGACGGGGTGGGGGTGGTGCAGGTGGGTAGGGGGATGGTATAGGCTAGGGGGGTTGGGGCTGGGGCAGGCTAGGGGGTTAGGTGTAGTGTGGGGGGACTGGTTTTGGGTGGATGGGACTAGTTTAGGGGGGAGGCTAGTACAAGGGAGAGGGTGGGGTGGTGTAGGGGGGCTGGTATGGGGGTGGGGGTTGGGGGTGGTGTAGGCCAGGGGTTTAGGGGTGTTATAAGGGGTAGGGGTTATGGGATGGTTGTGGGGGAGGGGACCGGTTTAGTGGGAGGATAGTACATGGGGAGATGGGGGGTGGATGGGCCATCAGGGTCAGGGGATGGTTGTGGGGGAGGGGACTAGTTTTTGGGGGAGGCAAGTACTATGGTAGGTGAGGTGTATGGGGGGTTAGGGGGTTGGTGTAGGGGTGCAAGGTTAGGGGGCTAGTGCAGGGGTTAGGGGATGGGCCGTTCTTAGAAGAGGCTACATCATTACATGAGGGGGGTGAAAAGGAAGTGGTCACTGGGCTGGGTTGTGGCCTAAGAGGATGAAATTGGGGTTTGGTGGCCAAAGGAAGCAGAAAGACCAGTGGGTTAGGTTTAGTGGATGGCTAGGATTTAGAAAGAGAGAGAGGCATTTTTAAAATTCCATAATAGTAAAAAATCTACTTGTGACTAATAACTCGAATATATAAATGGATTTGGGTCAAGGTCCAACCTGACTGGTCAAAATTTTTGATATATTATGAGATATTTTAAGTGCATTTGACATAGAGGGTCACCTAATCCCTTAATGATTATTTTATAGACATTGATCATTGGGAGATTGTTATCCAACTGTATAACCAGTGTTATATACTCTCATGTAGATAATAGGAATTTATTGACATCTCATCTTAGAATTTAATTATATTGATATATAAGTTTCCATTTATAGAGAACATATAGTTATTTTTTCTTGTAGATTAATAATTTATATTTTAGGTAACAAATTTATAACCATTTATATTTTCACATTTAATTTCGAGTCCTAAGAATTTCTTCTTAAACCCAACTTTTGGAGGGTTATCAGGTCTGTTTTCCATGGGGTTGCTGGGGGAGTGTCTAACAGGGGTTGTGCAAGGGCGTCTAGTAGGGGGAAATGGGGTGTGCTAGGGTACCGGGGGGAGCAAGGGATGTCTGGGGGGATGTCTGGGGGTTGTTGTGTAGGGGGTGTAAGTGGGGGGGGGGGGGGGTCCCACAGGGGTGGTGCAAGGGGCATCCAGTAGGGGCAAGGGGAGTGCACTGAGGGTTTTCTCAAGTGGACTGGGGGGTTCAAGGTGGGGGGGTCTCAATCAGGGGGGGGGGGTCTTAGGGATAAAGGGGTGTGTAGTGGGGGTGTGAAAGGGGGTGGAAAGGGGTGAGGGAAGGGGACTGGAGTGTAAGGGATGTGTAGCGGGGGCTGCTTCCCAGGGGGTGCAGGGGGGACCAGTAGGGGTGGTGAGGAAAGGAGGGTCCAGGAGTGGGGGAAAGGGGTGTGTAGTGGTGGTGTGTGCAAGGGGACCAGGGGTGAAAGTGGTGGTGGTGGGGGGGGGGGTCTGTCCTGGGGTTTACTATCTAGGGGGTGTCTGTCCAAGGGTGTGGGGGGATACTGTCCAGGGGGGGTGTCTATCTAGTAGGGGGTCTAGGGGGGGAGGGTTCTGTAGTGGGGGTGTTCAAGGGGGGTGTGTGCAAGGGGACCGGGGGTGAAATGGATGTGTAAGGGGGTCTGCTGTTTAGGGGGAGCAGGGGTGTGTCCATCAGGGGGGGAGGTGCAACGAGGTCTTTTAGGGGGAAAGGGGTGTGCAGTGGGGTTGTGTACAAGGGGACTAGGGGTGCAAGGGATGAGGGGGTGTCTGTCCGGGGGGGGGGGTGTTGTCCAGGGGGGTGTAGTTCAGGGGGGTTTCTGTTCTGGGGGTCGAGGCTACTGTTCAGGGGGGTGTCTATCGAGGGGGGAGGGGATCTGTCCAGTTGGGAGGGGGTGGCTGTCTAGGGGGAGGGGTGTTCTGTCCTGGAGGTGTCCATGTGGGGGGGGAGGTGTAATGGGGGTGTCCTGTGGGGGGGTGTAGGTATACAAGGGGAAAGGGGGCTGGTGCAGGGGGTGAAAGGGGATTTTAAAGGTGTGAAAGGGGGCAGTGCATGGGGGGAAAGGGGGAATGGGTGGGGGAGGGGGGCAAGGGGGTCTATGCAGGGTGCAAGGGGGGTATTTCTAGGAGGGTAAGGGGTTCTGCATGGGTGTAACATGGGTCTTTCCAGGGGCAAGGGGGTCTGTCTAGGGAGGGGCTGGGGTCTATCTGGGGTAGCAGGGGGTTTGTCCTGGGTGTCGGGGGAAGGGGCAGGTGGTTCTATCTAGTGGGGAAAGCTGGGACTATCCAGTGGTGTAAGGGGGTTCTATAGGGGTTCAAGGGGGTCTATCCAAAGAACCTGGGGGTGAAAGGGGGTTATATAGGGGTGAAAGTGGGTTTTTACAGGGTTCAAGGGGGTTTGTCGTGATGTTCACAGGGTGGGGGGGTCTGTTCAGGGGTGCAGGTCAGTCTGTCTTAGGGGTGGGTTGTTTTTTATGAAATGGGAAGGGATATAGCCACAGTTTGAACTTGTGATAAAGACCTATAGTTGCTGTTTTTAGGGTTATAACCACGATTCCAAACTGTGGATATAGCATACATTTCTAGTAGTGTGAGAAGGATATGAACTCAAAATCTTAGGCTTCCTGATATACGTTCATAACCCACAACTGGTTAGGGGACTCCAAACAAGTTTGGTGTACACAGAATGCCCAGTCGCATTCTTCATAGAAGCATCATCTGGCCCAAAGATCCCACTTGGTTCTCCACCCCCATTATGGTTTCATCATGAAATATTTAAAATATAGGGGTACTGTTGGGCAATTAGTCTTCAGGTTGTGTTGTGACACTTGAGATCGCCTCGAGTCCACACCGAGCCTTCTAAAATAAACTCATTTTCAGGAATCATTGTAGCTATGACTTTTCCTTTTGGGAAATAGTGTCCCGATCAGGTCCTTGTGGTGCTTCTAAGAAAAGGAATGGGGTATTGTAGTCATCCAATGGAAGATGAACTTCATCAGGAAGGCCAAATCTGTAAAGTTTAAACATTATGAAAAATATAAAATTTAAGAGCACTGGCGTGATGAGATATTTTAAGAAGTTTTCATGAAGAACAATGTAGAATCAATGATTTTCCTCACTATACCCCACAATGATCACCCTCATCATCATAAATTTCCTAAAAGAATTTTAAAGAGCCATTGTAACCTACACATGAATATTAAGAAGCCTACAAAAAGTTAGTCAAATAAAACATTATTTAATAAAGGCCACAAAAAATTGATAAAGGAATATAAAATATGTTTGCATGGGGATCCTTGTAGATTTCTTGGAAACGATTTGCGGTATCCATCTCCTGTGTGCTTCATAATACATGGAAGAAGACCCCTCATACTGATATGGATTGCAGAAGTATTATATTGTGTACAACCATGGTATACGAAATGCCTGTGAGGTGTTGACACGCATATCATTGTCTAGTGAACATAAGGGTTCACAAAAGGTGGACACCATGAACCAAGGCCTTTCCATTCCATATTCAGTGATTATTTTTAATAGTTTTAGCTCTGATTATGAAGTATTAAAGATCACTTCACTGGTTCATTCTTGGTATGCGGACACACAAACCATGTAGCATTCTCCTACGCAGAAATCCAAATTATGGTTTTGAATTCCCCAAATACATTCACGAAAATAAAAATTTTGTTTGTGGGTAGAATCAATGGATAAACATTTGTTTTACAGCACGTATGAAGTGGTTTGTGAGAAATATTTTCATAGATGAAATAGTACACGAAGTCATTGAAATCTGGGGGACAGTCAAGATCACTTTTAGCAGTGAAAAATGGTAAAAGACAAATGACATGGGCCCCTGTATATATATTTGGTTTCCTCCTACCAGATCTATCTGTTCTACCACGATCCATTTCAGTTAAGGAATACTTCTATTTTGGAATAATCTCATCATCATTCCAAAGGGACCATATTATGATGGGGGCATTTGTAGAGTCCTGAAAACATCTCCAGGGCAAGAAAATACTCCCAAAAACACTTTTCATGAGGGAAAAAATCATTCCTTCTATTATAACAGAAAAAATGTACTCAATTAGAGATGAAAACATTGAATGAATCTAGAAGGAATTAAATTTCTCAAATATTACAATGTGTCCTACGTACCAACACTAGGAAGGGATCGTGGACTGAATGAACAGTGAACTACCAGTATGCAGAACAACCCTTGAGGTGCAGGCCCACAGAGCGATGTCTTGAAAACACAGGTGCCTGTGAAATGCATTGATAAGGGAATAAATGTAACAAAGGGCATCCATTTAACATCTCACAAACTAAGTTGTTTTTGGAAAAATAAAATAGGCAATGTTTCATGAACCATGACTCACGAACCCCGACCTCCACAAACCCCAGTTGATTTAGTCTTCTGTGGATCAATATATCTCTTCATGGGCATCCACAAATGGTGCCCTGATCACCTGTAGATATGATTTCCCCAATTCTCTATAAGAGGAGCACAAAATTAATTGATAAGGGGAAAGATGAAAAAATAATAGAGGAGACCCTAGAATATGGAAATAGGAATTCAGAGAGGATTCCGCCTTCAGTCTAGAAACATCGGTGGATCCCAAATTGAAAACCCCATTTACTCTGGTATAACCAGCCGCAAACCATAAAATGAAGGAAATTAATGATAATTGGAGAAACTCAATCCTAATTGGTGAAATTGTGAACCACATATTCCTTAAATATTACCTCCCTTCGAACAATAATACATAGGATCCTCCTTTGATATGGTGCCCTGCATAGTGTATCACTATAAAAACTTGACCTGACACCAGATATTATACCAGTACGTAGTTGGAACCCAAAGCAGTATGACTGACCTGATTCATGACTGCATACCACTATGGTGCATGTGGTCCATGCCCAAACCCACATACTACTTCGGTACGTGGACAACCCCTCTACCCGCGTACCATTATGGTATGCAGAGCTCTCCCATCCTGCATAAAAAAATTGTACGTCGAAATATGCATATTTGGGTATAATTTCCCTTGGCTCCATTATCACCCCTCTATTACCACCCAGTTCTCCATATCCCCTCTGTGAACCAGTCCCCTGACATCAGGCCAAAACCACCTCCAAATGAACTGGTCCTATATGATCAGATCACCGGGTGCATCAGCGGTCCCCTTTGATTCTACATACCCTTGGTAAGTGGAGTCACAAAGGCTCTCCCCACAACAGTTTGCGCTCCCTGGATTTATGTAAGTCTAAAATACATGCTAACCCAGAGTCCAACATTAGGATGCTAACATGAACCTTCCCATTATAGGGATTAAGGGATATCACTTGCTTTTCGAATCAATGAGGAATGGTGATCAGTCAAAGGAGTTATGTTCTCTGCCCCTTATGATGAGATTCTACACACCTCCCCTTTTCTATAATTCATTCTGTGGATCTCTCACTGAGGTAAGTCCAAAAAATTTTAAGGGTCGAGCCACATGACCTCAAATTTCATACCATATTTAAGGGTTTGTTACACCACACCCTCTTACCTTGTCACCTGAGCCTCTTACGCCGTAGGCCAACTCTCTCCAATCAGTGGGAGAGGAAGTGTGTGTTTGGGTTGATCTCTCATATCATCTTGTTTATCACACCATGCAAGACTCAAATGGGATTAGAGATTTGTGAAACTTTCAACATCCTTATAATTCTGATCTTTGATAACTCTGATTCCTGGTCAAACCGGGATACATATGATGCCTACATGAATGCCCAATCTGAAAAGGGTCCCCTTACAAAAAGGACCACCCAATCATGTCACCTCAAATGGGAATTTTCCATGTGTAATCCCAAACATTCCGGAACTATGTGGGTTATGATTTCTATAATTGGGATATGATGGAAGCCTATTTTATGGGTTCAATCCCAACATTAAGTCACCTTCTATCCTCCCTGGATGACGATAAACTCTAGAGTCCATTATTTTATGGCGTATGTCCACATTACCTATGTAGCATCAAATCCATGTATGCCTATGATGATCCTTCAAACCAAGGGTAGCCTATGGACACACACTTCGGGAATGTACCTAAGATTCACAAAAATATGAACCCAACTAAAATCTATAACAGAGTCCTGAAATAGGCAATAACCCCCTCCCATGGTATGGTGATCTCGACTTCCCATACTCTCAACCAATAGAGTTATTAAGCATCATTGGCCAAATAATCATCCAACAGTAACCTACCTTTGGAAATCAAGTCCATGAATCATTGATACCAAGGCCATTGGGTGTTTCTGTCTCCACAAAAAAACCCATTTGAGATCATCTGAGGAAGTTGTATCCTTAGAGGTCTGATTTCACAAGTACATAACCCCATGAAATAGACCGCTCGGGTCATTTGACTGTAGAATCTCACTCACAATACAATATGGATAAATTTCCCAGTACCCATAGGGATAATCAAATACTCCATTAAATGATAATGACATGGAACGGGTCAAAAAAAATGGTGAACTTGATGTGAGATTGTCTCAACAATAAGTGATGTTTGAGGATCCTTGTCAGACCATTTTTCATCACCCTAAATGTTCACCTTGAGTCAAAATAAGCAGTTAACTCAATATCATGAGTTAGATAGTTTAGCTCATGGATTTTTAACAACCTTTATGAATAGGAAAAACATAGTCATTCTGTATAAGGACACATCCTAGTCCTTTATTTGATGGATCACTATGAATCAAAATTCCACCGTTTCTTAATGGAATATTTGAGATAATAGAATTTACTAATATCCTCTAAAATTATTCAAAATATTCATTACATTATTTTTTCCATATTAATGTAACCCCTTTACGTGTATACTTGGTTAACGAGTCAGCCAACCTAGAAAAATTCTAAATGTAACCCCTATAGTAACCTACTAATTCAATAAAACTATTTACCTCAATTATGTTAATTGGTGAAAGCCATTATTAAACTGCCTTTTTCTTCACAAGATAAACTAATATTCTGTCCTTAAAGACAATATTTCCATGATAAGAAACATTTTGAAGCTATAATTCACACTTTCTAAACATCCCATATAACTCATTTATTCTAAGACTCTTCATAAAAATTCCCATGTGATTCTCACAATCATAATTTATTTTGGATTAAAACATGATACCATCAATAATTAACCAAAAAATTCATCATGATATTTCTTGAAAAATATATTCATTAGATCCATGAAAACAAAGGGTACATTAGTTAGTCCAAAAGGCATTACTATAAACTCGTAATTCCCATACCTGGTTTGAAATGTTGTCTTTGGAATATCTTCCTTCATCATATGCAATTAATGATAATCAAATCAAAGGAAAATCTTCAAAAATTATCCATCTTCAGGAAGTTGATTAGATAAATCATCAATGTCAGGCATGGGATACTTTTTATTTATTATAATAGAATTGACTTCTCTATAGTCAATACATAAACCCATGGATCAATCTTTCTTCTTGACAAGGACAATAGGGGATCCCCATGGATAAACACAAGGGAAAATAAATCAATTATCACTCAACTTATTGAGTTATTTCTTTATTTATACTAATTCTAGAATTTCCATTATAAAATGATTCTTTGATAGAGGTTTTCTATAAGGAATTAAATAAATGTCAAAATAAATTTCCTTATTTGGATGTAGACTTAGTAAATCCTCTAGAAATACATCAATGTAATGTTCCAAAATATGTACATTCTCTATTTGAAGATTTATCTGTTCACCCATAGATATTATTTTGTATTCCTCACCATGAATTTAATTCAATAGAGTTACTGGTGGTGGATCTAGTAATAATTAAATGATAAGGTTTCTTCTCTAAAGATAATGGATTCTACATCATTCTCAAATATTATAACATCCTTCTTCTAGAAATATATTTTTTCATCATATTTTCAAATCCAATTCATACAAAGAATAATATCAAATTTAATCATAGGTATAATGATATGGTCATAAAATAAAGCACATTTATGTGTCATAAAGGGGAATTATGGACACATCTTTGTGGAAATGATACATCCCTTATTATTTTTTATTGATAAATCCTTTATTAAATTATAATTGAAATGTTTAAATTTCTGAGAATATTGGGAAGATATAAAATAATTTTTTGATCTAGAATAAAATAATTCATTTTCTAGGTTTTAAGAAATGATTAATGTACCTACCACAACATCATTAGAAACTTCAACCTTTGCATTTATGACAAAATAAGCTTGGCCTTTCTCCCTTTTCCATATTTGGAGAAAGTATCCCTAACGTCTACGATATTCAGGCACATAATGTACCATCTCTTAACAATAACACCATTGAATATTGGTAGATTATTTTTTTACCTTACATGCACATGCTAGGTGGCCTTTTTCTCCACACTTGTAAAGGAATCTCATTCATTTCAGGAATGTACCAGAATGTTTCATCCCATAATTAATACAAGGTGGAAATTCAACTATTCCATTATTACCAATTTCATTATTTATATTTCTATAGTGTTCAGTAGCCCTCTTCTTCTCTTTCATTACTTTGAAGTCATATTACTTAGAGAATTAATTTTCTGTCTTGATAGAACATAAAACTACATCTTCATATGATTAGAAATTTTGGAGTTCGATGGCCTTCATAGGAATGAATTTAATCCACAATAGAATAAATAAATAATTATCCTTGGATTACATATATAGTGTAACACATTCCTTGATAACCTTGTAATCTAAGATTCAAAAATTGTAACATTTTCATCCTCTTTATGTCTTAGACTGAAGAATTGGATCTCTATATCAACTTATGGTTCCCAAGGAAAATTTATTTCAAGGAAAATATATTTAAAATCACACAATTCCATATTTTTTATTTTCTTCCACTCTTGTGTGTAAAAGACTAGTTACTACGATTGATCTGCATCTCCCAATAGATGATAAACTACTACGAAAACCTTCCCCTTTCATTTCTTCCCAAATTGAGAAATATCTTCTCTAAGAAACTTATCCACTACTACACTACAAATGTGTTTGTAGTCCCATTTAATTATGGAGGTTTTTGTTGCATAAAGCAGTCTAACATTTCTCTTCCACTTTGTGGTTCAAGATTATCTATATGGGTATGGTTATTGTTCATAACCTGAGTCAACTATCCCAATATTGATATCAATTTCTTAGAACCAGTTGCAACACCAATACTGACATCATTATCGCACATAGGAGGAAAATTCCTACATTGGATACTTGTTTGGATAATATTTACATCCCTTCCACTAGGACCCATTTCTAAATAATAGAATACAATACATTATGTTCTGAATCATAAAGGATAATCTCATACTAGAAAAACACTTAAAATAAATTGAAATTCTATGCATAGTTATTCTCATAACCATAAACATGGTATCTTTGGGGACATATTTACTCTTAAATCCTTCATAATGGTTTGTAAAAAAATGTGAATTATCCTAAGAATATCCACTGAGAGTGTCAATCTAGGTGTGTAGTAAGGTCTGTTTTCATGTTCCAGGTTACGCTGAGTCATGCCCAGGACACCTTATCAGATTTGATACCCTTAGGTACATATGTTCTTAAACCACATCTTATTATAGTATCATGATATTTACGTATTTCTAGTAAGAACCACACAATCTCAACCATACAAAAATTCAACGATATTCTTCAATTCTTATCCTAAAAGTCTATCTTAAGGTTATTTTCACAAATTTATGCTAACTACATATAGTTTCGATGGTTTCTAATAAAATTTATCTGATACCTACTTTATGGACCCCAACCCAGTATCCTGAAGATAGTTCCTTAATTTATTACATTGGAATATGGACAAGTAATATGAATCCAAAATGTGAGAATAGTTTAGTATCTTTGGGAAATAAGATATATACATAATTTCAACATTACCACTTGAAATGAAATGCATAATGGAAACTCATTTGGAAACACCCATATTTTTCAATATTATTTATTCAGGTCATTCTATATTATTCATCTTGTAATACTAGGGAAACCCAACATAAGAATGTGGTGGGCTCTGATGCTTAATAAGGGTAAGAATTTAGGGTAATCTAAAAAATAAACCCAAAGCCAAGGTGAATAACTAAAAAAAATTATTAAATAATAACTTGATCATTATATGGTAGGAAAAAAATGATTTAACAAAGTCATAAAAATGATCATAGGAGAATGAAACATAACAATGGATATTATACTCATAGAAAAAATGCATGTAATATTAAATACTAAAATAATAATGTGGGAATCCATAATGCAGGACATCATAAATATACCATCAATGCTTCTGAAAAGATTATATACATAATTGGGTAAGTCATTAGCCCTTACCCAAACTAGTATGTATCATGAAACTTACTGATGCACCGAGGGGCTATAGAGGGATCCACTTGAAACATACTAATTCCACTGCATTCCTCATATGAATGGTTCAAAGCATAATAAAAATATATTTTCATATTGAAACTAACATATGAAATTTAATTAACTTTCACCAAATCAGTAAATAAAATCACTAACTATTCATAATAATATAGTGATTGTTGTCTAGATAGAACATTCACAATTAATATAATCATAAAAAATTGAATAAAAAATTGTAGATGATATAATAAATTATATCTCCCAATTAAAAATAATAATCAACAACGGGTTTTATATAGATTAAAATTGCTTATAAAATTATCAAGGAATTCTTGAGAGAAAAACTATTTCTATGTTATAAAGAAGAGTTATTTTTGAAAAAATGATGTAAAAAACAAGAAATTAACTATCTTGGTTTTTCATTAAAAATATTATTGAATTTAGAAAAATAATGGTTTTCAAAAATAAATTATAGATGGTACTTGAAAATGGGTATGGAATCTAGATATTCCCTTTAATCGGGATAGCTTATTAAGAAGGGTTGAGAAGGAGACCGTTGTAAAATATGTATTTATCATAAACAAAATACTAAATGATAAGGTTATAATTTATACACATAATTTACAGTAATTTTATAAAAATAATAAATAATCACACTAGTGTATAGTGGAATCATTCGTAACCTGATTAAAAATGAATATTCGGTAAGAAAACCCTTACCTTATGACCGAATGTGTTATGAACATGACCTTACTTTCCTAGATAATCAAATTAATTAATTAATTAATTAATTAATTAAGAACTTTTATACATATATTTTTTTATTATAATTTTTTATTCTTATTTATGGCCTTTGTGATGATTTATAATATACAATTTTATCACTGAGGAGCATTCATTTCCATGGTTTGCATGATCGGTATGCTTGTATATGAGTATGAAAGTTTATGTGGAATGAGTATAATTAGATAGTATTGGAATTATATGTTATTAATGAAAAGAAATAATTATATATTGTTATATATATATGTATCAATTTTTTATATCGTATGAGGATGAATCATTAGATAATACATTTTGTGATAATCATTTATATTATTAAGATGGTTATTCTTAATAACAAACTCATTTTGTTTTATAATTTAGTAATATATAAATATGATACATAAAAACATAATAAAGGTTGTTATACTTATATTATATTCTGTTTTAATGAATAAAATGGTTTATTTACCATCATTGAAGAAGAAGTTTAAAAATTATAATCTATCATCCATGATGGTTGTATATCTGCACCTCACGAGCGATGGTTTCATTTTAAAAATAAAAGATACTGAGAAAGGAATATGATGACGGATTATTACATTAGAATAAAAAAATTAATTTATATGTATGTTAATAGAGTTATCATGATATATGGAATAGGGGATGCGAGGTTAGAGTAACAGAATAAAATAACTTGGAATGAAATTAAAATGAAAAAAGTATTTTACCTCTTGAATTCTCCTCCTTAACAGTTCCTTAGGGAATTGATTTTGGTCAGTTGATGATATCTAGAGCAAATGTATGTGGATAAGAGGCTTGGGAGAATTATTGGATAGAATGTTTACAAGAATCAAATCTATGAAGTTGTGTGGAGAAGGGTTGGCGATGGGTGATATTTATATTGGAGGAGAAGGCTGATTTGTGAATATTTTATTCATTTGATTATTATTTTGGCTCAAGACTATGAATAGTTTGAGAATTATCATAAAATATATTAAAATAATGAATTTTAGTTCTATATAATGGTTCTTACATTATCTATGCATCAAGGAATAATGTATTAAACATATAATTTATTTATATTGTAAATTATCATATTTTACAATTCACAAAAAAGTCATGTATTTTAGAAAAATCCAAAAAATTCACCATAACCATTTTTTGAATTTTAAAATTTAAAAAATAAACTACATTTTATTTAAATAAGATTCTAAATATGATAAATTTAATTTTTTATTAAAATCCTTTTTTACAAAAAAATGCAGTTTTTTAAATTATAACTGATTTTATAATAATCTAAAAAATTATCTAGGTTCTCATAAAACTATCCTAAAATCACATGATGGGAAATATTTATTTATCAATAAATTTTATTAAAGTGAATATATTTTTAAATAATTTTATTAATTATAAAATTGTAATTAAATATTTATGTCTGACAAAAATTCCAACACATAACTAGTAATTATAAAAATATTTGTTTACTTATACTATGATACAGTAATATCATATTTTCAGTTATAGGATGGATAATTTATTTTACTCTCATTGGTGAGGTTACTATTCATAAGGTTCGTATTAATATTCCTATGTTCATTTTATTATATCATCGGTATAGTCTCCTTAACTTCTAGATATATATATTATTTCATTAATTCATTATTTTTAATGTGTTAATTATGTTCTATAAGTGATTTTATGTGATCTATACCACATAAAAATAACATGTACAACCTCATTGAAATAATTCTGGGTCATTACAAGGGAAAAAACATTCCTATCATCGATGGATGGACTTCCTTCAAAATAATTACTTCATACATTATTGTGTTATCAGGAAAAACTCTTTTGAGAAACGATATGTTTTGATACATTTTAGAATGTTTAGTTGGGAATAATTTATAAGAGTTTGAAAAGTCCTTAACAAGGGTTGTAAAATAATCCAAATGGTGATATTAAAGAGGATTTTTGATAAATTCTTTTCATAATGTTTATTTTTTATTTTTTGACAACTATACTTTTTTATAAGAATATATTTTAAACCCAAGAATCAGATCTAGTCCATCGTAATGAGTTATGTAAGAAAGTTGAAGGTTTTTGAATTTTCAAATCTAAACATAAAGGAGGTGAAGTGTTTTTCCTTTAGGAATTTTTTTTCAGAACAAATATTTTAGGATCAGGATTCTAGACTCAGGTTTTTGGTCTAGGTAGCCTTGGATGAAGAAGTAGTTAAACATGGAAGTTGTAAATCAGATGTACCATCAGTATCATATCCATCGAAATCATATTTTGATCTTGAGATTCAAAAGAATAAGAGGGTGAAATTGGTTTTTATTGAAATTTTTTCTATTCCATATTCAAATAAGTAATTAATTTGTTCAGTTAGAAATATAGAAGTTACTGACTGATGAAATTATAAAGTGGCTGAAGAATTTTCAATGAATATTGTGAATTTGGGAGTTATATTGTTTTCATAATTTTTAAACTAAGTTAGACAGTGAATTTTTTATCATGAAGTTTTATAAATCATGAAACATACTCATGATAAATGAATTTGATGAAATGGATGAATCATAATGATTGAATTGGTTCTAGTGATCAAGGAAATGTCTTCAATGGATTCCAGAAATCCAAACATAGAATATTACATCTAGAAGTTAGAATGTGTGAATAATGATTATTTTTTAAGAAGTTCAAAAAAATTAAGTGTATTCATCATTGAACACTTTACATCATTATATAAAAACCATCTTAATTGGATTTCCATTATAATGGGAAATTCCATAATAATGGGATTTCCATTGTAATGATACTTATGTCATTATGTAGATTCTATGAGACTGAGCTAAGAAATAAAGATAGATTGAAATGAGTTGAGAAAGAAAAACATATCATAATGATCTAGGAAGGAAACTCATTTTAATGATCATAGAAGTAAACATATCATAATGAGTTGAGAAAGATACATATCATAATGAGTTGATATTGAAATTTTTTGTAATAAGCTAATTATAAAGAAGACCAAAAATAATATTCTTGAGGATTTATCAAGAGTTGAATATGTCCAACATGAAATTCAATTTTACATGAATCTAAATGAAACCTTAAATAAATTGGAGAAGAAAAAGTATATTTTAATTGAGTGATTTTTTCATAGTTTTTAAATTTGAGGACATGGAAAACATTTTTAAGTTTCTCTCTTTTTATTTTGTAAGTAACATATAAATACATACTTAGATCATTCATTGATCGAATCCTCTACACCAGAGGAAAAGGAGCAGCACTAATAAATTCAAGTGAATTTTTTTTCGGGACTGAGATCTCTGAAAAAGATCATACACCTAAATGTTTTATTTACTAGATAGTAGAATCATACTAAGGAAGATCATATTGAGTGTTTGATCATAGATTGTGTTTTTTATATTGAGAATGGGTTCATCATATTAAGTCCATCATATTGAGTCAATCAGATTGATGAATATTAAAACAAGTTTTTTAGAATAGTTTGAGAAGGGAATATTTTGTAGAGGCGAATTGTAGATAGTTCAGTGGATTGAGAAATAATATCTATCCAAAAAAAAATTGATGATTCATACCAAGAATTTGTGGAGTATATTCAACAAAGTATTTATTCTTTTTGTGCGGCTCAATTGTTTTCTAGGAAAACATTGTAAACTTATTAGAGTTTGTATAATATTTCCTATTGGAAGATAGAAGGTTCCTAATAGTAGTTGGTATAAGTTTTGATCACTTATTCAAAATAGTAGACTTACATATAACTACGAGAGTGTATTTGGAAATGATGTATGTTATCACACTAAGGATAAAAAATTTAAATATTTTGTTTTTTATATTCTTTCCTCCCTTTTAATGCATGAGTATTTACAAAAATATGATAAATAAATTAATCATAAGAGGTTGAATGGGTTATATTTTTAATAGTATTGAAATATATAAAAATTCAACAACCGATTCAACCTCCCCTTCTAATTTGTTATTCATTCCTTTTGATCTTTAGATATACTGAGTAAAATTTAACTAGTACAAAGTGAAGCACATTCATTTTTGGATAATTTATAAAAGAAAATTACACATAAGTATATTATTTAAATAAATAATATAATCATGGTGCCAATAGAATGTATAATATAAAAAAATGGAAATCATGCAGTGTTTAATGGGACATATATCTAAAAAGAAAAGAGTAATTTGGTTTCGAAGAAACTATCAAACATTTTATAACATTGATATGTAAAAGAGATCCACCTTATTCCTTGAATTTTTTGTTTGTTATTAATTTTTAGGGAATTTATGGTGATTCATGAGTTAAGGGGGAGTACTAATGAAAATAATAAAACTATAAAAACTAGATAGAGGTTTAAAGAATTCATCATATGGGAATGATCAGATAGTTGGTAAATTTGGGTAATTTTTTTTAAATGATAATAATTGAAAAAGATGAATAAGATATCAAGGATATACATCATGATGAAGGTTAAACATATTGAATATGATCCGGGTATTTAGTATTGTGATGAACATTTTATTAAAAATTACACCATGATAACTTGAATTCAAAATATACCCCTAAGGTGGAGTATGTCTTGAAAATATGATATTGTTATAATTCATGAAGATCTAAAAATTTTAGTTGGAACATAAATTACTATCATAGAAAGTGCATGAATTAATATTCTCTTACATATGTCATCTTAATGATCAATTCCTATATTGAGGTGGAGAAATTTATTTTATCAATGTCATAAAATAAAAATGAAAATTTAAATATGATTTAGGCCTTGATTGAAGAGACCAAATTGGTTATTTGTGTTTTAATTTATTTATCTGTTTGATTACATGTGTGATGGAATTAAATTTTTATTTTTAATAAGAAATAATTTATCAATTAGTACCAACAAATTTTATCCCAAAGATATTTGATCATCCTTTGAGAAATTTATATCCAGTTCTATCATTGGGTATTATATTGTTTTAAAATGAATACATATTTTTATATATTAGACCCTCTAGTTTTATATACATATCATGGATCAAGTAGACATGGTGTTTAATAAATTATGTCACATTTCGTAGAGAGAATTGATACCATTATCTATCAATTTCTTTACATTCATTGTCAATAAGGGGGAGAGGTGAAAACCAATGAAGTTAATGATAGAGGGGAGAAGAAATATAATTAAATAAATATAATGAAATGGAATATCACATTGCCATATCATTGTCTAAATTTATTACTAACAAAAAATAAAAAAGGGAGATATTTTTTAACAAACAATGTGTTTGTGTTGTATTAGTTGAAAATAATTCAATGTGTATTAAATTGAATTTTTTCATTTCACATTGATATAAGAAAAAATTGTTAGATGATTCGACTACCAAACTATCTTGATATGAAGAAATATATAGATCCCTATAGATGGGGTAATTATGTGTTCATTTATAAACACTATATAAGGATTAATTATTCATTTTGAATCATGAAAGGTAGTCACTTGTACAGATTATGTGGAAAAGAAGGTGAGTTGTTATCATGTTCATTTGGAAAAAATATTTGATACTAAAATTGGATAATTATAATATACTTTATGATATAAAATAATGAAAAATTTACATTTAAAATAATATATTGATATGAATAAATTAGAATAAATTAATGTCGATAATTGATCCATGCAGTTGATAGAATGAAGATCAATATATCTCTGTGGAAATATTTATAATGAAAAACATAGTATAATTTGATTTATGAACTGTTATTAATGATAAAGACATGTTCTAAGTGTGATTTAAACTATTTAAAAAATTATACATGTTATGTTATGAAGCTGACAAAAAAATATATTCCTCGTATTTTTGGAAAAGTAATATATTTTATAATAGGAGGTTAAAAATAATTATAGCCATAGAAATACCTAGGCTTGAGATCAAAGAAAACCATTAATGGTCTGGAGAGAAATATAAAACATAGTTTTCCTTGGAAGATATATTGAAGAAACATAGAGGCGATGTAGGTCATCAGTGGTAGGAAGAGTGAGGGGTATCGTATGGTGAAATCTCCACTATGTGGAAAAGAATTGTAACTATAAAAAATGTGTCAGGTAGATAAAATAAATTTTATTCAGATTGTTATAGTTTTTTGGTTATTAATCCATCACATTCTTTAATAATTATTTTATGTGTGACTCGTAATGTGATACAACGATAAAGGTTTAAAAAAATTATCTGGTACTCAGATAATATCATGTCGTAGTAAGTCATCGTCTTTATCATGTAACCCAATAGCATTTTTTTAGTGATATCATGTCACTCTACATGATTTTAGGTCACTCCAGTATTTTTCAAGTGAACATTTATAGAATATCATGTAATCCTCTACATCACGTAGAGTGGTGACATTAATTATGAACCAAATGTGATTTGTATGCCTCTAGATTCAAGATAAGAAGTTTGAAAGATTATTTTTACATAATTTTAGTGAGTGTAATTAATAACATGGTGATACTAAAATTATATAATAGAGGTTGTATGAGAGTGATAAAATAGAATGATTATTACAATTCATATATACTAGGAGGATTCTGTGATGTTTTTGTGAAACCAAGTCACGATGGATGATAATGTCATTGTGAGTACATGACTTTAGTTTATGAATATTGAAATTCATGCGTGAAAACTCAATATTATGATGTCCTAAAAAATTAATATGTTCTTGATCTTAAGGTTATGATATATATATTTTATTATGAAGAGAATGGAAAGTTAGTTAGTTCACATAAAATAAAGTTAGGTGATTGAATTTTCTTATAATTATCTACGGTGGAATGATTAGAAAATTATAAATGATATAACAATACTGAGGTTTAGATATATAATATCTATTTATGGGGCATTATAAGGGGACCACTTGTACGATATACTTGAATGTAATGATATTCTATATGAAGTACCATATAGAGATAGTATTTACATGAAGTCGGTGATGCAACCTTAGTCTGCATGAAGATAGTTCTTAAAATATGTTTTTTTTTGATCAAGTAATACCTAGTGATTTCAATAATATAAGATTGAATATTAGATCTGTATTATCCTGGAGGTACGTGAATCCTCCACAATTAATCTACTTCATAGTGGTTTAAGATAATAATATATTTTATGTAGTTCAAGTTAATTATTTCATTGTTCCTATTCAATTCTAGGATTACAGGCTCAATGACATACCCATTGATATGATTATTTTGATAATAAGAAAGAAGTTGTGTATTAGTGGTATAAAAATCACCATACCCAAGATATAAAATCAACCACATCAGAGAATAACCACATAATGAATTTAGTGTCGTTTTTTTCTTATTTACTAATGATATGAATTATGAAACTCTAATGTGTGATAAGTGAAAAACATGTCCATTCAAAGATGATATTATGAGGAAATTAATGGTTTAAACATTAATTATATCAAAATTCAACAACATTACTTCACCCCCCCAAATATTGTGAGCATCACAAATTAGTCCTAACAATGGTAAATATTAAAGTGGTGAGATATTAAAATAAACTATATTTAAAGACTATTTTCGATATTCCTTCCAAATAAACCTCATGTCAAGGCCTCAGTCATCCAGAGTAAGTGATGTAAAGGATAGGGGACCACATATTATCATTTTTTATTCATGTTAGGTATGGGTGACCCAATTATGATTAGGAATCCACATTCATGTTGATGATCTGTTCTGTCAGAGAGTCCAAAGATTGAGTAAGGGGAATACCTCGAGCAAAGAAGAGGGAATATTCCTAAAAATAATTGCAAAGGCATTAAGGTGTGTAAGTTTACCTTCGTGCCAACCTTGGGTTCGCAAGTCACTTGCGCGTCATAAGTGAAAATTCTCCCAAACCTTAGATGGCCTATAAAATGCCAAGCTATGGCTGATTTCCTTACTGAACACCCTGTAATAGAAGATACATCTTTAGATATTGAACTTTCTGATGTGGAATTCTTCTATATTAAAGATAATTTTTATACATGGGAAATGTACATTGATGGTGCTTCCAGATGTCTAATAGGGAAGAAAATGGAAGGTCCTAAATTCAACAAAGTTGGGTAGGGAATTGTACTTATTTCCCCAAAAAAGGAAGTGCTACCCTATTCCTTATTATTATTGGAAGGAGGTATAAACAATGAAGTATAATATCAATCTCTCATCATAGGATTGGAGTTGACGCTTCAGGCACAGCTGAATCCCTTAAAGGTTAAAGGTGATTCATACTTGGTAATCAAACAAATCAATGGAGACTATGCCATCAAAAAAGATGATCTAATCCATTTATATGATTACGTCAGAGAGTTAATGGAAGAATTTCCTTCGGAACTGAAATTTTCTGATGTCCTGCGATCACAAAATGCTCAAGCTGATGCACTGGATAATGTAGCCACAACTCCGGAAGATCCAAATTGGGATGAGACAATCATAATTATTGATCATCATCGTAAATTTTCACCTTATGTTCAAATCAGAACAGATAAAATCAATGAAATTAGTCCCATTTCTGAACCATATGGGCATACTATATGATGGATGACACCTATCATGGAATACCTTCAAAATGGAACACTCCCACCTGATAGAACTGGGAAAGAACAAGTCTGGAGACGTGTGGTAAATTTTATTCTTTATGATAGCCCAGATCACTTTGTGAAAATTCTCTAAAAGTGAGGTTTTGATGGAATTATCTTCAGATGTATTGATGGTGAATAGACAATGGCTATTATGAAAGAATTACATGCAGGAGTTTGTGGTTCCCACCATTCTGGATATAGACCGTCTGATCAAATTCTAAGGCTTGGATACTTTTGGCCTTCAATGATACAAGATTGTGTTTATTTCACTAAGAAGTGTCATTATATCCATGTATATTCCAATTTCATCCATCAACCCCCCCCCCCCCCCCCGAGTTCCATCATACAGCTAAATACCCGTGACCATTTTCCACATGGAGAATAGATGTAGTAGGACATTACCCTTCAGATACATCCAAGAACTTTTAGTATATTCTAACTGCTACTGAATTCTTTTCCAAATAGGTAGAGGCAAAACCTCTCAGAGAAGTTAGTTCTAAAATCATTGTATGGTTCATCAAGTCTAACATCATTACCATATTTGGTGTCCCTCATACCATATTAACGGACAATGGCACCAAATTCTCTTCATCCGAGGTAAGGAAGTTGTATCAAGAATAAAACATTAAATCCAATCATTCAACTCGGTATCATGCAGCGGCCAATGGAAATATAGAAACCTTCAATAAGACTCTTTCAAACATACTAAAAAAGAATCTAGATAAAGATAAGAAATTATGGCCTGATAAACATTTTCATGCATTATGGGATTATTGGACCACCACCCACACTACTACGCAGTCAACTCCATATTCATTAGTATATGGAACAGAAGCATTCTTTCTCAATTAGGTTCAATTACCCTTGCTCAGAGTATCCATTTTTGATCAGTCATCTATAGATTTACAATCTCAAAAGTTATTGGATGAATTGGAACAATTATATGAAAAATATTGTGAACCTTGCACCACATGGAAATCTATCAAAATCGAATAGCACGGGCTTTCAACAAAAAAGTTCATCTTCGTTCATTAATTCATGGAGAATTAGTATTGGTCCTCAGAACTCAAATAATACCAGGGAAGAATCCTCCATTGATTGAGCCTAAGTGGGAAGGACATTATTTAATAAATAAGGTCTACTCCAATGGAGCTTATTCTTCAATCTCAATGGATAGAGAACTCATCACAGCTCCAACCAATGAAAGATTCTTAAAGAAGTATTTTGGGTAACCAAAATACACATTCATCCAACATGACGTTAAACTGTAAGAATTTAAACTGCATAGTTACCCATAGTCCTTACTGCAATACTTTAAACTGCACAGTACCCTATTGTCTTTACTACAGGACTTTAAACTGAGGAGTCCCCCATAGTCCTTACTACAAGAATTTAAACTGCACAGTCCCCCATAGTCCTTACTGCAGGACATTAAACTGCACAGTCCCTCCATTGTCCAACATGACGTTAAACTATGTACAGTCCTTTATATGTCTTACATGACATTAAAGTGTGTATCGTTAAGGTTATTTCTACCTCTTGTTTCTCACACTGAGTATGACTCATGTGATCATAGATTAAAATTCAACCATAACACCCTCTCTGGGATGGTAAACATGTGTAAGTCCCGACATCATTTATAGGTTGTTTTCCTCAAGAACAACAAGATCGCCAATTAATTCTTCAGTCGAACTACGAAGACTTTTATCCTTGCCTTCTAGGTTGGGTACATAGGCAACCTCCTGAGGTTCAAGCCCAAAAAAAATATCTTCACATCACTTCATCTCCATCTCCTACGATGTTTATTTGTGAAGCCACCGCAAAACCAATATATTCACATTGGTTCATAATCATCCTTGTAATATGACGTTAAACAATAAAGTCCTCCATTGTCCTCACTAAAAGACATGAAATTTCATTGCAATATGTTTTAGTTACATGATGCCAAATTGTGCACCACTGGTCCAATCATATGACCCTAAATTATTCATACCTTTGTCCTGTATGAAAATAAACTACCACAGTCTTTAAAACCCTCACATGAGAGGGAATCATTATTTACATTGATCTCCAATCATGTAATATTCCAAAGACTACATGCATACATGTCAATTCCAGATCCTTTAATTTTGGGTCAAATAATCGTTGCACTAATATCCCCTTTCACCCTTCACTTGTACGAAAAAAATATTTACAGAAGGTATTTCAAGAACTGCATATGGCTTGATTACCATCCTTATGGGGTATGTAAGAATGTTCGGGCGTCCCTCGAATCCAGCCCCATGTCTTTGGGCCTAACCCCAAATTCCACTTTCAGTCCCATGGCTAAAAAGTCCCCCTATGAAAACATGAATGTGGTATGAAAACCCTGGTCTTCATTCACATCAGGTTTATTTGTGTGTTCCTCATTATGGTCTGAGCTCTATGACCCTAAACTAAGATATCCTACACTCACATCCCACATGACGTTTAACCGTATTTCAAGAACTGTCTATGGCTTGAATCCCATTCTTATGGGATACATAGTGAAGTCTAGCAGCTCAATTCAGGACCTAGCCACAACATGATTCTGGTTAGCATTGGCCTATATATATACTTCATGTATTTGACAATGCCCATTTTGATGTGTCATACTCCTAACCTTAAATACATTCAGATCTCCATAACCCTTTTCTGTACTTCTGGTCACGAAATGTCTGATAGCCAATAGTTCTTTTGCCTGACTATGCAGCTTGTGCCCTTAGGCATCCTTGTATATGTAGTCTACATAACAGACCTTCTAGCCAGGAGTCCCTATTATTTGACTATACAGCCAATTACCTTAAATGGACCTAAATAATTCACCCCTTAATGGATTTTTCAAATAGTTGTAACTTCATTCTTGGTAGGAAAACCACTTTTGTCTTTATTTTTCTTAACGACAATGTGTAGGGATCCGCAAAAAAATAGCCATCCTTATCATATTTGTCCCATACATTTTTTTCACGATCTAATAGTATTTAAGTCTATGGTTTATATTTCCCTTACCTAAGTTTGGGTTAGACCGTCGTAGGAATGACATTCATCCAATTCTTTGACAATCTTGATTTGAAATTTCCTCTCCATATTACAATACCTCTTTCTATTAAGTAGACTCTATCCTTTGTATAATTTGAATCTCTATAAACATTCCCTGTCTTTTAGCAATAGAAAAGAAAGATTTATGAGAGTTATTTTTCCTGGATACGCAGCACGTGCCCCTAAGTGGCATTGCTTAAGTAGTCCACATAACAGACCTGTTAGCCAAAAGATGCTATTATTTGGCTATTCATCCAGCTCCCTTAAGTGGCCCTACATAATTCAACCCCCTAATGAGTTTGTTAAATAATGTTAACTTCAATCTTAGGAAATACTTACTCTCATTCCTTTTAGCCCTTTTTTTCATGTCATTCCTCATATTCAAAATTTCTTAAGTCATAGTTTACATGTTTTCCCCCATACATGAATATGGTAATATGTTTTAAGATAAATTTTCAAGGAATTGAGTCAATTTTAATTAATTCGGTCAACGCTATTCGACCTTAAACATTAGCCTTTTTATGTCTGACGTGCATGACATTACACTACCTACAAAAGACATGAGAACTCTGAACAAAAGTCATGTCCCAGCTCACTAAACATACATTTCGTATGATTTAGGTAATATTGAGTGACAAAAAAATTCAAAGTTTTCAGGGTTATTTTTATAATCCTAGAAAAAATCAAGCTATGCTTACTAGGCCCATTGGCTTAGGTAAAAAATTTAAAAAATAGTATCAAGAGAATTCAGGAACAAATGATTGAAGATGAACGTGTTTTTCATTAATTCACAATATTTAGAAGGATGTCCAAAGACTGGAGTCTCTTATCTTTTACAAGAATTACAACTGGCTTTCAATGTAACTCTTCATTTGATTTACGGCATCCCGAGCTTCATCAACAGTCACTTGAAGTTCATGCACTAGATCAACTTCACTCTTTTCATTTTGAAAGAGTGCATTCTTGGCATCTGCAATGGATTTCATACCATTTGTTTGAACTCCTTCAAGTGAATTGTTAAGCTGGTCAAGTTCCCCAGCAACAGCATCTAACTGTTGCTGAAGGTGCATCTGTTGGAAAACATTATCTTTGATCTTAAGCTTTAGCTCCTTCAACATGGAAGCATGATCACCCTCATCTCGAGATAGCGCAACCTCAAATTCGCTGATATTGGTTAACATCCTCACTCTGGTCAAGTCTTGATGGTACCTTTGCTCCTACCCCCTATTTAAAATGACTTGTTTCATCACTGCATGTATATCTTGATATCCAATACCGCCAAGTCCTAACATGACGAACATGGATGACAGTCACAGGATCATAGAAGATATCTCTTCAAGAGGCACTTCAGATATGATCTTCTATATGTTCTGCCATGCCTTGGGACGTGAGAAATGGAAATCCTTTTTTACCTCCGAGTCTGATTCAACATCACTATTATAGGGGGAATATATTCCGGGATTAATGCACATAGTGAAATTCCATGTTCTGCTCCTTCCCCCTGTACCTTGTTACGTCACTTTCTATTCCCGTTGGGTTATAGGTTGAGTCTTCACCTCCAGATATAACCACTAAAATTGATGGCCCTGCATAGTCAATTGAATGTTTTGGTTAGTTTAAAAGGATAACAGAAGTTGATTAAGATTTCTTGCAAATTATGTGCAACCACAAATATTATTATCTTTTACCCAACGGTAGATCAGTAGCATGAGAAGGATTCTCCCCATCATTCCTAGCTTCAATAGGATTTTCAGGATGGGTTTCAGGAAGCTATTCCAGGATAAACTCCACTTGAGCTACCGTGTCTGCAATAATAGGGTTGTCTCTATCCATTTCAGGCATTCACATTTCAGTAGCTTGTCAGATGGAACTGTACATTCCAACCAATCATGGCCAGAGATGTAATAAGAAATTTTTAACAGGAAGAAGGATAACACTCACGTCCAAAATCTTCAAAATTACATTATAATTTAACATGATCTAGGATGTCTTAAATGTTATGCCAAGATTCATCATTTCAACCAGTGATATCTCATATTCTTGGTTAGTCTCACCAGTGGGAGAATTCGATATGTCTTCTTGGCGACCCTCATCCTGCGACCTCTGATCCCGGATAGTTTCTTCAAGAAAAATTACGACATCAGTTGTAGTAGCCACCAAATGTTATGGTGCAGATGTTGAAACTAAAGTATCATAGAATGGAATTCATATGATGTTTTAATTCAACATTTTATGAAGCACTATTAAATTACCAGAATCAGGATCTTCTCTCCTTGCAGTGGAAACCAGAGCAGTACTGGGAACAAACGCTGGCTCTTCTTCAGGTGTAGCCAAGTCAGCATGAATTTGAAACTATTCACCAACGCCCTCTGTCATCCTCAGAGGAGGGTATTTCCTCTTCCATATAGGGGAAATTGAATAAGCCCCTTGCAATCCCAATAAGTATGATCAATATTTTCATGAGTGAAGATTCATGACTATCTGAAGGACATACCACTACTGATGAAGCATTTAGCTGTGGACTTCTTCCTTCGATGTCTTTTCTTCTTTGGATTTTTGGGTGTGTTGACATAATCATCTACAAATACAATTATTGGAGGGTGAAAATTCATATCTAACTCCTCGTCCATGGCTTGATGGCCTATAGATACCTTGCCCGGCTCACGAGGAGATTCAATAGCTCCGATGGCGGTGCCACCATGGCTATACTGTGGTGAAGAAACCCCAGAATATCCTTCCTTTACAAGCTTCAGGATGAAAAAAATAATTTCCTTAAGTAAAAAATCTTTAACTGAAATCATGTTGCAAAGAAAATAATGTAAGAGACTTAAATCTTTAGGAGCCACATAATCGTGCCACTCTTTATCTCCGGAAGCACCAGTCCCCTCAGTGGTGCCACGATCCATCATTTACTCCACCTTCATGGTGATAGGAATGGAATCATAATTGGAATATATGAGCATCTATGGCTCTCTAATGTAAGATAGCACTTCATCAGGGTTATCCTCGAAATGGATATCAGTAGAAGCCCAAAGATTCTCTACTTCAGGGTTGTGTAGCCCTTCGCATAGGTCTATCTAGGCGGTTTCATCATCACAATATAAACTCCGCCATGTCTGGACAGTATCTGGCTATAGATATTTAGTATGTGTACTAGAAGTCTATGAGGAGGGTCCTACAATCTTGGACTTCAACTTCTTCCCAACTCCTGCAGTCATAGATAAAATATAAGAAAATGAAACTTGATTCTTTATAAAATAAGGGTGATTAAATTTCCTCAATGATATAACTCACCAGGAGTCGATGCAGTGGGTTTCCGGACTCTGGAAGGATGATTATATATGGAACAAGGCCGCATTGATGCATTTCGTGCCTCATCATCCCCATCTTGGGAATCTAGTGAATCAGTCCTGGGTGAGGAACTCGATGAATCAGCTCCGGGTGTGGAAGAGTCACCTTCCAGACAAAGTTTTTTTTCTCAACAGTTATCTTCTTTTTCCCCACCTAAGGAATTAGATGATTCAGTACCTCTTTAGGGTATGATGATACCCAGTTCTCGGCATACCATGTAGTCAAGTTACTTGCCACTCTAGAAACTAGTAGATCAAACACTGCCCCGATCTTTTCTATAGCTGTCAGCAACCAAATTTATCGGGAAAACATTGGATTCTACTCTAAACTGAGATACACAGGAGGGGATACAACAATCTGCTACATAAACTTGAATTGGCGTGCAAATCTATATGGATCATAGGCCTTTCATATAATCTATCCGTCAATTCTGGTGTCCAATACACCATCTCTGTAGGCCAGCATGTATGACCTCAATTCTAGGCTGGTTGTTCCATCATCAAAAAAACGCTTAGTTGGAGGGTTACCATAAGGAATGAAATGTAATTCCTTGAACATGCTCATCCTGACCTTAATATCCTACAGGTTGAGGAACAATGGAAAAATTCAAGAATATGCCTGCACAGATGGCCTGAAAGAACTTCCAGGAACCTTTACTCCACTCTGTACAGCATAAGTCCTGATTTGAGTAGCCATACATCCCCAAAAAACATGGAATGGTCCCACTATTCTCAAAGAAGACTTACACATATAAACATGGAGTAATCTCTTGTGAATCTTTGTAAAAAATGGGATGGCCAACATAACCATTTTCTTCTCATCCAACATGGCTGCAACAACGAAGGTCCCTAGCCTGAAACCTCCCTTCAAATACCTTACTGGAAGAAGATAAACATTGAGCCAAAAGGCTAAAAAGCCCACCATATGGGTCTTCTCTAGGATTCTCTGATTAAATTTGTAAGCGAAATTTTCAAACTCTCCCACTTCCATGGTTGTCCAGAATGTGATAAAATCACCCCTCTTCTCTGTTCTGGGGTAGCTAGAAGGGAGAGTACAGGTGGGCCCCTTATCCTTCTTCTTAACAAGAAACATATCCATCCACTCCTCTAGATGAATATCCTTTCTAGACTGGGTTTTGGATTTATTTGAATTCTTATGCTTGTAGAAAATTTTCAATAACTGTAGACCCAAAGACGGAGTACTCTCCGAATCATTCCTGGTCACCTTGGGTGATGAATTCATCATACATATCGCCCAAAATTGGATCCACAGAGATGTTGTAGACATCCCAAAAACTGATTCCTACTTCTCCTTGAGTCAGATGGAAATAATTGGTTTCTGGGCTTCAGCGGCTGATTAGCTCCGGCACAAAGATATCATTCTTGTATACATATGTCTGCCTAGCCCAGATGAATTCATATATTGCAGCTTCTTTCAGATCCTTGATAAACTCTGCACAGGTTTGACGCACCAAATATGCTCACATCCAGGTCGGCTTCACACCTCCTCCGGGACGGAAATCCCAGCTCTTTTTCCATCCCTTGGATTGATCCATCTGATAATCTCGGAAGATTGAGGGATAACAATGCAGCTATAGCTCAAGATTCTAAGGTTTCAGATCTGGAGCACATGGGCTATGATGCATTATAAACGCCTTCTCCACTGTTCCAGTATTTATGAATGATCCTCCAACTGAGATATTTGTTGAAGAAAAATTGGTGTAAGTCTGAAACCAAGAATGCAGGAGATAGTTCGTTGTCTCAAAACCGTGGACTTCTTGCAGATGACCATGGCCATATAGAGGTAAGTAGATGCTCTATGGGAAATTAACATGTTATTTATTCATGTACATGGCCAAATTTGTGAGAGTATTGTTGCATATATCATAGTAATCCTGACCAATTATGTTCATCATGTCATCAATCCGATTGATGGATAGCTATTCAGCCATTCCAATTCTTTTGGGAGCCATTGAATCTGCAAAAACCTCAGATAATTAACTTTTAGGTAAGTTGATTTTTCATAGAATTTGTGAAGAAATTCGAAAAAATGGATAATGAATTAAGGTGCACAAGTGTTATGTTGGTGCACAAGTCCAAGTCGGTCATGCAAGTTTTACCATGCTAGTACTGGCGTGCAAGTCAGAAACTCACTGCAGAAGTGCGAATGAGCAGAAAACCAAGACACCTGCGCGACTAGAGCTACATGCACACCGAGAGATCAGAAAAGTTTGAAGCCGTGTGTTTTGAGCGAAGTGGTGCCACATATTTATAGGCAATGTCGTACCTTGCGCGCCATACCTTGCACGACTCTCACCTGCGTCCCGCTACCTACGCGCTCAAACCCTACGCACCCAAAATCCTTGGTTTTCTCCTTTACCTCAGAGTCAAATCTTCTTTACTTTTTTTGGATCCAACTCTGAGGGGGGACTTTTATTGATTCTCCATTCCATCATAGAGTCCAAATATTGAATAAGGGGAATACCTCGATCAAAGAAGAGGGAATATTCATCAAAAAAATTGCAAAGGCCTTAAGACTCGCAATTTTACCAGCGCGCAAACCTTGGGCGCGCAAGTCACTTGCGCGCCCTATGTGAACATTTTCCCATACCTCATATGGCCTACAAATACCCCCTTTGGGCCCCCCATTTCGGGGATAAAAAATCAAAAACTCATATTCAATCTTTGGTCACCCAAGTCCTCGTCTAAATTTTTCCGAACACTTCTATGGTAATTATTTACCTATAATGGAAGTTCTAAAGAGGAAGAATAAGGCCTATGTGTTGAAACTAATCAATACTTGTGCGCCTAAGTGTCTAACCCTTAAGGGAAATTAAGAAACTTGCACACCGCCTTTCGCTCTCAAGGAAAATTGTGTGCCACCCATATGAAAGCCCCTAGGGATGATAGTAAGGGATTCAATTCAAGGTCTCCCAAGTATCACATCACTGGTTCTTCATCTCCCAAGTGAACTCATGTCGTGCAAGTATACTTGTGTGACCAGGACTTTCACTCCAGGCCAATACTTGCGAGCCTCCTTCAAATTCACTTCCTTTCCTCAAATTCATCTCTCCATTTCAAGATTTAGCCTTCAAAACCCTCTTAAAAGTCATTTATGGCATGGTTCTTTTGTTGGATTCCTTATCTGAAAGGAATTCTGTGGAACATTTCTCAAAATCTCATGAATTACATTGTTTTATATCACCAAGGTTAGAGATTATCCTTCATTCAACCTCATCCTTTAAGAAGAGAAGTTCTTTAATTTGGGAATCCTCCTTAAGAATAAGCCCCAAGTTCCCTGTTCATGGGCCTCCTTCTCAAAAGTGAGACCCAATCATAATTTATCTTAACATTGGAAACCTCCTCATAAGTAAGCCCAAAGTCTCACGTCCTCTTAACATGGGCCTCCTTCTTAGGAGTAAGCCCCTGTCTTAATTTATTTTTTATTTGGGCTTCCTTTTCATTAATAAAACCCAATAATAAGTCCCCTCTAATTTGGGAATTCTTCTCAGGAGTAAATATTAAGTTATATATCCCAATCTCCATAAAGCACATATACCTTTATGAACCTTGTTCCTGGGCTTCTTCCCTAAAGTAAGTCCCGATCCTCATCTATTTTTGGGCGGTCATACATAGGTAATCCCCAAATCATTTCTTATGATTGCATCTTTCGTGGAACAATCATCAAATTTTACTGATACTTCTTTGTTTCTCACACCGAGCATGACTCACGTGAGCTTAGAGCATAAAATTAATTATGAAATCTCTCTTTTTGCCATTAATCATGCATAAACATCATCATTATTCACTCAAACTATTTGGGTTCTGAATCCTTTTCTAAGAAAATATACGTAGGTAGCCCATCTACTGGTACGATCCCAACTCTAAAATATTCCATGTCTTTATGAATGAAAATAAACTTCAAGTGCCTCACTGAGTGGATTTAAAACAATTATGGTCATCATAATGACCAAGGCAGTTCTATATAATGTATGGAAGGATACTATTGACAAAGAATCACTAATTCATATAGATGATTCTCTATTGATGAATAACTTCAAATACATAGAAAAGATTCTCTAAATCTCCTACATATAAATAATTGATTGCAAGATCTAAAAGAAAAAACGCATTTTCATGCTTGGTAAATTAATAAGGATTCACGAAGATACCTTAAATCAATAAAAGAGTCCCATATTAGAAAATAATTCCCCAAAAAGGTGTGATGAGTCTGACCTCCCATCCTCTCAAACAATGAAAATTCTTAAGCCTCATTAGTCCACAAATAATGGGAACCTACCTTTGGAAAGTATGTCCAAATGGATAACGAATCATTGGATGTTTCCAGGTCTATGAATAAACCCATTAGAAACTTATTGGAATGTTTGAACCTTAAACAAACAAGGTCATCCCCATTTCCAGAAGAAACAATTCAATAATGATATTGGGATTGAACTTGGTTGGGAAGCCCTAATGGGATTATGATACAAGAGTAATATACCTAGGTTCTTCCATATGATAGAATTGAAAAGTGTTTTCTAATGGAATTTATAGGAATCATATATGATATTATAATCATGATTTATTACCTAAATAATTATTTGATTTATGAAATGCTAAAGTGATCCCAAACTAAGTGAAATACCGATCTTTGTGAACTGAAGGTTATGATGCATGGGGAAATCACTTATAGTGGGATTAATCACTACTAGAAATTAGACCTTTACCAATATAACTATACCAGTAGCTTTCAAGGCCTTTGTTATAGCTCCCTATACTAAGGTTTTAACCAAACCATTAGTATATGAATTCTTTATAAACATTTATGCCAAATGTTTGACCAAACCATCTGTATAGGTCACCGAATTATTTTTACATAATTATAATATTAATTATTAATATTACAAAATTGATAATCATTCATATGAACATATATATATATATACATATTTATATAAGGATAGAAAAGTGGTTTTAGTTTATTGGTAATGTCATTCAAACATAACAACAATGTTAAAGGATCAAAACTCTCCACTTGAATTTTATTTTCAATAGAGGACTTATACCAATAATCTGATCAAAGCAATGGTGTGGGTCTTAAATTGAAATTAAATTTACCAGCTATTTAACCTAATCATTGGTATATGTAATTCTTTATGGAATATCACACTATGGTACATCAAGTGGTTGGTATAGGATATTCCAATGGTTTTGGAGAATATACCAATGATTTTAAACCATTGGTATATTTTTTTTTGTAGTACCGACCTTCATTAAAATTCATTAGTGAATAGATAGAAAACATGATACTAACCCATGAGTATTTATTTATTAAAGATTATGGAATGCTTCATGATTATCATTTTGATGTTTCATATCGGTATGAATTATAAAATACTTTTTTATTAGTATCTATGGTTGATAATGTTATAAAAGAGTATAATTTTGAGTAAATGAATATAGATCTTAAAAAAATCGATTTATATAAATTTAACTCAAGGGTATTATACATCAGGTGCACAGAACACAATTGTGCTGATAAATATAGACAATGAAATATAAGGGAAATAAAGAAAGGTGAAGTGGATCTATATAAGAAAGGGGGAAATATTATCTATATTGTATATAGGCATATATGATTTAATTCTACTAAGTGGAATAGTTTTAGAATTTAAAACTGTTATTATATTCCCTCTATAAAAATAAATTTAATATGTATATCATATTTAAATAATATATCATATGGATTCATTGTCAAAGATAAAAAGAGTTATATATATATATATGTGTGTGTGTGTGTGAAATGATTTATAAAATCATGAATATGGTAGGAGGTCTATATATTCTAGACATAGAAAATCCAACCTATTACATTCAAGATAAGATATTCAATGTTGATACTAATCAAACTTATAGAACATATAAATGATAAATACATAAAAAGATTTTATATAGTTGTTTTTTCAAATCTTTCAATTATGAGTCATTTCATATATTCAAAAAGCTTTTATTAGTGAAAAAGATCAAAGAAAATTTTATATTGAATGGTGAAATGGGTAGTGTACTTTTGTATATTAAACATAGTGTTCTATGTGGAACAATGATTATATAGGAATGTGGTGGATAGAGTTATAGAATAAAATTTATTAAGGACAATTTTTGATATGGTTATGTGTTTGTAATGAGACACTTGTATGAAATAATTGAAAAGATCAAATATTTCTAGATTAAAATATAGTTTTAATTAGAAAAAATAACAATGATTTATTGGTCATATTTGGGTGGGGAATACTTAATCTAGGAATTCACTGATCATCTAACCGATCGTGGAATTTTTTATAACTGACCCCTCCAAGAGAACCAAAGTTTAATAGTGTTTCTAAGTGCAGGAATAAAACCCTTTTAGACATGGTATGATCTATGAAAATTTAGTGTGAATTCCATATTTCATTCTAGGGATATGCTCTGCAAACTAGTGCAATCCTACATAACCCAGTTCTATATAAAGTATACATAATGAAACCATGTGTGATATAGAATCAGAAATATCCCAATTTTTAGTTTATGATAATTTGGGGTTTTTAATCATATTTATTATATATATTATCTAATAAATATAACCCCAAATCATAAATATAGTTATTTTTATCCAAAAAAATCAATGGAATATTATTTATATAGTCTTATTGAGCAAAAAAATGTTTCTGACATAGATTGATATATTTCATTAAAATGTATAAATATGTAGAGGAGTTAGATGAATGGATTTTTTTTCCTGGAAAAGAGCACGAGAAAAATAAATATTTTATATTATTTATATGGAATTTTAATTGGTTTTATTAAGTGTTATGGAAGAAGAAACGTCTCATGTTACACTATAACCACAATGATCTGATAGAATTTCTCTTGATTTTTAGTGATATGGATTTCTTATAAAAACATATAACTAATTAATTTCTCATAAATTAATATCCTACTATCAATAAAGTGTCTATTTAGAGTATTGATTTTAATAGATGGTTAAATTGGATAAAATCTAAGACTTAGACTATGTACAGTAACCACGTTTGCAATGTTGTGTATGTACCTAAAGCGGTGATTACCTTAGGGTGAAAGTGATTTTTTCTCAAGAAAAATAACATTGATGTTATATTTTGTACATATAAAGATCCCTTTGTTGAAGTGTATTACAAAACAATCCTGGCACTAGTTATGAACAACTGTTTTTTATAGTTTCAATAATATTGTTTAATAAAATATTTTTTTTGGTATATCATTATGAATCTTGGATATATCAAATGGATATTGAAAAAACATTCCCTATTTTAAATTTAATCGAGGATGTGCATATAATAAAAGCTTAATGTTTTATGTTTAAAATGAGTATGATAAGGCGAACAATTAACAATGATGAATTTATATATATATATGTTGAAGCTTCTTGATATTAGAACATCTCGTTTGATGATGTAATAAAATATTTTTTTATCTAAAAAATTTACTCTTATATATACAATAATTTTAGTGGGAGTGTTGTGTTATTGTTTATATTCTATATGGACTACATAATTCTTATCAGAATTGATATCTGAAATTTACATTTTAAAATTATATAGTTGGGAAAATGATTTCTAATGAATGATATGGGTGAACCAGTTTAAACACTATGTATTACTATTAACAGAGATAGATCATATATTTATCTTGGAGTAATCCAAAAAACATATATTGTTAATTTTATATAGTATTTTATCATAAGAAACTATATGAAGGGGTCTTTAGTGAATTTTTATGGTATGGATATTTTTTAGATTCAAGATCCTAATAATGAATTAAAAAGGATAAATAAAACTCTTTATGTCTCAACCATATGATCTATCATGTATGACATGTTATTTAATCGACATGTTTCTAATTATGGTTTTATAAAAATAGGTAGATACCAATATAATACTAGTGAGATTCACTGGATTACTATGAGGAATATTCCTATCTACTTGATAAGATGTAATGACATGGTCTTTGTTATTGGAGGAGAGGATTGTCACATTGTAAGTGGTTACAGCAATTATAGTTTTCAGTCTAACAAATGTGATATGAGATAAAAATCATATTTTGAGTTTTCTCGAAATGAAAGTGAAATTAGTTGTATGACTTTTAAATAGACCATAATAGTAGGATCAACAAATGAAGTAAAGTATATCACCACATCTGAAGTTGTTAAGTTAGTTGTTTTGGATTCAAAAGTTCATCACTAATCTTTCGATGGTTCCAAACATTGAGGGATAAATGGAGCTTTACTATAACAATAATAGAGTAATTTCTAAATACAAGGATCCCTGGACACACCAAGGTACTAAAAAAATCCTTTTAAAATACCATCTCATTTGATAATTCCTTGGGTGTGGAGATGTAATGATGTTTTGGGTGGATAGAGATAAATTTGAGAGAAATCTTTTTACAAAACCATTAGTGTAGAAAAAAAACATGAGGGTTGTGTTGAATCTTATGACTGTAGATGGATGAGGGATAAGATCTAATGGTTCCACAATTTCTCATCATTGATAATGGGAAATATCAATTTTTTATTCATTAAAGAGTATTTTATTTATATTACCTAAATAGTGAATGATCATAACCCCTCAAAGTATGAACATTATTCTTCCCCTAACAAAGATCAATAGGGAGTACTATGGATTGTGATGATATGTTAACATTAGTTTTATCAGAATATTGTAAATGATATAAATAGTTTTATGTGATATAGAGTTTATTATCATGAGATAATAGGTCAAAAAATAATATCTAGACAATAACATTAAAATATATCTCATAGAAATTCATATAGTCATTATGTTACCTCAGACCCACACTCCAGAATTTTATTCCACAAACAAAAACATTACATGCTTGTTTTGATGCCAACTATTGATTAAATATCCCAAAAATACATGTTATAAAGAAAACATTTCATTTATTATTTTCCCAAAATACCTTAGATTTATATATGACAACCCATATCTTTAATACTATTTATTTCATGATTTATTACACAATCAATCACTATGTACTAGAAATAATATCATGAATCCTAGTCTATTCGGTAATCAGGTACATAGAACATAATCCTGACACATGGATACAAAAAAATTGTTTAAAACTTCCTTAACATAATTTTAATATTCCATACCTTTAAAACCACATTTGTTAACCTATGTAAATACATAAGATAAGGGTGAGATATAAATATAGTTAATATAATAAACAAATAATATAATGATAAAAGTATAAAATGATTTTAATTTGGAATTTAAAAGGGATATAAAATGGGTGAGAATAATATTATCTAACAAAGATGCATGATATAACTAGATATCATAATGACTACCTGAGAATGTGGTAATATTATTAGTCATGACATCATAAACATAGGGCATGACTAATCACCAGGACATCATAAAATGGTGGTAAAAGTACAATAATTGATTAGGATTACTCCATAATCTCATAAATGAAATCCCATTATACGAAAAAAATATCCAATGCACTATGGAGATATATAATTATATGCACACATGTCACTTTTATATTATGCACATGCATAATTGTGCCATATAGATCATTAAATATAAGATAAAATAACCTCATATTTAATCCCAAGATTAAGGAGTATGGGTTACATAAATTAAATTACCCAATCAATGAATTATACTTATGTCTATGTGAATATCCTTCAGTGTAAATGTATATGGTACTCACAATATGATGGTTTGGAAAGGAAAAAATCAAGGGATAATTTTGGCAGCATAAGGGAGGTACATAATGAATCATGAGAGGGATTGACGTTATTGATATGGGTATATAATAACATTTAAGTAATAAGATATGTTATGGTGATATTTAATAACATAATTAGACATGGAAAATTGGGAATTAAAAGGCATAAGTTAAAATAGGCTCTTGAATAAAAGTTTTCCATTGAAAAATTATGGAACAGTTTCGACAGCAAAACAGGGGTACAAAATTAATCATGGGAAGGATTAATGAAAGTTAACAGTTTCTATAATAACTTATAAATAATAAGTTACATAATATGGATGTGTCAAATCATATATTATCAATAGAAATTCTAAAGCAAAAGGCATTACAAAAATAAAGTGCATCAATAAAAAGTAGAACGAGATGATCCCTTACCCTGAGAGAATATATCCAAATGATTGGAAGGAGATTTTTGAGAACTTGGGAGCACCTTGGGAACTATTTGAAGAGGAAAGGTCTGATTATATTACTGATAAATGTTTTTTATGTGAAGATAAATGGTATTTTGGGTGTGTTTATATAGGAAAATAAAGGGGAGTTCATTATTATTTTCCAAACATAGGTTTGGGACTCTATAATAATGTAACCAAAACAAAAATCATTTACAATGTTTTTACCAATGTTTCTATAAAAGTGGAGTGTAGTTAATTATTTTATAATTAAATTAATTAAGAACATTAAAATAATACTCTTGGTGTTGTGGAAGTGATTCAGTTTTAAAATGAACTGATTTTAATACCTTAAAATAAAATATATGTTTTTTAGGTTTCCTAAAGGGTTTATAAAATTAGTAAAATAACCTCAAAACACATATTATTAAATGGAGAATATATTTTTATGTGGATTCATTTAATGGAATATATTACATCACATTTAGGTCACAATGATGATCATATATATACTTTATATTTCTACAGTATTTAATTTTTACTTAAAGATTCAAATGTCTCATAAAATTTTGGAAAAAATCACTGCTATATTATTTTGATGTGTAGATTCAAAAATATAAAATATATATTATCAAAACAATTCATAAAATTTGAGAATTTATAATTTTAAATTAAAGTAATGTTTTATTTTAATATGCTATTTTTTACAACAGCATTTTTTCAACCCTTATAAAAATTACATTTTCTCATTGTAAAACTATATTATCCTATAAAATTTGTTATATAATATTTAATAATAATATATTATGAAAATATTATTTATTTCAAAAATTCACTAACTCATCAAAAGTAATGTCTTAATTGAAACCTCATATTACCGAAAATTACGATTCTCATTTTTTTATATTAAAATATAATGTTTATCAAACTCATTACTTAATAACTTATAAATTAAAAACAATAACGAATAAATATAAAAATTATTTTATAATTTTGTACTATTAGAGTCTTGATACATAAACCTTTATTATACTATAAAATTTACTAAGGAAAATGTGTGTGACAATGATATTTTTATGTCATGGATCAGCATACATGGTTTAGGTTGTGATAATAATGGGATTTAAATTCAACCATAATGTTTTTGCATACATTTATCTTTGAATATAATATTGGGATTGGGAAAGGGAAAAGAAAATATATTTAATGTTCCTTGAATGTTCCAAAAAATGGGATTCATAGGGTATGATACTATGGGTCTTGGTCATCTCTTCTTTATTCAATGTCAACTGGATTTATCATAACCATTAATATATTCTAATCATATGATCACTATTGAGTATTTGTATTGTCAATGGACATGATTATTAATTTTTTTTAAATATTACATGTTTCACGTGACAATTAATATATTTTCACCTCCTAGGTAATATCAAGCACCATTAGGTTCCACTCTCCAACATCTTACCATCATGATAGAATCTGAAAATTCTTCCCATAAAAAACTTTATATAGTTATATTTAAATGATATAATGGAATCATTTCTTATATGTGAACTCCACTATGGGAAGTTGTTGGTCCCAAAATCCTCAGAAATCCATTGAACTTGATCTCATCATATCCTCCATTTTTGAATCATACATTTAAAATTATCATCTATTTGATAGAGAGAAGTAGTTTTAAATGTTAGTTCAATATTCAAGTAATTTTTAAGGATTTTCCAAAACCTCAAGGTAGAACATGGATCCTGATTAGATATAATGGAGTGTAGCACTTCATACATTCTTAACACTACTCCAATTTTTATGTTTCTGAGATTCATAAGAGATAAATCTTCCTCCATAGAAACTAAATGTGCTTACTTACTATTGAGATTGACTACAACCAATATAGAATTATTTCCTTTATGTTTCATGGGTATCCCTATGAAAAAATCCATTTTTATTTTTTCCCATTTCAATACAGGTATAGTAAATGGTTTCAACATACCATAAAACTTATGTTGTGCTTTGTTGAATTTCTAGAATACTAAGAATCTTAATACAAACTCCCCTATCCACCCTTCATGTTATAATAACAAAATTTTTAATTCAAATATATATAAAAATTAGTTATTATTTGATTAATAGATAAGGATAATCTATGTGAAACATCTTGATGTACCCTATTCAGTTCTAGTTGTTATGTGACACATAATTTAGTTTCAATCCTTATAACTCAATCTTTAGCCAAAATGAAATTTAGAATATTTTCTAACATCTTCTGTAGTAATTCATTATCTTTTTAAGCCTCCTTATTTCCCGAAATAATAAATTATATAGTGTCTATTTGATAAAATTAGAATTTTTATAATTTTATTATTTACATATCATACATTTGAATGTAAAAGAAGATTGGTTCCCTTTTAATCCACATCATGGATAGAGTTCTGGGAAACCTTCTACCTAAAGAGTCTTCCACTTTGTTTGAAATTCTAGTATGTTAATGTATTGAAAGATAATAATCCTTGATCATATCTAACAACCACCATTGGCGCACATTCTTCTTCTTTTGAGTGAATATATACTTGAGGAATTTATATTCTATATATATATATCATACTTCTACCTATATAGATAGTTAATCCAACTATTTAACATGAATATCATTGTATCCGATTCTAGATCATGAGTTTGGTAGTTATGATCAGGAATATTTTTTTTATGGAGGCATATGCTATAAATTTTTCATCTTACATGAGTACGAAACCTAGTACCTTTTTAGATGTATCAATTTTTATTCAAAAATCCTTCCCCACTAGTGGGTTAATTGAGAACATGTATATTGATTATCCACTTATTAATCTATTGAAAACATTCTCCAAATTCATAATTCTAGAAACCCATGAATCATTTCCATGTTAAATTGGTTAGGTGGCTTGAAAATCACAAAACATTTATCATAAATCGATGATAATTTCCAAAAAAATCATGGAAACTATAGTGTTCTATCATAGAGGTTGGTCTAGTCCACCTTTCGATAATCTTAGTTTTTGATAGATCCAAAAATATCCCTTTTCTAGTGATTTAATTCCCCTAGAATGTTACATTGTGAAGAAATAAATAATATTTAATATATTTTTCATATATATTTTCTTTCTATAATGTATTCAGAACAATATTCAAATGCTTTTCATTTCCCTCCTTTCTTTTGGGGTAGATACGAATGTCATCCATAAATACTAGTACAAATCTTCAATGGAAATCCCTAAACCCACTATCAATCAAATCCATGAGAATTTCTTGAGAATTATTTAGTCTAAATAGAATCACAATGAACTCATAGTGACTATAAATTTTATGAAAATCATTGATGGGGATGTCATCCTTTAGGACCATTACCTAATAACATCTTGACCACAAATATATCTTATTTAAATATTGTGATAAATGCATCTAATTAAAAAAGTCATAAATATATGGACGAGGTTATATTTTTTTACCTTGATCTTGTTGATAACATGATAATAATTTTAGAGGGGCATTGAACCATAGTTATTCATGAAAAAGAAGACTGTGGCACCCCCTAGTGAAGAACATGTGAATAAAATCCCTTTATATTGATTATCCTATATTTTCATATTCCAATCCAAATGTTAAAAAAATATTATATATGGTTTCTTGCATATTTCAAAACCTCGTGGTGATATCTTGAATGCAAATTCAACCTATAGATGAGGTGGAAGACTACGAAATTCATCAATAAACAAAACAATATATTCTCACATAATCAGAATACATTCAAATATTATCTTTTACATAGTCCCAATAATTGGATCTACATGGACTTTCACACAGTAGAAGAATTTCTTTGATTGATATTTTTATACTAAAAAATATTTTCCTTACTTGTACTTGTAATGAATCCAAGGGTGATTGACAGTATAGAGGGTGATTACCACTTCTCAGCTATTTTTATTTGATCTATATAATTAAATACCATCCAATTCCATTTTTACATCAAATTACACTAAAGGGAGTATCACAAGGTTAAGTGAGAAGTTAAACCCATAAATTTTGTCATGGGAGGAGTTATATACATAGAAAGTAATAATTTCCCATTTTTTATTATTCATCGAAAGATCAAATTCAATGTTTTGTAGTAGGGTTTTAATAGTAAAATTCCAAGACATGAAATAATTCATAGAACCATCGATTATAACCATACCTTCATATTTTTTCTCATTTTAACCATTTAAATCATCAAAAATAGACATAGGGATGATATTATTTAAAAAAACTTAACAAATCAATGAAAACCCATGATTATTAAAGGGATAACTGAGAAATAAAATATATTCCCTGGCTTAGGAATTTCTAGGATTAAATTTAATTTATCCATTATTTATTTCCTATTATAAAATCATATAGTAAAATTTTTACTTAATGATGGTTCATAATGAGAATTAAAAGTTACCAAATCATATCACTCGGGAGAGTCAAACTAGGTCTGCAGTAAAGACCATTGTCATGTACTAGTTCATAATTGATTATAGATCAATACACTATTTTTGGGGTTGTTACCCCATGATATATCAGTTTCAAAGACACATCCACATGTGGAATCCAAATAAGGATGTTTTTTTATAAATAACATACTCTATTATTAAAAAAAATTAGGGATTCATTTTAATGTTTACTTTTATCTATGTGGATTTCACTATAGATTTATAATCATTATCCCAAAAATAACCAAACAATATTTTGATACCAACCTTGACAACTCACATCTTTAATACACTTTACATCATGATTTATTAAATAAAATCAAAATTAGTCCAACCTATAATGCCATAAATAATATTGTATTTTTTTAATTAGGTACATTTGAAATCAACACGACACTTGGATAAAACAAAATTATTGAAAACCCATTGACATTTATTTATTATTCAATATATTTTATAACTATATGGGGTAACATAGGGCCATTACTAAGAAAAAGGTGAGATATAAATCCCATAAAGGGAATAAATGAAGAATAAAATAATGAATGTATTGAATATTAGTCAATATTAATTTTAATCAGACATAAAAGGGGTTAAAATCATAATCATGAACAATGAATCATGATACAACATGATACCATAAAGAATAATGGGAATTTTCTGACAACATTAAACAAGAAATTATAAACATAGGTCAAGTCTATCCACTAAGGTATCATAAAATGGTTGAAAAAGCCCCATAAGGGAATTTTCTATCTATAATCCAATACATTATATACCATGGGAAGAAATAATTATCCAATTAATTATAGGGCTATATAATTTCAGGTGCAACTGTCGCCTTCAAATCATGAAAATGCATAAGTGTTCCACATAGATCATTCAACATAGGATTGAATTTCATCACACATAACCCCACGGTTAATGAGTGCGGGATTAATAAATTTAATTAACCTATATAAGAAGGATAAGAATGTATAAGTGAACACCGTTGATTGGAAATGGTGATGGTATTCCAAATATGATGATTAGACATGGAAAATATTGTGGGATAATTTCAATGCAATAATAGGGGTACATAATGAATCAAGGGTGGAATTAAGGGCATTTAAAGGGGTAAATAATCACTTATAAATAAAAAATTAAGTAATAGTGATATTTAATAATATTATCTGACATAAAAAATTGGGGATTAGAATTCAGAAGACAAAAGAAGGGTTCTTGAAAAAAAGTTTGGCATGGAAAAATCAAAGGTTAGATTCAGAAAAATAATGGGGGTATATAAAGAATAACAAGACATATTAATGAAATTTAATTAGGTCTATATATATTTTAAAATCATAATGTTATAAAAGGGCTGTGTAAAATAAAATCTCTTCAATAAGAATCAAATAAAAAATGGCATTACAAAAACAAGGTGCTTGAATAAAGATGAAAAGTTGAGGATCCCTTAGGTTTAAAGGGTCTTTCCAAAAGATTAAAAGTAGATTCTTGAGATCATTAGGGAACCTTTAGAGGGATATATAAAGGGATGGGAATAGTTTATTCTGGATCTATGTTTTTTGAGTGGCGATAAATGGGAGTTTGGGTGGGTTTATATAAGAAAAGGGAGGGGAGTTCTTTATTATTTTCCAAACATAAGTTTTGGGATCTATAAAATATATTATTATAAAAAACATTAAAATAATTTCTGATAATAGTTTCTTCAATATAAAAATAATTTTTAATAATATTTTAATTCCATTAATCATGAACATTAAAATATTACACTTCTAGATGTAGAAATGAGTCATGTTCACAGATAATTTATATTAAAATTTTCAAATATAATATTGTTTTTGTAGGATTCACCCAGGCTTTATTGATTTAATAAAATAACCAAAAAATAAATTATTTTAAATGGGAAATATATATTTGTTCGAGGATATCATTTATGACATATATTACATAACTTCTTAGATAATTATGATATCACAATACATACCCTATATTTCAACCATATATAATTTTTACTGGAAAATTCGAATGACTTGAAAATTTATAAAAATATAGCCATTAGAAAACATCAAAATGCTGATTTAAATATTATATTTACATTATCAATATAATAATTTAAATAGAAGAAATTTTACTTCCATTTTTAAACCCTCATTAATTGTAAAAAAAATTAATAGTAGTTTTATGGACCTTATAAAAATTAAAATTTTACCTCATAAAATTAAATTAAATTTTAAATTTAATTTATAATTATTAATAATAATATTTTATTTAATTGTAATTTATTTAAAAATTCATTAATTCATCAAAAGAAATTACTTAATTGAAATTAAATATTATCCAAATAATATAATTTCAGTTCTTTCATATTAAAATATATTTTTTATCAACATCAATAAAAAATAATTTATAAATTTAAAACAATAAGGAATAAATATAATCATTATTTTACAAATTAACTCCATTAGGGTATTGATACATATCCCTTCATTACACTATAAAAGTCACTAAGGGTATGGTGTAAGATGGTGATATTTTAATGGTGTGCTTTAGCATACAAGGTTTGGGTCATGATCTCGATGAGCATTAACTTCTCCCATAAAAGGTTTTAATCATGATTTGGTTTTTGAATATTGGATTAAGCTTGTTCATGGGAAAATACAAGAGATGTTATATCCCTCAAAATTATCAATAAACGATATTCCTAGGGTATGATCCTAGAGGTTGAGGCCATCAGAAAATTCTTATTTTTCAATTGGGTTCATCATAACCTTTCATATATACAAAAACTATTATCAATGTTCAATGGATATATTTTTAATTTTCATGATTATTAATTGATTGTTAAATATGAAATTATATAACCAAATAAGTGCATGTGTTTTATAAAACCAAGTTGAAATTTTATTTATAAATTTTCAGGTCAATGAAAATTTAAAAAACATTTACTAAGAAAGTATATCTCATTCTAAACTAATGGATATTTTTTCCAGTATTTTGGAAACTACATAATCATTAATAATATTTTAAAATATCCGATAAATTCGCCACACATATATATTGCTAGACATATTATGTCTAAAAAATCCATCATGTCCTAAGAAACGGAAACATAAGAAGGGGTGAGATCAAATGATAACTAAGGGAAATCATATAAACTAAAGAAATAATGGAATAAACACGATGTATAAATTTGTTCAATAATAGATAATAAATTTTTATTCCATAACATAATAAAACTGAAAGCACGATATATCCCAAGATAGTAGTGGGAATGAGATGATTACATGGATAACAATAATTGGTTCCTTTGAGATTAAATTAATAAATTTGGTTATATAATTCTATATCGTAATCAAATATATCATGATCTTATACATCATGATCTTACTAAAAATTCAATATACTATTCCTGGAAGGAATACACAAAAATAAAAAAACATTTGTCCAAATAGACCTATCAATCCATCATTGTTCTATATAAGGTCAAGTCCCACCCATCACTTGTTCAAATCCAAGTTTTTTGTTATATGAAAAAGTAAATAAAAAATTAATTAACAAATTTCTCAATAATAATATTTTTTGGAATTAAAATATATGAAATAATAATACCTTTCCTCATATAAACCAAATAGATAACATTTTAATGACCCATACATATGATGAATTTGTATGGTTAAAGAATAAATAGTTATCTTTCCAATAATCATCCATATTTTAATAATGACATATATTATTACCACACTTTTGACCATGTTAATGTAATGGATAACATGATATTAACTCATCCTAAGAAGGAATTTCGATGGTCGAACAACACAAAGTCAACATATAGATAACCATCCATATTGGAGTAAAGAAAAAAAAATGCTTATACATTTCCCCATTTTTGTAAAGGATATTAAAAATTATAACTCATATGTAGAAAAATATTTGGTGATTGAATGGGGTAAAGATAGTAATATATCATTCATATGATAGAAAAGAACATTACATTAGTCATATAGAGAAATAAGGTGGATAGTTCAAAATAAATTATCCCAATAAGTGAGATTTTTTTTCAAAATGATTATGTGGAATTTATTTATATCCCCCCCAAAAATAGAGAATTCCACATAAAATAATTAACTAAATTTACCCATATTATATGAAATAATCTCAAGTTAACTATCATAACTAATTGAATGGATGTTGTGTTACAAAAAAAACTCTACTCCTGGGTAAATAAATAAATCAACAGAATCTTGAATAAAGGAACATTATTTCCGTAGTAAAACTCATTAAATAAAAAAATACAATAAAAATATATCAATGGATAGTGAACCCAAAATAATAATAAATCATGATTTTTAAAATTTATTTTGTCTTATCGAATCCTAATAATACCAAGAAAACACTTAAAAATTTAGAAACATTCAAATAAAAAACCCTTCAAAAGAGATGTGTTTTAAATAAACTTCAAATTCTATGATTAAAATATAACTGATGATACAATATCAAAAATAAATATTATATGCACTATACAATTTATATTAGGTTAATAATAGCAAACATGTCTCAAAGAGAGTAATATATGATAAAAATCCTTTCTATGTATTTTTTCATACTCGACCACACACTAAAATCCTATTTGATAAACATAGATATGTTAATCACTTATCTCAAACAAATTATATAAACACAAAACCGTTTGTATAATTATTTCTATATTATATGTTATAAATATATTAACTGATTATAAATTAGTTTCGTCATTTCGTGTTATAAGATTTTTCCATGTTTCATATAAAATTCATGAAGATGGTATTGATTCCCACTAAGTGTTTTCAATTTCATCATTCTCAAAAATAATTAAATATATAGTAATCATTATTTTTTGACATTACTTAGTTCCTGTTTTCATTAGATGAGAGACATGACTATGACCTGTAGGAATGGAAATTGTGATTAACTAGTTCTAGAATGTTTAAAGATCGAAAGGTGATATATTAATATATATTTAATATAGTAATAAAAAATTCATAAATAATTAAAACATTTTACATTAATTATAATTATATGATATTATATTTATATGAAAATCCTTAATCATTCATAGAAAAACTTTATAACATTCTTTATTTAAGTGGTTAAACCAACTCCAACTGAAACATTTTATAATGTTGTCTTTTGTAGGGGAATGTATTTATATAATACTGGTATGAAATATTATGAAAATTTAAAATTTAAAAATTATCATATATCCTTAGTAAATATTATCTTTGAACCATCTAATATGGGAGGTGATGGAAAAAAAATTCATCTTTCATGGGGGTAGTAATACACCGTGCACACGATTTTTGATCCCACTTCTCAATGAATTGTTGAATTGATGAAATATGAATATTTATAATTTAGTAATTTTATTTTTTATATAGAAATAATAAATTTTCACCAAATTTGTCCTTAAAACCGTATTTGATCATTGGTGTTCAAAAATGAACAACATCTGTTTGTGGAGGTGTAAGTCTACATGTACGTACAATCGATTTTTTTTATTTTTTAGTTGATGTAATGAAATAATTTTTTTACTAATATAATGAAGTCTTGTTATTAGACTAACTATTAAATATTTTTAATCATATGGTATGATTTGTTTAGGATAGTAACTATTAAGAAGGAATAATAAGAATGTGTGGATTCTCACATTGGGGATATGAATTTTTATTTGGAATTATCCTTTCAAATGAAGGCCTTATATTAAATAATAATAAGAATAAAATTTTAGAAGTGGGAAATTGTTCTAGGAGAATAAATTTTGAAATATTTCAAGGAGAAAAATTAATTGATGGTTAGTCTTTAGGTGGAGGAAGTATTACCATTTTAAAAGTGTCGAAAAGGGAGTTTTTAAATGTACCCCTAGGATTTTAATAATGTAAAGTTACTATTAAAAGTTCAATAGAAATGTTTTTATAAAATTATAAGTGAATGTGTTTTTGGGTCTAAAATAACCTCAACCACTCATTCAGGAGGAAACCTAATTATTTTACAAATTATATTTTTCTTTTTTTTTCTTTTAACAAAAATGAAACTTACCATGGTAACTAATGTTCAACCTTATTAACTAATATTAATGAAAAAATTAACAAATTCCCCTTCAAATAATTTAAAAAGAATTATTTTAAAAAATTTAATACATTTTATCATATAAAATTTGTATGGCTTTTAAAATGTAACTTTATGATTAGAATACACAATGTGTAAAAACAATTTTTAGAAAGAAAAAAACATATTTTTATGAAAAAAGTATGTTTCAACCATAGTTATTAAAAAAATAAATTTAGATGAAATATTTGGTTTATTTAAAATAAAATAAATTTCATGAGTATTTCATAGAAATCCAAACCTAAATCTCAAAATCAAAATACTTGATTCAAAGAAATTATGAGAACAAATTTTTATTAGATTTTCATTTTAAGTTAGTTCTAAAAATATTGAAAATATTATTTATATGATAAAATAATATATTTTAAAATGAATAATTTTAATAATTAAATGCATATTCTATTTTAAAAAAGGTTATATAAACTTCTTTTATACTCTTTTATAATGATAAAATCATTAAAATTCTAATTTTCCTAAAATCCCATATATTCAAATAAGAATATATCATTTTGGAAAAAACTCAAACATTCATCCTTAGCTAATATTTTAATTCTAAATTCTCTTTTGATATTAACGATTTCACAATAATATTTTGAAATTTAAAAATTCAATTTTTGAATAAAATATTAAAATATAATGAATGATGGTTTTTATTTGAAAATAACATCTTCAAATATTAATTGTTATTATTATTATTTAATTTCATTTACAAACGAAATCGGTGTTAAAAAATTATTAACATCAAATATAATTTATCATAATTAGTCATTTATTTCATTAAATAAATATTCATAACAAATAAAACATCCATTTTTATAAAAATAATTTTCAAGGCAAAAAATGATATAATTAGTAATTTTTGGTATAATAATTGAATTTCATTCATATGATAAGTATAATTCATTTTATTTATACATATATTTCATAAATCAGTCACTAATATTCATTATATCTAAGTCAATTGTTAGGTTTTAATGGCCATACATAAATAATTATATTTTATTTAAACATATTGTGGTGTCAATTATCATTTGTGTTGCATTCATAGATAGATGTCAAACAAATTAACTTATTTAAAGGTAATCATATATTAAGATGTGAATGTTTTAAATTTTCCCCCCATAAATAAATATCATTATCTCAATTTTATTTATTACTCATTGAATAATGTACGTGAGGGTATTCTTAACATATTCATCGTTATAAGTATAACCTATATTATGACATCTATTATACTCTCTTATGCTATATTGTGTTACATATCATTCTTAAAACAACTTTATCAAATCATGAAATCATTTGCCAAAATATGTATATGACCTTATAATTTATTCTCGATAATATGCCTTTCCCAAAACTATTTGAATCTCCAAGTCATTAAACAATAGTGAAACCAAATATTCTTCCAGAAATTAGCACCATATTTAAATTTAAAATGATATAAGACACTAGTTCATAAGGTCACACACTAGTCAAAATATATAATAATCCAAATATGAGAAATTTTTTCCAAAAATATAGTAGGTCACTTTTTAAATAAATCACTAATAAAATATAATGCTATTAATACATTCTAACTATATTTTCTCAAAATAAAACCACTATTTATTATCTCCAAGTCAATCATATCTTAAAAAATAGTTATCTATACCTCAATCACATGTTCATCAATAGTTATCCCAAAAAATCTAACATTTTAATTAAATCATTTCCCATGGTTTTTAAAACCATTTAACATACATTTCCATAACATTAATGTAAAACTATTAAATAATTTTTCTTATATGTTTCCCTTAATCCTAATAACTTTTCAGAAATACAATAATTTCATCGATAAATTTCACCCACTAGCGAAAATAGTTATTAGTTTCAAGAATATTAAAATATCAATATCATAACCTTATGTATGACTAGGAAACTCTACTTTTCAACCATAATAGGAAAAAATAATATTTTCAATCGTATAAGCATTCCCCCTTATTCGGTTATAAGACATAGTGATTTCTTGGTACAAACCTCTCTCAGTTTCATTTTCAGGATTTTTTTTCATATAAATATTAAATTGAAAAATTATTATGGTAATATCAAAAATATTAATATGAAAATGACAATAGGAATATGTTTTCCCTTATTAAGCTTTTATATTTAACATATCATACCTTCATATCAACTTATTACTCTCTTTTTTCGATCATTAGTTATTCATTGTCACTTGGCTATTAGGTTATCATACCTAAGTCATTAACATCAAACTAAAACACTTAATGTTGTTTCATCAGATAAAATATTAATTAATCATAACATATCCCCCATGAGTCTCAATGTTTGTGTTCTGTTATTCAACTTTTTTGTGCAGTAGGTGATAGTCGAGTTAATAGCCAATCCACCTTTTGAGGTTTTTACATCTAGATATATTTGTGCTAAATATTTCTTCCACTTATATAATATATATATGGATATAATTTATATTATAATCACACAATATAAATTTTACTAAAACATCAACATGTTATCCTATACTTAGAATTCTCACTTAGACTTATCCCGATTGTTTTCACTAAAGTTACCTTATCCTAATCCCTAGATAAAATATGTTTTATTACATTGACATTAAATCATATACTATAACAATGGGTAATTTATACCTTTGAAATTATGAGAATCCCCAACTTATCATCCCTTAAATCATCCTCAACAAACATCCTAATCTCCAAATTTATCTAAAATTTTCTCTCATACCAACTATGGAGCCCCTACCCACACTCCTTGATCAGGTTCCGAAAACACATACTTTATATACTAGCTTAAAATAAACACTATATATTACTAGAATAACTATTAGAAAAATTATTTTATTAAATAAAATATTTCATTACATATATTATAAATACATTATTGGAATAATACATTAAAGAATTTATTTAAAATTAAACTAATAAAACCCATGTATTTATCAGCTAATAGATAATTTTCCCACTATATAAAAAATACTTAATACATAATAATTGTTTTAAAAATCCCAAATTTTATACAAAAATCTTTCATGTTAGTCTTTTCATGTGTACAAATGTTTTTCAAAACCATTGGAAATGGATATATAAGAAGGGGTGAGCTCAAATGATCATTAAGGAAAAACAAACAACTAAAAAATCATATAATAACATGGAATATGTATTATGAATATAATAGATAATAAAAAATAATATCATAAAATAATAAAACAAAAAACATGATCTATCCATGGATAAATATGGAATTAAAAAGATCAAATGGATAAGAATAAATAGTTTCTTAGTGGTGAAGTACAAAATTTCAGACATATAACTCTATGTCCTGAACTAATTCATCATGAACATAGAAATCATGATCTTTCAAAAAATAAAATGTCTTATGTTGGGTAGGAAAACACAAAAATACCCCAATAGGATTGTGTCGTGAGACTTATTGATGCATCGATTGTCTAAATAATGTCTGGACCCACCCTTCACTTATTATATTACAATGACTTATTTATATTAAAATATGTATAAACAACTCATATTCAATATTTTCAATAATAATATGTGTTATAATGGCAAAATATTTAATTTATATAATTTTATCCATGTCAATAATTGGGATAACTTGTGCATAACCCATCCCTAGAAAAAAGGGTTATTGTCAAACAATACACAAGAATATACCAATAATCATATACATTGGAATAAATACATAAGTAATACCAATAATTTTCCCCATCCAAATAAAATGGATAATATGATGAAAAATTGTTTAAGAAAAAAATGTGGGAGATTAAACAATGAAAAATTAGTTTTATATCATTCTTCTGATAGAAATGAACAATTCATTAGCCATCCTGTGAACGATTCTATATGGTTCAAAAAGGATATATCCCATGAAGTGAGAAATATTATTCAAAGGATTATGCGGTGGGAATTTATATACCTAAAAAAATGTTATAATAACACTTATTATAGTCAAATGTAAGAATATATCCAACTTATATGAAATCTGTTTATAAGAATGATCATAACACAATGAATAAATATTGAGTTTCCCAAAATCATTACTACAAGGGAAATACCTGAATCAATAGCCACATTAATAATAGAACATGGTTTGGATAGTAAATACCATGATATAATAATAATTTGATTAAAATATACCCATGGAAATTTAATTAACCTTACAATCAAAACATGGTGTACAAAATGAATTATATCTCAAAGAATCATAATTGGGACGGATAAAACCTTTACGACTTTACAAAATATCAAATAAAAAATCACTAAAAGAGAGGTAATGTAACATAACATTAAATTCAATTATTGAAATTTAAATTAAGATATGATATCTCAATTTGTCTTTATATACACCACATAAGTGAAATTAGATATATAATACCAAACATATCTCAAATAGAGCAATTTGAGACAAAACCCTTAACTTGTATCCCAAATTACTCGACTATGATCTAACATATTATATAATAAAAAAATATCTAAATCCCATATATAATAAAAATAACATAAACATAATACCATTTTTATAATTATTTTATAACTTTATATAGTAAATATTTTAACCAATTATACATTATTATCATTATAAGGTGTTTGTACACTCAGTTGCTTATTTTTTATAAACATCACAAAAGTAGGGATTCATTATCACTAATTCGTTTCAATATAATATTTAAAATAGAATTAAATATTGAGTAATATATTTTTATGAATGATTAGATAGGTCCCATTTTCACTAGGTAAAATACATGAATAAGACTTATTAAAATGGAAATCATGATAAACTAGTTGAGACGTGTTTATCGACCAAAAGGTGAAATATAAAAAAATATTTAAATTATTAATAAATACATTATGGAATCATTAATACATATTAAATTAATTATTCATAAAAGATATTATAACTATATGACTATCCTTTATCCTCCTGGACATAAAAATTATAACATTGTTCATGTATGAGGTAAATCCAATCAAAATAGTAACATTTTATAATATTTTCATGATTAATGGAATGTCATTAAAAATATATAGTATGAAATATTAAGAATATTAGAATTTTTAAAATTATCTTATGTTCTAATTAAATATATTCTTTTGACCGTCCAAGATGGGAGGTAATGACAAACAAAATTCATCATTCCTGGTGGTGGTAGTCCATTGTAAGCAAGATTAATGATCCCATTCCTCAATTAATGGACGTGATGAGGGTATATTAAAATTTATCATTTCAACAATTTATTTTTAAAAAATAAATAATATCCATTCATCAAATCCATCCTTGATACCTACCTTAAGAGGTGGTTTTAAAAAATTAAAAACCTCACTTCTTGGATGTTGTAGTTTTCACATATGCATGATCTATGTTTTGGTTATTCATTACAGATGGAATGGAATAAATAATTTTTATTTATCTATGTAACATCCCGACCCAGATGAAACTAATCTATTTATTCAATCTAGTTCACCATGAGGCCTTATGCTTGCCTCAACGTATACCAGAGGCTAGTAACTAGTAATGAGGGATTACAGATTGAGCGTTAGGAGACTATTCCCTCATATCAAAGTAATAAAACAATGAAAATAGATAAATATCATACATAGAAATATATAAATAGATTTTGGAATCAATAAAAAACTGAAATAGAACATGAAATAATAATAAATGAAATGTTAGAAAAGCCTAAATAGCCATGTCATACATACAACACTGGTCACCAACAGGTCCAACCATACATGTTGTAGTAAACAATGAAACTGAAAAAAAAGAACAAGGAACTAATACTAACTTTAATACAGACCATATACCCAATCTCCATGAAATTGTAATATAGAATCAGCCTTTCCATAAGAATCCACACAAGTGTCTCTGGTTTTTCACGAGACACTAGGCCTCAACCCTATCCAACGTACAACTCGTTCATAACCTGAAAATAAGACATTAGGTCTGTAGGCACAATTAGGTCAACATATATGTGTGAGAAATAATCATTGTGGGCCACCCCAATAATGAACCTATAAATAAACTACTATAGGGGAATTCTCATACAATATGATCATCCATGCTGAGACAAAAATGAAAGGATAAATAAAATAATAAAAAATGTAAAAACACAGTCGATCCTTGGGTCAATTGTCCTGATCAATTGGATATAGTGTTGTCATGTATATTAATATTTCTATTAAAATATATTTATTTTCCCATAAATGTAAATATATACCTAAATATGAATTTACATGAGTACGGTGCATAAAATTATGTAAAATATAAGTGTTCGATCCTAGGTCTGTGGTTCTGATCGCCGGGACATCTTGGGCAAGGGCAAGGAGCTAGATATCATACCACTCAAACCATTTATAATTAAACTAGTCTATGGGTCTATAATCCTAATCACCAATACACAATTTATCTAGTGCCAGAAATGTCTCAATGAAAACTATTTCACCATCAGGGGATACATTTCATAACCCTGAGTTCACTTTTTCTCACATAGAATCACTATTATCATGAATTTTAGGGAATAACATCTAAAAATTATATTAATGTCCTACATCGGGACTCCATGCTACTCAATTTATATAAATAAAATCCAATTTATATTCCCTATGTTCAGATCCATAGGTGGCCACAACATTGAAACATGGACGAACCTTAAGGTTCTAACCCTTTAGTGAATTGTAAGGAGAGCTCATCAGTGAGATTCGATACCCACTCCTGGAGGTCTCTAATTTTGGGGACTGTAATAATACCAATCACATATAAGAGTTTAATCATCGATGAGTATATAGTACTGTAAAACTACATATCTAACATTTTGGTCTAGAAAAATTTATCTAGGAGTTCATAATCTTCTCTATCACTTTGGTGATCATATCTATCCATGTGTATAATAAAATTGAAGAGGGAGTAATCATACTCATCACATGTAAATCCAAGGACAATGGAATCATTAAATTTATAGAGATATCATAATCATTCAGGAGTATCATTACTAGATATTTTACGCCCATATATTATAATCATAGGCTTTAAGTCCAGATCCCTAGATGTACCTATATAAATCCCAATAATAAAATAATTAAACACACAGTCTCAAATCCATATTAAAGGTAATACATATAGTTTTACTAATAAATATGAGAATAAAATCTCAGGGAATTTGGATGCTAGTAAACACATCTATGAATCCCAAAGATAATGAAAGACGCATCCCATAAAGCTCATCACCCACCAACTAGGAAGAGCCTCTGGTAATCATCATTGCATCCGCAGAAAACATGTGATGTTAAAATAAAAGAGTAAGGGTTTCCCAAAACCTAACCCACCACTACTTTCATAACCCCATGGAATTACCTATTCATCACGGGTTCTAAGGCGACATGCACTACCATCACTACCCAAACCCAATATACTAGATCAAGGACAATCAAACATCGAGGAACCCACTGGGTCCCTCAAGTCAAAACACTAATGAAGAATCCTATATGGAATATTTTAGGTATACACATGTGAATTCATCCTGCATGGAATCCTTAGAGGAATCCTATATTTAATCCTTGAATGGTAAGAAATAGAGGAATCCTATACGTGGTCCTTGTTATAGTATAAAGGAAGAGTCGTCCGATTAGGGACCCTTAAAATAGTGTATATAGGTACACACATAAAACATGTAATCCTTGGAATGGTACACCGGTAAAGGGTTCCTAAATGGGATTCCATAGGTCAGCCTATAAGAATAGGGTATCTAATAGTAAAACCTTTGTGATAGAAAAGATATTGAGTAACCCTATATAAAATCCACTTAAAAAAACACAGGTAGAGGCATCCTATGGGGGAAATTTAGATAAAGACAAACATCACAACCTCCTAGGCCAGGAGTGAAGCATCTCAAATTAGACACTTCATTAAGGGATAAGAAATATAATCATTCTTCATGAGAGATGGATAATTCTCCATCTTCTATCATGCTCTCTAACTAGATTGATCTGAACACCCAACCCAACCCATCATTATCATTTCATGTATCTCTCTCAAGAGACAAATGAATTTGATTACCAAATACAGAACCCCTTCATTTAGATTAAATCCACAAAACTCCCCTTATGAGTCCTCATATCACTCAACGGATTTCACCATTATGATCTACATGAAAAAATACTCATAATAGTCTCATCTTATGTCCAATTACAACTATGAGTCATAAAATAAGAAAACCCCTCAAAGGGGGTATAGGAGGAGTACACGACGTGTTCATCCTCGTATATGGGTCATACCCTCATGACCCCATCTAGGCATGTACGTCAGCTGGAAATGGCACGTTAATTCCCAAGTAACCAACATGTTATCATGTACCCTACATTTTCCCTACACATGGTACCTTCTTATGTACCTCACTTTTCATTGCCATGTACATAGCTTAGCTGTGTACATATACAAGGTGTGTAACCCACATGGGGTGTTGTCGTGTACTATACGTAACCATGTTACCCAAAATGGGATGTCTATCCAGGTAATAATCTATATGTACATGTACTAGTACCTGGTTTGTTTACCCCATACAAAACACATACTATTTAAAATATCGTCTCCCTGGAATTATAAGAACATGCAGTGTGTGTTCCCAAACCACACATCATGTGATTTTGATTTTCAAATGGGAAATACCTCAAATCACTTGAAACCCCCATTTTCATCCAAAAAATAATAGATTCACCCACAAAGGATCCTAGTAAAGAATAATAGCGTATTAAAACATGGAAATGATGATTCTATGAGGATATATGGTGAAAACATAATAATAGTCTACATCTATGGGGAATCCACCAATACATCACTTTTTTCCACTCTCCACAGCTACCACACAACGATGCGGTGTGTCCCGAGCTCAAGAATGATACCTATCATTCTCCCTCTATGTTTCTGTCACTCTCACTCTCTCTTTATCTCTCATTATTATGATAAACTATGATCCCCAAGCATACTCAAGAATCTATGGAGTGAAAATAATAAAAGAAATGAAAGAATGAATTTTTTCACTTGATTCGTCCCTATATCCCAAACTGAGTTTATGCCCCACCTAAACCCTCCCCATTCTAGACTCACGCAAAGATACAGAATCTCAATCAAATTATTTATTAAAATGATAGAGATGAATAATCCTTGGTGAACAAATTAATATTAAATTAGTTAAATATTAAATACTAATTATTCCACTATAATTTTAATGGACCAAAAATCTACCAAAAACATATACTAGGGTAGACACCTTATTCTAGGACTGAAGTTTTGGTTATGAATACTTATATAAGGTCATCATCTAGGGTAAAATAGATAATTTTACCCCTTATAATAATCTGATAGAAAAAATTCAGATTTCCACTTAAAAGCCTTATCTGAAAAAAATACAGGTTCTTATATTTTCCCCAACAAAAACCTTCTCATCCCCAAGAATCCTGGTGGAAACAATGGTTTCCTTGCTCTCAACCTGATCATCTACATAAACACACACTCTATACTATAAAACAACCTGTCTCATTACATAACAAACTCTTCTATTAAAGAACATCTGTAACTATAATTGATCTGGTACTCCACACCATAAGAATACACTTATTAGCATCTCAAAACAAAAATATGATCGCAATGGATCCTAAATAATGATGAATTTCTTTGGAAAATTAGTGTCACCACCCTTAAATAGCTAACATGGTTCTTCACAACATATGGATTACCTTAAAATGCTCCTTGAAAATAACATCAACTTCTTCCTTTATCAAACTAGAGAAGTCATTTAAGATGGAAATAAGCTCAATGTAGAACTGATGCTATCTTAGTATAATCAACACAACCTCAAGATAGAGAATGAACCTCTCCAATTAAGAAAACACTAAGAATACATAAAAAATTGTTTACAACTCCCTCTACGAGACACACTCATAAATAATAGATTACGCTTTCCTTTGACAAACACCTGATACCACATCTGGAAATAATTCCTATCTAGGTCTAACCAAGGGTCAACAGTCTTGTAGTACCCCATTTACTTCTAATGTATCATCTAGTAAAAAGGTAAATTCTCCATTTAATAACAAAATTTGTGAAAACATTAGCATGGAGTGTCTAGAAAACATCATTCATCAACTACAAAATAGCCATAATGCAATATACATGTTAAATGGCATGATGATAACAGACATGTAAATTTATCACCCGAACAATACTCCCACATGTCATCCATCACTATGCTATGATAAAATTGATACATGAAATGTATTTCTAATTAATATGTAAGATCCCTTGGAAGTCCTCTTCAAAATTGGGTACCTCACTCATTCAATGAGTTATTCCATGACCACCCGTCACCCGACGTTTTTCCATTCATGAGCATCAAACCTTACTTCGACTATATTAGAAATAGAAATAAAACTAATTGTCTAGGACAAGAACCAAAATAGTATTGCCCACTGATGCCAAAAATGATACCAAAAACCCCTATATGATTATCAAAATATAAATTCATTATCATTTCTATATCATAAAACCAGAGAAACAACTATTCATCAGTCTCAAATAAGCATATGACCAAGATCACTGGAAAAAAGGAATTCACGATCATGGTCTAACCTCTCAAGTAGTATTCCCTTGATTAAAAAGAACATCAAACTACAATGGGTTTAATTAAAAATTGAGGGTTTATATGTCTTACATCCATCCCCACTGATCAAATGGGTCACAAGTTCTAACCACATCATCAAAAAGATAAAACCTCTCCAAGAAAGGTAAAGAGCACAACGACCAAATAAGTTCAACCCCACCAAAATCAGCATATAAAGTCCCAAATCCTCACCAAGAATTATAATAAGGAATTTCTATATGGAGGTTGTGATACCAACAAAGAAGAAATAATTAACTTCTACTCATTGGGAATCTTTATGCATTAATACCCCCTCAATGTTAGTTCCTAAGAAACTTTTTTGTACTTATTGGCATTATATTTACTGATCCAAATATATAACCCAAAATGAAAGCCTGTTAAGTAAAATTTCATTACAATATATTTAAGAAAAAACTATATATATTTTCACATACATGTTAAATAAATGGACATGAGAAATAAAACTCTATAAGCGGTATAACAACTAGGCATCATGTGCACCATCATCATGTTCTGGTTGCAACATGTCTCATGGACAAGGACAAATTCCTCAACTTTACCACCAAACACCTCAATGTAGATCTACATTACCTTCCATCAAAGTTAAATATTTAAGAATGTGGGTCCTAATGAGTAGACCAACACAAAAAATCTATACAGGATAACCCAGATTATCTTTTTAGACACTTTCAACAATTAGCCTCAATAGTCAGTAATAATATCAAACTAGCATTCCAATAACATGTGAGTCCAATGTGTAATATATAATTCTGGGGATGCCTCCTATTTTTTCCAGCAAATAGTCAAAATCCATAACAGGTATGTTTCCAATAGAAAATATATTCTGATCCATAATAAGTCATAAAATCCACACAACATGTGTATCGTTTAAAGTGAAAATCATACTCAAATTTAACATCATAGATTAGAATAAAAACCATATACATGTAGAAACCAAGATATCCTACTAGAACTAGTTTTCATGATGCACTAATTTGATATCCATAATAGGTTATGAAAAATTTATAATAATATTATCTAAAAAATCTTAAATTTTTATACAATAGGAAAAAAACACCATTGACACCACTTTGTAACATCTAGACCCTGATGCCACTAATCTGGTGCTCCAATCTAGTTTTCCACAAGGTCTCAACCATGCTGTGCCTCATTCCAGGGGATTACAACTAGTAGTGAGGGAATATGGTGTGACAGTGAGGAGGATATTCACTCATATCAGGGTAATAAAAAAATAGAAATTGCTTTGTATCCCACAGAATAATAAATAAATAGATCATGGAAGAAATAAATAAATTGAAATATAATGTTCTGTAATAATAAATAAAATGCTATAAAATCCTGAACATCCATTTAATACATAAAACTTGGTAACTGTTTCGACGCAGGTGGGGGGGAACGCTGCTAACGACAATTGATTTTATGAAGGTTGAGTTATATTTAATCACTCATGTTGGGTGCATCAATTTTTCTTTCAAAATGACCAACGATTCCATATCCAATGATACATGGACCTGCTATCCAATGGCAGGTGTTCTTTAAGAAATTTGGCCAGTGACACGTAAGAACTCACATTGGTCGGGAGGATGGGAAGTCGGGATCATCGCACCCTCTTGGGGGGGGGATTATTGCATGTTCCAGACTCTCTTATAGATCTAAGACGTATTCATATGTTCATGAATATTTGGTTTATTCCGAAGCATAGTATCCATTGATTATCCCCAGTTGGCAATGATCAACTGAACGTAGGGATTCAGAATCATTTAGGCCCGAGGATTACCATCCATCAATGGATTAATGAATCTGGGGAATTTGGACTCATTTAGACTGTACAACTTTAATGCCTCATAACTGGGCACTCTGGATTTGATTATCATCCAGGGGGATATATAATGACTTGAGCATTTGGATCAAACCCATGATCTGGGCTTCCTACATATCCTCAAGAGAGGAATCAGAATCCACATAGATTTATGCCACTCAACGGGACACATCACCTTTTAAGGTCATGTGACAAGGACCCAATCGTACAATTTAATGTCATGTGGCAAGGACACCAAGGAGAGAGATTCCTGATCAACGCTGGCATGAGAATTACACCAAATCATCCCAGAAGACCCATGGGAAGTGATTTATTGGGCCCAAAGACAGTCCTGATGGGGTATAAGGACATGGTATGACATGGATTACGGTGTATGTCAGACATAAAGATTAGGCTTTCACCTCAGATAAATTTTTTACGTATCCCGATTGGATGGGAATCAATGTCCACATAGTTATGGATATGGGCATGGGGGATACACTCTCGGCTTCCCAAAGTGTTTGTGAACCAACATGAAGATGGTCGGAAAAACCGGGTTATGGGCATGAACCTCATAGAGGCTTCCTACGTACCATGCCTTGACATGGATCATAGTCCTTGAAGTTATGGAAAATTAGGGCTTACACGTGAGAGTTGCCTGTTATTGAGATCGAACCTTGGGGAGGTATCCTACGTACCCTGTTTGGGAGGAAGCTATCAAAACCCACGTAGTTCATTTAACCACCGCTTTTGTGTAGACTCCATAGCCACCACAAGTATCTAAGCCTACATGAGCCATGCTCAGTGTGAAAAACTAGAGAATGCAACAGACTTGGAAAGCGATGCACTTTTTCCTCCTTAAGGGAAGGTGGCTAGATCCGCAAGACTCTCCTTCTCCATAATGTCAGAGCAGGTTAAAGGTAGTAGTCGCATGGTAGAAGAAATAGTTTTGGTAGCGGATAGAAAGGGGCGGTGCTGCTGGAATCTCTCTATATGATGTTGTATGGAGGTAGAAATCACGTCAGAGGGGTCTGGGGATATGGAGGCGTAACAATGAATCTTCCTAGAAGGGAGGAAAATACCATTGACTTTCGAGGAGGATGGTGTGGGGATTACATCAGAAGGGATGACCATCCACTCCAAGGAGAGGGGAGAAGTTTTCATCACTGGTCCTCGTCAAAAGGAAAGGCCAGTGGGATCCCTCAATCCTAGAAATTGGAGAGGTACAAAGGGGACTCCCAGGCTAGGAACCTGCACTAACGTGGAAATGTGAACCCATGAATGCTTTGGGAATCTACAAAAGGGTCGGGGTAACCCCTTAGTATCTTCCTACCATGGTTATGTGAACTCATAGTGGTGGGCTAACGTGCCTGAAGGATTCATCATATGGGTCCCGTGGCTTTGATAGAGGCCTTGGATCGGGGCTGGTGAACAGGCCAATGAAGGGATTTTAGAGGATCGTGCCAGATTGGAAGGGTTTTATCTGGCTCAGGGAATAGAAACACCAAAGGAGTTGGCAGACTACATGGGTGCATGAGGGGTGGTTTACTTCGCGTAGGGGAGTGCTACGTGATTGGAGAGGTCATCCACGTACTAGGGTGGTATGAGGAATGAAGTTCCTTCTTCGTACTAGGGAGGAATGCAACTTCTGTTGTGGCCCACGTACCATGTTGGAACGCAGCGCTGGAGTCCGCGTGAGTAGCAGCAGCTAGGGGAATCACAGGTCAGGGCTGCGTACGTGTAGGAGGGTGCTACGCGGCGCGTTGGATCGTAAAAGGGGCATAAACTCCATCGTTTGTGGGAAGTAAATCCATGGAGGGGCTATGGCTTGTGATCTTAATTTTAGTTTGAGGTTCATAAATTTATTATGCATTTTTGTTTCTTTATCAATTCGATTCCAGTTCTATACCTGTACTGGTTCGTGAATTAGAACTTCGAGGTTCATGAAATCATAAGCTCCTTCCATCCAAAAGCTGCTCCTTCAAAATCCTCCATCCTCCGAATATACATGCATCCGAATCCCAATCCCCCTCCTTTCTCACCCTTAACATCCTTTTATAAAGGGGGGGAAACAGTTGTATTGTGGTCATGAAACACCTTCTTCGTAGGACCATGACCGAAAACTCGGCCTACAGATGAATTGGTCAATCTTAGGAGCGTGGGGGTTTATTGAATGCACCTCAAACATGAAACTATTTGGTTAGAGGGATGCTTCGTGGCCGCGCAGGGCTCCGCCTCTGCTCCGTGAATGACAACGCGCTTGGCATGGGCCGTTCTGGAACGGTTCGTTGTTGGGGCAGTTTGTGGCGGTGGACCAGCTCGGTGTTCGTCCTGGTATGTGCCCGTGTAGGGGATCCTGCCTTCGTTTCTTAGATGGATCTGGTCCACGGGGGGCTCGTTGATCCTGTCGTGTGCCACTAATGTTGAACTCGTACGTAGACCAGTTAGTCGTTTGTCAATTTGGAGTATTCTTCATACTTTTTCCCAATCTTCTAAGTGTAATTTTGTATAATTATTTCTCAAATTAACGGGGGATTCCCATTACCTTTTCAAATTTTTCAGGCACCTAAAAATTCCTCCCATCGGAATGGGGTCTGATCGGAACAAAAAGGTGGCTATTCTGATGTAGAGCGGTCCTGAAACATCTGTAGTTTTTGATAGAGGGGTAGAACCGGTAGGGTAACATGCCTATAAAAAACATCAGTCTATGACTTTGTAATTTACCTATTTTTTCACAAAAAATGGGATTTCTCTTTCTGTTTACATATGCCTACGTCCTTCGTGAAAAGCCTCCTCCATGAGCCAAATTCCGCCTCCACAAACCACTCCTCATTCACGCTTTTCGTCACCCGCAGACCAATCTCCCCAACTGCGGATTAAAACTTTTAATTAATTAAAATGTATGTCATGACGAGCCACATAGAAAATTTCTACGAAGTTTCGGATGGTCTGCGGTCTTGAACTCCTACAAACATTGAAATATTTTTTTAGGTTTTCCGAACATGAACATTTAAATCTAGAAATGAGATTCTGTGGAGCATCCTGGTTCATGGCCTACTGTCCAACACTCTGCGGGCCAGAGTGCCGTAGACTTCTTTCGCATAGGGCTAGTTCATGGGATGTAGCTGTCGCGAATGACCTTTTGAGGCCTACCTTTGAATCTCATCATGAAGGCTCAATGATGGAGTCCTTTTCCAAATACTCGGTATTTTGTCCAAATTTTATTATTTTGGACTAACCATTTTTCTGGTTTTCATAATGTAGGGAGAAAATATGGTTCCTTTTCAACCCGCACCCATGCCTTCCGCCGAGCTTCTTCCAATTGGAGATCAATGCCTAAAGGATGTGTCCATCTCTGTCTAGGACGAAGTTCGTGTCGCTCTACTGTATCAACACCTTGAAAAATTTCTTTCTAAATCACAACGAGAGTATCCTTTTTCTAATATCCAACATTTTATGGGTTCAACTTATTGTCCGATACACAGAACCTTGTACCATATCTCTACAATCATCCCACAACATGGATATTCTCTAGTACTATCCCCCGAGTCGTGATATCTTCTATGGGTGGATAATTCCAAAGCACACGACTGCTAGGTCTATGCTGAATCACCTCCATGTGTCCCTGATAGGTGAACAACATTGGTAGGATGGGGTAAATTCATTTTTACCAGAGTATTTCCTGGAACTCTATGGTTAACAACCAATATGGTTGGTCAATAGACAAATATCTCGGGCATGGAGGGGTATTGAAGTTGTTGTATTAGGGGTGGCCCATTTGGGGTCCCCAAAGCTCCAAATAATTTGAAATAGAACTGTGAGGCATGGGTTTTTCTGAGGATTACTGGGTTTCCCAGACCTATACCCATCAGCCTATTGCTCTTTTCAAACAGCTTATGAGCTTTTGGATTCCCGATACCAACACATTCCACCTTGTCCACGGGGAAGTGGGAATCAGTCTTTGCGATGTCTTCTATATCTCAGGAGTTAAAATCTTTAGAGGTATGTGTGATGAATTATTTCCTCCCCCTTCTATATGGGATGACGAGGAGAGGACTCCCACTTGGTGAGATGACTCATTGATCAATCCCAAAATGTTCACTAAAGATATCTCCGAAACAGCTCATCCCATATCGCGAATGGATCAATGCTTTTTACAGAGAGTTCATATCCATGGATCTTCCGCGTAGGCCCCTGACCTGTCCTTAAAAGGACTCCCGAAGGAAGAGGGAAAACAATTGAACGATTCTGGAGGAAGGCCAATTCAACAGCTGGGGCTGGAAACTTGTGTCGGGTGTTGATCGACTACTCTAACAGGTGTAATTTCTATCCATGTTCTTGACTAGATGGATATTTCCTGTATGCGAGTCTGGAAGCATGTGGGTCTCTACTTTTATCACGGCAGCATATCTAGCCACCGACAATGTTATCAATCTGGCCATTCCATTGTAGGATAGGATTTACTAGAGGCATGACAACATTATCGAGGGGAACCGGACAAACTGGGTGGCCGACCCTTTTCAGATCCTCTAGCGCTGGCTGGGAGTGCATGGGAAGAATTGCTATACATTCATCAATCCTTCACAGATTCTGGGTACCGCGTTTTGGCCATATCTACAATTGACCAGTGGGTTTATGCCCAAGGTATAGGCAACCAAAGAGAAAGATGAAAACCGGATGGTTTAGAATAAGTAGTTACTTTAGAGATGAATCTCGATCTATGATCATTTCAATTTCCAGCCATACCCCTCCCCATATGGTGAAATCATGAATGCCATATCATAGGATTTTAACAAGCGGGGCTACCTCTTTTCCCTCAGGGAGGGTATCCTAGTGGCTCGTATTGGTGGGGAACAGATCTGTGAGGGGTATGCACCCTGCCGATTCGGACGTCAGTTTGGCTGTGTCGAGATGTCATATTCCCCTTCTCTTAATGGTGCTTGCGGGAACCGCCATCTAATGGTGGAAAGGAAACTGTGGCCGATGTTTAAATGGGAGGAAACCGATTACGAGGTTATGACCCCCACTTTTGTAGACCCTATGCCTTTATTATCAAAAAATATTGTGACTCCTGGGTGCAATCATACCCGGGTGGTTAGTTATGGTTGTGGGGGCCCACTATCCTGAGTTCCAAGCCATCAAAGAGCAACAAGAAGTGAAAGGGGGATAGTGCTCCAATCGAGCTGGGAAATATTCTTCGTAACCCTACTGGTCTCGTGCTTCTAGAGAAGGTTTTAATAGACAGAGGTGTCTCCTCACAAGCCCTTGAAGCTACCCAGGGACGGTTGGTCATACCCTCTGATGCTGCCTTCCCGACGGCCTGGGGAAAATGGGGCAAATTCAAATGCCAGTCACCCTTCCACAACCAGTACCCCCGTTCTTTGTGTCAGCATCTCCAGGAAGTGGAAACGGTGTTCGATTGGCTAGGCTACATATCTGCACCTGCTGACATCTTTTATGATGTGGACCCAGAGAGGGTAAATCGGTATCTATGAGACCTTGAGGCCTACATTAAATCACGCAAAGGTTATGTTTTGTTAAATCACCATGTCCAATCCATGCTACGATTAGTGACTGATGAGGAGGAGGATGGGAGCAATCACTCTTCAGGGGGAGATGATTCTGCTGGTTCCCCTACTATGGCCGAGGTAAGGGGATTTCCATCTCTTAGTTTGAGGTCCTTCCCACAGGTAGCTCTTGAGAGTTCTAGGGAAGCTCTGAGACCTAGAAAACAACATCGGCTAATGGCTCCCCCACCAGCCCCCATCACTTCCCGACCATCTCAGGTCTATCCTCCCCAACTACTTGTTCCTATTACAGTTATGGTTCCAGATGTATGGAGGATGTGAGATGACCTAAGGGATAGTGGATCAAATGAAGAGGTTTGGATGCTACTTCAAATGACCCCTCTACAGCTTCCGGGTGTTGGGACTAGCATTTCTCCTTTTTATTTGTCGTTATAATAAGATCTGGATGAAAAGGTTTCTTCTTTGAAGGACTTAGACACATATGTGCATTCACTCCGGAACCGACATTACGGGTCTAATCGAGTGTCCATGGTGATAATGCATCCTGAATCGTCTAATGTTGAGGAAGAGGTTTCCCTACTCATCCATTTTGGTCTTCTCCCTTCTTTATTGTGAAGGGTCTAACATTTCATTACCTTACACAGGGTGATGAGGAATCTAAGGGGAAATTCCTTCCATAGAGTATACTCCTTGGGGTACCACAGTAGGAGAACATGCGCCTTTGACTACGGGGGACATCGAGGAAGGGTCTCCAGGCGCAGTGGAGCACATGGAAGTGACTATTGTGGATTCGACTTGGGTCTTTCCTCCTCCGTCTCCTCCTAGCACTCCAGGCGGGGAATTGTCCCTTGAAGAGATCCATAAATGTCGTCAGGTGTCCCGATTATCGGAACAGCTTAGAGAAGGAATAAAGGGTAACTATGATTCATGTTTCCCACACTATCAAATCAGATGTTCTGACTCCGCTAGTTTTTAACTGTTTTGGGTGCTGTGGTCAGGGCCCATCATTGACCTAGCTGTGGCTGCCCAAGGGGTCATACCTTCCTCCCCTTTACTATCTGATGGACCACCCACGTCCACGTCTGAGCATGATGTGGTGGTGGGACCTATCGAAGGAGTTAGTGGTACAGATGCCTCCATTATGTCTTTAACGATGGGGAATATGACAGAGGAGGTTCAGTTGGAAGATGAGACTCCCGCTGATCACATAGCTTCTATAGCTGTGGGAGAGGATGTGACCCTTGTGATTACTGAGGAGGCCCCATATCTGATAGGGTGAGCTATCTCAGACCCCATGGATCCCATTTTGATGGAGGAAGAGCCTGCTATCATTCCAATTTTTGTGAACCCAGAGTGGGCCATTGTTCTATTTACATGGGGAGTATTTTCCCCGAGAATGATCTCCGTAGATGACAACTTGGGGTCTTCTTTGGGATTTGCTGGCCTTGGGTGTGGTCTTAGGTCCTAGGCACCTATTGGGGTTTCTATGACCCCATTTCCCATCGAAAACGATTCGTCTTCTTCAAGCGGTAGCGGTGGTGTAGAGCTTGAGGGCACTGATTACTTGATGATCTGGGGTAAGCTTCTCGATCTCTTTCCAATGAATCCCCTCTCTTCCCATTTCTGATTAGGAATAATTATCATAATTATTGGATTTTGGGCTTTAGGACCACAACCGTCGGCGCTAGCGAATGTGTCATTGGATCCAATCATGCCCTTGACCACAACCGCCGGGGGAAAAGTTCCAAAGGCGTCAGAGCATGCGGTTGACGCCGTACTGGGTTCTTACCTGGTGATGTTCATCCCAGAGTATACCTCTTCATATGGGAGTGACACCATGCCCGATCAACAAGCCATCTCCAGTCTTCGACCTGCTCTCCAAAGGGTATGGGAGAAGATCTGTAAAAAGATTTCCCATACACCCTTAGCCGAGATGCTAACCAAATTTCTGAAGTTGCAAAATCTTTTTATGCTGCTTGTATTTGATGGATTAGACTACCATGGTATTTATGACATATTCAAATAGGTGTTCGCTGACAGGGAGATACTTGGCGGTTTTGAGTCTCGCCTTTCTGCTGTTGATTCTGAAGCCTACCTTTCTATAACCCGACAACTTTACATGGAAGAATCTCCTGACCATGCGGTGGTGGTTACAAGAATTCATGGGGGATGTTCTTAAACATCAGTCTCAAATGGAGGGGTAGAATAGTGACTTGCAGTGGCTGCAACAAGAGAAGGCTAATTCTATGGCCATAATTGAATAATGGGAGCAGCATATAGAATAGAGTATGAGGGCGAGCATTAAGGCATCACAGGAGCCAGAAGAACTATGGGATATTGTGGAGACTGAGATGGCCCTGCTGCAGAATCTCCATCAAGAAATCGATGATTCTCACCAACACCTGATACAAATTTGTGAGTCTTTTGAGAGTCTCCTAGAATAACCTTTCACTATGAGAAGAGGCTCTAGATTGTGAAATCCCTTCTCATCAATCTGGTAATATAGCAATTGATTTTTCTTTTTGTTCTCTTTTAGCACTCTTTGCTTCCTTCTCTTGTGATGGAGATTGTGTGGCATGATTTTTGTATAAATAATAATTCACCTATCCTAGAATAATCAGGGTTTAGGAAAATGATAGAATTGAAATGAGCTCTAATTTTTTTTCTGGACCAAGGGATCCAGTGAGAAATGTTTGACTATTGCTGGGATTTTGTAGAAAAAACCCCAAAAAATATTTTCCCTTTTCAATGATACCATAAATGTTTCCCACGTCCTTTTAGTGTGGTCCTAGCGGGTATAGCTCTAATTTTTCTTAGGTCACCATTTATGGGTTTTCGGCCTAACGGGATTTGTTCCTATTTTTGTGAGCAGTTTAAAGTCCCGCCGATAAGACTATCATCACTGATTTTTTATTTCGGACAACATTGGCCAGATATTGTGGGGAATGGGCCCCAATAAAGCTTGGTTGATTATGATATGTCTTAATAACATTCAGACGCACGTGAGGAGACATGTTTAAATTTGAGCAACATGTAGGGAATATCTCGAATAATAGGAGTTGTGTCGGCGTACAGAGTTAGGAAAAGCATTTCCTAAGGAATGCATGCCTTTGGTAGACAGGATATGGGCGATCAATATCCAGAACCACTGAGGGAATGGTATGTATAGGCATGCAAAGGTATCCTTAGGTCAATGATTTTATTTTCTCGATACCCAATAAAATTCAGGGAAGTTGAGATTCGGGACCACCAGGGGTGGATTACAAGAGTTTGGCTCATTCTGAGTACAGAGCACGATTTGCGCAAAGAGGGTGCTTGGATACGAGGGAATCATTTAGGCTAAATTTTTTTGGAATTGGTTAAGTCATCCCTTCGCAAACTATTGTGAAATGGTGGTTTTTGTCAGTCTATCCCGTGCACTGAGGGACACAGAAAAGCCTCTATTCATGACTAATCCTGTGAAGGGTCTGACCATGAAATTTAAAGGCATGTAGTGAGGAAAATGACATTTTAAATTATATGTAGTTTAACATCATTATGTGAGGACGGAGGGCATTATTATTATTAGATACCGTGCAGTTTATTGTCATTCAGTAATGACATGGGAGTATTTTAAATTCTGTGCAGTTTAACGTTGTGAAAAAAAGACAAGTGGGAATTTTTATATCCGTAAAAATGATTTTAGTTTGAGGCATTTCCCAGGATGTTTAATGCTTGGTCTTTTCAGTTCCATGACAAGCGGCAAAGACACACTCCATGCAGTTTTAGCGTCATGAGGTATGGACATTGTTGCAAAGGCCAATCTTGATTAGAATGTAACTCGGCTCGAATATCTCGACATGTCCAAGATGTGGTGAGCGGTTGATGATGTAATCCTTGGTTCCATGGATTCTTAGATCAGGAGAGATGATATGGGGGCAGTGGGGTCATTTAGCATACGAAGGTAGGAAGGGTGTCGCTTGGGGATATCTTACCTTTGGTAGATGAGCCAGGGGCGATCAACATGCAGAGCCACTGAGGACATGGTATGCATAGTAATGAAAAGGTGTCCATAGGTCAATGAATTTCCATGTACGATGGCCTTGGAGGTTTATGGGGATCCGTGATTGTCCGAACCATGAAGTCTGTCATTTGGTAAGGAAATATCTCGACATGTCGGGGATGCTCTCCCCTGGTTGCTATTAGAACTCGAAGGGTTCCCTGCCCTGATTTATATTTTGCATGGGGTGTACCATTACTCCATGCAGTTTAACATCATGTGGTATGGACGAAATACTTTTAGTTTAAAGGTCGTAGAGATCGGACCATTGGGTGACTATTTCTACAATCAACCAAAAGATAATTGTGTTAAGATGCTCTTGTATACTCTGAACAAGGTGGGGGATTGAGGGTGTAAACTGTAACTATGGGGTTTCCCGAATCTCGAGATATCGTTTGGGGGATCTGAGGCCAGTAAGCTTACAGAGCTAGGAAGAGTATCACCTGAGGAAATCTTTCCTTTGGTGGACGGGCTAGGGTGATCAATATGTAGAGCGATTGAGGGAATGGTACGCATAGTCATGCAATGGTGTCCAGGGGTCGATGACTTTCCACTTCCGATGGCCATGGATGGTTACAAAAATCTGGGATTTCTCATAGAATAGAGTCCTTCATATGGGGATAATTGTGCATAATCTTACAAGAAACATCTTCATTTTAATTTTCTGTAGAGTCAATGTCACCTAGCCCTAGCTTGGGGTTTACGAATGTAGGTCATCATAAGAACCACGGGCGGATAAATAGGATAACCAGGTATGGGTACCCTGGAAAAGCATGGATGTGAGGGGGGGGGGATGAACCCGTAAACCACTACTCCATCAATTTTTGGATCGGGAGATATGATATGGGGGCTCTAAGGCCAGTAAGCATACAGAGCTAGGAAGAGTATCGCCTGAGGAAATCATGCCATTGGTAGATGGTCCTGGGGCTATCAATTTGCAGAGCCACTAAGGGTATGGTATTCATAGTCAAGAAAAAGTTTCTATAGGTCAACGACTTTCCACTTCTGATGGCCATGGGTGGTTATGAAGATCCGCAATTGTAAGGATAGCGGAGTCTGATTATGTAAAGGATGCATCCAAACACACAAGGAGTATTCCAGCCCCATTTTTCCGTATATCTTAGGTGGGTCACGATGATCTCTGTGTAGTTTATCATTATGCGGTGAGGATGATTTCCATGTGGTTTAACTTCATGGGGTGAGGACGATTTCTGTGTAGTTTAATGTCGTGTGGTGAGGACACTTGACTTTTCATTTTAACGTTGTGTAGTAAGGACAAAGGGGTTTTTTTAACTCCGTTCAGTTTATCTTCATGCGGTAAGGATGAGAAAAGATCGGCGATTGAGCCAGAAGATTGGGCTTTGGCATCGCTACATATCCTATAACGGCAGGAATCAAGCCACACAATTTTCTTTCAATGAATACACCCCGTGCAGGTCTGGTCTGTGCATGGGGGAAAAAGGGGCATTTGGAGCTTTAATTGGGGGTGGATGGGCTAGGATGTGGAAGCCTGGAATCGTTATGTATCCTACCAAGGCATGAATCATGCCATACATAGTTCTTTAGATGCCATTAGACCTGTGTTCACACTAAGAAACCCATCCATAATTCATAAGCCCACATGAGTAATACTCATTGTGAGAAACATGGAATATTAGAGGTCCTGATTGTGTGACATGAGAATATGAATGCTGAGAGGGTGGTGATTAAGATGGCGGCTGGAGCCAGTCATGGGGACCGGGTGTCATTATGTATCCTGTGAGAATAGGAATCAAGCCATATGTAGTTCTTTGAAAGGGATACTCCCCGTGTAGGGTTGGTCTGTACACGGGGGAAAAGAGCATTTTTAACTTCATTTGGGTTGTGGCTAGGCTATGATGTGGGATCCTGGCATCGCTACGTAACCTGTAAAGGTAGGAATCATGCCATATGTAGTTTTCTAGAATCCGTGTTGTTTAGTGTCATGTAGTGAGGAAGAAATACTCTTAGTTTAGGGTCATAGAGTTTGGACCAGCATGGGGTTTTTTCAGTTTAACGTCCTGTAGCATAGAAGAATGGGGCTTGGTATTTTAACATCCTACATCTCACATGAACGGGGCTTGGCAGTTAAATTTCATGCAGCTCGGACGAATGGGGCTTGGCAGTTTAACGTTCTGTAGCTCGAACGAACGGGGCATGGCAGTTTAACATCCTGCAGCTCGGACGAACGAGGCTTGGCAGTTTAAAGTCATGCAGCTCGAACGAATTGGGCTTGGTAGTTTAACATCTTGCATCTTGGATGAATGGGGCTTGGCATTTTAATGTCCTACATTGCAGAAAAATGGGGCTCTAGGTTATGCGAAATATTTCTTCAGGAATCTTTCATTTATAGGAGCAATAGTGAACTATATATCCATGGAGATCAGGGAATATGCTCTTTTGGAGTAGGCCTTATTTATGACATATGGTCCCTCCCACTAGTTCTCCAGCTTTGGAGGCTTCATTCCAGGTATCATTGGGGTCAGGAGGACCAATAACAATTCTCCGTCCAAGAAACACTGAAGACAAACCTTTTTATTGAAGCCTCGTGCGATCCGATTCTGATATACTTCTAGATGGTGAAAAGTGTGAAACCTCTTTTCATCCAGTTGTTCCAATTCACCTAGCCATTTTTCTGATTACTCATCATTGGATAACTGATCACAAATGGAAACATGGAGTGAATAAAATTGGAGCTCAATGGGCAGGACCGCTTTTGTTCCGTATACTAATGAGTATGGAGTAGCCCGGGTAGTGGTGCAGATTGTGGTTTGATAAGACCACAATGCATGGAGGAGTTTTTCCAGACATGAACTCTTGACTTTTCCACCATTTTCTAGATTATGTTGGATAGGTTCTTGTTGAAAGCCTCTATTTTTCTATTGGTCGCTGCATGGTAGCGGGATGAGTGGGTAGTTTTGATACCATATTCTTGGTACATCTTCTAAAATTTAGCAGAGCAGAATTTGGTTTCGTTAGCTATGATTACGGTATGAGGGATGCCAAATCTCATGATGATATTTTCTTCCAAAAAAACTGACAATGATTATTTCCCTGAGTTCCTTGAGGGGTATAAATTCTGCCTATTTGGAAAAGAAGTCGGTTTCTATGAGGATATACTTCAGTTATTTGGCTGTGGCTGGAGGGTATGGCCCCACAACATCCATTCCCCAGATGGAAAATGGCCAAGATTACATGGCTTGATGGAGTAACTATAGGGGCTGATGAATGAAGTTGGCGTGAGTTTGGCAGGAGTGGCATTTTGCGGTAAAGTGCGCACAATCCCGTGCCACGGTGGGCCAATAATATCCAAGCCTTCGAACCTGATGGGAAAAATTAGACCCTGACTGATGTGCTCCACATAATTCAGTATGTACTTCTTTCATGAAGGTAGTGGTTTCTTCTCCATCAATTCATCTGAGGAGAACTCCGTCGAGGCCTCACTTATAGAGGACCTCATGCTATCTTGTGCCTCCATATAGGACAAAGTTGATTGCCCTTTTCCGTACTTGCTCTCGTTCATCCCTGTCTGATGGAATTTCTCCCTTTTGAAGGTGGTTTTCAATGGGGGTCATCCAGCTAGTAGATGAAGCATATGGATCAAGGATGAGACTGACTTTGTTGATTTCTTCCATCTTAGTTTGAAAAAACAACATGGTCATCCGATGATGAGAAATACTGATAATTGTTTTATCCTGGTCTGGGTCAGCTAGGTCAGTGGCCACATTGGCGAATGCATTACCCTGGGCATTTTGAGACAATGGATCACAGGTCAATGTTGGTTCTGTGTAAAATTCCGCCATTAACTCTAGAACATGGTCAAATAGGGGGATCATCTCCTCTTTTTTAATAGCATAGTCAATATTGACTTTCTTGATGACCAGTTCCGAGTCACCTTTTACCTCAAGGTGCTACACTAGCACCTAGAGTGCGAGCACCAAGCCTACAATGAGGGCTTGATATTCCACCCCATTTTTCGTACATCCCTCTGACAAGAGGAATGAATATAAAAAACTGCCTTTTCTGGATACATGCGTATGATCTCCAACCCCAGTTTGTTAAATTTGGGATCCTCCAAACTCTTCCCTGTCAGGCTTCCTGACAAGGTGTTGAATTACATTAACCATGTTGTGGGATCCTCTTGAACCGAGAAGATGTAATCATCAAGTAGCTTATTGTCTGGTGTGGTGGTAACTGTCGAGGGATGTTCTACCCAAAAATATATTAATGCCTGGCCTTTGATGGATTTATGAGGCACAAACTAGATGTCAAACTGTTAAAGGATGACTGCCCATCAGGAAAGGTTCCTAGAAAACATTGGACAACTGAGGATGTATTTGAGCGAGTTACTACGCGATACCGAATGGACTTCATGATTTAGAAGATAATGTCCCAATTTATGAACTGTAAATACCAAGGCCAAGCAACTCCTCTCGAAATTAGACTATCGAGTCTCAACATCAATCATGTTTTGAATGAGGTAATGGAAGTTGTTTTCACTACTGGCATCATTTTTCTGCATGAGGAAGGCTCCCAGTGACCACTCTAGGGTCGTCACATAAAAGATAAGATGTATTCCTTTAACCGGTGGCATGCGTACCAGTGGGCTTAAGAGGTACTTATTCAGGATGTCAAATTTCTTTTGGAAATCGTCTGTCCATTTTTACGTAACCCCCTTTTTCATTAACCTGGTGAAAGTAAAACATTTACCTACTAGGTTGGAAATGAAACACCTAATATAAGCCAGGTGTCCTTGGAGTCCTCTCTTCTCAGTGAGATTATGGGGAGGTTGTAAACCAATGATAGCCTTTTCCTTTTCAGGGTCTACTTTGATGCCACAATGGAATACGATGAAGACAAGGAATTTCCCAAAGGTATCTCTGAAGGCGCACTACAAGGAGATCATCATTAGTCTATGTTGTTGAAGATTGGTGAAAAATGTTTAAAGGTCTGACAGGGGATCTAAGCATTGTCTTGACTTGACCACCAAGTCATCTATGTAACATTCAAAGAATCTTCCCAGGAATGGTTTACAAATACGATGCATAGCTCGTTGATATGTGGCGCCAGCATTGATGAGACCAAAGGGCATGACCATGTAGCAGAATATTCATTGGGGGCCTGAAGGGAGTGGCGTCTTTGTCTTCTTGGGCCCTCTTGATTTGATTATAACTAGAATTACCATCCATGAAGGAGAGAGACTCATATCTAGCTGTTGCGTTGATTAATAACTTGGTGATCAGGACTAGGAAATCATCTTTTGGGCAATGCCGGTTGAGATCCCTGAAATCAATACAGACGCAGATTTGTTCATTCTTTTTCATGAATGGGACAATTTTGGCCAGCCAGATGGGGTATTGGACCTCCCTAATGAAGCCTTCTTTGAAAGTATTATCGACTTCAGCCTATATATTGGAAGCATGCATGGGGTGTGTCCTTCTGGCTGCTTTTTATAGCCCCAGTGGTATTTTGGCCGACCTAAGTTGTACATCACCACTTCAGGATCAAGTCCCATCATTTCTATGTAATTATAGGTAAAAACATCTTGGTGTTGCCTCAATAAGGAGGTGTATACCTTGTGCTCTTCAGAATACATGGCTGCACTAATGAGAGTGTGCCTTGGGTCTTCCTCTGTTCCGAGGTTTATTTCCCCGAGCTCATCCACAGTGGTTGAGATTCCTTCCTCGAATGCGGGAGGTGCATCCCTAAGATCTTCCTCCTCTTCTTCTCCCACATCCTTATCTTCTTGATTCGACAGAAGAAGAGATCTTGACACAGCCTCTTGAGAGTCCATAGGCGAGGCATTATGAGTGTCCTCGCTCAAGTGCTTGCCCTCAAATTGAGGGTTGGAAGTCATTTCTACACTACTATGCTCGGACATCATAGATGAAGTCATGAGGACAGTTGTGTATGTGTTCGGATATGAACCCCTTCTCTCAACATGGCTGATGGGTAGTACATACTCTTCGCCGAGCAGCTTGAGGGGGTCATCAGGAACCATTTCTAGATTTTTTGGAGTGGGGACCCAGTCGATACCATCAATCAATGGTCTTTTTTAATTTTTCACATAAAACCCAACATCGATGTAGTGCAACTTGGAGACCTTTAAAGGGTCCTTGTCAGCGTGCAATCTCCCACCTTTTCCATTGACGCAATACTTGATGCACTGGTGGTATGATTAATGAATGTCCATGTGCTTATGGAGTCACGACCTTCCAAATAGGGCATTGAATGCATTGTTCTGCTGAACCACAAAGAATTTTGAGTAGGCCACAAGGTCGCAAAAATGTTTTTTGAGCTTGATTTGTCCCATCGTCTTCTGTTCACAATTGTCGTAACCCAACAGAGTTGTAGCTGAGGGTATTCAATAATCCTTACTGCAGAACAACTTACGGGGCATCCATAGGGGATGAAGGTTTACTCTATAGCCATTTTCATTAAATACATTCTAGATCTCAATGTCATTATGTGTTCTAGACACATATAGTGGATTGATGTATCCATTAATGATGGAATATTCATCCTCATTTGTGAAGGAAATCACTACATTTCATTCAGCCGGGCTAGTCTCTGTCTGGTAAATCTCGATGGAGGCTACTTAGGCTTGAAACTCCTGGGGGCTAAGCAAGGCTTCTTTAAGCTCCTCTCTAAGGTCTGCTGATAATCTCAGGGCATCCAGGATTGACATCTTGGCCGGCACTGACATCAGCCTCTTAAGGATGTCGTATATCTTCTCCAGCAGCCGACGCTTCTCTGTTGGTGGGAGAGTTTTAATATACACATTGGGAACTAGAGTATGCGACGAGGAGGGATTGGCTGTGGAGTCGAATGTTGACGGTGTTACTGCGTTCTGGGGACTCGGCCTAGATGTTATGTTTGTGCATACTAGGTGCCTAGACACTTGTTCATCCTCTGATGGGTACTGCAGAATGACAGGGCTAGAGTTTCTACTTTTGGAGGTGGAGGGATATTCTTTCTCCTACTGAGTCCATTGAAGGGCTCTCCCACAGGTTTCTACGATATTAACAGTTTGGGCCAGGGTAAAACTATAGGGTTGATTTTGGCTGTGACCACGCCTCCCCTGGTATCCCCTACTTATGTGATTCCGCCTCCCGGTCCCTTGTGTTAGAAATTTGGGTTCATAACCATACCCTTTGTTAGTGAACAGTTCCATTGGATGGACAACATTGATGGAACCAAAGATTAGCTCTTAGTCCTATGATGGGTCAGCCTGGTTGGTTGTCCCTGATGGTGTTGTTTGGTGGGTCAGTTCTCATGGCGCCAAGTTGGAGGGAATAAAATCCGACAGCGCTAGGGATAACTTCGACCTTGTTGCAGAATGCTCTTCTTGTTCTTGCTTCCTCCTTTCTTGATTATGCCAGGATGTCTCGCTTGAGGAGGATTGTGAAGCCGATATTGTCAGTTGTGCGACATTAGGGGCTATTGGCGGCACCACCTACTACTGTAGCTAAGTTTGGAGTATTCCATGATCGCAGTTGACTATCTTCTGAGTCATCCAATCATCACATTTCTGCCCCTTTTTTATGGTGACTTCCTACCACCGCTCCCCTTCGTCATTGATGGTGGCAAAAACGTATTCTACGTGAGCCATGTGTGGTCCTATCTCGACCTTCCCGGAGTCTCCCATACTTTGTAGGAGGTCTTTGAAAACAAATCTTTCCTGGATATTATGTCCCAACATTCGGTATTAGGGATAGTAATCTGGCCCGTCGTCAAGGCCAACTTCTTCAGGTTTGCTTGGCTTTAAAAGGTGGTGCAAGTTGAAATTCATGGAGGAGGTGATGTTTTCGTGGACTGGGTCTTCTCGGAATGAGTATACACTATGTCTTAGCTCTTCAAAAAAGTTCCACCTAGATCCTCTCTAATCGTCCCACCGGGCTAGAGGTAGCCGCTGATATGCACTGGGCCCTTGACGATTCGGTGGAGGCTTAGGTCGTGGAGTTGGCGTATGGGCTAGCTTCAGCATGATAGAGGACGCTTCAGCCCAAACTTCTATCTTTGCTGGAGCCTGTGAGGATATACGAGAATTTAGATTAGTCTGCTGCAGGGAGTCTTCAATTATCTGGGCAAAAACAGAGAGATTGTGGAAGCTAGTGGTGCACTCTACTTGTATGAGTGGTGTTCACAGCTCATCTCGGAGGTTATCTATGCAGATTGAGAGAATTTCATCCTGGGGCAGTGGCCTATTCAGAGAGTAGGTCAGACCATTCCATCTGGTGATAAATTCTGAGACACTCTCGTTCTCACTCTGTTTGTAATTCATGATGTCGCTGACTGTTGATTTAGGCAACGTTTAGCTGAATTGGAACATGAATTGCTGCAGAAGGCCTTCAGAACTATTTATTGACTGATCTAGAAGGCTTGTATACCAGATGAAGGTAGATCCTTGCAAGGTTTGCACAAAGCATTTGATTTTTACTACTTATTGTTGTTTCGGAGATCCCATCATGGGGTCACAATAAGATGCGTAGTGCATCAAATGTTGTTCAAGATCGCTTGATCCATTGAATATAAGAAATATAGGGCTCCCAAAGTTTGGCGGAGGAGGTGTGATGCCCACCCAATCTAGGTAGAACTTTCTCTCTGGAAGTATCAGAGTGTTCCGACCTTCCATTGCTTGTAGTCGAGCTATCAGTGCCTCGATAGTGTTGTCGAGTCCCTGATTTACATCTTGTTGAGCCCTATATTGGGTGGGTATAGCCCGAGGCATTGTTTTAGGATCCGGTTTGGCCGACACCAAGGGGGAATATGCAATTTGTGGCACCTTCAGAGGGTTAAAACATACTCATTCCTATTTCTTCATGAGTTTAGGGAAGTATTAGTATTCATATGAATCTAGGTTCAGATAGTTGGACGGGTCGGGCGCCGTATTGGGTGGGGGCCCTGACCATGCTTCGTTTTGTCGATGAAAACCTTGGTCTTTGTGGTTCAGTTGCTGGGAGTGAAAGGCACAACTCTTCTTAGTAAACACATTCAATAAGATGGTTCCTCTAGACCAGCTCAGCATTGAACCGTCTCAATTCTTTCATCTCCTCTTCCTATTGAGTGAATATCTCCTCGAGCGTAGGTGGCTCATTTTATTTGAGAGGAGAAAGGTTAAGGGTAACTGGGCCTTTGTTCTTATCCTTGTTGGGGACTCTCAGGGTAAGCGGAGGAAGGTTGGCTAAAGGGGAGACCATATTTAGGGCGGACCTATGGTTCTGGGTGTGCACGCCTGATGGTTTGTTGTGGGTCACCACTTGAACAGAACCATCGTCTCCTGATCCTTCCATATTTTCATCATATTAGGTGTCACCCATGGGGTTACCCTCAATGGCATTGACAGATGAATACAGTGGGGGGGGGGGATGAGATGTTATCTTCCAAATATAAAGAGGATCTTCCATGCCTTTTTCTGGTCTTCCCCTTCCTGTCCCAGGATTGATTTTGGGCTCCCTTACAAAGGGTGACACAGAGAGTCCTTTTATGCAACCTTACATTTTTCCTACCTCTCGGAAGGGATGGTGATTCAAGCAATGGAATAGGGCATGAAAACCCTCTTCTAACTATCCTCCCTAGATGAGAGAATACTAATACTCTTGGGGGAGGTTATTGTTGAGGTAATAAAAATGTTCCCAGCCATGAGGGATGGGGCTAGCTCCATTCCATGGACATTGAATCTCTTCCCGCATTTATTGGTCTTACGGGGGAATTTATTGTTAAAAATTCCCCCAGCCCTATAGGCTTGGGTTGGGCCCGGATTGTGGCAGTAGCTGCAGCTATCGCTACATGCCTTATCTTGTGGGCACCCATTCGGGGGTGAACTGGATCTGGTGATGAGTTCACCTATGAATCGATTCCCTATATGGAGGAAATAAATGATTACTGATTGGTCACACTTAGGTGATAGGGTTGTTGTATGCTTTATGTGGCCTAATTTAGATGTTCATGAATGGCTTGTTCCCGTTGGGCCTGACGCTTCTGAGACTTACTCAAGGTCTATCTCTGTCAGGTGGGTTGTAACACCCCCAAATGATAAAGGTTTAATTGAATAAATGATATGACTCATGTCAACATGGTGTAACTTCCTTTTCGAGAGCCTTTCTGATTAGAACTCCACATTTAAGTGTGCCTGGCCTGGAGTTGTGATCAGGATGGGTGGCCTCAGGGAAAGTTTCTCATGGTGAGTGTGAGTGAATACAAATCTCACTATAAAGGAAATGTGTTGGCATGTGGGAAAATCATTTGTCATATGATCCGTTCAGGCAGGTGGGTCGACCTTAGGGAGTGGACCACGTGTCAGTGGGGAAACTGGTGGGCAGGGCCTAATTGTCACATTTTGTATCAGAGCTAGTACCCAGCCTTAAGTGCGTTGCACTGCCTAGGTTGAGATGTAGGACCCACAACGATGACTTTAAGATCTAAATAGCGGTGATTATAACACCCCCAAATGATAAAGGGTTAAATGAATAAATGATATGACTCGTGTCAATAAGATGCACCTTCCATTTCGGGAGCCGGTCTGATTAGAACTCTACTGTTAAGCATGCTTGGATTGGAGTTGTGATCAGGATGGGTGACCTCCTGGGATGTTTCTCAGGGTATCTGTGGGTAGGGAATAAAAAAATTGGAAAGGACATGTGTTTTCCTTTGGGGACTATCATTAGTCAGATAACCCATTTGGTACATGGGTGGGACCAAGGGTGGGGCCCACGGTTCTGCGGGGTAACTAGTGGGCGGGGCCCAGTGACCCCCAAAATGAGAAAGGGTTAAATGACTAAATGATATGAAAAATGTCAATAAGGTGCACCTTCCTTTTTGGGAGCCTGTCTGATTAGAACTCCAGAGTTATATATGATTGGCCTGGAGTAGTGATCAGGAGGGATGACCTCCTGGGAAGTTTCTCAGGGTGTTTGTGAGTGAGGAAAAAACACACCAGAAAGGACATGTGATGGCCTGTGGGGACATTCATTAGTCAGATAACCCATTCAGCAATGGGGGTGAGACCTTGGGTTGTTCCCACGTGTTAGTGGGGAAACTGGTGTGCGGGGCCCTATTATCACATGGGTCGCCTTTCCTGAATAATTACCCCACTCGATTGCTATCTTGAAACGATGACGTTGCAAGGAATTATGCCGAAAGGGTTCTGCTGGGCGGGGAGTAGAGTGAAATGTAGAGCTCCATGCTCTCCCCATCCTCTGATATGGACTCCCATTGGGGCATCACCAATGAGGCAGCGCAACTGGTGTAGTGTACGGAAGTAGGCTAACTCATGGTTTCCTTTATGCCTCTCTGACCGCGGTTTTCATGTTGAAGGAAGAGCTTCTAGGTCAATGTGATGCAGGAGGTCTCCTGTCGTCTTGACACAGTCTACACACCCATCATAGGCTAGGAAACCTGATTCCATCCAGCGAAGGGTTGTCTATATATTTGAGCAGATGTCATGCATGCACTCTTCTGACAACATTCTGGGTATGTCGAATTGAGAGGTGGCCGTGGGACAAAACATTACCAGTACATAATCCCTATCCAATTGTTTCCTATGGTGCAATGTGTCAGCATGCTCCTCTGCCTGTGATTCCTCTACTTGGTTATCCAAACTGAGATGCTCACCGATAGTGTTGTCGGAGGTAGTGGGGATGGTAGGAATTCAACTATCATGTGGGCGGTTCCGGGGTGGCTCAGAAAATGATCGTGGTCGCCTTTCCTGAATAGGGACCCCACTCGATTGCTATCATGAAGGGCGGGGCCCTGTTATCACACGAGTCGCCTTTTCGGAATAGGGACCCCACTCGATTGCTATCTTGAAGCGATGACATTTCAAGGCATTATGCTGGATGGGTTCTACTGGGCAGGGAGTAGAGTGGAATGCAGAGCTCCATGTTCTCCCCATCCTCTGATATGTACTCCCGTCGGAGCGTCACCAATGAGGCAGCACAACTAGTGTATTGTATGGAAGCAGTATAACTCAATCCTTTACGCCTCTCTGATCACGGTTTCTGTGCTGAAGAAAGAGCTTCTAGGTCGATGTGATGCAAGAAGTCTCATATCGTCTTGACACGGTCTATAGACCCATCATAGGTTAGGAATCCTGATTTCAACCAGCAACGGGTTGTCCATATATTGGAGCGGATGTTTTGGACACACGCTTCTTAATACATTCTGGGTATGTCAAATTGAGAGGTGGCCGTGCGAAAAACCATTACCAGTACATAATCCTTGGTCAGTCTTTTCCTCAGGTGCAACATGCCGGCATGCTCCTCTGCCTGTGATTCCTCTACCTGGTCAGACAAATTGAGACGCTCACCGATAGTGTTGTCCGAGGTAGTGGGGCTGGTAGGTACTGAACTATCATGTGGGCGGTTCTAGGGTGGCTCAGAAAATGATCGTGGTCGCCTTTCCTGAATATGGACCCCACTCGATTTCTATCTTGAAGCGATGACGTTGCAAGGAATTATGCCGAACGGGTTCTGCTAGGAGGGGAGTAGAGTGAAATACAGAGCTCCATATTCTCCCCATCCTCTGATATGGACTCCTGTTGGGGTGTCACCAAGGAGGCAGTGCAACTGGTGTAGTGTACAAAAGCAGCGTAACTCAAAGTTTCATTTCCGCCTCTGTGATCGCGGTTTCAATGCCAAATGAAGAGCTTCTAGGTCGATGTGATTTAGGATGTCTCCTATCATCTTGAAACAGTCTACATACCCATCATAGGCTAGGAAACCTTATTTCAACTGGCGGAGTAATGTCCATATATTGGAGAGTATGTTGTGCACACACTCTTCTGAAAACATTCTGGGTATGTCGAATTGAGAGGTTGTCGTGGGCCAAAACATTACCAGTACATAATTCATGGCCAGTCATTTCCTCAAGTGAAAAATGTTGGCATGCTCTTCCACCTGTGATTCCTCTACCTGGTCATCCCAACTGAGACTCTCACCGATAGTGTGGTAAGAGGTAGTGGGGTTGGTAGGTATTTAACTATCACGTGGGCGGTTCCGGGGTGGCTCAAAAAATGATCATGGTCCTGGACCACCCCCTAATTGAATAAGGATGTCATTGGTGACTGGCTAGGAATCTGACATGCTGGATCCCATCCTTCTGAGTTCCTCGACATAGGAGGAATTTTTTGTGCTTGATTTGGCAGGGGGAGGACCTTCATGTCGATATGTTATGTCATTATGGGGTGGACCTCTGCTATCCGTGCCGTAATGGTGAGGGCTACCATTACAGTTGGACGGCCCACTACATAGATAACCTTTTCAGTGCATACCCTGGGGAGAACCTCCAAGGCATATCACAGCAAGGGGAGAACCTTCTAGCTGCACTGCACTGTTATGGTGAGGACCTTCACAACAACTTCCATCATGGTGGGGATGACCATCAGGGTTTGACATTTGAGGTGTATCTTGGGGAGGACCTTCAAGACAAACTGTGACAATGGGAGGACATTCTTGTTGCTGGGTGCCATTGCAAGGGGGACCTTCGCAATTACATCCATTGTGCCGAGGACTACCATCACAGCTGTAGCAATGGAGAGGACTACTATTATAGCTGCTGTATGGAGAATATCTACGGGGTACACCCTAGGGAGGTCCTTCATAATGTACTACAATTAGTGGAGGGCAATCTCTTTGCTTGACGTCTCTATGGGGAGGACCTCCATTATCAGAGTGGCGGAGACCACCACCATGATATGATGCCTGGCTACGCAGAGTATCATTGCAACGTAACCCCTGCGGAGGACCTTCAGGGCATACCACGATAAATGGAGGGCCTTCCTGTTGGTATGAGACATCACTGTAGTGAGGGCCTTTGCAATTGTGACTATGATAGCAAGAGATACTATCATAATTTGTGGTCCCACTACACGGAGGGTGTTTGTAGTTTATACCCCAGGGAGGACATTCAGGGTGGACCACATAAAGTGGAGGGAATTCATGCTTCTCGATCTTCTGGTCACGCGGAGGGCTTCCATGACTCGCATCAAAATATAATCTCTCGTGATCGATCATTATATGCCAGTGGGGGTGGCCCGCGCAGGTGCTCTGGGGAGGAACTTCAGAGCTGCTGGTGGTGACATTGCAGGGAGGACCTCCACAACTACTACTGACACTCCCATAATATGGTAATGTGTGGGTTGGTTTATGAGCCTTAGACATGTTCTACGAGGCGTCAAGAACCCCAGAAACCCACAGAGCATAGTCATAAACCCGCTAATTATTTTCCTGCTGCCTTATGTGCATTCGGGTCACTCTCTTGCGGCCAGAGGGGACCGTATGCTGTTGATAACGACCTTCATCATTGGTTCCTTGTCTAATTGGGTCCCATGATGCTTTCGGGATATACTGAAGAATATATTTTGTTTTATAAGGGATATATGCCTGCTCTGGAGTATCCACCGTGATGGACGAGGGTCCCCCAGTTGGAACGAGTGAAGCTGCTCGATCTGGTTGCCCATGTATCACGGGATCTAGTCGACGACCCTCCTGAGTGGAAGCTAGGATGTAGATATGATCCATGGTTGATATCTTTTCTAATAGATGAGTCACCTCAATTGGGAAGATGGGCTCATGGGCCAGAGTCCTTGCTATTTCCGCCGATGCAATTACATTCTGGAAGGTCTGCAAGATATGATGTGGGATCGATACCTACTCCTCTATCATTTCTAGGATATGAATTCAGAAATCTTTGGCTGGAATCGGTATGAGGGCCCATTCTGTTATTGGAGTAGGAATATACTGCTCCTGTACTCTAGTGGTAAGTGCGTACTGACAATTCTTCTGTGTCAAGGTAGGTGAACAAGTCTGCCCCTATGCCAGGATATGCTAGTTTACTTCTCCATTTTCCTCCACATCAGGGTGGCGGATATTACTTGTATCCACAGGGAGATGGCCCTACATATGTTGATTCCCAACTGTATCGAGTCAGTGTCCTTTTTTGGTAGGGATATGTGCCCGCCTATTAATTGTGGCCACCTCTAGATGGTAGTCTTTTTTGATTGCCACCATATTTGGATGGTAGGAATCATGAGAATCTTCGAAAATATGGTCCTATAGGTGCTGGATTGACACCACGTCTGGTTGGTGGGCTTCATGACCCCGGGCAGGGAGAAGTTCTTGCTGGGTAGGTGACATCCTGTGTGGGTGACAGGCTTGATAAAGCTTGATGGGAATGCTCACCTACTCGTATGATGCTGCCATTTCAGGATGATGAGATTTGGAGAAGCGGAAAGGTGTATATTCCTGCTCGTGATATGTCTCTGTGACTGGGAAACATAAATCTTCTTTAGGGATAGGGGTGATGACTGGTCCTTGATCGCACGATTGCCGCCCTTGTTGGGTGGTCTGTGGGGCCGGAGCTCGGGGAGCTTGGGCCTAGATCCTTGGGGAGAAATCCTCACTAGTATGAGGATATTGAGTCGCGATGTAACTATGAAGACGTCTTCCAATGGGGGCCTTAAAGTGGAACCCCCGTTCTGCAGGGATGAAGCCCTCAGTGTTTCCCTCATCCACCTCCCTATGATCAGGGTGGTATGCACTGTCTCATTTCAGGGATAGACTCTTGAAATGGTTTGAGATGGCAATAAGAGCCATCTGGATCTGCTTTCGTGACCGCTGATGGGCAGCCGGCTGACTGGTCTTGGCCTACTGAAGGGAGTACATGGCCGCCTCCACCATCTGGAGAGTACCGTTCAGGTTGTATTCTTAGATAAATGCATCTGAGAACCAATGTTGAAGATGCTGAGTAGGTTCTGGGGTCTTACGTTGGTGGGAATACCTGGTCATTGTGTTTCTTGAAGTACGCATCTGTGAGTACCTTTATGATGCCATTGGATCGAAGGTAGTTCTGATTGGTACCTGTAAAATATTTTAACAAATACAAACTGGAAACCCATCAAAGAAGCATCTCATATTCTCATTAATACTTAATGACCATGATTTTCCCTCCTCGTGAGTATAAGGGGGAACATAGTGGTATTAGGGTAAATCTACCATAGTGGTTAATGATTCGCGTCAGGTTCACCATTTTTGTTTTGACACGAGGGGGGGGGGGCTGCTACCGATGATTGATTTTAAGAAGGCTGAGTTCTGTTTAATCACTCATGTCGGGTGTATCCTTTTTTGTTTCAAAACTCCCAACGCTTCTATATCAAATGATACGTGGACCTACTTTCAAAGGTAAGATTTCGTGGGGAAATTTGGCCAGTGACACTTAATAACTCGTGTTGGTCGAGAGGATGGGATTTCGGGCTCATCGCACCATCTGGTGGTGGGATTATTGACTGTTACATGACTCTCTTATATATTTAAGACATATTCATATGTTCGCGAATCATTGGTTTATCACCAAGCAAAGTATCCATGAATTATCTCTTGTTAAAAATGATCAACTAAACATAAGTATTTTGTGTTGTGCATTATGTCATCCATTAGAGCATAACTAAGATGGGATATTTCAACTTGTGTGGTAGTAAAAAATAGTAGCAACCTTGATTGTATTTTTCTCTAGAAATTCATGTTCATGATTATTTAAGAGACATGTGATTCACTCATTACTTGGATGAATGACATGTGATGGGTCTATTCATAATGTCTAGTTTATTTCATAGAATCATTAATATATGAGATAACATATAATATATGGACATGTTCTATGTCAAATGGAAACTATATTTCTTGTAAAATAGATTTTGTAAGTATATAAATAATGTTTATGAAATATCTTCTGGTGGACTGATTCATTTAAAGACATGAGTGTGTTTGATGGTGAAAACACAAAGCCACTTTGTAGATTGTGTAACAATGATGTTTTTCTAGACACTTATCTTTTTATATATTTATGAATTAATGAATTCATATTATATTTAAATAGTACACAGACATATTGGGTTATATAGTTATCCCTTAGAATAAATATTTTTTTTGACATACTATATTCTATAATTAATTGAATATTCTAAACTGTATTCCAAAGAGTTTTGATGGAATTATAATGAGGTTTTATGTTCTACAAAAATACATTACAAGATTTTAGTGTAAGTGGGTGATTGTTGGAAATACAATAAAAAAATCAATTATGTTATACAATTTATATATATCATAGTCATAAATATTCATAAGATTTATATCATGGGTTATGATTTGGATATGTAGTGAAGGAAATTAAATGGGTGAACCATATTGAAAGAATGGCTTATGATATGAGAAATCAGGTACATGGGATTCAGCCATATCTTCCATATGTTTGCCTTAATTTTTGAATCATTATGGTTGTTTATTTATATAATTATAAATATTTTATTATCTTTGAGACATTTAGTGATTATAAAATAAAATGGACATCTGTTTTTGAATATTATATATCAGATTAAATGAAATAGGAGCTGAAAATAGACATTCTCCAATAATGAAAGGAAGTTTATATTAAATTATATGATATTTTAATGTTAGGTGTGTAACAGTGTCTATCCACAAACAAACATATCTTCTCTCAGTTTTCTCTTTTTGTTTCTATGGAATTCAGTGATACCACACCATTGGCGTCCACATGGTCATCTCGTAATGTACAAGGACTCTAGAGGTATGTTTATGTCTTATGAAGTTGAGAGTCTTTAAGCTATCGGTGGGTGAACTCTGTCAGACATACATTATTGAGATCAACACATTTGGGGAGAAATTTAATAGAGGTAGTCCTATTAAGATTTTATTCATAGTCATATCTGGATTCAGTGATGATAGATATGACACTAAATTGGGTTTCTTTCACTACATTGGACATAATATGATCTTATAAAATGTATCACAAAACACATGAATAAAATAATTCACCATGGAAATTTTATAAAAAATATTCTGAAGTGCATGAAAGAAGATGGACATGTGACAAAACATAGAGATTGAGAAAAAAAACTCTCACAACTCTTATGTACTTCACTAAAGAAATTTTGGATATCCAAGATGATATAGAAAAGGCCTGCCACAATGTAGAAGTGCCATCCCACAATTTAAAACTATACAATCCAAATGAAATACCAATAACATGTTTAACCATAAAATACATACATAGAATAATTATAATGTAATCATTCCATAAGATGATAGTTTTATTAAGATGAATAAAAATCAGAAAACAATAAAGAAGAATAATGAAGAATATAATATATTCCACCTCTATATTATTATTTTTCTTCTACCTTGATCATAATTTTAGATTATCATGTTTTAATTATTAACTATGAAAAGATAAAGTACATATTAATCATGAAGGTATAAATTACAGGCTTAGCATCACATACTTTTAAATTGAATTCGTCAAATAGTTGGATTGTCCATAAGGCATGGTAAAATAAAGAAAATGATTTGATTTAATTGTACATGTGTCATTACTACAGATTTTGATACTAAAATCATCCATCCCAAAATTAGGAGTCAAACATAACCAAACCATAATAAAATTATAAATTTCTTTCTAGAGAGTAAAGATTAAATATATCACATTAATCTTATTGATGATGTTTGATTATGTTTTTTTCTCCTCAAAAAATCTTTCACCGCCCACTATAATAAAATGATTCTTTATAGTGGCTTCATAATAGTATTTTTCAGAAATATAGCTAATGTTACACTATAATTATATAGAAACATGTGTTTTAAATTGACACTAATTTAGAGTATTTTTTGACAATGGTTTAAATTGTCTCAGCTTACAGAATTTTATTTTTTATTAAAATATCAAGTGAATTTATATAAAGTCATATTCATTTAAAGTTTATCTTTTAGTGGTAGTTTAATCCATCAATAAATATGATATTTAACTAATTAATTTAAAACTAATAAATAAAATATAAGTGTGTTTTTATATATATGTAAATTATAAATTATAAATAATAAAGAATAAATAATAAATAATAATACAAAATTATTTTTTGATTTTTAATTAATTATTTCTAATTACTAATTTAATAATTATTTTAATAAATATATATTATTAGTAATTTGTAATTATTAATAATTATATATATAGTTTTATATTTTTAGATGGTCAGAAATAAGAAATTACAAACTAATAAAAACCAATGGCTACAATTTACTTTGTGAGAGTCGAACCTAAGGCCTACTAGAGACCCAGCAAACATGTAACCATTTGGCATTACCCATAGTAGGAAAAAAATTATACATAAAAATATAAAAAATAGTTAATATCCATTATAGAAAAATAATAAGAATTAACCCCTCTAGGATGAATAATCTAGTCCACAACATGAAGTGATAATACTCTAACCAATAAAATCATAACGGACTGTCAAATCATCTACAACCCCAACCACATTGAATAATCTCGGTCATACACTAGATAGTTGACTATATTTTCCCCAAATAATCATAAGATATAGTCACTATGTGACTTGATTATTTTATCCATGGCTTAAATCATGGGTATATTCACAAACATTGTTTCAATATATTATAAACATAGTTCAGTTAAATGTAGAAAATACCACATTAATTTTATGTATATAAAAATAGTTTGTTTGAAGGATTGAGTTAAAGGTATATTTACATGATAATAGAATGATGTCCATAAATATATTCTACCATGTATCCATAAAACCATTGATATATGTCCCCACAGCTTTTACTCTCTATAAAAAATATCTAAAAATGCTTTTACCAGCTGTGAATAGTGATAATTCAACTACATCATAACAAATAAATTTTATAAGTATAAGAATCATTAATATAATGTTATTTTACATGGAAAATTTAATTTACAATCAATCATATTATAATAAAAAATTCATATTATTATTAATATAATGTTATGTTATCCATAGTTTGTAAAAAAACGGAAACATAAAAAGCAACATGTGTGAAACAAAACATGTTATAAATATAGTGGATTATTATCCAGATCTAAATTTTATAAAACTCATTTCATGAGGCACCCTTATGTGAGAGAAATTCAGCATTCAATATCACATGATCTTTTGGTTATTTTGATTCATTGAAATCCATAATACAAGAATAATTTTTATTTTCTATTTATCAAATGTAAACTGATAAACAGAAACAAAGTTTGAGTTGCAATTCCAAAAATAATGAATATGTCAAATGAGTCAATAAAGAGAATACGAGCCACAAATGGAATTGGTAATTATTACATTCAAAGATAGTAATATAATTCTCATTATTGTAGAAAATATTCTCTACATAGATATTATTGAAAAACATATGTACGAAAATGAGAAATTTTTTTAGATATAAGTATATATATTTCAAGAATAGAAAATTGAGTTTTTGACAAATAATAAGATCAATACCAAGAATGAATTAACGCGTAAGAATCGTCAATGGAGATAAAATTGGTAAACACAAAGTCCTCAACATATTTTTTTAACCATAAATATGAATATATATTTAAAATTAAAATTAAAAAGAAAGGGTCAATGATTATAGGTCAAAGACAAAGAATGTGGAAATCGGAAATGAACACAAGGATTTAACATGCTTTGGACTGATTTTGGTCCTTTGTTCACAACAAGAACATCACTCGACTCACACATTTTATTATAATCAAAAGAAAACAAGTAAAAGAGATAATCAAAAGATGGAATATAAATAACAAGAACAGAATTAAATAAATCAAAATAACAAGTCCAATGGATAGGACACATTTATGCTAAATAAGATTAACCTTGTTCAGATGTACATCTGAGTGCATACAATGATTCTGGTCATGGATCTACAAATTTTTTAAGATGTATTTCTGAACTTTGAATGAGAGTGCTCATGGATGGTCCTAGATTCACAAGTGGAATAGCACACAATGGGCTCCCTGATTAGACTCAAATCTAGCTCCTCCAAGAACCAACACTAAACCTCAACATAGATAGTCTTTTCGATCTCTTTCATGGAGACAACCGATCACACACTAAGAGGATATAAATCTTATAGAGTAAACATGATTATGAACTAAAATGATGCAAGAATAACCTCTTATATTATGATCTAAATTTGGAAAGATAAGTTCAACTTTGGGATTCCAAAACCAGAAAGATAAGCCTCCGTGAATGGATTTTTGAAAGTATATCGAGAAGACGAAAGACACATAATAATAACATGGTAACTAAATTACTAACAATGTCCTTTTTCACACCTGGGGATGTCCTACAACACCAGTACTAAACTCCACCTCGGTCCATGCTCAACCCAGTTCATTATTATACAACACCACCTGCATGATGTTATCCCCGTCCAATATGCTTGATCCAGCTAAGCCAGTGGAAATTTAGCTTGATCAATACCTTTCATTCGTGGTTAACTAGTTTGACTGCATCATGTATATTGAATGGGGGAAACTTATATCAGTTATCCCATGGTTAAAAGCACATAAATCTCACTATCTTAGAAGACAGTTCCAACTTCTCTTTCTCTTTTTTCCTATCCATAAGAACAGCAGACATCGTAATTTTTAACATGCGTTGCCTCTTATTATATATATGCTTTATATATTTTATTTATATATTTAAATAATAATTTTCAAATTATATATTTTAATTATTATTTATTAAATTATAGTAAGTAATCTGATATTACAAATTATTATTTCTCGATTACTGGTTATTAATATTTATTTCTTTTTACTGTTGAGTAAGTGTTCATTAATATTTTTCAATTAATAATTAATTTGAAAAATTATTATCCATTTAAATTAAAAAACCACTTACTACATCTTTATTTTCTTTTTATTATTGTAATCATACATGGATTTTTTAATATATATATATATAGACACACACACATATAATGTCTTTTAAAAATGCCAAAAAAATTTAAAAAAATTAGTAATCAATCATTTAATTATTTTTATTATACATTTAAAATTTTAAATTATAAAAAATATCTTATCATTATTATTACGAATACCCCAACTGAGCTATTTCACAGAACAAGATAGTATGTTCATCAATGAAAACACTAATTTGACTAATAAAACCTAAATAGAGAAGCAATAAAGTATGTGAAAAAATATTATAGTAGATAATATTTAATAAATATGTCAATATAGTATGAGATCATTAAATAGTGATTCATTACATTTCATGGATACGTTTGAACATATCAAAAATAGTATTTTGATCTATTAAATTTTTATTTTCAATAACATTCTATGATACTAAGAATTTATATTTTCTCTAGTGTACCCTTTGTTGGATTTATCTACTGTATCAAATATTTTTTGGTCGAAATCATGTTCTAAACGTCTCTAAAAATAATATGTTCAGTAACATATCAGCAAAATCTCACACACTAAAATGGGTTGAATTGAAAACATTTCCTTTTATTACTAAAGTTAAGTCTACAGTAATATTTTGATGTAAACCATTGATGGAGAAGCATATGAACTTAGTCAACATACACCCATATTTTAGTTAAAACCCAATATAGAAGCGTACTATAATTGGAAAATCCTATGATAGATAGATGTGTTTTATCATATTCCAAAACCTATTTTCTTGTACGAGATCCAATTAGTGGTTTATTTTGATCCTTAGTATAAAGGAAAGAAAAAGAACCAGATCTTCTGGAATATGAACTTCTGGAATGTGTGTTTGGGTATGTGTGTGAAGTGCAACATTGTACCAACAGAATAAAAATATATGAGAAACCATCAAGAAATTCTGAAGAATGGTGAGAAAGTGGTATTCCCATTATTCAAGAAAAAAGCATATGGTTTTCTTAAATCTAATATCCAAATATAATTTTTATTACTCCACAAGAAGAATATATCAATAGTTTTCTTAAAAACCAGGTGAAAAAAATGTTAGAATAAAAATTTTCCCCAATAATAAAACAAATTATTTTGACATGAATGATAAAAATCAAAATATCATAGGACAAAAATATATGTTAATATTTGAAAAACACTATCTTGGGATTATGATTACATAATTTTTGGGAGAATATAAAAGATTTAAATAGGATCTAATTTACATTCATTATGAAACTCATAAAATAAAATCCTCAATGTGTTACACATAAATCTTAAAATAAGATGATGGTGAATAAAAATATACAGAATATAGTGTGAAATATACATGGTGTCATCAAGTATGTAACAAAAAAGAGTATATAAAAGTGGAAACATGTACATGATTTAATAATTCATATGGTTTCAGCATGTTGTTAATATAAATGGAAATATAACCGTGGTAAATGCTTGATATTTTTAAAAAATAATCCTCTTAAGTTAAATTTAAATAAGAATCATCTTTGTATAAAAAAACATCAACTAACAAACTTTTTAGAATGAGTATTTCCAATCAATTTCTTAACTACATTGAATATAGTATAGATAAATAAACCTGAATTATAGTGTAATGTGTTTTTTGTAATTGTATATATAGATAAACATAATCATCTATACTACATAGCAAGGGTAAAAACATCTAAATCTGAAATTTATTACATATTAATCTTATTTTGACATTGTGTAGTTTCAAATATTAATAAAATAATCTTACATTATAGTAGTTTCCAAGATTATTATTACAACTATGTAGACAAAAATTCACAACATATAACATATAATAAATAAATGAAAATAATATCACAAAATATAGTAGTAAAAAATTTACTAAAATTTCATGAATAACTCATTGTATAAGAGGGAATGTATCATTTTGTATAAGTATAGTTCATTGAATAAAAAATGAACTTTTTGTTGTACTAATAGAGATTAATATTAAAACAACGTCGGAAAAAATTTCTCAATATATAACAATTAAAGGAAAATAAAATCACATGAGATGGTAGTAAACAAATTCCATAAACCATCATGAATAACTGATCAACAATTCATTATCACCTATGGAAATTTTAAATTTTATTGGTTTTTTGTTTACTGTAAAATTACATGTAAGATATGGAATCATGTAATCATTTTGTAACAAGGTTGAATTACCAATACAAATAATATAATCATTTTTTAATTAAATTGATTATATGATCATATAATTCAATAGATAAAATTTATTTGTAAAAATAATAAATAATGAATGAAAATACCATTCTTCATTAAAATAAAAACATATAAGAACAATATTTCATTAGATGTAAGAAAATTTAATGTAAATAAAATGAATTTTTTTGGAATGATAAGACATATAGTATCAGATAATAGAGTGAAAAAAATTCATAAAACTAATAATGCGACATATTAAATTAATAACGATGAGTAATATTTTAGTCAGTATGAATTAAGTCTATGGTAACAATGTAATTTCAAATGAATAAAAAATTTTAGTTGTTTTGTTTATAGGCTCTTTTAAAATTCTTAGTGTATCATTTTCAAAGACAAATTACCTAATTTCCAACGATCAGGGATCTTGTAATTCTACTTTGAACAACTTCATCCCTTTGAGGAAAAATAATACATGAAAAACAATAATGTGATTGTAGGTATTGAAATTTTAATTGGTGAAAATGATGTATCAAATCATTAAATAGGTGATGAAAGAAATTACCAGAATTAGTCTTAGAGATTAGGTGATGTGATGAAATATATATATGAACCTTAATTCTAATGTTCTGAAATTAGTTTATGCCTATTTGAAAATATTGATGCATTAAAATTAAAAATAATGTATGAAAAATCTAAATGTGAGTGCATTGGAGTGGTTTCCCTTTTATTAGACCCACCCATTCATGTGCACAACATTCTTACTAAACTATAAATTCATATTAACATGATCATAATATTGTGTTAATAACACAATACATACATAAGTAAAATAATTTATCCTAAAAATTCAATTAAAAATACTCAATTTGAAAAATTTATATTGAATGATAGTATGTAAAATATTTCAAACAACACGTGATTAATGAATTTCATAGAAGACATGTGTAATAGAATATTTTGTCTTCAAATAACCATAAAATAACGATTTCAAAAAACAAATTAAATTATTATAACAAGAAAATTAACATTTTAGAGGAATAAAATATATATCTATTTAGGGAATAAAAGAGTTACACCCTAATAATGGAAGTTTATAGTAGCTTAACTGTTTCTCTATGCTTTATATACCAATTTCTCATTATCTAGAAGAATGGATTAAATCAAACCCTAATGATAAAATATAATAAAAATAAAATAAATGGATATAATAAATTTACAATAATATAATGAATTATTCATGTAGTTTCATAAAGTGTTATAATTACCACATCATGATTTTAAATCTATGGAAAATGATAAACTAACAAAGGGACCTAAGGTTTTATAATAATGAAAATTACACTATTCGTGTTCATTTTTAATCAAAACCAATTGAGTAAAATTAGAAAAAAGAACTAACCTCAAAATGTACTTACATTTTTGACAGCTAAGTGGAAAATAGGTGGTCATAGTAGACTAAAGCTTTCAATGAGTCCCAAAAATCAATAAAAATATTAAACTCTTTGATTTTTTATAGATAAATATATATTTTTAAAGTAGGCTCTCAAATAAATTTAAATGGTGGGATCATTTTTTACTCTAATGACTACTCAAATAAATCAATTAGTTTTATCAGTAATGGTGGAAGGCCTAAAATAAAAAAATGATATAAATTAAATTAAATAATAAAATATTAAACTCTATGTGATCACATTTAAAAAATATATACATAACTGAAAATAAAAATTAAAATAAAAATAATCACCTTAGTATCATTCATTTTTAAATCGCATTTTGCGATATTGAATGCTAGTGGATAATGATGTCTCGGTACCCAAATAAAAAATAAAAACATCCCTCAACATGAATAGTCACGTCATAATACTCATGCAACAAATTTCACTATCATAAAAAGTAGTTAATATTTGATCTATTTTGGAAATTTCTTTAATAAATAAATACATCTAATGGTTGTATATTTTATAGATTTTTCACTCCAATTACTTATCTGAACAATATATTTTGGATTCACTTCTCGTATAATGTCCTATAAAAAAAGATAAATAAAAATAAAAATTATACAACTTAATAAGAAATTTAAAAATATATTTTATCGAAGTAAGTGAGTTTTTTATTGTATATTCAATTTCAAATAATTTTTTCACATGATAATCCCACTCTTATTACATTTAAATAATGAAGTAGATACTTGGAAAAATGTTGAGGAATTAACAGGAAAAATAGAATTTATTAATGAAAACATGGATCCTTAACATGATATAGTACATAAAAAACAACGAAAAACAAACATGATGACCAAAATAACAGCAAAAAATAGAGTGTCTATAGTGTGAAGAAAAATACAACTACTAATGTAAGGAATTTATTGCGGAAAAACCCAAAAAAATGATCATTATGAATTTAGAATATCAAGGGATGTGATCAAGATGGATTGGTGATATTAGGGGATTAGTAGTATAATGATGGGATATAGTTCCTTCCCCCAAATAATCGTGATTGGATGGAACTCCTTCTCATATTTCAAACAATGTTTCAACAATGTGTACATCTCCATCATCCAAATGCACACAACCTTTCATTATATTTTATTACAAATTTATAAACATAAGACGTATGGTTAAGTGGGAGGGTGGGATCCCTATTAAATTCCAATTAGATGATATTCACTCTATTGATTGGTATCAATTAATTATATAGATATTTTCATTCATCACTACAAAACTGGATTTAGTAGTGCTAGAAATGGTCCATTATCAGAGCATATAAAGAGCTGACTACCAAAGTGATGTGAAAGGGTGAGATTTATTAGTGCACATAAAAAGCGCTGATAAAGCACCATTTTAATAGTGATAAAGAACTCTGACGAAGGGGGCCTTTATCAAGGCTAAAAAAATAAATGATTAAGGGGAAAATTAATTTTTTTTAGACCTATCTAAGCCCCTCATTATCATCACTTCTCCTTCCCCTTTATCAGTTCCCCCTATTAGTTTTTCCCCCACTCGACTACCAGCCCTTTATCAATGCTTCCCCACCCCCCTTATGAGTTCTTTCTGAAATTCCAGCCTCCTGTGTGTGCCTGGATTTGATCCATGTACCTCTCTTTTAGAACTCAAATTCCGTTACCACTACACCAAGATATTTTATTGTATATTTTATTATATATATATATATATATATATATATATTTCTTGATATATTGTTCATTAATTTATGTGTGTGTTTCTAAATAAATCTATAAATAACTTTATTGTGTTTTTTTGAAATATATACATATATTTGTTGAGATGTATTATACACTATAATCATTTACATATACTATAATATAATTCAAATATATACATATTTATTAACACAAACACAAACATATATATAATGATTATATATATAATTATATATATATATACATAATTTAAAATATTCTTAGATATTTTTTTAAATGAAATTCTAGAAGAAGTGTTTATTTATATATATTAGAATATGTATATACATACATACTTTTTTTATTACCACACACATTTTTAAATACAATAATTACTTGTATAGGTGTATATATGTATGTTTTATTTAATTTTAATATTGTTAATAAAATGGATACATTTAAAATTTGAATAAAATAAAAAAATAATTATTTAATTTATATATTTAAATAAAATTTTGTAAATATGATAATATATGTATTAATACTAGTGTTTTATCATATGTAAATATAAGAAAATATGTACATATTTAATTATATATAAAACTAATGATAAAACATCAAAACATCAATATCTATATGAATGTAACCCCAAGTACAAATTCAGTTTTCACCGAAAAAAGATAATAAGACCCCTGCCCTGATGAGGTTGAAATTCTATTGAATGTTAAAAAATTCGGATACATCAACAAAAACTAAAATTTGGAAGATTTGTGGGAATTTTTGGGCCCTTAAGAACATGATTGTGGTTTCTTCTAGTAACAAAGGAATAAATCTCATAATAGGATTTGATTTGAAATCTGGTTGAGCCCAAACGGAAATTCTAATCAAAAGTTTTGGACGTTTGAAATTCATGTCATGTTTTTAACTTATAATAGAGAGATCATTAATTTATTTAATTTTTATATCATCTAACAATTATTAAAGGACTATTACCCGATAATTATTGGAACTTTATTAATTAATAATACTTTTCAATCATTTTATAATCTATTTTCACTTAATATCTTATATATTATATGTAACTTTCTATTTTTCCTTACCTAAAAAACATTTTAAAAATATACATTATATTTATATCAATAAGAATACATTTATTTATCAATATATTATTTTTAATAAAATATAATTTTAATGAAATATATCATTTATCAGTGTATTATTATTAGTAATGATAACCCCCCTACTAGTAATTTTTTTATTACGCTGATAATGGGCCCAATTTATCATGTAATGACCCGAAAAATTCAAGGATTTTTTTTAATTTTCTTGGGAATTTTACAAGAACACAGTTTCTGACGACACCTAATTCCGAGGCCCGGTGTGCCCGGAATCTTTTTCCGAAATTTAGCTCCGGTACGTTCAGTGAACGAACGAGCGAGTTTTTCTAACTTTTTAACTGGTGCTCGGAATCAGATTCTGAGAGCTCCGTTGGAATCATAGCGCTGGTAATTGATTAGAAACACCTTTTGCGGAGTTGCGTTTGCTCGGGTGTGGTTTTTAAATTTTCGGGTTAAGTAAATGAATAAAATAAATTCGTCGCACCATTTATTTTATTTTAGGTCTCTTAACCTATGTTAAGTGGATTATGTAGGACCCACAATATCCTATACACTTTATAGTATATTTGTGAGGTGGGGCCAACACGAGCCCCACCGTTTCTTTTCTTCTTAAGAAACACACCCGCACCCCCTTTTTAATGAAGTCAACTCATGCGTTTAATCTGGATATTAAACATCTCATTAATTGGGTGGTTTTAAACTCCTCAATTAATTGATCATTTCTTTTCTTTTTGAATTTCAAAGAGTTGGTTTGAGTGTTAATAAAATAAGACAACACTTATTTTATTTGGGTTCGAACTTGTTGTGTGGAGAGGATTGGGAGAAAAGCCTTCTTCTTCGACGAAGAACGTGAAGAATGCACCGATCTCCGACAAAGAATGCCAAATCCTCGGAGATCGAATATGCGACGCCGTGTACCGTGACTCTAATGACGCTTCTTCCGCGACGCTTCTTCCCTGACGTTCTTTCTCCACGACGCGACTATCCTCCTTCTAGGACGCCTTCTTCCGCAACGGTTAATTCCGCAACAAATCCTCGCTCATCGAATTCAACGAGGTAGGTATTTATTCTAATTGTTGTTTGTGAATTCTTCAGTTTCCTTTCTTCATTTCTATTGGAGCCGCCTGATACTACAATAATGGGAGGGGGTCAGAACACACGAACACGGCCGACCCTCCTCTCCCCTTTGGTTGTTTGATGTTGTTTGCGACATGAACAAGGAAACACGGTGCCAAAGCACCGCACAGAATTTTTAAAGAAAGGGGGAGAAGCGGCGCCGTCACGCCGTGCCACTGAAGACGAACCAAAGATGCGGCATGGTAGCACCACGCCAGAGAACTATGAAAGCACTGCGGACGAAGCAGGGCCGCGGCGAAGGGGCACGGTGCTGTCACGACGCGCCGGACGGACCAAGGCCGCGACTGAGGCCAGGCGGAGCAGGAAGATCGGCTGCGCGTTCCAGGCTGCCGGCATCAGAGCAGGGGGACAGGCCAGAGCTGGTCCCGTGGCGGCAGCAGCCAAACGGCCAGAGCGGGCCGGCCGGTCAGGGGAAAAACCGGGGGTTTGTAACCCCTGGTCGACCAGCAGGTGTGGCCCCCAACATGGGGGTTGCGGGTTCTCAACGCGGGGGGCAGTACGCCCCCCCTTCACCACTCGGCTGTTACGGCCGAGCCGCCTGACCGCTGTCTGCACCAGCGTGCCTGGCCCGGCCACCCAGGCCTGGCCGGGCCTCTCCCAGGCAGGGACAGGCCACGCCCAAGCGGGCTAGACCCGGACCCAGTTTGGGTCGACCCAGTCCGGGCCAACCCTGGGGGTATCGGGCCGGGTCGGACCGGGCCCGAACCCCCTAATACCGAACTCTTTCGGTCATTTTCCTATAACATAGTCTGTGGACCTCCGATCAACATACCGTCAGCTGCGATGCGATCCTTGGATCGAGAGGTTCATTTCAGTATATTACACTCAATGTTTCGAAGTACTTTGAGTTCGGTCGGGTTGGTTCGTACACGAAACCAACCAGGACCTCGGAGCGGAAACACTTATAACATGAGCTCCGGACGTCCGATGGACGTGCCGTCGACCTTGTTGGATTCCTCATAGTGAGACGGACCATTTGTCTTACTCCGCTCGAGGTTTGGACGCAGTTGGTGTACCGTCAGGTCAGTTTTGACATAAAAACCAACCGGGCCCCTAGGACGAAAAAGCCAATAACTCACAGATCGGGTGTCCGATTGATGCACCCTCTGTGATGTTGAGTTTCTATTGACGATACAAAACTTTTGGATACATCAACTCCGGAATATGTGTCAGTTGATGTATCAGCCCCTCGGCTCATGGAGCGGACCCTCCCGAACGAGATTGCTGTGTGCGGGAACCCTAGAGCTGGCTGCGACTGCGACGACGATGGCGACTGTACAGAAATCCTCCGTGGATTTGACGGCGACGACTACAGAACTCAGTGATCTTACATGGATCAGTGCTACCAATCCTATGTGGGTCAGATCCTGTGTGGTTCAGCGCTCAGTGGTCTTATGTGGGCTACCACCTACAGATCCTGTGTGATCCTGTGTGGGTCATTGCGTGGGTTAGTTATCTATCGATCTTGTGTGGGTCAGATCCTTTGTGGGGGTTAGTACATATCGATCCTTTGTGGGTCCGACGGCTTAGATGAATCAGTGGCTATATCTGATCATCTCTATCGTCATACGAAGAAGTATACCTTTGTGAGCTATATCTCGACTTTCAATCCTTATCTTCAATATGATTGACTTGATATCCTGTGTGGATTACTTTAGGCTTTCGTGTGTGGATTGGGTTGTGGTTTCCTGTGTGGACTGGGTTGTACTTGAGCTCAGATCTTGGAGCTGAATGAGAATTGATGACTTAGGTATATGTATGGGCATATACCTAAGTAGTGTCAGATGTTAATTCGTGCTTGTATCTTTCCTTTTTGGATTATCCTTTTTGGATTCTGGGAGACCATAGGGGGTCTCGGAATCCCTACTGAGTATCTTATATTCACCCCCTGCACGGGCTATGCCCGCACTACGTTGTGTTGGTTGTAGACGACAGACAGTGCTGATCGTGGTTGAGGCACGAGGAGCAGGTCAGTACCCAGAGGTGGATCACTGGGCGGGACATACTCGGAGCAGACGGCTAGACCCGAGGAGCTGTGGAGGCTATCTGTACCCACCCTTCAGGTGAGACTTCCAGTGGACGGCTTGAGGCTGCGACTTTACTTTTCAGTTGTTGTACTCCGTTTTTCAGTTGTACTTTACATTCAGTTTGGGTTTGTATACTGGCCCACTTACTTTTCCGCACTTACTGTTGTACCCAGTTTTTACTTAGTGTTTACTTCTACTGCTTGCTTTCTCTGTGGTGTTGGTTACTTTATAAAGGCAATGCCTTCATTTTTTCAGAAATTATGCCTTGGTGCTAGTCGCCAGCCCCTGGCCTATAGAGGGTGGGCTTAGGGTAGTCATAGCATGGGCCCTGAGGACGGGTCATGACCAATTGGTATCAGAGGAGTTCGGTTCTACCGCAAAACTCAGGACTCAGATCTTTTTCTATGTGAAGTAATAGTGTTAAGAGTATTGAGTGTGGTTATCAGTCCAGGGAGTCCAGTGTTGGTGCGGCGGCCGACGTATCCGTACACCAGGACCCTGACTTCTGATTTCTGACTTAATGCATGAAAACATTGATTGCATGTGCGTTACAAGTTTTCTTTGGGATTACATTGTGTCATCTCACCAGGTATACTATTTGACTGTGGCGCACCTGTTTCCTTTTCAGGATGACCCCACGATTGCAGCCAGCTAGGGTTCCGAGTGTTGTACGTGACGACATCCCACTGAGTGATGAGGCCTCGGTACATGGCCCTTTGATAGTAGAGGAACCAGCGGTACCTCTACCCGCCGATCCACTGATGCTACCAGCCCCAGCCGCTGATGATTCACGTCACATATAGCACTGCATGAGTTTCAGCACCAGTGACCGCCCAGGTTCCGCGGGGAGACGGATCCTCAGGCATCCGACGATTGGCTGGAGGCGGTTGTATGGGATTTCAAGTTAGTGAGGACACCAGCAGACCTCATGGTGATCCTCACAGCGAGCCTCCTGCACGCGGCAGCAGGCAGATGGTGGAGCTTGATGCTCCAGGTGCACGATGAGGCATCTCTCCTCGGGACGGACTTTGAGAGACTCTTCTGCTCATAGTTCTCCCAGCCACCCTCCGTGCGGTGCACATACATGAGCTTCTAAAGCTGCAGCAGGGTAGCTTGATGGTCGCCCAGTACTCGGCGAGATTTACCGATCTCTCGCGCTACTCGACAGACATGGTACGATACCCATTCTTCCGAGCCCAGACCTTTGAGCAAGGATTGAGGCATGAGATCAGGGCATCGCTAATCTCCCTCATCATTACGACAAAGGCAGGATTACTGGAGCGAGCCCTTCTCATCAAGAGCTTCCTTGTTGAGCCTACATAAGTAGTGAGACCTACCGCAGGGCGGCACGTAGGAGAGTCTTCTGCAGCACACAATTGATGGATGACTCATGTGTCCAAGAAGACCAGAGCGTCAGGACACTCGCTCAGAGGTGCGGGGAACTCAGCGTGGAGTGAGTCTTTCTAGAGGCAAACAGTGCTACGCATGCGGTGGGCAGGGCCACATGGTTCGTAACTGTCTGACCCGCCATGCGGAGGAGCAGTAGACGGTTGATGGGCCACCCAGGCAGAGGCATAGGGTTGATCGTGGCGGTCCGTAGGGAGTAGGTAAACAAGGAAGAGGAGCTGGCTGAGCCGCAGGTGGTGGGCGACGCTTTGAGGCTCTACCACCACCACCACCAGAAGGTCCACCCCGACCACAGGGAGCTGGCGGGCAGAGACAAGCACAACATCAGGCAGCAGAGGCCTACGACCACGGCATGCCCGAGATGATTCGGGGAACTAACTGTGTCTATTCCACCCTTGCTGTAGTTCTTATAGACACATGAGCGAGTCATTATTTTATAGCCGCTGCCCTTGTTCGGAGCTCAGAGATTCCGACAGAGTCGTTGGCTCGATCCTTACGGCTAGAGACTCCTACGGGAGCAGACTCGATGATTACGCACTGGTTCCAGTAGTGTGAACTTACTCTAGGAGGAGAGAGCGTCGGCTGTGATCTTCTTGTAGCGGCGTCGAGGCCTTACGACGTCATCTTGGGCATGGATTTGTTACCTATAGTCAATGCTCAGATTGACTGTATTAGGAACAAGGTACGACGTGTATGAACCGACGGGAGCAGGTTCACCTTCACCAGTGAGAAGGGAGCCTTCGGAGCAAAGGATGGACTCTCGTAGAGGAGAGGACATCCCATCACTCATCAGTTGGCTAGCCTCATCCTATGATAAGTTGACGTGTGGAGTCCTAGTTTTCCTGCAGTGGTGGATTAGTATGCGGACGTTTTCCCCAACGACGTTCCAGGACTACCTTCTCACAGAGAGGTATAATTTTATATTGATTTATACCCCGGGACAACTCCAATATCCACTACAGCATATTGGATGGCTCCCGCTGAATTTCGAGAGCTACGGGCACAGTTGGAGGACTTGCAGGGGAAGGGATTAATCTGACCCAGTGTTTCACCCTGGGCTTCCCCGATATTGTTCGCCAAGAAGGCGGACAGGAGCTTGCGACTTTGTGTCGACTATCATAGCCTGAACCAAGTGACAGTGAGGAATAAGTATCCGCTAACAATATTGATGACCTCTTCGATCAGCTAATGGGAGCATGGTGGTTCTCGAAGATAGACCTCAGGTCAGGCTATCATCAGCTTAGAGTTCGGGACGAGGACGTGCAAAAGACGACCTTCAGATGTTGGTATGGACACTATGAGTTCTTGGTTATGCCATTCGGCATAACCAATGAACCCAAATTTTTCATAGGCCTCATGAATAGGATCTTTCAGCCATACATCGATCAATTTGTCATGGTCTTCATTGAGGACATTTTGATATACTTGAAGACTGAGGAGGAGCACGCCTACCACTTGTGGGTTGTATTGGACACACTCTGAGAGCACCAGATTTATGGTAAGCTCTCGAAGTGTCAGTTCTGGATATTCAAGGTCCAGTTATTGGGACACGTCATCTATGTGGCGGGAGTTACGGTTGATCCTGCGAAGATCGTGGCAGTGCTAGCTTGGGATCCACCTAGGAGCGTGATGGAGGTGCGGAGTTTCTTGGGATTAGCTGGATACTACTAGAGATTTTTTCCAGACTTCTCCAAAGTTGCGGCACCACTCTCAGCTTTGACGAAGAAGGGGAAACCCTTTCTGTGGTCAGAAAAATGTCAGCAAATCTTCCAGGAGCTGAGACAGAGATTGAAAAGCGCACCTATCTTGAGGCTACCAGAGGTGGTTGTAGGGTACGTAGTCTACTGCGATGCATCAAGGACCGGACTCAAATGTGTCCTGATGCAAGAGTAGGCAGTGATCACCTATGGATCATGTCAGTTGAGGCTGCATGAGAAGAACTACGCTACCCATGACCTGGAGTTAGCAGTAGTGGTCTTCGCTCTAAAGATGTGGCGGCACTATCTTATGGGCGAGTGCTTAACAGTCTATTCTAACCATTAGAGTCTCAGGTACATATTCTCTCAGAAGGACCTGAACCTGAGACAGTGGTGATGGCTCGAGTTCCTCCAGGACTATGACTTTGAGATAGTCTATACTCCTAGAATGGGGAACATGGTAGACGATGCTCTCAGCAAGAGGATGGACATTCAGCTACTTGGGGAGGTGATAGAGTAGCTAGCCGCTTTGTAGATATCCTTCGTGGATAGAGATGGAGCAGCCTTCCTTCAGTCACTCACAGTCACTCCTACACTATTGCAGTGGGTCAGAGAGGCACAACGTGTGGACGCCGACTGTGAGACGTGACGTGCCCGGATATCCTCAGGACAGGCACCTGATGGTTTCTCTTTAGGAGGAGAGCAGGACGTCCATTTCAGAGGACGTACCTTGGTACCATTTTCTTGACAGGAGGAGGTGCTAAGAGAGTTTCACACATCCCCTTTGGCGGTACATCCCGGAGTGGCGAAGATGAACCAGGATCTCAGATGACAGCATTTGTGGCCAGACATGAAGAAGGTTGTGGCAGAGTTCGTTTCTCGATGCCTCACCTGCTAGAAGGTGAAGGCAGAGCACCAGGTACCAGCAGGTTTGGTATAGCCCTTGGAGGTCCCGGAGTGGAAGTGGGATGGCATATCTATGGACTTCGTGACTGGACTTCCACACACTTCTAGAGGTCATGACTCCATTTCGGTGATTGTCTACCGACTCACCAAGTCATATCACTTCTTACCCATCAGAGAGCAGGGCTCAGTGGAGAGCATGGGATGTCTCTACATCCAGAAGATTGTACGGCTTCATGGTGTTCCATCATCTATCGTCTCTGATCGAGATTCTCGCTTTACATCCTGGCTTTGGAAGGGGTTGTATGAGGTGTTTGGGACGCAGCTACGTCTAAGAACCGCCTTTCACCCTTAGATAGATGGTCAGACAGAGAGGACCATTTAGACTCTCGAGGACATGCTCTGTGCATGTGTCCCTGACTTTGGTCGCAGCTGGGAGGACCACCTATACTTGGTGGAGTTCGCATACAACAAAATCTACCACTCCAATATCGGGATGACACCATACGAGGCGCTGTACGGCCGACCTTGCAGATCTCCTCTCTGCTGGAAAAACCCTACGGAGTAAGCACTTATGGGACCAGAGATGGTCCATGCCACGACAGAGAAGGTCCAGGTCATCCAAGAGCGGATGAGGACTGCTCAGAGCCTGCAGAAGTCTTATGCTGACAGGAGGGGGATGCCACTTGAGTTCGAGGATGGCAACCACATCTTCTTGCGGGTCTCACCTCGACATGGATTAGGGAGATTTGGCCGAGGTAGCAAGTTGTCTCAACGCTTTATCGGACCATTCCAGGTCCTCAGCAGGATTGGCGAGGTGGCTTATCGCCTGGCTCTACCACCTCAGTTGCACCGGGTGCACGATGCCTTCCCCGTATCTCAGTTGAGGAGATACGTGCACGACCCGACGCATATCATTGACCATGGAGAGCTAGATGTTGATGATGGGGTGACTTTTGCGGAGGTCCTGGTGGAGATTGAGGATCGAAAGGAGAGGGTCCTATGTGGATGGTCGATTCATCTAGTACGAATCAGATGACAGCACGAGAACCTCCAGGAGAGCACTTGGGAGCGGGAGACTTAGATGCGTGCTCATTACCCACTTTTGTTTCCCTAGTTTTTGATGTATCTTTACGGGGACATAAATCCCTGATGTGGGAGTGATGTAGAGACCCAAAAAATTCAAGGAATTTTTTTTGTTAATTTTCTTGGGAATTTTACAAGAATGCAGTTTCTGACGGCACCTAATTCCGAGGCCCAGTGTACGTGGAATCTTTTTCTGATGTTTAGATCAGGTACGTTCAGTGAACGAACTAACGAGTTTTTCTAACTTTTGAACCGGTGCTCAGAATCAGATTCGGAGGGCACAGGTTGAATCGCAGCGCCGGTAATTGCGTAGAAACACCTATTCGAGAGTTGCGTTTTCTCGGGTGTGGTTTTTAAATTTTCGGGTTAGGTAAATGAATAAAATAAATTGGTCGCACAATTTATTATATTTTATGTTTCTTAAACTATGTTAAGTGGATGATGTGGGACCCACAATATCCTATCCACTTGGTAAGATATTTTTGACGTGGGGTCCACATGAGCCCCAAAAATTCTTTTCTTCTTATGTAATGTACCCGCAACCCCCTTTTTAATGAAGTCAATTCTTGCGTTTAATCTGGATATTAAACGTCTCATTAATTGGGCAGTTTTAAACTCCTCAATTAATTGATCGTTTATTTTCCTGTTGAGTTTCAAAGAGATGGATTTAGTGTTAATAAAATAAGACAACACTTATTTAATTTGTGTTGGAACTTGTTGCGTGGAGAGGATTTGGAGAAAATCCTTCTTCTTCGACCAAGAACGCGAAGAACGTGAAGAGCGCAAAGAATGCGAAGAACACATCGATCTCCGACGAAGAACGCAAATCCTCGGAGATTGACTACGCGACGCTATGTACTGCGACGCCAACGACCCTTCCTCCGCAATGGTTCTTCCGTGACGTTCCATCTCCATGACGCGACGATCCTCCTTCCTTGACGTCTTCTTCCGCGATGGTTAATTCCACGACGAATCCTCGCTCATTGAATTCGACGAGGTTGGGATTTATTCTAATTGTTGTTCATGAATTATTCCATTTCCTTTCTTGATTTATATTGGAGCCTCCTGATACCACAATAACGGGAGGGGGTGGGACCGCACGAACATGGACGACCCTGCTCTCCCCTTTGGTTGTTTGATGTTGTTTGCTGCACAAACCAAGCAACGCGGTGCCGAAGCACAACGCGGAAATTTTAAAGAAAGGGGGAGAAGCGGCGCCGTCGTGCCGCGCCGTTGAAGACGAACAAAAGACGCATGATTGTAGTGCCACGCCGGAGAACTACTAAAGCGTCGCGGCCAGAGCGGGGCCATGGCGGAGGTGCGCGGCGCCGTCGCGCCGCGCCGGACGGACCAAGGCCGTGGCTGAGGCCACGACGGAGCGGGAAGACTGGTGGCCGGTTCCGGGATGCCGGCGTCGGAGCAGGGGGACCGGCCAGCGCCGGTCCTGTGGCGGTAGTATCCGTCCGGCCAGAGCGAGCCAGCCTGTCAGGGGGAAAACCGGGGGTTCGTAACCCCCGGTCGGCCAACAGGTGCGGCCCCCCACATGGGAGCCGCAGGTTCTCAACGCGGGGGGCAGCCCCCCCCTTAACCGCTCGGCCGTTATGGCCGAGCTGCCTGACCGCCGGCCGTGCCGGGCTGGGCCGCGCCCAAGCGGGCCGGACCAGGACCTGGTTCGGGTCGACCCGGTCCAGGCTAACCCTGGGGGTATCGGGCCGGGTCGGACCGGGCCCGAACCCCCTAATACCGAACCTCTTTCGGTCATTTCCCATATCTTGGGCTGCAGACCTCCGATCGGTGCACCGTCATCCGTGATGCGATCCTTGAATCGAGACGTTCATTTCGGTATATTACAGTCAAAGTTTCAGAGTACTTTGGGTTCGACTGGGTTGGTTCGTACACGAAACCAACTGGGCCCTCGGAGCGGAAACACTTATAACTTGAGCTCTAGATGTCCGATTGACGTGTCTTCGACCTTGTTGGATTCCTCTTAGTGAGACGGACCTTTTGGATTACTCCGCTCGAGGTTTGGACGCAGTTGGAGTACGGTCGGGTTGGTTTTGACTTAAAAACCAACCGGGCCCCTGGAATGAAAAAGCCAATAACTCTCAGACCGGGCGTCTGATTGACGCGACGTCTGTGACGTTGAGTTCCAGTTGACGATATGGAACTTTTGGATACATCAACTCCAGACTATGTGTCAGTTGATGTATTAGCCCCTCGGCTCGTGGAGCAGACCCTCCCGAACGAGTTTGCTGTGTGCGAGAACCCTAGAGCTGGCTGCGACTGCAACGGCGATGATGACTATACATAAATCCTCCGTGGATTCGACGACGATGACTACAACACTCAGCGATCCTACATGGATCAGTGCTACCTATCCTGTGTGGGTCAGATCCTTTGTGGGTCAGCGCTCAGCGGTCCTGTGTGGGCCAACACCTATAGATCCTGTGTGGGTCATTTCGGGGGTTAGTTACCTATCGATCCTGTGTGGGTTAGATCCTTTGTGGGTCATTGCGGGGGTTAGTACCTATCGATCCTTTGTGGGGTCGACAGCTTAGATGAATCAGTGGCTATATCTGATCATCTCTATCGTCATATGAAGAAGTATACCTGTGTGAGCTGTATCTTGACTTTCAATCCTTATCTTCAATATGATTGACTTGATATCCTATGTGGATTACATTATGCTTTCCTATGTGGTTTGGGTTGTGGTTTCCTGTCTGGACTGGGTTGTACATGACCTCATATGTGGGAGCCGAATGAGAATTGATGACTTAGGTATATGTATGGGAATATACCTAAGTAGTGTCGAATGTTACTTCGTGTTTGTATCTTTCCTTAGTGGATTATCCTTTTTGGATTCTGGGAGACCTTCGGGGGTCTCGTGGGTCCCTACTGAGTAGCTTATACTCACCCCTGCACGGGCTATGCCCGTACTACGTTGTGTTGGTTGCAGACGACGGACAACGCTGATCGTGGTTGAGGCATGAGGAGCAGGTCGGTACCCGGAGGTGGATCACTGGGCGGGACGTACTCGGAGCAGATGGCTGGACCCGAGGAGCTGTGGAGGCTATCTATACCCACCCTTCAGGTCGGACTTTTAGTGGATGGCTCGAGGCTGCGGCTTTACTTTTCAGTTGATGTACTCCCTTTTTCAGTTTTACTTTACTTTCAGTTTGGGTTTGTATACTGGCCCACTTACTTTTCCGCACATACTATTGTACTGAGTTTTTACTTAGTGTTTACTTCTTCTGGTTTCTTGATCTGTGGTGTTGGTTACTTTATAAAGGCAATGCCTTCCGTTTTTCGGGAATTACACCTTGGTGCTAGTCGCCATCCCCTGGCCTATGGAAGGCGGGCTTGGGGTAGTCACGACATGGGGCCCGAGGACGGGTCGTGACATATCAGCGCTAAAAAAACCATGATATTGGACCCCCTTAATCATCACTTTTTATATTTCTGATACATGGGTCTTTATTTTCACTTTTATCTAGATATAATAAATCCAAGTTCTTGATAAACCTAGTTTTTTAATAGTGGTTTCTTAGTCTTAGAGTAGCTTTTATAAAGATCAACAACCATGTCAGTTTGAATATAAATATTTAATTAGAGGCACATAACATTAATCTATGACATTCTACACCATAATTCAAATTTGAATCATTTAGGAAAAATATAATATTGATGAAAATATGAGTGTGTAACCAAATGATTAGGCTCTACTGTACAAGAGGCATCATATGATGAATTGATCTCTAGCCATTCAAAAGATTTTAAAGAACAACCCCAAATATAGACACATCACTTTTCTATGTAAGTTGTCACATGATTACTTACCTAAAACCAATTTATCCAAAAAAATAAATACCTATTCTGTTTTAAATATAATTTTTTAATAACTGTTAAATTAAAAAATATAAGAAACAAAGATGGGTAATTTGTGAAAAAAAAGTTAGGAAAATATGATCAAACATTCAATATGAAAACAATTAAATGAATACATAGATTTAACAAATAAAACCTCAAAAGGGAAGTAATATAAGAAGAAAAAGAAATATGAAAAAATAATATTTAATAAAAAATAAAAGCACAATATTATCTTAAAATAGTGATCTATTAAATTTCAATGAAACAAATGAATATATCATATATGATTAGTTCAGTCTATTAAATTTTTATTTGGAACAACTTTATAATATCTTCTATAGCTAAAGCATCACTATTGAAATCAGTGTAAAATAATTATATTGTACCAAATATTTCATTATCGATGTCATGTTTTAAAAGTTTATACAAATAATATATTCTATAATATGCCAGTGATATTTCACCCAATAAAATGAGATGAAGTTGTAGAAGTCGACCAATGTTGCCTATGTGAAGTCTTCACCATCTTGTACATGTACACTATTGATGGTGGGCTACATGAACATAGTCAAGATATACCCATATTGTAATCTCAAAGCAATATAGAACAAAGACATATTATAAAATATAATCGGTTTGAATTGTATGAAAAAATTAATTACATAAATTTTATAATATATAAGTCATATCCATAAACCATTTTAATAATTCTATATAATATTTGATTTGAATGAATTAAAATTCATAAAAAAACATCTAAATAAAAAATAGATTGTATTGTGTATTACAAGATGAAAATTTAGAAAAAACATTAAACACAAATATGAAAGGTTAACTTCCGAGCCAAGATAGAAAACTCTGGTATTTGAAAGACAGATCAAGAACTAACAAATCCTAGAAGAGAAGGATCCAAAATCCATTGAAAAACCAAATATTGAGCTCATTTTTGGTGTCCTTATGAAATAATTGGATAAAATATATATTTTCCTTATTATGAATAAAATTAAGTAGATTTACCATCAAACACCACTTTTTTTAAAAACACCATAAAATCCCAAGTGAATACATAAGCGTTGTCACACATGACATTATCATGGTGAGTATATATGTTTAGTTGATGTTTATTGAATGTAAAAACACATGTAGCACCAAAATATAGGTGAAGACAAAAAATGTAGAGCCCCTTAACGAAAATGGTCTAAAGATGATAAAATAAAATAGATAGTTGAATCAATGTTAGGCAATAAAATGTAGATCCTATGAATTAAAATGGAACAAAGGTTTATCTTTACCATAAAGGTAAGAAAAAACATTCTTAATTTCACAAACATTAGATATTTTAACCAATCGAATCGACTGTGATATGTTTATTACCCATATATAAAGAATCAAATATTGATTATCAATGCTAAATATTCAAAATAAAATAGATCGGTAATCATTCAAATACATAAGAAACTATAAATCCAATTTTTTATATCCAAAGAATATGTAAAATAGAAAATAATTAAATACTATTGAATTAAATATAAAAAATGAAAATCAAATTCTTAAAAAATAAATAAATTACGATATTGATGGTTCATAATCATATAGTTATGGTGAAGAAAAATTACAATATTTATAGGGCTATTAGTATATAGTAATTTTGATAATTATTCAATTGTTTGAGGTAAACATGATTTTAAAGGGTAATATTGCATTATAATTAATTACATATATATTATAATAAAGCTAGTGACATGGATGGTTTAATAATTTGTGAAATTAATTATTCTTATCATTTTCATAGTAAAAGAAATGAGTAATTATATTTCAATTATAATGTTAGATCTATACGATCAAGGGAATTATATTTGATTTAATCATACATTAAATTTTACATAACATTAAAAATTGTAAAATCTTATCAAGAAACATTGTAGAGATATTGAAATAATGAAACATATTATAACCTAAAAAATTTCATGAGAATAATTTCAAAATTAAGTATGTTGTAATATTTTTAATGTAAACGCGTATTAGAATATTGATTTTGATGTTATTAATAAATCTCAAGAGTATTTGTACATGTCAAGTGAGGGAATATATGAAATAAATATCTTCATTTCATAATTAGGTAGAGAATAAAAATATAACAGACCATACCTTACATATATAGATATAAATTAAAGATTAAAGAATATTCATTACCAAACATATCAAAACCAAGACAAGAATTTATTACTTTAGTTTCTTTAGAATATAGGAATCATACAAAACTTTTTCATGAGATATATATATTTCTTTCATTTATTTAGTCATAACAAGACCCCCTTTTGGTAGATCTTACTAAATACCCTTCTTTATAACTTATGGAAAAGAATCATAATAAATGGTGAACTTATATGCCCAGTAAGGGCATATGAGGGAGATATAAATCATATCATAATCATAAGACATAAATTTATATCATTTAAAAGATATTATAACTTGTATATAAAATATCATTATATCATGTCATTGGATAAATCATAAAAGTTCATAAAGAATCAATTTACATATTCCAATAAGTCATAAAATAAGTCATGGAATTTGTGGAATACACATAAACAATGAAAATAATCTCAAATTAGTGAAGGATCATTTCCAAGACCATCATAGTGGACAAAGTCCATTACTGAACTGATTTCACTCCTCATTCAATCCCTCTATTACTGAACTAGGTTTTCATCCTCTTCCAGCCTTATATTACTAAACAAAGATCATTTCCCATTCCATCCATGTCTATCTCATGATATATAAATATTTACCCAATGAATTGGAGGATTATATAGGTCTCTCACATATCATAATGATATCATTCTTTCATATTCCACAAAATCATTAATCATTTTTCAAAACATAACCCAATGAATAAAATGGGTTTACTAAACATCATTTGATCATAACATAATCCCTGAAAAACAAATTGATATCATAAATATAATTCCATTATAAACAAAATAAACCCTAGGAATAATAAGGATAATATAATTGAAACATAATCCTATTAATGAATTTAATATTAGATGGAAAATAATTTTCAAAGAATAATTCAAATTATTTCTTGAGGAAAATATCTTTCTTATTTAAAAAATTGTTCTTTTTCTCAAATACTACCAAATTTTGAAAGAAAAACATTTATTTGAAAATAAACTTGAATTATTAAAATGTAGAATCATTGAAATAATTTTTAAACAAATCCTAATAAAATAATGTCAGATAAGTTAAAAAAACATTTTTCTCAAACTTTTGTGAGATAAGTCAAAAAGTACCTCGAATTAAAAATGACAAAATATTTCGTTTATAACATTAAAAAAATTATCAAATGGGTGAAATTAAATTTAAAAAATAGTATAATAATATAAATAATATCTGGGAATACATATTTAAGAATAATGGACTTCGATGATAAATATATCCGATTAAATACATACATATGAACAATCTCATATAATAATTAGATTGTGAAATTATCTCTTAAATTAGGTCCGATATACTTTGTATATATCTGAACCTCATGTATATTGATTTAAATAATTTCACATACGTATTATAGAGTCATATTCATTTAAATGATATCATATATAAAAATATTGTCATTTGTTTGTTAATAAATTTATTATTCCATATTTGGGAATTCACTACTACATTTTCTTAGGCATATTTTGTTGAATAAGTTCAACATAAACGTTTTTGGTTATAGTTATATAATTTTCAAAAATGATATTAATATTAAATATTTCATATTACTTCATTATATAAACTTCTATAATCATGATTTAATGGATATCATGTTTAATGAATCGCATCCCCTCGTGGAGACGATAAGTCATACGGACGCACGAGCAATGATATCTTTCCAAAAAAAATTGTAATTGTATAAAATTTAATGGTATATATATTTTTCCAAAATCCATAAAATGTTTTAATATTCATATATAGTTTTTAATTATATCATTTTACCCATACATGTAAGGTTTTGGTGAAAATTAGATTACACCATGATGTGGAGATTGTAAGTTGTGAGTACATGTGTGGAGTGATTTCATTTTCATTGGATAAATAGAAGGTGCAATATGGTACTTTAATAGTAATAATAAAATCTAATTATATAAGTGATACTGGATTTATTACTTTATAATGTATATAACTCATGAATATGAATTATTTAAAATAAATAATTTTGAAAGAAGGGGTAGATGAGATTACCTCTTCTTCAACGAGCTCCCTCTAGATCTCTAAATAAATTACTAGAGTTGGTATTTGGAGAATACCAAAACCATTAAAATGTTACTATGGATTTTTATAATGGAAATGGTTAGGGAATTGTGTATCTTTAAGGCTCAGTGTGTAGTCAAGAAACGGGGGAGGATGTGCCCTATTGTAATTGAGGTGTGGGGCACTTTTGGAATCTCCAAATAATGTTAATTTATAATCAAATCTCAACCCATTAAAATACATACAAATTGTACTAGTTTTAAATGTGAGATTGGATATGTTTTTAATTTAAACATCCAATAAAATTTAAAGATATTTTTCTATCAATTTAAACCCTATAAGTATAATTACCACTTAGTTATTATATATAATTTTAGGAGAGGTAAAAAATATTTCAATATTAAAAGGGTTAAATATATACATTTTTATCTAAATTAGACCATAAATTTAAAAATATAGAACATTTTAGACCATATAATGATTATTATATATTTTTAAAAATGTTTTAATATTTTTAAATAATTTAATAGTAAATTATTTTTATAAACAGTCAATAGTGTCACTTTTTCCACTACTAAAATAATTTATTATTTAAAATATAATGAAAAAACTTTAACATAATTTTTTTATTATATTACTAATTGGTAAATATAATCTATAAAATTCATTGAATATATTAATTATTTCCAATTATAAAAATTTTAATATTTTTAAAAACATTTATTTGATATTTCTATTAACAAATTAATGTTTACTTCATATTTGTGTAATTATTTAAAATAGATATTTATTTACTAAAAATTAAAATTAAAACTCATATATTAATATAAATATTCTATAATTCAGAATAATATTTCTATGATAATTTATCTAATGTACAAACCTATTAAAAAATAATATATTTATTAAAACATGAATGTGATATCTTCAAAATTATAATAAATAAATATTCATAAATATCATAATATCACCAAATTTTCCCTAAATAAAAAAAATAAATTTATATAATGTTTTTTTAAAATTTAAAATTGAATGTTTTGATTTGTTCAGAAATTAATTTTTTCCCAAGTGGACACATAAGGGAGGTTATAAAAAAGGAAATTGAAACATTGTGTCTTTATTTGATTAAAATATTATATATGTGATTTACTTTGAAAAGTGTCGATAAAATGACCTAAATTAGATAATCAAGTGTTAAGGGTCTAAATTAATTCATCAAATAAAATTTTTCATTTTGTTAGGGTAATTTTATACTCTTTATAATTTTATTTTTAACAAAAATTACCTAATTTACCCTTTACTATGGTATCAAAATTTACCTTTGTTACTATTGATGTTGGTAAAAGATTAATGGGTACTATTTACAAAATTTAGGCCTTATGAATCCAAATTTAACAAATATTTTTCAATATAAAAAACATATAAGGTTTATAATTTAATTTAAAATAAAATTGTTAAAATGTTATGAAAAATAGGTATTCAGAAAAATACCCTTTTAAAACATATTTTAAAAAATAAATTACGTAAAAACCATTTTCAAAAACCATAATTTGATTATATTAAATAAAAAACAACTATTTAAAATTAAAACAAATCTAAAACATAATTTAACACAGTAAAAAGAATTCTGTTTTGAAATAAAACTAGTATTTTCACTATTCCTTAAAAATAAATGTTTTCAGAAAATAAGAAATTCATATTGAGATGGATACTTATAAGTTAGTTATTCATAATTATTAATATAAATTTAACTACTATGTTATAATGGTAATTTTTATACTTATATAGTCTCACAGATCTTTTAAACGCTTGATTATGTGCAATGCAAACTATTAAAGAATTACAATTATTTAAAGAGAAATGCTTATTAAAAAATCAGGGTGTTAAATTATACCCCCATTAAAATGAATTTTCGCTAAAAATTCATCACTTTGAAACAAACATAAGATGATACCTCTTGTTTATAACATCCTCAAGTTTTTATGTAGCTTCTTTAAATTGGCACTTCATCTATAAAACATTAACCAAGAAATTTATCCTATTTTTTAGAAATTTATATCTATGAACCATAATCTCTATCAGTTGTTCTTAATAATAAATATATTTCTTCAGTTTTAAGAATTTATTTTTTAATATTTGTTAAGGATTAGGTAAGTAATTTCTTAGGAGAGAAACATGAACCACACTATGAAATTGAGAGAGATTCGGTAGAAGCCCCAATCGATAAGCTACATTCCAAACATAATCCAGAATTTCCAAAGAAAAAACATACATAGGGATTATATTTCCCTCTTTTGTAAGTATCATTACTCTCTTCCAGTGAGATATTCAAAGAAACCCCATGTCACCCATTTCAAACTCTAGGTCTTTTCATTTTTTGGCAGTTTAACGTTTTTTTTCAACTATGAGTTACTATTATTTTTTGTTGAATCAATATCTCCTTATATTGCATTTCAAAAATAAGAATAGGTCCTAATAGATTTATTTCATGAACTTCAACTGAGGATGTTGGAGTTCTTCAGTTCATTCCATTTATATATTCATAAAGATCCATCTGAATACATTAGAGAAAGCTACTGTTATAAGAACATTCCATCAAAGGTAGTTGTTGATCTCAACCAAATTTGAAATCTACAGTGAAAGCTCTAAAAATTCCTTCTAGACAGTGAATTTTCCTATCAAATTGACCATATATATGATGATGATAAGATGTTTTGAAACATAACTAGTTATCTAGATCAAATTGAATACTTCTCTAGAACTTTGAGGTAAAATTAAAATCTCGATCAAATATAATGGAATGTGGTACTCCTTGGCCAGAATTGGCCTGAAGGCCTTCAATTTTTTTATTGTGGTAATACACCATTAAAGGGGTTATGTGAACCATAACAGATCCCTATGGAATAGAGAAAATAAAATGGCCCATAGGTAATAGAGGGAATCGCCCAGACAAGACAACTTGGAACTCCTCCTCCCCAACATATGTCATGGAATCAACACTCCACCTACACAAGGCTGGTCGGAAAGCTGTCCTATGAAAAGTTGGGCATGCCCGGTATTGATGGAAATGTCATACCATCTCGTTCTTCCAAATACGGTTAGCTCTGCTCTAGTGGATGAACCATCCCTAAATCTTCGTCGGGAGCCTTTTCCCATATAGTCTGATTGGTACACCTACATAATCATGTGGACTAAAAGACTAGGGGTGGCACTATGACCATAAGGAGGATCGAAGGCCTTGAGAGAAAACTATCCTGAGGGCCTTGGGTGGCCCTAAAACCATGTAGGACTCGAGGACCAAACAGGTGGCCCAGAGGCCTAGATGGATGAATAATTCCTGCTACTATAGTACCGAACATTACCTGCTATCGTACTGCAATGAAGTATATTGACTTTGTAAGGTTATATACTATATCTCATATAGTAGTATGGAGTTTCGATGGTTTTGGATGTCTAATTATAATGTCCATAGTGATGTCTTCCAATTTTCATTCTGGTATGGGTAATGGTTGTAACATCCCCTTAGACTTCTTTCTCTTATCCTTAACTTGATGACAAACCAAGCACCAGAGACAAATCCAGCAACATCTCATTTCATTTTAGCCCATATGAAATACTCCATAAGGTCCATGTTCATGTTTTTTCTTCCAGTATAAATAGATAATGACTAATTATGAGCCTCATCTTGTATGACCTTATTTAATTCATGTATGTGGGAATATAAAAACAATTCATAAATATTATTACTGCATCACAATAAAGGTTGATATCCAGAAAATTTCTCACCTTTTCTTTGTATCTCTACATATTCCTGATGTACCTCCATAATAATCTCTTACATAGATGCTTGATCATTCATTTGAGAAAGATAATATTTCTACTCTTCCTTTAAAATTTAAATATCCATCCTTCGAATATCCAAATACATGGGATCTTTTGTGATCCTCATCATTGATAGGATATCTTGTTCTTTTCAACTCAATGTATCTTCCACCATATTCACATTAATAGGGTGGTAATTTATTGAGGAATTATAATCTTTATTCAACTCCAATCATCTTCTTTGTGCATATTCAACTCCTTTTGTGAGAAAATAAACTTTAAATTTTTATGATCACTATAAATATAACACCTTTCATGATAAAGATAATTCCCTCATTTCATTAAAGCAAATATTATACAATATATCTCTAAATCAGGTGTTGGGTAATTCTTCTAAAATATTTTCAAAATTTTTGAGGCATAATCTATCTTATGAGAAAAAATACCATGCCTTCTTGGACTCATCACTGCAAATCACAACCTTTTCTCCACTAGAATGTTGTGAGAGCATAGGTTCACAACCTAAAATTATTTTTATCAAATTAAATTATCTACACATTCTGTTGTTGTCATGAAATTAACTCCCTTCTGAGTCAATTTGGTGGGTGTTCTATATTGTCATTAAAAATCATTCACAAAACATCGATAATATACAGCCAAAACCTGAAAACATTGGATCTCAACTATCATTGATAGTCTAGGCCAACATTCAATAAATTATGTTTTTTATGGATCTATAGATATCCCCTATTTTGAGATTATATGACCCAAAAATGAACTTCTCGAATCCAAAATTCACATTTTTTAATTTTTCAAAAAGATTATCCTTTCTCAAGGTTTTCAATACAATTATCCTATAATGTTCATGTTCTTCCTCTCTATTTGAATATACAAGATCATCATCAATAAAAACTACACAATTTGATTAATATATTCTCTAAAGGCTCTTTTCATTAGATCCATGAAGATAGTAGTGGAATAAGTAAGACCAAAAGGTATCACTATAAATTCATCGTGTCCATACCTTGTACAGAATGTCGTCTATGGTAGCTCTTCCTTCATGACCCTTAATTGATGATATGATGAATGAAGATAAATCTTGTAAATGTATTGAGGTCTATGTAGTTGGTTTAACAAGTCATAAATGGGGGGAAGATGATTTTCTATAGTGATCATTTTATGTTATCGATATTCAATACAAAGTCCCATTGATCCATGTTTCATCGTAATAAACAATATAGGTAAACCCTAAGGTAATACAATAGGTAATATGAATACCTTTTCAATATTCTCTTCGTGTTTCTTCTATAATTCATGCAACTAAGTTTGGACAATTCTATAAGGTTTATTTTAAATAATCATATCACCCAGTATGAGTTCATTTAAAAACAAAACATCACGCCTTCATTGAATGCATGCAGATTCTTTCAGAAATACACTGAAAAACTCCCATAAAATAGGTATATAATTAATGGTGCGTTTCTCCATAACCATTTGAGATAGATAACTTTCATTTATATGAATCAAGAACCATATGATGGAATAAATTTCGACTAGAATTTCATATTCATCCATGCATAAATAGATGATCATATATTGATCGGGAATATGAAATGTGACTTCCATTCCATAGATATTAATATCATATCCATATAGAGAATGAAAATATATGACTATAATCATATCAATTTCTACTAATAGAAGGATAAAAATATTTTCCAAAATCACTATCCCACAAAGATCAACTTGAGAAGAATTAAAAACATTTGATTTGTCTATTGTTCCATTATGAGTTTTCATAGCCAAATCAACATCTAATTGTTGCAGTAATACAGTGAGGCCCTTAGAAAATTCTTCATAAATAAGACATTGGTTGGATCCATAATCAAATATAATATTTTCTACTATAGAGGGGATATTAATTTTACCTTTCACCACTTCATTATCATACTCTAAATCACGGATAATGATCACATGTGACATGCCTTTGCCTTTTTTCCTTAAGAAATTATTGATGTTGATCATCATAAATAACCCTTGGATTAGAGAATTGGATAACATAATTACCCATTTCCCTGCACTGGTAGAATTTATGTGTGGGAAGTCCATTTTGGGTAGACTTTTCCCTATTCATATCATTTGAAATATTTTTACCATCACTTAGGTATTCAACTACCTGATGACTTTCTCTCCCACAAATAAAACATTTTAGAGTCCTGTTAAGAAAATTTCCTCCTTGTTTCTTTACACACCTTGAGAATAAGGGAAAAGTAATCTTTTTTTAGTTTTGTATTTATATTTTCCATTGAATTCTATTTTTATCTTCTAATCAAACCCATCATAATGATGGGTTACTCTAATCAATATTTCATCCTTGAGAGGTCATCAAACAATTTCTTCATAGCTATTAAATTACCTTATGGAAATTGCATTTTTGACAATTGGGTTTAAGACGCTATTGAATTTATCAATTTTACTCTCAAGTTGGATAATAATTCCAAAATTTTACCTTCTGATCCCTGTAAAATTCTATTCATAGGTACCAATGAGTTCATAGTCCTCATTTTAATCTCATGGAACTACTTCTCTATATTTGTTCAAAAAAAATTAGGAAAGTAGTTATTGAAAAATATGCTATTGAACTCATCCCATTCCATAGATTCAATTTCATCTCCATGCCTCATATACATGATATGTTGGGAAAAGATCCCTCAAGGTAACATTGTAGTATTTTCGGGTTGATTGTGTTTGTTGACAAAGCAGGTTTTCATGGATATTTGTCGAGTTCCCAAGAAGTTATTGACAATACTTGTTGACAAAGAATGATGACAAAGGAAAGGACGATCTGGAGGCGGTAAAAAAGAGCAGTACAAGGTGGCGCCGTTTCCCAGTGTTGGCCAAATTTTTGGGTCCAAAATTTGGAGTTTGGTGAGCAACGCGAAAATAGGATTTCCATGAAGAGCATAATTTAATATGGCAGAGGCATGAATTTTGCGAAGATAGGATGCATGGTTTGGATTTCGCGAAGACCAGAAAAATGGAGGTGGTGATGCTTCGCGATTATGATGAAGCTTCGCGAATGTCAGAGTTGAAGCACATCGTGGCGGTGAAGGGCTTTGTGAGGGAGCTTCGCGGCGAAGGCGCGAAGGAATGCTGACGGTAATGCTCCATGATTACGACGAGCTCCGTGAACAGAAAATTGCCGTGGTGCTTCACGATTTAGATAGAATTTCGGCGGAAACTTCAGCGCATCATGATTTGAGATGATGTGGCGTTGACTTCACGCGGAATGTTCAAGGGTCGATGGAATCACCTATAAATAGAGGCCGACCCCCTCGAGAGAAAAAGAGAGAGATTTTTCAGAGAAGATCATTTGCTTTCAATTTGTGAAGGTGGTTCACGGAGCCAGTGTGCTTCGTGAAAGAGGAGCTTCGCGGCAGCTATTTTAGCTCCGCGAAACCTGCGAGCTCCACGTTGTCTTAGTAAACTTTGCGAGGGACGTTGCTTTGCAATGACTTGAGCTTCGCAAAAGTGCTTCGCAAAAGTGCTTCATGAAAAGGCAGGAGCTTCGCGAAGGCTTGTTTGAGCTTCGTGAAATTGGGAGCTTCGCGAAGTAGGGTGCTTTGCAAAGGTGTTACCAAAAAGAATTACCCAGTGCTCAGTGGAGAAGATTTATTCATCAGTGGATGAAATTTGGACATTAACAGAGCATCCATCATCAGTTAAGGATGTGTGCATTCATGAAAATGTAGAAACCTACAGGTCTATAAACATTGAGTGGATTCCCTTCTAGAGCAGTGATCTTAGGAAGAGGAAGAAGGTGATCCTCTCCACCGGTAGTGATCCAGAGAGAGAGAAACATGGAGTGACCTTTGGGAAAGCATTGAGCTGACCCTATACCTTGCAAATGCAGTGAGCCTGGGACAGAGTGACTGTACCTGAACATTGTAATCCACAACTAGTGAAGTATAGTGGAATTTTTATGACTTGCAACTTGTCGGCGTATTCTCATTTAACGTATCCCTTTGAGTTGAACCAAGTAAAATTGATGTGTCCTGTGAATGCTTTACTTTCTGTTTACTTTGTACAATAGGAAAGAGAGAGAAGAGTGTTTTTCTTAACAGCGAAACAAGATCAGAACGGGCGTTAATTTTTAATTAGTCTTACCATGATTCACTCCCCCCCTCTCAGGATATTTAGCCTTGTGGATCTAACATGATAATATTCTACCATTGATCTATTTCACATTCCTATCTATAGACTATGAAAATCACATTATGATGATTTGGAGATTAGAGAAAAAATATATTTTCATTGGTACTAATCCATTTTTAGCCATTATTAGATTAGAAGACCCACTAAAAGAAGGCAGAAACTACCTCAATAACGACTCAAAAGAATTTTGTTACTAGTTTTCTCATTTAGAATTCATGAATGATTCATATCTTGACAATTTTTTATCAGTATAGTGATATGATTTAGCGTTCTATCTCCCATAAAATTTGGATGGTTAAGAGGAAAAGTAGTTCATTACCCATCACATTAAGCATAAACCTAATTACTTATAATTCTAGAAAATGAATAAAACCAAAAGCATAGTGTGAGAAACAAGTATCTTAATGGAAAAACCACATAATCAAAAATAAATTTTTTTCTTTAGGATACTTTGGGTTTTATCCTTGTTTCTTACTAAGGTTTTCTCATCGTAGTTTCAAAAGAATAACTATACCTTCTCTTTGATACCAACTATAATGAACTATAATTTCTCATACATAGATATTACTTCAAAATTGAATAATATTCATTAAAAATTATTATAAAACCACATCAAGACTATGTAGGTATAGTTTCTATAGAATCTGGGAAACATAACCGACTTGTTCTTAAGGCAACTTCTATGTCTCATTATTACATTATAACTAGACCCCTTTTCAGCATATATTACTCAATACCATTCTTCCTAACATAGGTAATAAAATCATAAGAAACAGTGAGAACATATTCTTAATAATTGAAAATAAGGGAGATATAAATTATATCATAATAATAAGATATATGAACATAAAATTTGAAATTTTTATCCTAAAAATGAATGATTATGGTATAATTTCATGGGATAAATCAAAAATATTCATAAATAATCAATGTATATATTCCCAAAAGTAATAACATAAGACATAAAATTTGTGGTATACACATAAGAATAGAAAATAATTTCATATTAGTGATGGATCATTTCCATGACCATCATAATAGACAAATTCCATTACTAAATAAAATTCACTTGTCATTCCTTCCCTGTATTACTGAACTAGGTTTACTTATTATTATATCCTTTTATTACTAAACCAATATCACATCATGTTCCATCTCTATCAATCTCAAGAAAAATAGATTTTTATCCAACACATTCGAGGCATATTAGGTCCCACACATCTCATAATGAAATTATTATTACAGGTTCCACAAAAACATTAATCATTCATCATAGCATAACCAATGGAATAAAATGGGTTTCTTAAACATCATTCCATAATAATATATTCCATGTAAAAATGCATTTTATAAATATAATTAAATTATAATCATAATAAACCAAAGGAAAAATAGGGCTAGTATACTTGAAACATAACCCTATTAAAAAAATCCATCGTTGTTGGAAAATAATTTTGATAGAACACTTTATATTAATTTTTGAGGAAATTATCATTTCATCTTCAAAATTATTTTCATTTCTCAAAATTCCATGATATTATTAAAGAAAATAATTTCTTTGAAAATAAAATTGGAATCTTTTAATGTTAAATTTATAGAAATAATTCTTTTTGAAAACATAAAAAACGCATTGAAATTGAATATTTTAAAAGAAAAAATTATTCTTGTACTTTTGTCAGATAATTCAAAAAGTACCCTGTACCAAAAACAACAAAATATACATTTCACACTGTTTGATAAAAAATCACCATTGGAAAAAATTAACTTCTTAAAATTTTATAATAATAGAAAGAATATTTTGGAATAAATATTTAGTAAACATGGGTATGGATGATATATATACACCAACAAATAATTACAAATAAATAATCTCAAATAGTAATGATATTACGAAATTATCCCTTAGCTTAGGTCTGATATCATTTGTATGTATCTGAACCTCATGTATAATTGTTCAAAAAATTTCATTGACTTATTTAAAAATTATATTCATTTTTATGATATTATATATGATCATCTTATCATCCATTTGTTAATAAAAATATTATTTATTTTTCAAGTATTAACTGCTTAATTTTTTTGCAATTCTTGTCGAATATGTTCTGATTATAATTCATAGGTTATGGTCATATAATTTTAAAAATTGATATTAATATAATTTATAACATATTTATTAATTCAATACTTTTATATAATCATTCATTAATGAATATCATGTAGAAGGAATCACATCGCATCGTGGAGATGGTAGGTCATTTGTACACCTGAGCGATGATATCATTTCCATAATTATGAAATGGTATGAAAGTGTATGGTATATATTTTGTTCTATAATTCATATAATTTTATATTAATCATTTTTTTGTATTTCTGTAATAATACCCATCAAAGTAAGGAGGTTTGTGAGAAACAGATTACACCCATCATGTTGTCGGTATGTCGTACGTAAGCATACGAGGAGATTTTGTTTTTTATAAGATTAATAGAAGTTGGAATATAGTTGTTCCATGATAATAATTACATCTAAATATATAATTGATACAATATTTATTACATTATAATTTAAAAATTCATGAAGAGTATGTAGAAGAAGAAATAAGATTGAATGAATTAGTAGAAGAGATTACCTCTTCTTTGATGAGTTCTCTTTAAATCTCCAATTAATGCACAAGATATATTATTTATAAAAAAGAAAAAATTATATAACTTGTCTAATGATGTTGAAAATGGTAATGGTTTGAGAATGGATGAGCTTTAAGGATCAATGCGAAGTGTAGAAATGAGGGATAGTGTGCCCTTTTAAAATTTAGGTGAAGGGAACTTTTGGAATATGCAAAAACATGTTAATATATAATAATATTAAAACCCATAAAAAACTCTAATATATATTACTTCTGAATATGAGATAAGAATTTATTGTAATATAAACAATTAATAATCTATAGAAAATTTTTATACCAATTTAAACCTTATCATTTTAAAAAACCCGAAGTTATTCTATTTAATTTTAACTAAGGAATCAAATATTTAAATATTAAAAGCGAAAATATTTACTTTTTGATGTCAATTAGACCATAAATGAACTATTTAGAACATTTCCGACCATATAATAATTATTAAATATTTATAAAAAAATTATTAATTTTAAATAATTTAATAATACATTATTGTGATACACAACCAATAATATCAATTTTGAAACTGTTGAAATCATTTATTATAAAAATAAAAATTCAAAAATTTATCCTTGAAGAAAATATTTTATTATATTCATAACATGTCAACGTCATCTAAAAAATCATTGGAAATATTAATTATTCCATATAATATTTATTTTAATATTATTATTGATTTTTTTTATATATCCATTAACAAAAAAAATTCGACATCAAATTTCAGTAATTATTTAAAATACAAATTTCTTTACTAAAAAATAAAAATAAAATACATTAATTAAAATAAATTAACTTTATAGAATTATAATATTCATATTCAAATCTATCTGATGAGTAACCCTATTTTAAAAATAATATATTTCTAAATCCATAATGTGACATCTTTAAAATTCTACTAAAGAAAACATTATAAATATCAAAATATCACCCATGTGGTCAAAAACGTTAAATATAAATTCATATAATGATTTTTTTTAAAATTTAAATTTTTTTTTCATATTCATTAAAAACATAATTTTTTTCCCATTCGGACACATAAGAAAGGTTATTGAAAAAAACGTGACACTTTATGTCTTGATTTCATTAAAATATTATATATTTCATTACTATGGATAAGATTTTATTAAATTACCCAATTTTGATCCTTAGGTTCTTAGGGTCAAATTTAATTCATCAAATGAAATTTTAACATTTTTGGGGTCAATATATAATCATTAAAACTTTTTTTTAACCAAAATTACCAAAATTACCCTTTAATGTGGTAACACAATTTACCATGGATACTATTCATAATAGCAAAAACTAATAAGGTCATACTTATTATATTTAGACCTTTAGAATCAAAATTTGAATTATATTCTCAAAATTCAAAACATAGATGTTTCAGAATTAAATTTAAAATTAAACGGGTAAAATTTTATGAAATATTTTTTTCAAAAATAAACCCTTTTTAAACTGTAATTTTTTATTAAAATTTTATGTATAAAATAATTTTCAGAAACACTAACTGGGATATTTTAAACAAAATTTAACTAATTGAATTTCCAAAAAAATCTAAAACATAATAGGAACTTGTAAAAAGAAAATACAATTTTAAAAAAAATTAGTATTATCACTATTCCTTACAATAGTTTTCATTTTGAGAATAATAAAATCATATTGAGATGGATATATATAAGTTAGATAATAATACCTACTCATTCTAATAAAATGACTAGTTTATAATGGCCATTTTTATAGTAATAGTGTCTCACGGTCCACTTAAAATCCAGATTGCATGCAATTCAATTTATTGAAGAATTAACACTACTTGAAGAGAAATTTTTATTGAAATATCGGGGTGTTACAAAAAAATCTTGGCTAACTAAATTCATCTAACAATATACTACCTAAGTTTTCCACTATAATAATAAAATAATAGATTTTCTTGGGAATAAAATAAGGGAGTTGATTGGGAAACATAGAAGAAAAAGTCATCCATGATAGAATTACAATAGGGACCTACTAAACTACAATAAAAAAATGAAACCACTATAAATAATAGATTCATTAAATTCATTTGGATAGTTGCATGAAAATTTCAATCGGTCATGGGATGGGGAAAAATTATTGTACAAAAATGGGTAGTTCATTGAGTAGAGAACAAAATGATTTTTTTAATAAATACACTCTAATATCCATATCCTTGGAGAAAATTATGAAATAATCAGAATTAAGAACATTGAGATATAATTTAGAGTCAATAGAGCTATAATAAAAAATAATTTAAGGACAAAGATTATATTTAATAATAAAATAAACTTGTTTGGGAAATGAAAAAGTCAAATTTATCCATAATAGAATTATATTAGATACCCAGAAATCTGAAACAAAAACAAAAAAATCCCATCATGAATATATTTCTTTCAATTCATGAAAAAAGTGTAATGAGAATGTCACACATAAGATAGATAATTCTTGTTCAAAATACTATTTATATGTTGTGATTCATTATAAGATAAAACTATCTATGAATGAATGATTATAAATATCTAGTCATCAGACATTATTTTCAAGTATAGTTATGTTTCATGGATATTGGTCTAATATATACTATGATTTTTTTAAAATTGTACATGTTTTCCACTATAAGTCAAAGAAAAAATATTTTGATTGGACAAAAATAAATTAAAAGGTATGGGATAAAAGGGGGCATGGAAAATGGGATCATACTATGATTATTCATGAGCCATATATATGTATCCACCTTTGGATTCCAGACATAAGCTATAAATAATTTAAATATAGAAGTTTAATTATCGACTGAATCTGGTTCTCCTGATAGAACCCAATTGTTTTAAGGAAAATAATATCCAAAGAATATTATAAATGCCGCATTTAAAATTCCAATACCAAGTACCCATAAGAGATTCAATTTATAAAACCATACATCCAATGGTATCATTATTGAATTTGTATTATTCTGCTGGTATATTTGTGGTACACATAAAATATAAATTAATTTTCTCTCCCATAATAATTTGATATCATAACAACGATAATTAATGAAGTGACCCACTTAACTACACCCTATCTTTCTGCATTCAACATAAATTTTATTTCAATATTTCATCATAATTTTATAGTTGTAACACTAAAAATAATAACATTTTATCCTCTTGAAACCCTTTTGTATATACACCCTCATTTATTCCCTCTCTACCTTAGTCAAAATAAAATATTTTAATTTCTACATAACTTTTTTAAAATTTATTATTAATCTCAGAGGATAAAGATATTTAAAAATATTAAAAAAATAAATGATATTAGAAGACTCCAATTATTAATTTTTTACTTTTAAAAATTCAAAAAGGTGGATATTTCAACCATTTTTAACATGACTGACCACTGTCATTTTAGAACATGGTATCACTATCAATTATTGATATATATATATATATATATCTATATAGAGCTCTAATTGAATATTTCCAAATCATGTTAATTGTTATCTCTTTTTCTCTCTAACACAATGTATTATTAATGGATCATTTAATTATATTTTTTTAATCATAAATAATAATATCAATTCCTAAAAAATAATGTGTTTTCACTTTTCTATAAAAGTAAAACATCAATAAGAACTCATAGTGTATTCATATAAATTACTTTTAAAAAATATATATCTTTTTTAGTATTAAGAAAAAAATTCCTTGTAAATTTTTTTCTTTAAGGACCTATTGAATGTTAGTACCCTTTTTTATCTTTTCTATGATTCAAATGGTTTTAGAATGGTAGTATTTAAATTTTACCCAATATAATCTACATTATACTTATATTTTGGATGACTATGAGAAAAGGAAAAAACTCTAAAAAACTCTAATGGTTTGTGTAGAAAAGAATATTGAATATAGAAACCATAAAATTGTAAGAAAAATATGAAGGCATACTACATTTAAGGACATGAACTTGATTATAATGAATTAAGTCCTCATCTAAAACTCCATTGTATGAAGTGGAATTGTACTGAATGCCACAAATTATATACCATTATGGTATAATTATTTCAAAAATTTGTATCTCAATAATGATAGAATAAACTATGATTTCAAATTATTAAATGAAATTTGATTTAAAAAATAATTATATTCAAATTCAAAAATAAAATAGGAAATATGAATGGGAACATGGAATAATATATTGAGATTAATTAAAAAAATACAAAAAAGGATTTTTTAGAAACCATAATAAATTTTTTCGTTACTAATATTGTTATTCAGTAATATTATAATGATAAATAAGCGGAAAAATGATATATAAAACACATTATACTTTAAATTATTACCTCATAAAACCATAATCACATCACTAGAAGACCATATATAAAATTTAAAATATGGTGTATGAATATAAAACGAATCGATGAAATTTTAGAGGTAAAAATATATATAATAAGAGTGAATAATAATTGTTACCCATTTTTTTGGGTTGAGGAGAAAACTAATACGGATTTATAGAAACCATCCATGTTATCAGAAATGGAATTATATTAATGCAATATCCATAAATGTAAAAAATATAATGAATGTGTTATGAAGAGAGGATGTAAAAATCTAGTTAAAAACTATATTACTAAATAACATACATTAATGTGGAAGAATAAAAAGAAGTTTAATTTAATTTATTGGAGAATATAAGGAAATAAACATAAACAAAAATAGGAAATATCATTGATAAACATAAAATATAATCTCATTATTACTGAATAACATAAATTAATCTTTATTTTATTTAGATAAAATTAATGTGGAAGATATCAATATAGTTAAAAACTATATTAAAACATTTACATTGAATGGGAAATAAAACTAATAAAAAATTATAATACAAGTAGCTAGGTGGGAAATAGTAAATGAGAACACTAAAATAAAAAAAACACAATGTAATTTGAGTAGTATAATAGAATAAAATGAAAAAAATACCTCATATCAAAATTTTAATGTATGATACACATAAAAAGCCTCATATGAGAATCTAGGGATATTGAACTTAGTGGTCGTGGGATTGTGATATTGGGATGATAAAAATAAGTGAGGTATTTGAAAATTTCTATAAGGGACAAGATATGGCAAAAAACCAACTTTCAATTTCATTGGACAAGACAAGTGAGTTATTTTTACAAATTTCCAAAATAGTAAGAAAATCAAGTACCCCAGGTGAACTGACAATTGATTAAGCTATCAACCCATTCTCAACTGAGAGATCTTGTCACTTATAATAGGTGAGGAATTTTTTAAAAATAAAAATAATAAAGTGGAAAAAAAATTTCAAGTTAATTAATAACATGAAAATTACAAATTATGGAAACTAAATTTCAACTACTAATTATTTTTTTCACATCCATGCAAGTAAATTATTATATTTTTTGAAATATCATGGCCAATGAATTTTTTTGTAACACCCTCTATTATTTTAAATGAAACACTGCTCGATATCATATATTATACACATAATCAATCCTAACCAACCAATTATTATTTAAATATTAAAAATTTTATTTTGAATAATATAATTAGTTCTTTTTGTATCATAATTTTTTATAATTTGGGTATAAGAATATTGTCATGCTTAAAATTTGGTTTTCTACAATCAATTTGTATGATCGTAATGTTTTTCCAAAAAATAAGGCCTCCATAGGTAAGACATACCATGTTACATATATTATAGTGTCAATATTTCCTAGATAGATAGAATCAATATATCCAGCAATTATTTTAGAAGAAAAAATAGTTTTACCATAACACAAAGATAAATCATAATTATATAAAAAAGTCCACAACATCAACTTTAGGTAAAGAAAATTTGTCTTTCCTATAATATCATTAAATATTTTAAGGGATTAGATTTCCAAGGCTATATCATCATGGGTGAAAATCAGGGTACACATAACATTCCCAACTATATTGAAATAAGAAAATTTAGACATACACTATACATCATTTTCATTAGTATGTGACTAACTTAATGGAAGTTTAAAATGTTGTCCAAAAGGTACTCTAATATTTTTGATAGAATTGAAGATGTATTTTTCAAAAAAAATTTGAATATAAGCATGTTTTGAAATATATAGAAAATTATTTGGTATATCCCTAATTATTTACACATCTAAAATCTTCTAAGATTCTCATAAGTTCTTAATTTTATACAGACATTTTAAATTATATTTAATAGTGGTAATAAGATTAATGAAATTGAAAATATTAATGATGTCATCAATATATAATAGCAGATAAATCCATCTATTTTTGATTGAATTGAAGTGAATCCAAACAACTTACTATATCCTAGTGAAATGGATATCATTCAAAAAAGAATAAGGTTTTATATACCACTTCCTTAAGGTATATTTTAAATTTTATAATTATTTTTATAAAATTAAATCTTAGTTAGAATTAAATTATTTTGAGTAACCATCTGGATGTTTGTATTATAGTATCTCACTATGTTCACCAAGAAGGAAGGAAGTTTTCCTATGTAGTTATTGACTGTGATGGTCATTAAAGTAGTAAAATAATCTAACAACCATATTAAATAATTCTTAACAACTTTTGAAAAAAATTAAAATAGTATATTCATTCTCTTTGATGGAATCGCTTGGAATCTTTTCAATATATAAATATAACTTTTATTCCATAAATTCTATCATACTTTATTTTAGAAATCCACTTACATCCAATTTTTTTTCATTGGTTGTTTTATTAATGATAATCGAAGTCTGATTCTTATTTAAGAATTTCATTTCATAATACATGGAAAATAATCAATATTTTCTATTTTTTTCATTAATGTATTTATTATAAGACTAAGGATTATCGTCAATAAGAACCTGTGAAAAAAAGAAAGACTTCTAAAACTATATAATATTAGTTATACTGATTTGGAGGTCTAGGGACCCTCCAAACTCTGTCCCAGGTTAACTGATAATCAGTATTATTATTCGGTGTTTAGGTATGTGAATCTAAGTCAAAAATAGAGTTTAGTTCATCTCAGGTTATAGTCTAAGGATCAGGTGGAGTAGTCTTTATAGTAGCCTAAAATTCTATTGATAGTTCGGTTTGAACTGCCCCAACAATTGTTGTTTCACCACTATCATTCATAACAAATTTATATTTTAAGGAACAATAATTATGAAAAACCTCATCCCTACAAATTATAGGCTTTCGGTATCCCGTATTATGACCCCAAAGATTATATCCATTAACATCCTCAATATATCACACAAAAATTCACTTAGGAGATCTATGTTAAAGCTTCTCAGCCTTGGCATGTGCATATTCAATACATTAGAAAATTATTAGGTTATTTTAGTTAGGTGGATTTTTATTCAAAACATATTTTTGGATTTAATGTGATTATAAGAGGATAAAAATATATTGATTAGATATGATGGTTTAGTGGAAACCACTTGAGATAAATATTTATATAGACCTGAGCATGAATGTATGCTGCAGACTATCTCTAAAATGGTTTCAATCAATCTTTCATCTGGAAACTTTTCTTCGGGGGTTTTCTCTAATAGTCTAGTGTTTTAAAATGCCCTCATATTGACAGAATTGAATAAATTTAGTACAAAGGTATTCTATGTGATATTCTGTTCTCATTTTTCTTATTTTCATTCCATGATGATTTTCAAAAGGTTTTTCATGAGATTTAACGTTCTATAAAAATTCAAATTTATTCTTCATAATGTAAATCCAAAAATTCTATAGATTTCATCTATAAAGGTAATAAAATTGGATCATACACCATGGGAGGTTTTCTATCTTGGTTCCCACAATTTAGAATGTATATATCCTTATAGATAAAAAGATTTAATGCTTGAACTATTAAAGATGACTCCTTTAGCCTTATGCATTACACAATATTCATAAAAAAGGTTTATTGATGTAATTTTATTCCACAACCCTTGGTTATTGAGTTTTTATATATCCTTGGAGGTTACATGCCCTAATATCCTATGCTATAACAGTGAATTTACATTATTTTTAGTATACACTCTACCCGACTACCTTGAAGGGATATTTCTATTCCAGTCATACAAACCATTTATATGGGAATCTTTAATGATATTTCTAGATCCGTTGAAATTTTTTAGCCAACATGATACAAAAATATTGGTGAATACCTTATGGTATATAATTCTCATGGAAATAAAGTTCTTATGGAATTTGGGAACCCCCCCCCCCCCCTATAATTTTTAAATGTGATAATTGAGTGGCCATGTAGTTCTATTGAAGTCGATCATATTCCCTTTACTTGACACCACATATTATTTCCTAATTTCACATATCCTTCTAATATTTCTATAAAATATATGAATTACTTATTAAAGGGACACATATGTAATGATAAGCTTGCGTTTAGGACCCACTCATAGGTGTGTTAATGGATGGAGACATATAGAACATTGGCAATGACATAACTAGAATCCACATGAAGTGACTTGTCAGTAGGTTGTTTAGTCTCTAACTCTTTAATAATCATTATAAACTCAACATTATTATGTATGTACTTACCATAATGGATGAAACAAAACTCAATTTTTCTATACTAATACCGAGAATTTTGGGTTTCTATTCTTGCCATCATATTTTTTATACTATATCTTTTTACCCTTAGATTATGGTCTACCTATTCTTAAAAGAGTTACCGCCACACCTATAACTGTAGGTTCTGAATGAAATTGTTTTGAGAGTATGGTAGACTTAACTTCATCTAGGATTAAATATTTGTGGCCATAGGTCACTTTTTCTACAATCATCTTGTAGGAACATCCTAATAAAATTAAGAATCATTAAAAATTATTCATAATCAATAGTATCATTTTTGTTGGATAGATCTGACATGAAATTATTAAATTCACCTAATTTGGATTTAAATGAAATACCAAGTTACAATTTTAATGTAACCATGAGAATATTATTATGTGGAATACTAATAAGTGAAGCTATCCTATATAGTTTCTCCAACGTAAGTGATATATCATTTTACATTAGTTTCAAAAAAATTCTCTATGAACATTAAATCCTAAACAAATAAGAATTGAAATGTGTTCCTCAATGAGAACATTAGGGGTTTATACTAATAAATAGTTGTCATATTTTGAGTTTCAAAATTAGTAATAACAGGTTTCTTAAGATTGAACATGATATTAATTAATCCTTTTTGAAATAAGAAGGCTCTCATATTAATCCTCTATAGATTGAATTCATTGTCACCATTGGTTTTTATGATTTCAATCCAATTTATTGTTATCTTTTTACGACATATTTTATTCCCATATGTTATGGAAAATGATAATATCACACCCCCTTGAACTAGAAACATGATTGGATATTTATGAAAATACAATTAGGTTTTTGGAATTTGAATAATATATGAGTTTGTAATTGTTTTAATTGAATACAGAAAAAGGAATTGTTTTATCAAGATCAGATAGAAGTGAATATTTAAAAATATAAACCAAATTAAAAAAGGAAATATATTAAAAAAAGATAACTCAATGAGGCTCTCATACCAATTGGTTGAGGGTAGGTGCGCTATCAATATACAGTTCACACAACCCAAAAAGGAATCATTGAGTAATTTGTTTATAAGTATTGAATAGAACAAAAACTAAATATTAAATATGCTATAAAATAAGAAATTAGATAATAGGACCCAAGGACTAAATGTGATTCTGTCACATTGTAGACTATGTTCTCGAAATAAAATCTACCACACAGATACACATTTTATTAATTCTCAATGAATGTGATTTTTCCTATATATTTTAATTGAAATAGAAAATACTACAAGAGAACTAAATACTTAAAACTATGAAAATGATAATATTGGATGTGAAAAATATAATTCTAGACTCACTTATCGGGATTTACCTTTCTCTTCAAGACAAAGAAGATCTTATATACTATATTAGGATGAAAGACTCACCTGTTCTATGAGATAGATATTCTTCAATTGGAAACCCAGGAACACATATTCTCTATAAAGGATGTCGTCAGAAATCCACCACAGTCAACACACTAGTAGTATACTCTGGAGGATGGAAGTCAATGAGACTGAACTTTGAGCATAATGAACAAACCAAGGCCTAGGTTTCTAGAATATAAGGAGAGCCAATCCTGGGTGTGGGGTGTGAGAATGAATTGAAGGGATGAGGTGAAGGGGTAATAAATTCCCCTAACAACTCATGAATATTTAAATAACGCATTCATCCATAATATTCTTTGAACACTCCAAAGAGTCAATTTGAAATGGAATACTCAATTGAGTGTTAAGAGATGTCCATTATGGATCACAAAGGTAATAAGGAATATTAAAAAAATAAGATCCATAAAGAATCACTGAGTTAGAAGGAACACTAAAGAATCACAGAACAAATTTGCAATGGCCTAAACAATAAGACTACATGAAATGAGTCATTTCATCACAAATGTACCATGGGGAACATAAAGAGCCATGACCAATATTGAATTTAAATTTGAGTGGAATTTTAATAAATAATCAAAACTAACATTTCATTCATTCATTGTCGTAAAAAATAACAGAATAATGATTAATCAGTTAATTTCAATATGAAAACCAGAATTCAAAATACACACATGATTATTTATATTGTTTATTAAAATATATATTAATGATATTATTAGTTATTAATTCATCAATTTGACATGTTTTCAATTCCTACTACTCACAAAAGAATTACGAATTGTTTTTCTAAATTTTGAAAACAATTTGAGTTATTTTTCCAAATTTTGGCGATGTGATATGGTTTTTTGAATAAAATCGTACTTTTTATTCAAAACAAACTATTCTAGTCTTACCAACAATATCATGTGCCAAATTGATGTGTGATTTATACCTACACTTAATAAATGAATTATGGATTTTCTCCAAAATTATGGCACCCTTTATCTATGGTAATAAATCTATTGATAAGGGGATTCTGTATATTCAAAAAAAATTACTTATAATCAATTCATTTTTATCTAATATAGGATGGATTTATTGGTTATTTTAGTTGGTGCGGATAAATGTATACAAATTATCAATATTTTACTATGTCTGAAAAAGGATAGTGTTGAAAATTAATGTATATGTTATAGTGAATTACACATTAATTATAAAATAACAAATTCATTTGAGATATTGTTTTCCAATTTTTATATGTGAATGTGATATCTTGACAGAGTAACTTTTTTATTCATTTTTATTCGATGTAATAAAATAACTTCTCATGCTACATTCGATATTTTTTTTAATGAAATTATAATATGTATATAAACTTTTTTCTAATGATTTATTTTCTATATATATGTTTATAAAAAGGTATAAATGTTTCAATTATTTGAATTACCAATTAGATATATTGCTATATATAAATATAAGGGATTTCCAAGTCTCATCATACATGAGAAATATTCTACATGTTTTGAAATACCTTCATGAAAAAAATGTTTTTTGTAGGTTTTAAAACCATATCAAATATTCATCATATTTATGTTCCCATACCTTAATATGTTGGATGTTTTTATTTTGTATTGAATGGATATCAAAAGTAAAAATATATCAGTGGGTATTGGACATATAGTGAAGCATTTATATTTTGGATTAGCGATGTTAGTTTTTGGTTTTACTGTATTTTTATTGAATGGTGTTTTGTGTATGCTTGACTCTATTTTGGAATCTCTAGTTTAATAAATTAAACAACATGAAATCTTGAAATGAGACTCCATTATTGATGATGTATGAGGTTAGTTTATTTTGTAATTATATAAGATCAGTTGTGTTGATCTTCAATGCATTCTGGGTATCATATCGAGGTATCCACATGATGTTATCCTACAATGTCTGCAAGTTGACCCTCATCACTGTCCATTTCTAATCTTGTGAGTATAGGTAATCACTGTATTCAACCCGTCTGAAACTCCATAATGTTTCCCTATCAGTAGGTTTCCCAGCATCATTCACCCAATTTGGTATTTAATTTTACTTTTTTCCCATTCCAAAAAATCTGAGTAACACGAATATAAAAGGATAAGGTCCTCCCCTCACCACCCAAAATTTTGGAATATCTATTAAACAGGGTTGGAATAATGATTCCAAAATCATATGTAATTTCATCCAAAGATGTTGATTGTGGAGAGAAATATATATATATATATATATGTGTATTCATAGAGCATTATACCTAATACTTTTAAGAACTATTTCAATATAAAATTATATAAAATTAAAAAAAATTCTCACAACCCATTATTATAAATAAATTGTTTTAAAATATTTATAGTCATAATTTTAAAAATTATCCTTTATTGATGATCCACTACCAATTTATATCTATATAACAAATTTTTATGAATTTTCCTTTTATGTTTTCGATAATTTAGAAGTTATTTTATAGAAACCATCACAAATATAGAAAATTATAAGGGGGTTTAATACTCTATAATTTGATAAAATATTTTTAATTAAATAAAATAAATTTCTTAAAGATAACATTAGTTTATCTGCTACAAAAATATAACTTTATTTTTTATAAAATTAAATAGAAATGAAGGGTTTTAAACCCACGGTGAGTAAAAACATTAGAACGGGTTCTAAACCACCGTTAATATATTAAAGTTTTGACAATTTTTCACCCTTAATAATTGTATTAAAAATCAATAAAAAATGAAATATTAATATTATTATATAAAAACATTATATTATAATAACTATAGATAAATGATTCAAATTATACATGCATAAAATGAAAATATGTTTTTCAAAAATTAATTTAAATTGAATTGTATATATATAAATGTAGATTTATAACAAATTTTTTATATGTGTATTTAATCTTATTTAAATATACACACACAAATATGTATTTATACAAAATTACACAAACACACACACACATATATATATTTACAGTCAAATATATATATACCTATATATATAAATATTTATTTGTACATATATATTTATAGACATATATATATATTTATAATACACATAAATAAAATATCACTACGACAAATATAATTTTATATATTATGTAAATACAACAAACATATATTGATATAGTTTTTAAAAAATATAAATATAAATGTGTATATGTTTCTACATATGTCTTTGTGTGTGTATTTGTATGCATAATGAAAATTTATTTACAAATATATATATTTATGTATATATATACGTATAATGTTAGGGACACAAGTCATGAAAAAATTCTCAAGAAAGTAGTCTCGGTGTAAGTCTATTTATTGGTTTCAAAGCAGTCATAAAATTTTGATATATATTTATAATTTATTGATTTCAAAAATTTTATTTTTATATATTTTATAATGGTTATGTTGCAAATAAATTTGGACCATACCAATGATTATGGATAACCACTGTTAATCATACATTGTGCCCATGTTTCTAGTGAATGTCTATAACCAATTGTATGGCCATCTCTGACTCAAGACTCCAAAATGATGCTTGCTTACTTCATAAAGATGTATATATAGTGAAATATTCTTCAACCATATACTAAATGCTTTTCATTGAAATTCCAAAAACCGATTTTATATTTTGAAAACATGAAATTTTTTTAACACAACAACCTAAAAAATATGTTTTTAGAAAACATACATTACCTGAATAAAAAGTTTCTTACCACTCCGTTGTAGCAAATATATAGATTGAAATTGAAAATAGTGCATGTTGGAGGCCCTATTTTATGCCAAAATAGCTTATTTTATCTATTTAAGCACCCAAATGGAGATGATTTATGAATTTACCAGGGGTTATAACCACTGCTAATGATGAAAATAAACTCTTTAAATGATTAATTTTTTTAGTGTGACTCGTTTCCATTTTAATGAAAAAAAGTAAATTAGTTCATAAAAAATTAAATTAAATAAGGAAATATTGAAAATTGATGGGAATGAAAAATTAATTAAATTATAATTATGATTTCTAATGATAAAAAGATCATTTAATATATTTAAATAGTATTTTTTGACATACCTAGCCAAAAATACCTTAAAAACACAATGTTTTCAACAAAAGTGAACCAATATCCCTTTTTGAAGATTTTAAATGATGGAAGATGTTCCTTTTAATCCTATGAAAACATTGTGAACTATATGTTTTCCATTCACTTTCCTTAGTACCTATCATTCAAAAAAATTTATAAAATCTTCAAATAAAATAAAAGATAACAGATAGTGTTTGACAGCTATAATTTTTTTTATTACACCCAGGGACCTACCTTCCAAATATTTATAATTAAATATATATTTTTAAAGAATACAATATTCAAATGAGATCATGAAGATATTATCAAAAGATATATATGTTTGTGTTATGTGTTTTTCATTTCATATTGCATGCCAGTTATGATTTTCATGCACATAAGGGTATAATATTTTTTGAAATATGTAATTTCAGTAAAAATGATTGCCGTTATCAGTTTTTTGGTTCTCCTTTATATTCCTTCATTCAATAATTCATTATATATATGAATAAAATGAGGGATTAAATTAATAAGAAAAATTACTATACTCATAACCTGTCCATGGCATTTATCCAAGTGCTTCAATGCATTAATAAATGAGATAGATATTAAAGAGGGTTATTAAATATGTATATAAACTAGATCTAAGCAATAGTATTTTAGGGAGTACTTTCCTTTAGTCATATCTAAACCTCCCTATACCCAAACAAATTTCGACATTTTCCTCTTTTCCACTGTGAGGCTCTAATATGTTGTAGAGCTCGATGAATCCCAATCGAATTTCGAGTTATTTATGAATATCCTGTGGGTACACTAGGCATAGGGGATGTCATTTGTTAACCCTTGGTAATCATTATAAACACCATTATATAGTGTTTAAATTTTTTACTAATTCTATATGATTTATATTCATATGTTTTACATTGTTTTTAAATTTCTATTTAATGTATAGGTTTCATATATTACACTTGGAAGATCCTCATATGAAAGATTAAATAATTTCTATTGTCTCTAATAATTTTTTTTAGAATCTTAAAAAACCCTTTAGTGGTATTAGTGGGATACATGATTTCAATTTATGAATTCTTTCATTGAAATGGAGGAAAAATGAAAATAAAGAAACATTTTGTGTTTCTATAAATTTGGTTTCTTAAATGGTTTATCCTTACATATATAGGTTATGTAAATTCAATGAAGACTATACCCTTAAACTGATGCTATGTTTAATGGTGACTAAGGCATTACCTTTAAGTAGTGTTATCTATATACGGGACGTCTAACCTTACCATTACATAGATTGATCAACATAAGGGTAGGCAGTGTATATAAATTTACATGTAACAGTAAATGAGGCATCGGCCTTATGAAGATCAATTTTGTAAGTGTAACCAAGTTGTTACCTATACATGAGCTGTCACATAAATGGTAGCCAGTGTATATAAATCTATATTGTCTCCTTTGTTTTCCCTTGTAACTAGAACCCCCTTTAACACATTTTACATAATACTAAAGGAATTGAAACATATGAAAGTGTGAGATTAAATTCTCAGTAATATTAATCCTAGAGAACAATATATATATATATATAAGAATTAAAAAACATGAACATAAATATCGAATATGAAAATCTTGAGTCATGAAAAAAATATTGGCAGTTTGTAAGGCATACATCATAAAGGGACACAAATAAAGATAAAATGGAATTAAAATAAAAAAAATAAATTATAGAAAACCAATAAGAACATAATATTATTTCCATATTAACCAAGACATTTCTTCCAATTCCATCATTGATAAAAAAGTCTATTACTAAAGCAAGTTTACTTTCCGTTCCATCCATGTATTACTAAACTGGGATTACTTGTTGTTCCAGCCCTGTATTACTAAAATGAGTTTAATTTCCAATCCATTTATTTCTATCTCATGAGATTTAAATAATTACTCAATTAATTTTAGTTATAAATATGTCTCACCCCTCTCATAATGATATCATTCATAATTTTACTACAGAACATAAATCATTCATCATATAATAAGATAAATAATAAAATGAGTTTCTTAAAAATCATTATATCATAATACATATGAAACCAAATTGATTTCACCAATGGAATTTCTGTCATAAAAAAATCAAATCATATTAATAGTAGTTATATAACCATAACCCTATTTAGATAATGTCATATTAGATGGAAAATAACATTTGAGATTAATTTATGAGGAAAATATCCTTTCTTTTTCTGAAACATTTTCTTTTCTCAAAATGACACGCAAATTCAAAAGAATAGAATTTAATTAAAAAATAAAAAATCTACTAAATGGATATTTATTTAATTATTGTGTTATAAAGGATTATAAATCTTTTCATGTTGTATAAGTTAAAAAAATAGTCTCCCCATACATTTTCTAGAAATGTCAAAAAAACACCTCATACCAAAAACAAAAAAATATTCTTTTTATACCATTGAATAAAAAATCAACATCGCCTAAAAAATACAATAAAATTTTTATAACATTGAAACAATATATTGAAATAAATATTTAGTAAACATGGATGTGGATGATAAAGATACCCCAATAAATACTTATGAATAAACATTCTCTCATAATTACAAAATTACCCCTTACCCATTTATAAACAGTTGAATCACATGCCTCATGAAATAAGGAAAATTATATGAATATTTAAATATCATAACTTTCATAATAATATTAATAAAATAATTCATCGGAAACATTAACCCCTAATAAAATTAGATGGTGTATAAGGCAAAAGTCCCACAGAAATACATGTGAGACAAAATAATCTCTTACCTTTGGTCTGATATTCATCGTTTGTCTCCAAAAATCATATATAATGATGTAATAGTGTTATTTACTTATTCTATAATCTAATACAATTTTATTATATCATATATGATTATATTTTCATTCATTTTTTAGAAATATTTCATTGTTACTCGTTATTCGGGTATTAACTGCTTTGTGTTCTTATGCATGTTTTGTCGAATAAGTTCTTGTTTCTAGTTTTAGGTTCTAGTTATATCATTTTAAAAATAATATTATCATTATATATATCATATTAATTCATTTAATTCATTTTCATAATCATTATATAAAGAATATCATGTAGAACAAATCACAACTCATCATGGAGATGGTAGGTCGTACGTACGCACGAGTGACGATATCGTTCATATAACTGTTGAACGATATTGAAATGGATGGTGTATAATATTTAAAAATAAATATCATTTTATTATAATCATATATAGTTATATCCCTCATCATTATACCCATCTAGTTACATTGGTGATGAAAAACATATTACACTACAGCGTGGAGATGGTAAGTCGTACGTACGCATGCGTGGTGATTTCATATTTCATAGGATTGATAGAAGATGAAATATGGTTGTTTCATATTCATAATTACATATTATTATACAATTGATACTGAATATATTATGTAATAATGAAAAAATCATGACATTGAAGTAGAAGAAGAAATATGTTTGATAGAACTAGTAGAAGAGATTACCTCTTCTTCAACATTCTTCCTTTAAATATACTCTTAAAGAGCTAGATTTTGGCATTGAAGAAGACCAAATATATGATAATGTAAATAGAAAATTTTATAGGTTAAATGGGTTGGGGATTTCTGAGCTTGAGGGCTAAAATGGATGTTAAGATATGGGGGAGGTGGTTCCCTTAAATAATTGAGGCGGGGGCACTTGTAGAAACCTCAAAAATATTATATTATAATAAAATCAAACCCCACTCCAAAACATTCAAAATGTCCGAATTTAGAATATGAGATTATACAAGGTATTAATATCATAAACCAATAAATTTTAAATAAGTTTATATATCCATTAAAACCTTGTCTTTTTAATTTAACACTTAGTTATTCTATTTCATTTTAATTAGGGTAACAAATATTTTAATATTAAAAAGGAAGAAAATTTACTTATTTGATTTCATTTTTATAATTAATAAATAATATATAATATTCTATACCATATAAAAATTATTATATGTTTATAAAAATAATTTAGGATTTTTAAATAATTTAATAAAACATTAGTTTTACAAAATATCAATTGCATCGATTTTGAAACAATTAATTTCATAGATTTTAAAAAATATTATGATAAGATTCTATCCTAGAAACAATTATTTGATCATATACCTAAGGTGTAAATTTAGTCTATAAAATCAGTTGGACATGTTAACTAACCCAAATTATATTTATTTTATTATTTCTAATAAAATTAATTTGATATTTCCCTCAATAAAATAATTGTTACATCAATATTGGGTAATTATTTAATATACATATTTACGACCTAAAATTTAAAAATAAAATACTCTGATGAATATAAACCTAATAGATTTTAGATTAACACATTTTTTAAAATTTATCTTCCAGAAAAGCATCCATTAAAAATTTTATATTTATTAGATTATGAATGTGAAAACATTGACACCACTTGATATGAAATAATATAAGTGTTAAAATATCTTATATAAGACCCCAAATGGTCACTAACTCCACCCATGGATGATTGTGGTCAATATATTCTCAAACAATAAAATTTGGTGAAATGTTTTTCATTTTAATGGCTTTTATAATTTTAATAAAAATTAGTTTATTGATTTTTTATCATTTAAATAATCTCTGCATCATCCAAATATATAAGATTATTGTAGTTATTTATTTAATAAAAATTAAAAATAAAATATCTAGATAAATAGAATAATTTTAACATTCAAATTTGTATTTAAAATATAACTTATCTTTTTTATAAACTTATTTTAAAAATGATATATAATTTAAAATATGAATGTGAGATCTTTAAATTTTCATTAAATAACATATTATAAATGACATTATATATCCTAAATGGCCCCAAAATATAAAAAAGTAAATTTATATTAGGGAAATGGGTTTATTATGTTTAAATTTACAATTTAAATTCATTGAATCCACCCATTTGTTTGTATGTGAACACATAAATGATATTAAAGACAATGAAAATAACACTTTGAGTCTTTCTTTTATTTAAATATTATTTAAGTCATTTTCCCAGAAAAGTGTCCTTTAAATGACATAATTTCAATTCTGAAATGTTAAGGGTAGAAATTAAATCAAAATATAAATTCTTTTTCTTTAGTTTTAGTCATTTTATTGTCATTATAATTTTATTTTTATGTTAAATTGCCTGATTTACCCATTACCGTGGTAACAAAATCTACCATGCTTAGTATTCATATTTGTAAAAAATTGAAGTGACCTACTAACCGAATCTGGATCTTTTGAGTCCTAATTTGAAAACCATTTATCATATTTGAAAACACATATGTTTCTGAATTAAATTTAAAATAAAATTTGTAAAATGTCATGAAAAATAGTATTTTTGGAAAAAATATCCCTTTTTAAATGGAAAATGTTTTTATAATAAATTCACTTATAAGATAATTAAAAAAAATTAATAAAAATGAAATAATTAAAATTTAAACCTAATACAAAACATAATTTTACTTTGTAATGACTTTATATGAAAATAAAGATTTCAATAAAAATCTCTATTTTCACTATTCATTAATAAATTGAACTTATCGAAAAAATACCAAAAATTCAGAAAACATTTGTTTTATAATTTTAATTAAATTAAAATGTTAATTTTTTCATATTGAATTTTAAAAAGTGTAAAATATAAATTTAGAAAGGGTTCACCATCAAAAGGTGACAAAAATATATTTTTCTAATACAATATATCTGTTATCTAAAAAATAGAATACGTTCTTATATCATATCTAGAAAAAATATAAAAAAAATTCAAATATTATATTGAATATATTAAACCAATATTACATTAATAAAATCTATCATGAGTGATAATATTGTTTTATAAACTCATTTAAATTTAGTCTTTCTTGAAATGAATTCTATCTAAAGAACATGAAATATTGTGTAATGTAAGGAAAGCATAGTGATGTTTATACTACAAGATATGATGATGTTGAATATTGAAAAATATTACCTTGTTTTAGCGTACAACACTAGATATAAAAAAAATTAAAAATTATTTAACAAAAATCCCAGGGTATTATATTCTACCCTCTTATAATGAATTTGTCCCTCAAAATTCATCTTAGTTGTTGAATAATTAATATGGGTAAGTTTATTTTATAGAACCCCACATAAAAAAACAATGACTAATTATTCTTCTTAAAAGGGAAAGTTAGAAAAAAAATGGTTATCCGTAGTAACTCATCACTGGTTTTCCACATAAGAGAACTTATATGGGAAGTGAAAACAAGGATCTGGAAGTGAAATCTAACCATCCTGTTCTGATTGAGAGTGACTGATAACATGGATAAGAAAAATATAACAATCATAATGCCATAATTATGTGAAGATCTAGGGGACCATCTAATTCCTCACATAATAAGGTATTAGGATATCATTCTTTGTTTTCACGATCCTTTCCATATAGTTAGATAACATGAGAAGAAATACATACTTGATTTCAATATAATCTCAGTATTGGTCGTGCCATGAACAATTTCGACTTTGTATGTTATTCTAATAAATGATGTTAAATTTTTCATTCTGAAATCATTATTATATCATGTGGTCCATAAATATAATGATAAGTCATTCTTTCTGACTTTATTAAAAAAGGGCATCAAAAGTTATCATATAAACATACGTCCATATATGGTGAGATTAATCATATATGGTTCAAAAAATAAAATTTTAATACATCTATCTTACATCTTAAATAAAATAAAACTAGTATATTATAACCAAGGTCTTCCTGTAGGCAAAAATTTGGACTTAAAGGCTTATCTCACTTCAATTGTGGGTTCGATTCCTACAGCCTAGTCCGACACGATAAGTTATCACCCGACCTGCATGTTTACCTTTTTCTAAAAATATATTATTATAACATTTCAGAAATAATATTAATAAATGTTTTAGCCTTAAAAAATACTATCTTATGTCCAATATAGTCTATTATGACCATTAGGATTATCCAAAATACTTCTGTCCAAACTAAAAGTATAAAAAAACAATTACTAGAAAGGTTATATAAGAAGCATGTGAATAACTTCATTTATTACCCATTCCATTATGAATTTTCTTGAGCCATGGTAATAAACTAAATTACCATATATTCTCAATGAAAACATCCATGTTTCATTATTCCAAAATTTATTTGATATATTTTGTAAGTCCAAAAAAGTTATATTATTTATCCATGATAGTTTATCCCTAAATCCATAGTTAGTTCCCAAGAAACTATCATCATACAATTTACATATTCAAATCCAACATATATTTATACAAACATCGTTATCTTAATATAAGTCACCTATTTGGCATTATCATTCCCCTAATCTGTTATACAAAAATATCTAAATCACTTTTGAGGGATACTTGTACCATATACATATTAGAGAACCATAATGGACCAATACATAGATATTTTAATATTCCAAAGTACCATAAAATTACATAAACAACATTATTCATGTTAAACATGCAATCATTACAATATATTATTAAACCACTGACCAATATTCATCACCATCATTCATATTATGTTTCATTTGTAGTCTCTTAATCCTCAAAAATATTAATACCACTGATACGACCATGCTCACAATCATCTTGAGATTTTCCCTTAGGGTATCAATTTTCATAAAGCCCATACATTCCACATTTAAATCATTTAATGATAATTTATTCCTTAGTAATACAATTAACTTTATCCACAATTTTAACTGAACAATTTCCTTTGCAATTAATTAGTGTTTGTCCTTAATTTAAACATTCAAATCATCTTCTAGTTCCATTGAAACATTATCCATGAGGTGTCTTACCACATGATTTACATTAAAAAAATTAAACATTTATTACTTTGTGGTAATCATAAAACCCTAACTTTATCTTATTAGGTGGGTCAAAAAACACACCATAGTTGAGATATTTGATCATAATATGAGATTGATGTTTAGGCCTAATAATTACGTTTCACCATCCAAATCTCATTTCATTTCATGTCTCAAGAGTAATATCATACCATTTTCTATCAAATTCTCAATTAAAATGAATCCCCTTGTTTTAATCAATTTTCTATAACCCAAAAAGAATATAGTAATAAGAAAAAATCCTACTAGAAAAAAACATAATCAAGATAGATAATGTTCAGTCTCTATCATCTTTGGATTAATCCTAGGTTACTCATGATTTTCAAAAACAATCTAGGATTGTAACCTATAATGGTACTTGTCCTTAAGAAATACCTAGATAGAGGTTAGAAATATCTCTAGGGATCTCTAAAATGCTTTCGCATCATAGTTTCCAAAGGTTAATGAAACCGTAACTTTGATACTAACTCTAAAGACCCAATATTGATGTACATGGATATTACATATTTTTTGTTGAATATTAAATACAATATAAAAACACACTCCTGAGGACCGTAATAGTTTAGTGCCATAGGAAACTTGGAAACATAAACATCTGGTTCAAAAAATATCTACATCTCCTCCTATGATTTCTATCATAACTAGAACCCCCTTTGACACATCATGCTTAACAACTAGGGAATGGAATCATAAGAAAATATGAGCTCAAATTCTCAGTAAGGGTAATCATGGGGAACATAAAACAAAATATAAATATATGAATGTTATAACATGCACATAAATTTTTATTATCAAAATATTGAGTCATGAAATAAATCGTGGCAGTTTCTAATGAAAAAATAAGAAAAGAACCAAAATAATGATAAAATACTATTGGTATAACCCATAAATTTGTTTAAAATCTATAACCACATAATACGATTTCCACATTAGCCAAGGCATTACTATCAAAACATTATAGACTACAAAGTCCATTACTGAACCAGGTTTACTTTTTTGTTTGAGACTTGTATTACTAAACTGGGTTTAATTTCCCTTCTTGCCCTGCATTACTGATCTAGGTTTACTTTCTGTTCCATCGATGTCTATCTCATGAGATATAAAAAATTACTCAATGAATTGGTGGGAGATATAGGTCACACAAGCCTCATAAATCCTGCAATTAAATTTTTTATTTTCAAGGCACTTTTGAGGAAAAAGTGAGAAACCAACGGGTGAAAGGAAAAATACATATCATAATATCCATACACCTAACTAAATCCACCATAGGGTTCTTTTTATGCAGTGGGTGATTCCCACTTGGAGGCCAGGTTTTAATTCCACAAGGGGTTGGCATATTTCTTGTGAAGCTTTGGTTGGTCCAACGAACTCACTTCGAGACATGTATTATTGGCCACATGATCTTTCTTCCATAAAAACAATAAAATCGTAGTAATATTAGGGAAATAAACATAACCCTATTTAGATAATGTCATCATAGATGGAAAAAAACATGAGATTAATTTTTGTGGAAAATATATTTTGTTCATTAAAAATGTTTTCTTTTCTCAAAATGTCATGCAATTTCAAAAAAAGAATTTAATTGAAAATAAAACTAAAATAATGTAATTGAATATTTATGGGATTAATTTGTTATAAAATCATAAAAACCGCTTCATGTCGAATACGTTTTAAAAAACATTCTTCCACCTACGTTTACTGGAAAAGTTAAAAAAATACCACGTACCAAAAATGACAAAATATTCCCTTCATACCATTTAATACAAATTAACCAGTAGATAAAATTTAATTCTAAAATTTTATAAGGACAGAATAATATTTTAAAATAAATATATATGAACATAAAAATATATGATAAATATATAAAATTAAATACCTATGAATTAACATTCATTGATAATTTTAGAATTTCCCCTTTTTAATTTACAATCAGTCGAATCATATTCCTCATAAAATAATGGAAATTATATTCATATGTAAATAGCATAACCTTCATAATAAGAATAATAAAAAAAGTCATGGGAAACAAAAACACCACAAAAAACCAGATGGTGTATAAGGCATATGTCCCACAGAAATAAAAGTGAGAAAAAAATAATTTTTATACCTTAGGTGTGAAATGCTTTTTGTGTATATAAAACTCTTTTAAAATATATAAATAAGATTATTGATTTATTCTAGAATCATTGAACATTTTATTATATCATTTATGAATATATTCTCATCCATTTTTAGTAACATTTCATTGATACTTGTAATTCGGGTATTAACTACATTATGTTTTTATACATGTTCTGTAAAATAAGTTCTTGTTTATTTTATTATGTTCAATTTATATCATATAAAGAATGATATTATCATAATATATATCATATTTATTCATTCATGTAAATTATATAATCATTTCTTATTGAAGATCTTTTAGAATTAATTTCATCACATTGTAAAGATGGTAGGTCGTACGTAAGCATGAACGATGATATCGTTCACATAATTATTGAATAGTATGGACATGGATGGTGTATAAAAATTCAGAATCAATATAATTTTATAATAATCATGTATAGTTTTTACTTTCATCATTATACCCAACCATGTTAGTTGGTGATGAAAAACATATGACACCACAATGGAGAGATGGTAAGTCGTATGTACACACGCCTGGTGATCTCATTTTTCATCAGATGGATAGAAGATTAAATATGGTTCTTTCAAATTAATAATAATATATCTATATAAAATTTATAATGAAGTTATTATTTAATAATGAAACAGCTCATAAAGAGGAATTATAAGAAGAAATATGATTGATGGAATTAGTAGAGGTGATTACCTCTTCATCGAGGTTCTTCTTCTAAATATACACTTCGAGTGCTAGAGTTAATATTTTAAGAACAATAAAACTGATATAATGTTACTAGGAAAGTTTATAATGGGAAATGGGTAGGGGAAGGTCAATTTCTGGATCTCACAGTTATGTGAAGTGGTGAGGGAGGAGGTTCCCTTTTATAATTGAGGATCGGGGAACTTTTTGAAACCTAAATAATATTCATTTATAATAAAATAAAACCCCATTCAAAAACCAAAAAACCATCATAATTTATAATATGAGATGATATGGGTTTTTATATAATAAAATAATAAATTTTAGGCAATTCCCCTTATCCATTAATACTTTATCTTATTAATTTAACACTTAGTTATTCTATTTCCATTTAAATACGGTAAAAAATATTTCAATTATAAAAGGGTAAAATATTTATTTATTTGATGTCAATCATATAAATAATAAACAATTTAAAACATTTTATAACATATAATAAGTATTATATATTTTTTAAAAAGTTTTTTTATTTTTAAATTATTTAATAAAACATTATTTTTACAAAATATCAATTGTGTCAATTTTGACACTATTCACTTCTTGGATTTTTAAAAATATCAAGATAAGTATTTATTCTAAAACCAAATATTTTATCATAACACTATGGGGTCAATTAAATCTTGAAAACTCATTGTAAAAATAATTTACCACAAATTATATTTATTTTATTATTTTTAATTACATTTATTTGATATTTCCCTTCAAAAAATAATTACTGTATCAATTTTTTGTAATTATTTAGTATACTAATTTGTTGCATAAAAATTTAAAATAAAATAATATGATGAAGATAAATCTAATATCGTTAATAGTAATATTTTTTGAATAATTTAACTTCTAGAAAATCCTCCATTAAAAGTTTTATATTTATTATATTAAAAATGTGACATCTTTAACACCACTTGAAATAAAATAATAAAAGTGTCATGATCTATAACATAATGATCCAAATGGTCACTAAATCGACCATTGTATTCCTATGGTTGATTTATACTTGACTAATAAAATTTGTTAAAAACCATTTTGGACTTTTAATTGTTATTATCATTTCAATAAAAATTTGTTTATTAATTGTTTTATCAAATAACTTTTTTTTCCACATCCATATATAAAAAATTGAGGTAGTTATTTATTTCAAAAAAATTAAAAACAAATAAATATGATAAAAATAATTATATATTTCAAATGAGAATTTATAGTTGAATTTAGATTTGGTAAAAAATTATTTTAAAAATGAGATAGTATTTAAAAAAAGAATGTGAAATATTAAAATTTTCATTAAATAAAATATTATAAATAACATAATATCTCTTGAACATCAAATGTACATTTATATTAGTGAAATGAGTTTATGAATTTAAAATTTAAAATTTAGATTCATTTATACCACCCATTTTTTCATATGTGAACACATAAATGATATTAATAAAAAAATGACAGTTTATGTCTTTCTTTGATTTAAATATTATTTAAGTCATTTTCATGGATAACCATCCATTAAATGAAATAATTTCAATTATGAAATGGTAATGGAATGATTTCATTCCTAAACTAAAATTTTTTCATTTGTTTTTGTCAATTTATTGTATTTATAATTTTATTTTTATCCTAAAAAACCAAATTTACCCTTTACCGTGGCATCAAAATTTTCCATGGTTACTATTCATATTGGTAAAAAATAAAAGGGGCCGATATACCAAATTTAGACCTTATGAATAATAATTTTTCATCCATTAATCATTAGTAAAAACAAAGATGTTGAATAATTAATTATAAAATAAACCATGTAAAATGTCATGAGAAACAATTTTTATTGAAAAATGCGCCTTTTTTAATAGAAAATGATTTTATAATAAATTTATGTAAAAACTAATTTTAAAAAACTATAATTGAATAAAAATGAAATAATTAAAATTTTAAACTAATCTAAAACATAATTTTACAATGTAATGACTTTAAATGAAAATTATGTTTTCAATAAAAATTTGTATTTTCACTATTCATCAAAAAATGAATCTTATTAGAAAAAAACCAAAAAATCATCCCAATTCAAATTTTATAATACACATAAAAAGAAGATTTTTTCATTTCATGTTTAATATAATATTTTTCAATAATTAGATTTCAAATGGGTTCTCTATCAATTGGTGGAATAACTTTATTTTTTTAAAACAACACGTCTTTTATTTGAAAAATTTATTTTATTATTATATCATGTCTAGAAAACATATAGAATAATATTTAAATACTATATTGAATATATTAAATATATATTAAATTAATAAAATACATAATGAGTGATATTATTGTTTATAAATTCACCTAAATTTAGAATTGCGTGAAATGAATTCTATCAAAATATATTTAATTGTGTGTAATAAAATCCAACCATAGTGTTGCGTATACATAAAGATAATCCAATATTCTGTAAAATACAACATTATCTAGTTTTATTATACAACATAATACATCAAGGAATTTTAATAATTTTTTTTTGTAAAAATCGCGATGTTTTTCACCAATCCAGGTGCTATACACATCCATTTTATAGGTAGGAAAACAAGGTAGGGGAATGAGGATTGGTGGGGGTGGGAAGACCACCCCCGTCAAAGACTGTTTCCACCATCAGCGGTTTCCTAACACTCTCCTTATAGACACACCTCCTACCAATATCATATGTGTTATGATTCTACCTAATTAAAAACATTTTATGGAGAAACCCGGTGTGATAAAAATATAATAAGGAAAAGAGTACAACCACAAAAACACCCCCTAAATGTTACATTATATAATGTTTTTTCAATTAACACATCCCTATATTATGTAAAAGAATTATAAAGAAAACTATTTTTAGTGAGTTTATAAATAAACATGCAACGTTATTGTTGGATCAAAAATATTACATGTTTTTATCTCCATTGTTTATTAACTGTTGTGTGAAGGAGAAATTTTTTTGTAGTATTTGTTTTGTCCAATAAATTTTCATGAATCCTCCCATTAATTATTTGATGATTTTAGCATTGTCTTCAAATAAAATTGTTGGAAGACTATTCTTTGGTGGAGTCTTAGGTAGACAAGGATGATTTTTTATAATGGATCAGTCAATAATGAGTGTAGGTATATGTTCTACACAATGAAGAATACATACGTCATTTTTATTGGAAGTAGTGAGAAAGAAGCTCCACCTATGTCTGCCCTAGAGATACTAGATCTAGATGGGTTGAAACTCATCAAAAGGTAGTGGACTATCCAGTTATATTTTATGGGGGATAGAAAAGAAAATAACGACAGCTAATCAATATTTTAGCTTATAAATTTTTAATATGAATTAATAAATGATTCCATGAATATCAAGAAATAAGAGGACAATATGAGTATACAAAAGAAGACAAGTTTGTAAGGAAATGATATGCACACTTTCGTTGATTAGTATTTACCAATTATTATCATTTTAAATTATAAAAAAACCACATACTACATCATCCTCTTTTTTTTATTGTTATTATGATCAAACATCAGTTTTTATTTAATATATATACACTCATACACATATATGAAGTTTTATAAACATCCCAAAAAGAAAAGAAATTATTTTTTAATCAAACATATAATTATTATAATACATTTAAATTTATAAATAATAAAAACATACTTATGTTTATTATTAATAATACCCCACCTGTCCAATTTCTAGGAATATGATTGCGTGTAAATCAATGAAACATATATTTAACAAATAAAACCATTACAAAGATGAAATTTCAGAAGAAGAAAAAAATAAAAGTGTAAATAATATTTAAAACATAAAAAATAGTATGAGATATTGAAATAGTGACAAATTACATTCCATGTAAACATTTGAATATATCAAATGAATATACTTTAGTAGATTAAATATTTACTTTTAATAAATTTCAAGGATCATATAAAGTTGAACTGTCTATGGTGCATTAGTGATATCTTTATATAATGCATCATATCTTTCTTAATTTAATTCATGTTATAAATATCTCTGTAAATAATATTTTTTTTACCATGCCAGCGAAACATCAAACACTAAAATGAGATAAAGTGAAAAATTTGACCATTATGACCCATGTAATATCTATATCTTCATTTAGATGTACACTATCGATGGAGGGGCATACACACGTTTTCAATATACACCCATATTGTAATTTCAAGATAGTATAGAAACATACAACCATGGTATACTGAAATGAGAGATATATGAGTTTTAACAGATTTCCAGAACCTATATTCATGCAAAAGATCCAATGTTTGCTTGATTTTGATCCTTAGTACAGAGGAACACTAAATGACAAGATTTTCTTTAATATGAACTTCTAGAATGTTAGGGTCGGGATTTTTGGGAAGTGTAGCATGGGACCAAATGAGTAACAATGCAAGAGAACCCATCAATCAATTGTAATGAAATGTGAGAAAGGGGTATTCTTATATCCCAATCCAAACCCTTATTGATTTCATTAATAAAACATCCCAATATAATTTCTCTTACTCTATAAGTGGAGTTTGTGAATATTTTTCCTACCTCTATGGGACAAAAATGCATGAATAAAACTTTTCATCGATAATAAGACAAATAAATTTGGAAATGGATGATAAGATATTGAATGTCATAGGATAAAATAATTAATTAATATTTGAAAATACTTTTCTTGGGATTATGATTACACATGGTATGTGACATGATAAGTGATTTGAAATAGGATCAAATGTTCGTTAATTATGAAAATCATAAACTACAATCTTAAAAATATCACACCAAATCATAATAGTAAATTATTGGTGAAACAAATAAACTAAAAATAGTATAGAATATACATAGAGTTGCCATGTATGTAACATAAATGAATATATAATAGTTGAAACATGTAGTTGGAGTAAAAATTCAAATGGTGTTCGTATTAAGTAAGAAAATGAAAATATAACACTTGTATTTGTTTTATATTTTTCCAAAAATATGCCTCTTAAATTAAATTTCAAGAACGCATTTCAGTATATCAAAACAATTTTACCGACATCCTGTTTATAAGTATACATTCACATCAATTTTAATTATATAAAAGGCTATATAGAAAATTCCTCCTGAATTATAGTATAATTTCATTTGTTTAATGTTGTATGTAGACTACCATAAAAAGTTATACTAAATAAAAAGGGACTAAAATTGCTATATGTGAAACATATTATATATGAACATTATTATTATAATATTCATTTTCCAATATTAATTAAATAATATTTTGTATAGCATTTACCTATATTAGAATTAAAACTATGTAGATCAAAATTCCCAACAAATAACATAAAATAATTAAATGAAAATAAAATCAAAAATGATTTTATTAGACAAATTTTTACAAACATTCATGAATAACTAATTGTTAAAGATGAAGCATGTTATTTCATAGAGTTATAGGTCATATACTAAAAATAAAATGATCTTTTCATGTACTTATAGAGATTAATATTAAAAATATATAGGAAAAATAATCACAACATATAACATTTATTGAAAAATAAGATCCCATGAGATTACAGTAAAAACATATTAAACCATCATGAAAAAATAATTTATAATTCATTATCACCCATAGACAAGTAAATTTTTTTTGAATATTTATTTCCTACAAAAGTACATGTATAATAATGAGTTATATAATAACATTATAACTAACTAAAAATAATAAAATCAACTTTTAACTTATATTTATTATATAATAATATAAGTCGTTTGATAATATTTATGTTTACAATTAATAATTTTTTGAATAAAAGGCCATTATTCATTAAAAATAGAACAGATAGGAACACCATTTGATTAAATGTAAAATTTAGTTATGAAAATAATAGGGAAAATTCTAGAATGATTATTGTAGGATATTTTAATGAAAAAATATCATAAAACTAATAACATGACATATTAAATAAAAATATAAATCTATATTTTAGTGAGTAATAATTAATTATACACAAACAATGTAATATAAAATGAATAAATCATTATATTGGTTTTGTTTAGAGGCTCTGTGAAAATAATAAATATTTTATTTAGAAAGAAAGTTACCTAATGTTTGAGGATCCAAGATTAGTTCATGATGTTTTGACCAACATAATTCCTCCATGGTCAATAATCATGTAAAAAAATTTCAATGTCAGTGTATGTATTGAAATTTAAAAGGGTGAAGATGAAGTACCAAATCCATAAATAGTTGAAGAATAAAATTACCTTAATTTGTGTTAGAGATTAGAGTATGTGATGAAATATATAAATAAAAGGTTCTTGAAATTTAAGAATTTGAGATTAGGTGATTCCTCTTTGAAAAGCATTATTTCTTCAAAGAAAACATTGGGTATACAACACCCTAATGTGAGTGTATTAGTACTGTGTTCCTCCAATTACCCACACCCATGAACATGCAAGACATAATCATTAAATTTAAAATTCACATTAACATGATCATATTTAAAAAAGTTAACATATACATAAATAAAAAACATATATCAGAAAAAAAATTAAATTAGAAGTATTTTACATTGAAATATTTTATATTTAATAGTAGCATGTAAAATATGTTGAACAACATGTGCTAAATAAATGTCATAAAAGAAATTTATAATGGAATATTTTGTTTTCAAATGACCTAAATAGAACTATTTCTCAAAACACATTAAATTATCATATTAAAATAGTATAATTTTAGAGGAACAAAATAAAAATCAATTTAAGTATTGATGGAGAAACACCACACTAATAAATGTTTATAGTAGATGACCTATATATCAATGATTTATAAACTGTCTTTTCACTACCTAGAATCATGGTGTGAATCAAATAATAATTATTTAATTAAATATAATAACTTTACAATATTGTAATAAATTTTTCTTATTGTGTCATAAAATATATGAATAATTGCATCATGATTTTAAAGCCATATAAGTTTTTACTATAAGAAAGTTACATAATGTGGCACAATAATAAAAAGGTCATCTTTCATGATCATTTTGAATCAAAACCATTTGAGTAGAATTATACCAATAGAAAATACACTAACATCAAAACATAATGACATTGGTGAAACCAAAGTGTAAAAATAGGTGGGGTTAAAATAACCTAAATCGTTCATTGATTCTAAAAAATCAATAATAAAGATGAAACTCTTTATATCTATATTGAAATATATATCTTTTAATAGATTTCACTACAAATAAATATAAATACTTGGTTAAATTTGTTAATCTAATGACCACTCAAGAAAATCATTTCATTTTATTAGTAATGGAGGAAGGGTTAAACTGACATAAGAATACCAATAAATTTTAAGAAGATAAAATTTTATAGGTTAACTATAACTAATCATATTAAAATCATGTATAAATAAGTGAATATGAATATACAAATAATCACCTTCGTATCATTGAAATTTATGTCTCTTAATGATTTGTTGAATTCTAACAGATAATAACGTTTCCGTATCCAAATACAAAATCATAACCTCCCTCATCTTCAATTGTCTCTTAAACAATCTCATGTGACAAATTTTCTATCATAAAAAATATGTTAATATTATAAATATTGTTGAAAAATATAAAAAATAGATATATCTAATGTTGTTCTTACTGTTGAATATTTTTCATTCTAATTTCTTATCTAGTAATTATATTTGGAATTCACTTTAGGAATAATGTCCTATATAAAAAAGGTAAAGAAAATTAAAATAATGCAACAAAATAAGATATTAAAAATTATTTTTGATAATACTAAGTGAGTTTATTTCTATCATATTTTAAATCTGAAACCTTGTGTTTCACATGATAAATTTTCCCTAATTAAATTAGATAAATGAAGTAGAAAAATGGAAACAATATTGATGATGTAATATGAAAACATAAAAATCATTTATAAAAAATGAATCCTTAACCTGAGCTAATAAATAACTAAAAAATCAAAAATAAAAGAACATGACCCCAAAAAACCTGCAAAAAATCTAGTGTTCATGATGAGATCCGAAATACAACTATTAATGTAAATCATTCACTGAGGTATAAACCCAAACAAACTGATCATTTTTAAATTTGGTATTAGGGGATGTGATCATTTATAATTGGTGATATTTTGGGAGGGGGTGTTTGAGGATGGTATAAAGACCCTCGAAATGAATACTCATGTTGGGATGTAACTTTTCCTCATATTTCACGCAGAGTGTTGACACTATATCCATCTGTACCATAAAAATGCACAAATCCATTCATATTATTTTGTTTCACATTTATAAACTCATAATGGAGGGTATGATGGGAGGTATTGGTTCCATTTCAATTCCATTTAGAGGATATTCACTCTTATTCTTAGGATCCATGAATTTCATAAATTTTTCCATTACCAGTCATAGAGTATTTCACCAAGATCAACATCCATATCATTTGGAATATAAACCTATAATTGTAATCATGAAACATTAAACTATGTTATTATACTTCATCATTACAATATTAACCATTTAATAATAATTTAAAAATTATGCTAAGAAAAATCCAAACCGAAGTGATAAGGCTCTGCTATCCATGAGTAATGATATTGTAAACAGGTCTTTGACCGGTTAAATGATCTAAAAGAACAACCCCAAATCTATAAACATCACTTTTCACTATAATTTAACACATAATTATATACCTATGTCACAATAAAACAAACAAACAATGTTTAATATTTTTTTGAAATATATTTTTTATTAGAATGGTTTAATTATAAAATAGAAGGAATATAGAATATTTATTTCTTAATAAAATGTTAGGAAAACAAGATCATACATTCAATATGATGAAAAATAAATGAAAACATATATTTTACAAATAAAACATACAATGGAATGAAATACAGTAGGAGAATGAAATATGAGTAAATATAATTAATACAAAAAAATATAATTAGATCATTAAATAAGGATATGTTAAATTTCCAAAAAAACACTTCAGCATATCAAATTAGAGTAGTCTGGTCTATTAAAATTTTATTTTGAACAACTTTCTAACATACACTTCATTTGAACCATTTCTGATCAAATCAGTGTTGAATTCATATATTGCATCAAATATTTCTTGATTTAGACTATATTTTAAATGATTATAAAAATAATATGTTATGTATCTTTTCAGATAAATTTCATCAACAGAAATGAGATAAAGTTGAAAATGGTGACTAATGTGGCCTATGTGTAGTCCTCACCATCATGTAGATATACACTATCGATGGAGGGTCCTATATACCTAGTCAATATAAACCAATATTTTATTTTTATCATAATATAAAACACATGCATATAATAAACGTATTATAAAAGGATATCAATTTGAACAATAATAAAAAGTTAATTACATAAATATTATAATGTTCAAGTCATATCCCTAAATAAGTTTCATAATTCTAGGTTTTATATCATTTGGATGAATAGAAATTCATTTTGTAAAATCATCCATATAAAAAATAAATTTTATTTTGTGTTATAAGTTTATAATTGAGGAAAAATATTTTACACACAGATGGAAGGTCAACTACAAAACAAAGATGGATAACTCCATCAATTGGATAATAGATCAAAAACTGATAGTTTTTGGAAGGGAAGGATCGAGAAGCCATCGATGAACCCACTAATTCAATCATTCCTCATTTCTACTTAATTATTGGATCCAAAAATGAAATGTTTTAAATATTATGAATACAATTATACAGTAACTAACATCTGACACATCTTCCTAAAAATTATTATCAAAAGCAAGCTGAATCCATAAGTGTTATCACACACAACCCTATTATTATCAGCATATTGGGATAATTAATGTTTATTGAAATTAAAAACATTCATATAACCAAAAATACAGGTTATGACATAAAATATAGAACCCATGAATTAAAATTGATAGAATGTGAAACAATAAAATTGATAGGTGAAGCCTGGCGAATCCATAAAATATAGAACATACAATTTAAAATGGACAAAAGGTATATCATGTCCATCAAGATAATAACAAATTTAATTCATTTCATTCTCATCGGATATTTTGGAGAATCTAAATCATTTTGCTAAGATTTATTCTCACATATAAAGAATCAATGACTGGTGATCAATGCTAAAAAGTCAAAACGAAATATACCTGCTATCAATCAAGGCCATCAAAAACTGGAGACCCAAATTTTTATTTTTTATTTTTGTTGGTTTAATGTGATAATAATATATAAAACAACAATGAATCAAATAATTTTAACAGATGTTTAATAAAATAAATTAATATTATAAAAATACAAATAAATCAACTAGTTTATAATATATAGACATAGAATGATGGTGTAATAAAATAAAATCACATTTTCGAGAGGGATATTAGTATAAAACGGTTTTGATTGTAGTTCTACGTGTTATGATAAAAACAAATTATAATTTAATCATTAATTATAATTGTTTATAGTTATATTACAGTCAATCAAGTTATATCGATTGTGTAATAATTAGATAAATTTACTACTGTCATCATTTTCATAGATAGTTAATTGAATAATTATAATTAAATTTTAATTTGTGATTTATATGGTCAATGGAATCATAGTTTCTTTATTCATATATTAAATTATACATTATGATAAAAACACTTGAATTTTATCAAATAACATTAAAGGGATATGGAAAAAATAAAACATAATATCACAAAACAAATTCCATGGGAATAAATTAAAAAGTAATTATGTTGTAAAATTTTAAATGTAAACATGTATTGAATTGTAGATTTTAAAATTGTTAATTAGATATCATGAGCTTTCGTACAATTCAGGTGAATGAATAAAAATATTAGACAACATCATTATAGAATCATGTAGATAATAAAAACTTGTTCATCCATATTCATCACATAATTTTGGGAAAAAATCCCTCAAGGCATCATATAAGCATTTTTGAGGTGATTGTGTTTCTTGAAAAAGTGGACATCCGTGTTGTGATTGTTGAAAAAGAAAACCATGACATACAAATTTGTTGATAAAAGGGATTTCAAGGTGGAATGTCGAGTTCAAGGACTGTGGTTAATGATCCATGTTTGATTCAAGAACGTCATCAAAGGAATGGATGTTCAGGAGGAAGTACAATAAGAGAAGATACATAGCGGCGTCTTGTATTTGATGGAGAGGAAAATTGTGCGCCAAATGTTTTTCATGATCAGAACATAAAAATATTACAAAGGGATAAGGGGCTCCCAAGTTCTAGGGTTGGTCGTGCAAGTGATTTGCGTGGTAGAGACTTGCATGCCAAAACTTGCGTGCTGAGGGGAGACTTGCACGCCATTACGTAGGGTCTTCAAATGCCTATAAATAGAGTTCAACCCCTCGTCATTCAGTGAAGAGTTCAACACTTAGAAAAATCAGAGCTCCCATCATGCAGGTGTGGTGGTCTCGCAAGTGTTGTGTGGTCGCGCGAGTAGAAGTTGTGCGCCAGGTGATATTTTCTCGACTAAGGAGGTTTGGGTGAGAAAAAAAGTAAGTCATGAATGTTTTGAGTTGAATAAGTAGGAATCATTCAAGTGGTTTGGTGACACTTTCATGCCACGTTTTGAATAAGTTTGAAAGTTGTGGGTTGCACACCAATATTGGTTTTGACGTAAAAGGGTGTGTGTCGCACAAGTTTGGAGTTTGAGAATCTTGTGTCGCGCAAGTGGTTGCAGTAGACTTGTGCACCAGTTTTGAATTTCGGGCCGAGACTTAAGCACCGGCTTAGAGAAGGGAGCCTGGTAAGGTTGGGTATGGTAGTGATTCAGGGTTGTGTGGAAGCTGGAAGATTTCCCGATACCTTCAGTGCAATTGTGAGATTCATCTACGGGTGAATGTTGGACTTCAATGGAGTATCTACATACAACAGAGGATGTATTCATTAGTGATACTGAAGAGACCTATATGTCTATAACCTGTGAGTGGATCCTTTCTAGAGTAGTGATCAAAGGAAGAGTAAGAAGGTGATCCTCTCCACCGACAGTGAGCTAGAGAGAGAGAAATAGGTAGCGGCCCTTGGAAAAGTAGTGAGCTGACCCTAAACATTGTAAAAGAAGTGAGACTGGGAATAGAAGTGATCTATCCCGAACCTTGTAAATAGTCGTGTGCTTATAGTGGATTTGGTACACTGGCACATTGCTGGTGTATACTCCTTGGACGTACCCCAGTGAGGGTGAACCATGTAAAAATTGTTGTGTCCTATGAATGCTTTACTTTTTTGTTTATATTTCACTACTATATAATATTTGTTATAGTGATCTTCCATGCATTCTAGGTATCCAATCATGGGATGTTCTTGATTTTATCATGTAATTCCGGCAATTTGACAAACCTCATCGTTTAATGCAAATCCATGTGAGTACAGGTCATCATTGATTTGAACTCATCAAAAAATCCATAATTTCGTCATAATTAGTAGGTTCCACAATTTAATTCACCAAATTGGGTACTTAATTCTCTTTTTCCCCGTTTGAATAAAGCGAAGTAACTGACACCATGGAGAAATCATGATGTCCTCCCCTCTCCACCCCATGTATTGGAATGATTGGTAATTATGGTTGTAATCAAATTTTCTAAAGTTCATTGAATTACATCACTAGATGTTGTATATATATATATAATGTATCATAACAAATCACACCTAATACTTTTAAGAACAATTTCAATATATACATATCTAAAATTAAAAATAAAATCCTCAAACCCCATTATTATAAGAAATTCATTTTGAAAAGTTATGGGACATAATTTTTTTCTCCCACTTTTTTAATGTGACCCAAAATATAACACTATATTAATATTGGTTATATATACACCATCTTATAAGTGAATAAATCCATATCAACCATCCCTTTGTATGATTCTAATGTTGGTGTTTCTCGTAGGATGACTAGATATGTTTGTTGGGGTTCAGCTTCCAAAATACAGAAGCATGAAAAACAAATAATGTGTATTGATATTTCACATTGTGCATAAGAAGTTCACATATTGTTGATGCTGGTTCATGGGGTTTTATAAGGCATGTAAATCTTCAGTATTGGATTTTTTAGGTGAGTTATTATTCGGTGAAACATAATGCTTGACATTTACACGATTAGAAAAGGGATTTGATGTCAGGTAAATCTATTATAAAACATTCTTATAAAGGCTGTCGTAACTATTGTTTTTCAAAACCCCATGGTTTTTCTTTAATTTTATTATTTAAGAAGACCATATTATAGAAATTTGATATTCCTTCAATCTGCATCAATTGATATCCCCCTATCTTCGGTCAATTGTGATCCAAGGTATGTTCTACCTCTTTTCTAATAGTTATCAGATCTGGTTCCTCCCATTTTTTTGTTCCATGAAATGAAGGATCATCTCAATCTTTCTAATAGATCTTTTATTAGTTTTTTATAGGTGTAGTTTTCTAAAATCTTCCTTGGAGGTATGCATATTTTTTCTGGAGAGGTAATGGGGATCTATAATGTTGGTTCTTATCATGAAAAGAACATTAATTCCTTTGAGATAGTGGATTCATTTCTAATCTATTTATTTATTTTAAATAAGTAATTTATCATGGTTTATCCCTTTTAATGTACGTTCAAATAAAAAAATAATTATTAAATATAATTAATAATGAAGTGGATAGAGATCTCATGTTTATTATTTATTCAATGATATATTTTCCTCTTATTTTTCAAGATAGTTTGATTACGGGGCTATTATTTCTTTCCATTTATTTATTCTCATTTAATCATGTTTTAATTAATAAAGAATATAAATCCAAAATTAATGATACCTAACTAGATTATGAAGTAAAGAATAAGTATATTTGTAATCTCATGTCCTTTGTAATTTGGTAATGATCAAATGGATGCATTTTGCATGTTAATTAAATGTGATCTTCAATGTTTTTGTGGAATTAATAAATAATTTGATTGATGATAATACTTTTTTTTGATAAAAAATAAAATCGGTATTCAATGACAGTGGACCATCTCATATTTTGATGATATTGGTTTTATTAGTAAGAGCATGTTTAGATTTTGATATCTTGTAATAGATTGATTACTTAGGTCACACATGGTAGGAACCTATAAATAATTAATCGGTTAATTCCTAATGGAATAAGAACGGGTTTTGGGATAAAGAAAATCGATGGGGCCTGAGTTTCTTATTTTCTTATGAAAGAAAAAGTACATTGATATTTGAACTGTGACATCTCGTTTATGTGTGAAGGCAAAATTCTCTGTAGTGAGGGCCATATTTCCATGTTGGCTATGCTTGTTTGTTCCTACTACTTTTGTGATGTGAGTCTAATATGGCTATTCCTATAACGGTTGATGATATTTGGTGTGGTGATACACAAATGTGTAATTAGATTGGGTTAGAGATGTGATATGAGGACTAGTTAGCGTGGATGATGTGGCCGTTTTGGATACCTGTGATGGTTAGATGCATCAGTATATACAATATGGAATTCGGGATGGAATCATAGATGATGAAATGGGTTAAATATATATTTACTCATTGATGAGCTTTTGAGAGCTGTGATGACCTCTTATGAATCTGTTTAATGGATGGGGGTCAGTTTCCTTGTTTTATATGTATTCTTGTCCTCACTGCTTGAGGTAGATTGATGTGCTTGGTTTCTTTTTTTCCTCATAGTGGGTTGTTAGGATTGTTTTCCTAGAGTATCAAGATTATGAAATAATTCTAGTAATGAATAAATAATTCTTATCCCGGGGAGTTGGTGATGATGGAATGAAATTTTTAAATGATGTTAATCTTGATAAATTGTGCAATTGGCTTGGATTATTCCAAGAGGGCATGGACTTTACTCTGATGATTAATTTAATGTAATCTGAAAGAGTGTTAATAATTAATTACTCATTATTGAATTATTTAATGGAAGTAACTATAGAAAGGAATGAAGTAATTAATATTTATCCTTTAAATTCTATTGTAATTATAAGAAGTATTGTCTTAGATGTAACAAGTGTGAGTCTGGGTGACATTAGATGTAGTTGATTCAGAGACTAGGTTTTTCCCATAGTTTAGTTTTAAGATATATTATATCGTGTATATTCTATTATTTAATATGATTCCCCAACCATGTCAGTTATTGAAACATACACTCATTGGACTCTCAGTGGGTGTTTTCCCAAACATCCCCATGGGAAGGATAAATGGATGACTACCCCCTCTCGACCTACTCCCTTCTTTTGGTAGTTACTTGTGCTAGTATGCACTATGGTTAGTTTTACCATATATGTATGTAGAGGGTTATAGTATTTTATGTTTATTTCTCACACATGTATTTTCGGATATAGTTTCCAAATGATTATTAGAGGTATGAAAAATATAGGATTTGATGGATTGAGGTACTTACTCGGTGAATAATATATATTTCCTTGATTTAAACTACTTTAGGTATGATATATTTCATTCGGGGTATGGTGGATTGTAGAAAATACTCAATTAGTATATTCTGAAATGTGGATTGGATGATGTGTAAATGTGATGTAGGAGGTGAATATTGTGATACCTTGCCCCAGTGTCTTTGGGATGGCATAATTTTTGAGAGATATGGATGAGGATGTGTGATGTTGTGGTAGAGTGTATAACTAGTGGGGAAGTAGGAGATGGGTACCCTTGATGTTTCATTATTTTATTTCATACTCTCTTATATGTGATAATTTTCTATACTTAGCTATGGTGAGGTTAGGAACATTGTATACCTATTTAGGTGATGAGTTATATTCATTATTGTTCACTATGCTTTATCATCCATTCATTATAGTTTTTACGAGAGGCTCCTAGGAGGATACTAAGAAGTACACATTCATACTCACCACACACATATATAAACTATTTTTCATGTTAGATGTAGTGGGTCGAATATTGGGCTAGAAATCACGAGCCAATGCTTCTTCAAGATATATTTGAGATTCATGGTCCCTAATGTTTTTCCCTTTTTTGTACTTGTAGTTTCCCTTTCATTTGGTTTAGTAATGTACGGATTGTCATGTTTCAATTGGTATTTCCTTATATATATATATATATATATTTCTATGTGTGTGTGTGTTTTTGAGAATTTTTTGATTGGTGTATCCTTCTTATCTCTTTATTCTTCACGTATTCTTATAGATTAATGCCTCTAATATGTATGATTATTATACCCTTTACAATAATCACCATGCTATGGTCTTCTAGAGACAGGACTCGATTATTCCCTATCTCCCTCCTCTTAATTCCATATCCAGAGGGGTACACATTGGTAGGAGGGGGTTTTGATAGAGTGTTATCAGAGTTCTAGGTTGAGGGATATAACGGAGTTTAGAGATAAGCACAGGTGAGATTACATGGGTTGGTGGAGAAATGTTGTTATCTATGATTTGTAATCAATGTAAAAATGGAATAATAGATGTGACACTATTATTTAGACCCCCCAATGATCTGATGAACATGCCTTTATGCTTAATGAGCCTACTAAATTAATTGTTATCGGTTACAGGGTAAAATCCTAAGAAAGGAACTTGCATCATTATTATTTTTGGTTATGTTCATAATGGGTAAAACTTGGTATAGTTTAAAACCTAAAAAGGGTTTAAAAATAAAAAATTACTTAATTCAATGAATTTGTTATTCCAAATTTAAGAGAACATGTAGTTTTTTATTTTTGAAGGAATGGCTCCAGGTAGACTTCCTCATCATGTTCATGTGAATATGTCTAGATGGATGTTCTAGAAGATCTCCATAGAGTAGTGGTTGATGAAGTTGAAACATGGAGGAGGAAACTCCTAGAGTTTTAATGCCAAAGACTACATTGGTTTGAGGGATCCATACCAAATTTAGACACAAAAGACTAGTAATAGGAGTTTGAGATACTATTTATTTCAATTCATTATCAATGTTGAATGTAATTTTTTTGCAGTGATGATGTTGTATGGAGAAACAAGACAGTTATTTTTCTTATTCTTTGGGTTTGTGAGGAGTCAACAATCTCATTGGAGAAGTTCTGAGATGAGTTTTGAGAAGAGATTATTTCATTGACCATGAAGGCATCCATTCACTAGGAGCTACTTACTCTTTAAAAAAATATTTCCAGCTTACGAGTTGTTGGTATTCATTTTAGGAACCTTCTAGAATATTTTTCAAAATAATTTCTAGATAAGGAAGATAGGGTATGGAATTGTGAGGATATTTTGTTTCCATAGATCCAGCTTCGGGTCACCCTACTTATGTGGAAGGTACATCTCAAGGTGACAGTGAGGCCAAAAGGAATTTAGAGGATGGTGGAATGAATATGATTTTTATGAGAGGCGAGTGATCAGGATTCATAAGGAGTAAAATTTGTGGTCCAGGGTACCAATTTGTTAGGATAAAAGTGTTTTTGGTCAACCAGGGGTAGGTCCCAACCCTCAGCATCATGTTTCAATGGGGGTGGAAGCTCTTAGGAATCTACTAATGGATCGTACATGTGTTTTTATGGGGGAAGAGGTCATTAGCGGTGATAGTGACTAACCTTTTGGAGAAGTTATTTTGTTCCTGTTGATCTACTTTAGGTTTCTCCATTGATGTGGTTTTAGCTGACATAGTTGCAGTAGGGTGTTTTAGTATGAGATTAGCAGAGGGGAGATGTGCCACGAGAATTATAGCCCAAAGATTCTCCCCATCCTTGAATTTTGAATTGTTTTCATTGAGGTGGTTATTGATTGGGTATGTGAGGCTATGGCGTAAGTCATGGTTAGTTACATGATTTATCAATGCCATCTCTAGGAAATCCAAACATCATTCAAAGTACCCTTTGCTTGTTTTCTATATGGAGGCATTATTTTTTTTGCTTTAGAGTTAACCCACGCCTCTATATCACCTACCCTTGTCTGTGAATTGAGAATTGAGATAAAGAGGCTCCCAGTGACCTTTTCATTAACAATGCCAGTTAGAGGTCGAGATTAATTTTATGGATTATGTATATACTACAAGCTAGTTCTGGGGAAGCAACCCACTTGGGTTGATATATGATTTTTAAGGATAAAACCTTATGAAATCATCCCCAACATGGATTGTTTGTATTCAATGCTAGTTATCATGGATTGTTATAGGAGGAAGGTTTTTTCATGATGATAATAGAGATCCATTAGTGTTTATTGGTGAGTGATACCCTTAGAAGTGTTAGATGAATATTCCATCCTTTTTATCATTTATGTTCAGTTTAATGGTGAGTTTATTAGAAATTCAGAAATCTGTGTTTCCCAGGGTTGTAGAAGAGTACACTAATTTCATTCTAGAGAAAGTTGTAGAATTACGACCTCAGAAATAGATTGATATTGGGATTTATCAATATCCATACATTTCTCTTATATCGATGTCTCTATATAGTATCATGATTTATAAGTTCTAGAGCAGTGAGTAAAGATCTATGATCTATTGTAGGGATGTTTTATTTAGCTGTGTGTGTCACCTTGGGGTGCACTAGTTCTGTTCGTAAAGAGGGATAATAGAAGCTATGGATTTTTATAGATTATCATCACTTCAACCAAGTAATAGTGAAGAAATATTATCCTCTTCTGTGGATTTCTTATTAATTTCATCAACTATTGTGATACTGTTCATTCTCAAAGATTGATCTATATTCAGGATATCATTAGATGTTAGTGAAGAATATGGATATTCATAAGAATACATTCCCTTGTCATCATGGGAATTATGATTTTGTTGTATAAGATTTTGGTATGAAATATTCTTCAGTTATGTTCATGGGTTTGATGAATGCAATGTTCAGAGAGTTCTAGGATATGTTTGTGGTGGTTTTAATCAAAATAATTCATTTATACACCACATATTAGGAAAAGTATGCAAAGAATCTGTGTGTTGTTTCAGGATTTCTTCATTATTATCATAAATTCAAAAATATGTTAATGTGTGATTACTAGGCTTGTGAATTTCATTTTTTGGGGAATTTCATGTCCTTGTAGGGAGTGGCTATAAATTCATTAAATATAGAGGTGGTTGTGTCTAGAGCATCCCCCCAATAAAGTGGAAGAGGTGTTGAGTTTATTTACTCTTATTGGTTATTATAGGTAGTTCATAGCTTCTTTATCTTGATTTTTTAATCATATAATATCCTTGACATAGAAGGGTGAGGTTTTATTTTGGGTGGATCTATGTTATAAATCTATTGAGTACGTAAAGAATAAGTTAGAAAATTATCTAGTACATAGTTTTCTAGTGGTGGTATTTTAGTTTGAGGTTTTATATAATGCTTCATTCCTTGTCTTGGGCTATGTTTTGATGCATAAGAGATTAGTGGTTTCTTATGGGTCTTAATAGTTATTCCTCTGTTAGAAATACTATTCTACCCCTGATCTTGAGTTGGTTGAAGTGTTTTCTTCCTCTAATTTGTGATGAAATTACCTCTATGATAAATATTTTTTTATTGACCAAAAGAGCCTAAGGTATATCTTATCATTATGTTACATAAACCGTCCTCATCATCATTGTATGAAATTATTATAGGATTATGAATTCGTGATATTATATATGTCCGGAAATGGGAATTTTGTAGTTAATCTAAAGAGTAAAAATTAATGTAGTGATGCAATGGGTGAATATGTGAATTTATATAGAGTAAAAAATTTTATCTTAGAAATAAATCTAGATATAGGAGAGATTTGTGTTATAATATGTTTCTTCTAAATGATATTTAAGTGTTCTTTAGTTCAACTAGAAAAAGAGTCCTGGTTACAGGGTTCTAATATGGATTTATAGATAGACTGAGTTGTTTATGGTGATTCCCATAATAGTTGGTCTGAGGATAGTTGACACTAGGTGTTATTTTAGGGAAGGATTCCCATTCATCCAATGATGCATGACATTGTTCTCTATGACTTCCAATGTTCACATTCGATATTACATCTTAGTTTTACAAATATTTATTCAGCATTTAGATGTTATTGTTTTTGTATTTGGTTTAATCATATGGTTTTAGAGTTTGTTTCTCGATGTTTGGTCTTCCAAAATGTGAAGGTTGAGAACCATGTTCCTAGTTATTTTCACCAACAATTATATTTTCCCCATTGGAAGTGGGAGGACATCTCGATAGACTTCGTTTCTAGATTAACTCAAGGTCAGGGATGAAATGATTAAATATGTGTTTTTTGGATCATTTGGAAAATTTCATACCACATTATAGGGATTCGGGAATTGAGTTTATTGAAGGTTTAGTCGATGCAATATCTAGAGGTGGGGGTGCAACTCCACAGAGTCCCAATGATGATTAACTCTAATATAGATCGTCATTTTACCTCCAGTGTGTGGAGTGGTCTCCAATAATATTTTGGTTCTCAATTATACCTTATCACAACTTTTCATCAATATATTGACTATCAGACATAGTAAACTACCCAGACACTTGAAGATATGTTACAATCTTGTGTCCTATTTTTGGTTCTTGACTGAGGCACCTTCCCATGGTCATGTTTTTTTTTATAATTATAGTTTTCACCCATCCATTGATATGGATCCATTTGAATATTTTGAGGCCAACCATTCTATTATACATGTTTCTAGTTTTGGTTTGGATAAGAATCATTTATCAAGATAGAACTAGTAGAAAATATGATAGAGATGGTAGATTTTATTTGATATAGGATGAAGGCCACAAAAGTTTGTCAGAAATCCTATGTCGATCATATGAGGAGACCTATAGAGTTTGAAATTCGAGATCATGTAATTCTGAAGGTGAATCCTCATAGTGGGAATTAAAGGTTTGGTCTTTGGAGTAATCTCTCTCCCTAGTGTGTGGGGCCTTTAAATGTGTTGGATCATGTTGCAGTGGTGGCATATCAGATAGAACTTCTCCAATACATGAGATGGATACATGTTGCTTTTCATGTGTCATAGATCCATTTTAATCATTAAGAAGACACTATTGTCACTGATTGAGGTGATATTGACATTTATGATGATGATACCATCGAAGAGAATCCTATGGAAAACTAGGATTTCCAAGATAATGTGTTGTGTCGTCATTATCTTCCATTTTTTTGTGTATTATGGGAGTGCGTAGCAATGGAAGAGAGTACTTGAGAATGTGAGCCATAGATTCACTCATGGTACCATGATTTTTATTATGTTTAAATATTCAATTATAAAGATCTTTATTTTTGGATGCTGACATTTATGGTTTATGAGATGATTTCCTCTTGTTGCTTGTTCACAAATTCCCCTTGTTTGAGAGGTATCTTCGTCGAGGGAGTGTTAGGAGATAGTTGTTTTTATTGTGTGGTTTTCAAAAGTTTCCCTTGATGTGGTTGTTGAGATCCTACGATGGAGATATCATTAAGAGTTTTCTCATATAGACATTGTTCCAACGTCCCCCTTTTTTTCTATTCAGTTTATTTTGGATTCTCGAGGACTATAATTATTTTAGTGGTATCTAATTTAAGGTCCCAAATCAATGTAGGCCTACCCTTTTTGTGTTTCCAAAACTAATGGTGCTCGAAGGTGGTCTAGAGTGAGTTTAGAGGGGTTCATTGTCCACAATATAGAAGAAGAGAAAATAAATGAAGTCTATTCTTGTTTCACATCATGTATTCAAATTTCACGACTTATTGATTATGGTTCAATAGGTGTTACATGAAATGTAAATGTTTAGGATTCAATTCATTGATGTGACACAACTTTTTTGCAAAACGTAAATCCAAACAATTAATTTACATTAAAATGGGTTTCACGCCATGTAAAAATCCAATGAAGATCACCTATAAATATGACAAAAAATCAATGATTCTTATTACCCTACTGATTCTCATGAATTTTAGTAAATCGTCAACCCCTCTTATATAGTATTGGTAATCCATCAAGAGGGACTGATTCATGGTATTTTAGATTCAATCCATGGTTATCATAGGAAAATTCTTCCTCTCTTATCATAGTTGTTTTATCTGATTCATCCCATTTATTTATTCCTTGGGATGGAGGATCATCTCTCTATTTCTAAGGAATATTGTTTTGGTTATTTGTTGGTAAAGTTGTTTCTTAATTTCCTTGTAGAGATGCATCTTCTTATGGGAGTGATAATCGGGATCAGAAATTTCTTCCCATTCATGGGTTTAAAAAATGATTCCATTGTGTTATGGGATTCATTGCTTCTATGTTGTTTATTTGAAATCGTAAACTGATCATTTATAGACCTTTTGATGGTAGTGAAATTAACCTAATATTGATTAAACCATAATAATAATTAATTGGTTAGTAGCCACATGTTGATGCTCAATACCATGAAATAAGTTTTTTTTTCTTATTTTATTTATATATTGATATATATTCTATGCTTTTTAACATGTTTTTATTCCTGGAGTAGCTTTTTGAAATTGATAAATAATGTAAAAATATAATTTATTGATAATTAATTGTCTTACGAACTAAAGAATAGGTATGTTTGTAATAAGGTGTTTTTTATAATTTGGTAATGATAAAATTGATGCAATGCACTTGTTAATTAATGGTGATCTTCTATTTGATAATGGAAATGATAAATAACCAAATCATAAGTAATTATTATTGATGAAAATAAATAATAGGAATGTTAAATCAGAATGGTACTTCTCACAATTTGATGAAACTTGTTTTAATGATAAGTTCCTATTTATATTTTTAATGATTTTTGTAGATTAAAACCTTAGGTTTCCCAAAGTTATAACTCAAGAATAATGAATCCATTAATTCAATATGTAATAAGAATAGGTTGTGTGATAAAAATAATTCTTGGGGTCTCAGTTTCATGTTTTCTTGTGAGGGATGAAGTCCCTTCATTTTAGATCCATGAGAGATTGTTTATGTGTGAAGGGAAAATGTCTTGTCTTGAGGGCCCAATTACCCTGTTGGTAATGGTTTTTTTCAGTAAAAAATTTGTTATGTGTGCCTGATATAAATTATCTTGGGATTGTAAATGATATATGTGGTGGGTAAGCCCAGATATGTTAGGATCCTAGGATGACCAATGTGATATGTGACAATGAGGCTTGGATGATTTGGTAACAACAGATGCTTATGTTAGAGAGATGAATCATTATATGTATGCGGGTTTTGGGGATGTAACATGAGAATATGGAGTGGATTAATGAAATTATAACTTGTTGATGTATTGTTGAGTTATGTGATTTATCTATATGAATCAGTTTAATGTTTGAAGTCTGGATTAATTTTTTTATTTGTATTTTTCCCCACTACTTAAGGAAGTTGGATGTTCTTGGTTACGTTTTTTCCTTTATAAGGTATATTATGATGGTTTTACTAGAGTAAATAAATTATACAATAATTATAATAATAAATAAATAATTCATAACCCAGAGGACTGGAGATGATGGAATGCAAATGACGAAAGATGTTAATATTTATTATTCGATCCCTCAATTTGGATTATTCTTAGAGGGAATTAAATTTACTAATATGATTAGTGTAATTTAATGTTGAATAATGATAATGGTTAATTAATGACTAATTATTTAGTTTACATTAGTAAATGATTAAAAATAAAGAAGTAATTAATTGATGTCATTTAAATTATTCTATACTTGTTGGATATATGGTCTTATAAGAGGAAAATGGGAGTCTGAGTAATGTTAGATGCACATAATTATATAATAGATTATTACCAAATTGTGGTTGTAAAATATATTATATCATGTATATTGTTTGATTTCATATGCTATTCCACCCATGTCTGTCTGGGAAACCAATACCTAATTGACTCTGAGAGGGGGTTTCCCTAACATCTCAATGGGAGGACGGATGGCTGACTACGTCCAATAGGCCCACTCCCTTCTCTTGGTAGTTACATTTTCTGATATGAATGGTGGTTATTTATCCAATATATAAGTACAGAGGGATATAGTGGATTGTGGTTATTTCACACACATGTATGACTAAATATAGTATCCAAAGGATTATTATAGTTATGATGTGTATAGGTTATGATGGCTTGATGCACTTACTCAGTGTGTGGGATATAATGGATTAAGGTATAATACGTGATTTATGATACATGTTATTTGAACTATGATGGTTCCCAAAAACATCTCAGTTATTATATACAGATATGTGGATGGGGTGATGTGATGATTTGATTCATTGGGTTCATGTTGTGACTCCATGCCTAGGCATCTTTGAGATTGATTACATTTGGAGAGAGATGGATCTGGATGTCCCACGATGGGGACAAGCATAGAAATAATGTGGAATTGAGAGAAAGGTACCGTTTATGTTTCATTGTTATATTATACTATCTCTATCATGTGATACATGGTGAGAGTTATCCATGATTCTGATGGGAACATAGTATACCAGTTTATGTGACAAGATAGTTTATCTACTGTTAACTATACTTTATCATTCTATAATTATCATTTTTTGAAAACGGTTTGTGGAGGATTTAGATGAGTATAATATTATTCTCACCTGATGCCTATATAAATTGTTTTTTAGGTTAGCTGGGTTAGGTTGGATATTGGGTTGGACATTACTAGATCATTGTTTTGAAAGAGATGTTTGGAATTCAGGGTGACAACCATTTTTACATTTTTTGTACTTGTAGTTTCCCTTTATGTTATTATTGTATTCTACAGGTTTTCATGTTGCACTAGGTCTTTACACACACACACACACACTTATATATATATATGAATAGTTTTTTATTGTAGTATCATTATTATCACTCTCTTCTGCATGTTTTCTTAGAGGGTAATGCATCCCATATATATGTTTATTATATACTTGGTGGTTTTCACAGACATGGGGGCTAGTTGAGGAAGGACTCAGGTAGTCACCATCTCCCTCCCCTCATTTCTAGCTTACTATGGATACACTTTTTGGGATAGGTGGTCTTGAAACCACATATATATTTTTCCAGTTAATTTTGAAGTAATTTTACTGAATCCATCGCTAATGTATGAAATTAGAAGTGGTATTAAATGTCACTATTTTGTTTATATATTTTTAATTAAATATACTAAATTTTTTAATGAAGGTTTCAATATAACCCCATCTAAAAATAAAACTAGATGCATTAAAATTTTCAAAAAAACAAACGAGTTTTAAAAGCACTTCTTATACAGGAATTAGTAAAGTTTGTAAACCACCATTAGTTTTGTAACATATCAACTATTTTAAAATCATGGAAAATTTATAAAAACTAAATTATAAATCTAATAATAGAATTATATAACGATACCTATAGATAAATTTTTACAACTCTACAAGTATAAAACGCTTATAATTTTATAAAGATTAATTTAAAAATTATCATGTATCAATATATGTGTGTAAATTTATAATAATTTTCGTATGTGTGGAATAAATTTTAAACATATACACTTTTACAAGTATGTGTTTATACATAATTACACACACATATATATATATATATCTTCACAAACCGATATATATATATATACATATATTAATATAAATTTATATAGATATATATGTGTGTGTGTATTTTCAATACACACAAACAAATATCACTAATTCATATTTAAATGTAAATATTATTTTAATATAATAAATAAATATATATATATATATACAGTTATTTAAGAAATATATAAGTATAAATGTCTAAATGTTTATATATATTTCCCTCTATGTGTATTTGTATGCATAATATAAATGTATTTACAAATATATATATATATATATATATATATATCTCTATGTGTCTGTGAGAGTGTATTAATATATATATATATATATATATAATTTTATGAATATATGATATGAAATAATTCCCGAGCAAGAGGTCTAGGAATTAATTTATTTTGTAGTTTCAAAATGGATACAACATTTTCATATATATAAATTAATATATTAACAATATAGTAATTTCACATTTTTTTTAATTTTTATACTGGGTGTATGTCTCTTTGAAATTCAAACCATATCATGTATTATAGATAATCATTGCTAAATTTTTTTATAACTATATTCTCAATATTTTATTCAAAACTACATAAAAAGGATTTTTTATTTTGAAAAAATGATATTTCATCAACATGTTAACGGAAATAAAAAACAATTAGTGCACCTACAGTGTAGTGCCAAATTTGGCATAGCATTGTAGCATAAGTGTAGAATGGAATTAAAATTTTTTCTTGTTGATGCCCCTATTTTACATTAGAATAGATTTTTTATTAAATATAAGCACCTAGTTAGAGACAGCCAAATGGATTTATCATGGTTTATAACCACAAATATTGATAAAAGTAACCCCATTAAATGCTACATTTTTTTGTAGTGTGACTCTTTGACTTTTGGATGAACAAAATTTCTACTATTTCATTAAAAATTAATTATAATAGAAAAACATATAAATTGACGAGAATTATAAAATTAATAATTTAAATACTGTTATTTTAACTAAAAAATAGTTTTTTTAATATCTTGAAACTATATCTTTTTTAAATACCCGACACAAAATCCCTTGAATATATTAGGTTTTCTATAGAAACAACCCAAAGTCCATTTTGTGATATTTAAAATGATGAAATATGTTCTTATGCATCCATTACAAACAATGGGAACTCTATGATTTTCGTTCCTTTTCTTCAATAAATGTCATAAAAATAATAATAAATATAACAATAATAAAAATATATTAGAGATAGGATTTGGAACCTATAAAAATTAAAATTACTCCAATACAGCAACCTTCCAAATATTTAAAATTAAAATTATCTTTATAAAGATTACATTACTCAAAAAAATTTGTGGATTCATATCCTAAATCCATATATATATATGACGTATATGCTGTCCATTTAATAATTCATGAAAATTGTAATTTGAATGATAATAATGGAATTTTATTCAATATGTGATTGTTGAAATATGATAATTTCTATAATTTTGTGTTTCTCCCATGTATAATTTCATTTAATATTCCCTTTCATAATATTAAACTACTAGGGGAGTAAATTCATACGATGCATTAATGCATTCAAGAATCGAAGTTGATATTTGTTTGTGTGTTGCAATTATTGATTAAACGTGACTTCAATTAAGGAATTCCATTTATTACCTATATAACCTATATCCATGTGATGGGATGTGTAGGTTGGGATTCCATGTAGGCATATCCAAACATCTATATAGCCAAAAATATTCCTTCATATTCCTCATTTACCTTGTGAGTCACTAGCCTGTTGCGGATGTTGGGGAATCCCACTTGAATGTAGAGTGATTTAGGCACAACCCATGGATACCCTACAGATATGGGATGGTATTATTTCTTCTCATGGTAAGATTTATCAAACTCAAACAATGGTTTTTGAAAATATTGTAAATTCGCTAGGTTGTGTGTATATTATTTGTATTGTGTTTCGTCATTTTATTTTATCTGTTGTTTTCATAGAGCATTCATTGAAGATCCTAAAATTAGGGTTTAAATCATTTATACTAACTATAATTATTATTATTATACACTAAAAAACCCTTCAATGGTATCATATGGATACAATATTTTGATTTATGAAATATTTCATTGAAATGAGGATGAAACTGAAAATAAGGCAACTTATTTTTTTCTAGAAATTTTTGTTTTAAGAAGATTATTATTACATATATGGGCTATTTAAAAGTAACCAAGACAATAACCTTACATATCTAAAATGAGTAAGGGTATTAAAGGAATTATCCATAAAATGTGTGGTCATTGTAAGGGTTGTATTGCCATAACCTAAAATAATTCAGTCTACATAGGGCTAGGCAGTACATATAGATTTACACATAATAGTAACCAAGGCATCATCCTTATATTGATCAATTTCATATGGTTAACCAAGGTGTAACTTATACATGAGTGGTAACATAAAGGTAACTCTTATCTTACCTTTACAAGGATGGTTTCATGTGAGGGTAAACATGGTTTTCCTTTTTTCTTCCTAAATGTATGATTTTTTATACCCATATATTGAATTTTCTCTATAAGGGTCATGGGTAGAAAACCATTCATATACTGTCTATGTTAGGGTAGAAGGATGTTATCCTTATACAAAATTTGAATTCTTTGTAAGGATAAATAGAATATATTTTTGTTTTGTAAATTACCTATGTTATTTAAATGGTTTATAAAATGTTTATAAATCATTACAATAGGTATTTATGGGTATTTTAATATATAAAAGATTATGAACTAATTAACTATAAATTTCATATACTTAATAAAATGTTTGTGAAAAAATTTATTTAAAAAATATTAAATATTATTATTAGAAATTAAATTTATCAAATTTTTTGTTCATATTATAATATAGAAATTAACATGTTTTCTTAGAAATCATAAGAAATAATTTATAAAGGGTTATAAATTATTAAATAATTCATGAATATATAAAAAAATTATTTAAATTTTAAATTGTTCATAATTAATTATTATGAATTTTTTAGAATAAAATCAGTTTATACTTCTATATTATTTTACCACATCAAAAGTGTTTTGGTGATTGATTTGACTAAGGTTTAAATTATGATTAAATATGTGATATTTGATTGTGTAAAATCTCTACCTAATAGAAATTGAATTATACATTTTTTATTATTCATAAAATATCATATATTAATAATGGAAATGTCATATAATGATAAATATGAAATTATTCATGTTGGAACGAATATAAAACGTTTATATTCAAAATAAATGTGCTCTTAATGTGAGAGATAAAAATATTAAATTTTTATAATTATCTTTTATTAATGAATGGTTCATAAATGGTTATCATGTGTTTGTATACTCGAATTAATCATCTATTTAAGTGTAATTCTATTCTATTTTAATTTTTATTAATTTTTTAATGAAATCTGAATATTGTGTATTCTGGAGTTTATATTATTTAATCGTTTCTTGTATAGAGCATTGCACTTCATTCTAGTATTGAATACATAATGAATTTATTATTCATATACCTTTAACTCAATTTTAAGATGATGTTATTAGCATGAATTTAGTTATTGAATCTTGTTTATGAATATTTGTTTTTACATTAGTGTGAAATTTATTTTCCCTTCGGTGAATTTTCCATGGTAGTGAGACATAGGGTCAGACTACCAACTTACCTGAATACTTATGCCTTGTCGAGGTAAGTGAATGTGGTTGGATATATATTTCTCTTGGTATAATCATTTATATATTTTCAATATTGTATAATTCTAATCATTTACATGATGTTTTCATGTACCTTATGATTATAAAGTATTCAGATATGTATGAATATACTTGACTTTTATTTTTGGGTGAGTAACACAAACAAGTGACTTGTGTAAAGAGTTAAACATCAATATAGTTTTACCATAATGATTAGGTGTAGGGAATATGATTTAAAAATAAATCACTGGAATCATGTATACATAATGGAGAGAACATTCGATAAGTAGGTGATATTAAAATTCCCTTAAAAAACTATGTGTGATATTCCATTCAAAATGGAACATGTCTAGACCTTGATAATCCAAATAGGAATGTTTCTCTATAGGAGGGTGCCCCTAGATAATATTTTATAGGGAAATAAAGTAATGGGTCCAAATGGATCATCCTTGTTTAGGTTCATCCATATAAGGGTTCATATGGTTAGTGATTTGATAATAAGTTTTTTCAAATTCTGTTTGTGTTAAACTGAGCTAGGAAACCCTTATGAAGGATACCAAATGAAAAGAGTTTAGTTTATCTATATGATGGATTATAAAAAGGGTTTTCTATTCAAATATCCATTATTCAATTATGATATTGATTCCCCCCCTTAACAGATAAGTGGTGAGTGGAATTAAATAATGGAGTCATTTCATATTGAAATAATGATGTTATGTTAGTAATGAAAAACATTAACTTTAAACAGTGACCATAGTTTCAGGGGAATCCCATTTAATAAATGTAATTTTCAAATAGTTTTAAAACATAATATTCATTAGATATAAGATTATTGTGTAAATAATATCATTATCACCATAAAGATGGACATTATGATTAATCCTTTTGAGGATAATCTTAATGTAAGTTACTCTATACACTGGTAACTTAAGAATATTTGTTATGAAATATTAGGGATATAAGGAATGTTCTTATAGAAAATTATATGTATTATAATAACTCCTTCTATTGAATCATGATTATGAATTTGTTAAAAAACTGAATCTAGATACATAGGGATTTGTGGAGCGGTTCATTTAAGATTTCAAAGGCATGTGATAGAGAATTAAAAAAAGGTGTTTATTATCATATACTCATTATGATGGGTTTATAAAATGATATTTAATATGATTGAATATATTGATGAGTCGATTATACCAAATGGTCTCCTTAAAACATCATTGGTTATATAAATATTTTTTATTATTCTGGAAGTTTTAGGATATCAAATCCATGATTTAATTTTTTTAGATATATAGAAGGTCAGAAAAAATTAGAATTGAAGTTTGGAACATCAATGTTTCTTTATGGTAATAGTTTATTGGATTTACATGATTGATAATTTTATTCTTTATTCGTATAAAAATCATCATAAAATGTATATGTTATTACATTTTTCTCTTGTGAAAAGCATAAAAACAATTGACATTTAATAAAATGAGATAAGGTGTTTTTGATACACATTTTTGTGATTTTTTTAGTTCTATAACATGATTTAAGGGGATACAAGAAATGGTTTGTTATTGTTAGATAATTAAAACTATTTTTATTTATCTATGTGTTTTAAAAAATTGAATGAATTCAAGAAAAGATTTCCTGATCTTCTCAAAGTGTTGAAAATGGATGAACAATGAATGATATAGGGGTTTTGGTAGTATGAAAATTATACATGTGGTTAATCATTAAACTAGAAGAAGAAAAGTTAAATGAAAATATCAATAATGTTTCTTCAACAATAGAATTAAGGTCATTAAAACCTTGGGTTTCCCAGGAGTAATAATAATTCTATATGATGGGATTGATAAGAATACCAGAAATAGGTTGTGAAACTCCTTGGAATGTCCATGTTAGGTATGGATATTATAGATATTAATCCTTTGAAAGGCATATGATTCCAAATAAAATATTTTCAAAAGTTTCAAATATGTGTTCAAAATAAAAGGAATATTTGTTTTATCTTGTAGTTTACATTCATGAAGAAAATATTTTCTACATATCAATGTAAAGGATAGAGTAATTATTAGATGAATATTAGTAAAATATTCATATCATTAACTAAATTATTGTATATAATAAGATAAGATTTTTCTAAAAAATTATTTTGATATTCAACATGAGATGACTTAATTTATATACATGGTTTATGAATCATCAATTTCTATAAAATTTGTTGACCTGAATATATGGATAGAAGAGTTTAATATATGATAAGGATAATTATAAAATAATATATAAAATACATTGGAATGTATCTTTCCACCCATCAGTGGTATATTTTAATATTATATTTTTCTCCAAAAACTTCCAAACACATAGAATTCCATATATTATATGAAAATAATATTTTATTTGTTAAATGTTAATATTAAAAGGTAAAAAATATTATTTTATAAACACAAAGTGGTTTATGTACCTTAAAAAGATATTCTGAAATGAATTTGGTGTGTAATATGATGGTCAGAGTGTGATTGGACTTAAATATTTTCAATGGAAAAAATAAATTATAACTGTAGTTTAATGTTAAATTTACTTTCATTTAATATTATAAAATATTTAGTGTCACGACCTGCCTCCCCATACCATGAACCTTTTCATATTACCCCATTGGTCTCCTATAATTCCGTGGATACCTTTACAACACACTATAGGATATTAACCACTAGGATTTCTTGTCAGACTAATGAATGTCCCCACAGGCCAACCCATGTTCTTTTAGTGTGTTATGTCCTCACTTTTAGACACCCTGGGAAACATCCTAGAAGCTCACCCATCCTGATTACTACTATAGGACAACCATACATAACTGTGGAATTCTAATCAGGTAGGCTCCTAGAAAGAAAGGTGCACCTTGATAACATGGGTAGTAACATTTATCCTTTTACGTATCACTTTTCCCGGTGTGATACATTATCCACCCCTTTAAAGTAAAAAACCCTTGTTGGGGTCCCCAAGCCTCAAACATAGGCAGTGCCTATGAATTTCCGGTTGGGAATTGGCTCTGATACCATATGTCACAACCTGCCTCCCCGGGCCATGAACATTTTCATATGACCCCATGGGTCTCCTGTAATACCTTGGTTGCCTTCACAGCACACTATAGGCTATTACTCACTAGGGTAACTTATCATACTAATGACTATCCCCAAAATCCAACACATGTTCTTTTAGTTTGTTTGTTACTCACTCACACAGACCCTAGGAAAATTTCCAGAAGGTCAACCATCCTGATTACTACTCTAGGCCAAGCATGCTTAACTGTGGAGGTCTAATCAAGTAGGCTCCCAAAAAGAAAGGATCACCTTGTTTACATGGGTAGTAACATTTTTCCTTTCAAGTATCACTTTTCCAAGGGTGTTACATTATTTATCACAACCATAGTTTTCAAATTATTTATTTTATTAATTTTCTGGTAATCGACTTGTTCGTGATGAGGCCCAACATAAATGTTTTGATTTTATGTTTAAAAAATGCATGCTTCTCCATTTACATCGTTTAGCGCAGCGCAACAGAAGCAGCACGACCTCACCCAACTCACCCTGCAACCCGCTTGATGTTCAAGGCTGATAAATAGAATGTGATAAATAGTAAAATGAAAATAAATTAAAAATGAGAAGTATAATAATATTTAATTGAATTATTTAATTATAATAATATTTTTGAGTATATTTTTATTACCATTAATAGTGTTAAAAATATATAAAAATATTAATTAAGTTATTAATATGGTAATAATTATCATTATCGTTAATGTAAATTTAATATAATATCGTTTTGTTTTATTTTATTTGGACTCAAAACGTTCCATCGAGGTGTAGGCTAATTCCCCGTTGGATTTGGTGTTTTTGTTGATAAATGATTTTTTCGGGGCTTGACAGCATGCGACACACGGGCGAAGCATAATTACGTAGCAGTGCAACTTCTCTAGCACCGCATTGTGACCCACCCATCATGCAATTATCAAAATAAAATGAATTAACAATAATCAAATAAAATTTATGGTGTGGAACATTAATAATAAAATTAAAATGAGAAAGATATGTTAATAAATTATTAAAGATTGTTTATAATGATAATATTAATATTAATATTATTTGGGAGTATTATTATTTTTATTACTAATATTAATTTTAAAGTCAATATCCTTAATCATATAATTTTAAGGGTAAGAATTTTGTTTTTATGAAACAGATAATGTTGTTGTTATTGTTATTATAAATATTAAAATTGTTTTAAGTTAGTTTTATTTATTTATTTTAATTATTTTCTTTTATTTAGGGTTTCTTTTACCCCCTCTCTCTCTCTCTCCCTTCCCTCTCTTCCACAAAGCCCCCCATTCTCCCCACCTGGTCCACACCACACCTCCTTCCCTACCCTCCTCCTCATGTGCACCGTTCACCGGACCAACCGGCTCCATGCCCTCCTCCTCGTCTGCGTGGTCCCCTGGACTAGCCGGCTCCCTGCCCTTCTCCTCGCCCACGCCTTCTGCTGGACCAGCCCCCTCCATGGCCGACGCCTCCTCCGGCGCCACCCACCTCTGGTGCCCCGAACCCCTCCGGCGACCACACTCCGACGTCCCAGCTCCCCTCGCACCGACTCACACCGCCCCCACAAACCCCCCTTTCATGACCTATTCGGCCGAGCCCCAAGCGGACTCCCTCCTTGTGTGGCCCACTGAACCAGCTACGCCTCACTCATCTGACAACTGAGAGCTCATCGCGTCCCTACTGTGAATTTACCACAGCACGCGCCTCCTTCTGGTAGTTTATTCCTTCGTTTTGGTAACTTTTTGATTTAGGGTTTTGTGTGTTTTGGCTCATTTTGATGATAGGGGTTCGATATCTTGTTTTTAGGGTTTACTTCGCGTCCATCATGGTGAGACTAGGGTGCAATTTATGTTTTCCTACCAATTTTGTGGTTTTTGATGTTGATGTAGGTGGTTCCATGCCCTTGCATTTTTTTGATAATTTAACTTATTTTTTAGTTAATTTTAACATGTCCTATGATTTAATTGGATGTTGTGAACGATGTTTTTGAATTTTTATTGACATACTCATTTGATGACATTGAATTTCCTAAATAATATAGTCTTCTTTCATGTGTGTGTTATTATATAAATTCATGAAAGTGTATCGTGAATTATTTGAGAGATGAAAAAAAAATTATTGTGCACTTTATTTTAAAATGGTTTTTTTCATGTAAATATTGTTGTTTTTTTAATTGAGATGTTGTGTTAAATATTATTGTTCCTTTTGGGTATTTTATAAATTGTGTAAATGGTTTGTTTAATTAATTATGTAATGTGAAATATTTATGGAAAAGATTTCAGGTTTGTCTGGTTGGTGTTAAATGTGTTTTCTAGGAACTTTGGGTGTGTGTGTTTTTAAATGAGATTTTTAATGGAAATTTGACTGTTTTGATGTGTTGAGATTGTTTTGTACCATTTATTTTTTTAAAAAAAATATTTAAGTGGTTTACTGAATTGTGAATGTCATGCGAACCCTATTTGAAAGATGTTGTAATGTGAGTTTTCTTCTAATGAGGTTATTTTGAGTCTGTTATTTGTGTAAAGTCATGTTGCACTTCATGCAAGTGTTTCAATAATTAGGTGTGTGGTTTATTAAGTTGGGTGAGTAACGAGGAATACATTTTTGAAAGGTTTGGCATGTTAAATGATTTTTGTGTGTGGGGCAGGTGAGTTTTTATGTGTGCAAAGCCATGTGGGTTTTCTAAAAATTATAATATAATTTTTATTTGTGCATTATTTAATGGTGAAAATGGTTGTTTAATTGCACAAATAGTTTATTGAATTTTTAGGTGATGTAAATGGTGTTTGAATAAAGCATTGTTGTGTGTATTATTTCAAAGTGGAAATTATGAGTGAAAATTGAATTTTTTTTAAGTATAGTTGGTATTTTTTCAAATATGGAACTTGTTTTAGCTCAAGGGGAACCCTGTGTATCTAGGTGGGAGGACCGGAAATAGTACGCTAGTGAACGGAGGGGTTTTGACCATGGTTCATATATCATGTTTGACGAGAAAACACTAACAAAACTATATTAGGGATGATTGGGGACCACTAGGTTATGGGTATGATCCCTACTAATGGCTCGTGCATGAGAACGAATATTTTTTATCGTTACTTTTCACTGAGGTATGAGGTTCTAGGGACCCACACGAGCTAGATGAACCTTAGTGGATTTACCCATGGTACTCTTCTATTCAAGTCATAATGCCTTCTGTTGGAATACGATGGACCACTCTGTTGTGTGTGCTCTTTATAAATTTTCTTTTCTGCTTTAAAATGGTATTTGTGAAATGGTTTTTCTTCAAGTGTTCATTCTTAAATCTCAATTTCTAAATGTTTTCTTTAAAAGAGTTTTAAAAATCATGAATTTGAGTAAACATGTTAAATTATCATTTTGATGTTGTGGTATGGAATCTCTTTGTATGGTGGTATCCTATTGGGTCCTTGACTGACACCCTACATACTCATTTGGTTGTATGTAGTTTCTGTTTCTTGTATTTCCCAGGTTGAGGCATCATGCTCAGCGATGATGGTTCAAGTCATTAGTAGCCCTTGTCATGCAGGTCCTTGTTGGTTTCTTGTGGAAGTTGCACCTCTTTTGTTGAATAGAGGTTTGTTATATAGTTTTTTTACCCCTCATTTTAGTACTTGGTGGTTTTTTCTAACATTGAAAATCATTACATTGGAATGTTGTTAAGGGCGTGTTTGACTGAATTTATCATATCATAATATTTAGTTTTTTTGGCCATTTTAATATGTTTAATTTGGGTAAATCATTCCCTTGTTTTATTTTTGATACCCAGCCACTTGTGCTAGCTTGTGGGGATCGGGAACGCCTCACGGGTCTTGTCGCGGACTGGGTCGAGCACCAGGTCGGATGGTGACACAGCATGGTTCATGAAAAAATGGTATCAGAGGTGGTTAAGTCTCTTGGTTCATGTCCAATTAGGAAGAGTCAGGGTAGACTGGAGTTAAGGTTATCGGAACTCAAAGTTCTGACTATGAGTAAGGTTCCTGGCCAGTACACCTATTGGCCGAACTTGTGTTACCAGAGGAAGTTGAGGTTTGTTTGAGTCTTTGGTCATTGCGGCTAATCTTGTTTGGGGTAAATGAAAAGGGAGTAACGTTAATGGTCTCATCGAACTCGTAGGTCTTGGAAAGCCATGTGGTGTCAGTGGCATTGTTCTAGAATACTCTCCATCATGGTGGTGTGACCAATGTATGGCCACCAACCATATGTATGAGTCAACCATCGACACTACTTTCTACTTGATTTGTATTATGTCTCCTTCGGTCCCAAAACCCCATTTTAAAACCCGTATTGGAAAAGTGTGAGAATGGAATTTTAATACAGGAATTGTTCGATCGGGTTCTTGGGTATCCTCATCAGCTAGTGTATGCCCCCATAAAGAGTTAGTGCATGGTTGAAGTGTGACCACACGTAATTCTCTGTGGGTGGATCCCCTTATTGATCAGTGTAAGAACCTTTTCATTGTGAACACCAGAATATGAATTCACTTCTCTTTTTGCAGTCTCATGGATCCTCTCATTTCAGGAGAACATATGCGATAGGGGTTGAAAGAAACATTGGTCACTTAGGTTGCTTGAGTTGTTGAAGGTGGAGTTCAAAATCGTTAAGTCTGTAAGTCCTGTCTAGAAGCAGCGAAAGAAGTTCCTATTGAGAAACGAAGAAGAATTATGGAGTTGTCGATGCAGGTTGTTGTTTTTAAAAGGGCCTTGGGGTATTTTGTGTCCACTTTATTTTGGTGAAGCACTATGTGACAAAAATGGATGCAGAAGCAGGCTATCTTTGATGGTGATGTTTGGGTCTTGGTATGGTCATTCATGGGATTGGAATGTGATGTTTAATTTGGGTGGTTTTTAAATCCGGACTGTGAGGAAGGAGATTCTTCAATCATCAGGGATCTAAACATAGGACTTGATGTGAAGCTGGCGCATAGTTAGGAAACCCCTGGGGTTGTGAGGGACCTCAGTCTAGTGTCCATTTTCAGTATGGGAAATGAAAACAGATTGAGTTTTCTGTGAATCCATTATGTTCTATGCGATCTAGTTGGATGAAGGGGTCATAAGGAACCTGATTCTTTGCTACGAACCAAGTGTTTTCTTCTGTGTGGTTTGGATTTTTGCGGTCAGGCCCTTGTGGTGGGGTGTTAAGCTGTGCAGGAATCCCCCAGGTAAACTCATGTCAGGCCTTCTGTGTCAGTCTGTTTCATCTTTTTAAGCTAGTTGGTCTTTATGATGGGGAGCCCCTTCGGGCTTCCCCATGCTGTCCTTCAGGGTCTTCTACTGAATATTGCTTAGTGGATAGATGAAATGAGTGTTCTTTGGGTGTGGTTTCTTCTTGTTTGTTCTTTCCAATAAAACGGTGTGGTTTTCGTTTAATGGTGCTTGGGGTGTCTCGGTTTGTGAAGTCGGTTTTCATGGGTGTGAGAGTTTATTTCCTTGATCAATCAACTGGATGTGTTCTAACCTTTGAGGTGGGTGAAACTTAGTAGAAATTCCTTTTACGAGTTTCTTGAGGGTTTTCCCTTAAGACACTTTCTCTGACCATGATGTGTTTGCCTCTTTTCACAACTTTTTCATGTGAATTTCATTCAAAACATAATGGCGGTGTCACTTTCTACTTTGGTTATTAAGCCTATGTTTTGGCTTTCCAGGTATGGAAAGCACTATGGTGGGGAGATTTGTCACACCCTTCATTTTTAAATTATTTATATTAATAATTTTTTGGGCATTGAGTAGTTTTGGTCGAGGCCCAACATAAAAGTTTTGAGTTCTTATTTAAAAACACGTGTTTTTCCCTTGAAATCATTTAGTGCACCATGGTCGAAGCCTCACGACCTCGCCCAGCTCACCATGCAACCCACATGATGTTCAAGGATGATAAATATAATGTGATGAATAGTAAAATGAAAATAAAATAAAAATGAGTAGTATAATAGAATTTAAAAGACTATTTTAATTATAATAATATTGTTGAGTATATTGTTATTACCATTAATATTGTTAAGAATACAAAAATATTAATTAAGTTATGAATATTTTAATAATTATCATTATCGTTACTGTGAAATTAAGTTATTATCTTTTTGATTTATTTTATTTGGCCTCAAAACGTTCTGTCGAGGGGTGGGATAAGTCCTGGTTGGATTTGGAGTTTTTTTATAAATGAGTTTTTCTGGGCTTGACAGCATACGATTCCCAGGAGAAGCATAATTGAAAAGCCATGAAAATTCACCAACACCACCATGTGACTCTCCCATCATTAAATTAACCAAATAAAATGAATTAAAAATAAAGAAAAAAAATTAATGGTGTATAAGAATAAGAATAAAAATAAAATGAGAAGGATTTGTAAATAAATTAATAAATATTGTTTATAATGATAATAATAATATTATTATTATTTGGGTCTATTTTTATTATTATTTCTAATATTTATTTTATCATAAATATCATTAATAATATAATTTTAGAGTTAAGAATTTGGATTTTATTAAACTGATAATGTTTTTGTCATTGTGATTATATTTATTAATATTGTTTTTAGTTAGTTTTATTTATTTTAATTTATTTTTTTTTCTTTTTAGGGGTTCCATTACCCCTATCTCTCCCTACACTCTCTTCCACAAAGCCCCCTTCTCCCCACTAGGGTCGCGCTGCACCTCCCTCCCTGCCCTCGACCTCCAATGCTCCATTCGCTGGACTAGCAGACTCCCTACCCTCCTCCTCGCCGGTGTCGTCTGTCGGACTAGTGGGCTCCCAACCATTCTCCTCACTCGCGCCGTCTTCCAGACCAGCCCCCTCTATGGCCAACGCCTCCTCCGGTGCTGCCCACCTCCAGAAGCCTGCTCCCCTTTGGTGACAATGCTCTAATGTCCCGGCTCCCCTCGCACTGCCTCACGCCACCCCTACAACCCCCCCACACGACCTGTTCGGTCGAGCCCCCGGTGAAATCCATCATTGCATGGAACACCGAACTAGCCATTCCTCCCTCCTCTAGTATCCGTGACCTCGTCGTGTCCCTCGTGTGACTCTGTCGCTGCATAAACCACATTCTGGTAGTTTATTCCTTCATTTTGGTAAATTTTTTATTTAGGATTTTGTGTTTTTTGGCTCATTTTGATGGTAGTGCTTTGATATCTTATTTTTATGGTTCACTTCGCGTCCCTCGTGGTGAGAATAGGGTGAGATTGATGTTTTCCTACATATGTTTTGTTTTTTAACATTGAGGTAGGTGGTTCCATGCCCATGCATTTTTTTGATAATTTAACTTGTTTTTTTAGTTAATATTAACATGTTCTATGCTTTAATTGGATGTTGTGAACCATTTTTTAGAATTTTTATTTGCATACTCATTTGATGACACTGAATTACCTAAATAATATTGTCTTATCGCATGTGTTTTTCATTATATAAATTCTTTAAATTGATTAAAGATTTTTTTGAGAGATGAAAAAATACTTTCATGAGAACTTTATTTTAAAATAGTTTTTTTATCATGTAAAAATTGTTGTGTTTTTAGGTGAGACCTTGTGTTAAAACTTTTTGTTCTATTTGGGTGTTTTATAAATTGTGTAAATGGTTTGCTTAATTAATTTTTTGTTTCGAAACATGGTTGGAATGGTTTTCAGGTTTGTTTGGTTGGCGAGGAATGTATTTCAAGGAAATTTGGGTGCGTGTGTATTTAAATGAGATTTTCAATGGAAAATTGGTCGTTTTGATGTGTTGAGATTGTTGTGCACCATTAAAATTGTTTGGAAAAATGTTTAAGTGGTTTACTGAATTGTGAATATGACAATAACCCTATTTGAATGATGTTCTAATGTGTGTTTTGTTTTAATGAGGTGATTTTGAGTGTGTTTTTTGTGAAAAGTTGTGTTGTGCTTCTTGTATGTGTTTCAAAAATTAGGTGTATGGTTTATTAAGTTGAGTGAGTACTACAGAATACATTTTTGAAAGGTTTGGCATGTTATATGTTTTATATGTTGTGTGTGGGTGAGTTCTTGTGTGTGCAATGAAAGGTGGTATTTCTTGAAATTATTTTATAATTTTTCATAGAGCCTTATTTAATGGTGAAAATGGATGTTTAATTGCACAAATAGTTTATTTAATTTTTAAGTGATGCAAATGGTGTGTGAAGAAAGCATTGTTGTGTGTATGATTTCAAAGTGTAAATTATGAGTGCACATAGAATTTTTTTAAGTATAGTTGGTATTTTATAACATATGGAACTTGTTTGAGAACAATGGAATCCTAGGGTATCTGTGTGGGAGGACCGGAAATAGTACCCTAGTGAACGAAGGGGTTTTGACCATGGTTCACTTAGAAAGTTTGACATGAAAACACAAACAAAACTATATTGGAGATGATTGGGGACCACTAGGTTATGGGTATGACACCTACTAGTTGCTTGTGCACAAGAACATATATTTATTATGGTTACATTTCACCGAGGTATGAGGTTCTAGGGACCCACATGAGCTAGATGAGCTTTAGAGGATTTACCCATGGTGCTCTGCTATTCATGACATGGTGCCTTTTATCAGCATATGGAGGACCACTCAGGTGTGTGTGCTATTTATAAATTTTCTTTTCCACTTTAAAATAGTAATTTTGAAATGGTTTTTCTTCAAGTGTTCATTCTTAAATCTCAATTTCTAAATGTTTTATTTAAAAAGTTTTAAAATTCATATATTTGAATAAACATGTTATATTATATTTTTGATTTTGTGGCATGGAATCTTTTTGTATGGTGGTATCCTATTGGGTCCTTGGCTCACACCCTATATACACCTCTGGGTGTATGTAGTTTCTAATTCTTGTATATCACATGTTGAGACATTGTGCTCAGCGATGATGGTTTGGGTCATTAGTGTCCCTTCTCATGTAGGTCCTTGTTGGTAGCTTATGGATGTTTCACCTCTCTTATAGCGTAGAAGTTTGTTATATATTTTTGTTACTCCCCTGTCGTAGTACTTTCATATTTTGTATAATGTTGAAAATCATTAATTTGAAATTTGTTAAGGTCATGTTTGACTGAATTTATAATTTATGAATTTTTAGTTTTTGTTGGTAATTTTAATATGTTTAATTTATGTAACTCATTCCATTGTTTATTTTTTGATACCAAGGCACTTGTTCCAGCCTGTTGGGATCGGGAACACCCCTCGGGTCTTGTCGCAGACCGGGTCAGGATCCGGGTCAGATGGCGACCCGGCCTGGTTCATGAAATTTCAGATATTTAGTGTCAATGTAAAATTTATCATTGTACATTTATTTACCATTTATAAAGTTATTATCACTATTCCCTAAAGGATTATAATATTATAAGATTAAAGATATTTTTTCCATATCTTGAAATATTTTAGGACACATGAGAACCACGAAAAAATGTAAAGGGTAATATTTAGTTGTCATGAAAAATTGAAGATGATATTTCATGGAAGATTATAAAAATCAAAATGAAAACTAAATTATAATTGACATCCAAAAAGAGTTTAGGGTATATCATTAAATAGAATAATAAATATTCACATTAGTTTCCATAAAAGATGTTATCAATTTTTCTTAAATGACTTTCAGGTGTGGAGGTAAAGTTAAATGTAAGAGTTACATATACATACAATAATTAAGTTATTATGCGTTTATTATAATAGTGATTAGGAGGAATGATAAAAAATAATGTAATAAGTGACATTATTTCCAGAAAAAAATTTGGTTGAAGAGTGTTCAAAGTATGTTGATGATAAAATTATAAAGCGTTCTATGTCAAAAACAAAAGTCTATATTGTAACATTTGGTGTTGTTAAGTTAAGATTTTTAAATATGATCATGGATTTTAACAATTAGGTATCTGATTTATAAGTATCACCATTATTAAAACTTACTCACTTTATAAATGTCCGTCACTAAATAGTTTATTGGGGGAGTTTTATTATATGGCCACATAGATATGTATCACATATTACATATTATGTAATGTGCTAAAAAAACAAGAATGTGTGAAAAGCATAAGGCCTCTATGATATATTTACATATATGATATGATAAACAAGTGATTATATTGGTTTTGTTAAGTATTCTTAAATATTTTAGGGATATAAAAATGAATAATATTAAATGAAACCTACATTTTTTCATTCTATCACATTTTTATACCTAAATATATATGGATAGACATTTTATGAAGTGTAATGATAATTGAAAACTTAATGTATGACATTTAGATTATAAATAATTGATGTTTGTCATTGAGTATTATAGATTGTGATGAAATTTATAGGATAGAGTATAGATTATTATAATATAGGGATAAAAAATATTATCATGAGGTAAAAAATGTGATTCTTTAAGTGTGTCAGATGTCTTATAAGGTATACCACATAAAGTGTCATACAAAATTCATTCGTATAATAGGGGTGCATGGATCATATTTGAGTCTCTATTAACTAATTTTAGAAAGATTCATACCAAAATAAAAATCATTATTTGATACCCAACTTACACAAGTAAAAAAATTGAATCTGAAAATAGTGGGTGGATGGGTGTCTTACTGATCCAGAAAATAGTTAGAGATCAACCTAGATGGGGTTTTACTCTTGTATGATTAGAATGGTATTAGAGACCTCAATTTAAGTATACTATGGGAATGTGTGGACACACATAGATACTATAAATTTAAATCTAGATTAGGTACATGTGATTTTATTTTCCAGAAATATGAATTACATGTGATATATACATATATTAGTATTGTCTATTCTCTGAGAATCAAGTAAAAATGAGTTCAATATATAAGATTTAAATGTTCCAAGTATAATGGTCACTCGATGTCTTGGATAAATTGAAAATAAGAGAATGATCATTTTCATAGGAAGAAAATTAGTTGACAAAGGTATATAAATACATGTATTTAATGGAGATCAAGAAAAATCCCTTTATAGATTGAGTATAATTGACACTTAGCTAGTAGAAACTATTTTATTACATATATTGATCTAGATATTAATATTTACATTAAATTGTATAAAGAGATATAGGCTCACCATTTTTGGTTCACTAAATGGGGATGGATTTTGATACAGAGAGATACTCTAAAATTGTTTTGGATGGTCATTCACAGGGCATTACATATGATGTGATACATGGGGAAGATAAATATATCATTCTAAATTTGTTATAAAAGATATTATAATGTAGTTCGGGATATGGTTTAAATGGTCATTGTATACGATACCATAGAAGATGATGGGATAATATAACACAATGTTATATCATTTGACACACACAAATATGATTCTAAATACAACATACCATTATTACCAATCCATTAATTTCACAGAGTCAATAGGAATTACCAAAATATTAAAAATTAAATAAAATAGTTTATATAAAAAAATATATTGAAAAAAATTGCCCAATATTATTTGATGTATTTATATCATTTTAAAATTTATTATCCCTAAAAAACTTATTTTCTTTTTTTGAGAAAATAATATATTAAAATATTGAATCTTTTTGAATTGTTTTAAAAAATATAAACATAATTTTCTAAATTCACATGCCACAATTATATTAATCTGATATTTTTAATATTTCAGGATAAGTTTTATTTTTCAATCAATACCGAAGAATGTATATTTATATTGATTTTTTTCCATTTCTAGAGTTTAAAAAATCCATCCTATAATAAATTAAATAATAAAGATATATTAGTTGATATTTATTACATGTAATACAATTAAGGTCATTATGACAAATTATATGTTGGATCTTAGTATAAACACTTTTTATAATCATGAGAAAATTCTGGAAAAAAATATTTTTTATCATCTTTGTCAGGATTAATATTACACATAATTGAATGAAATTTGATAAAATAAATTCGATATTTTGAATCAGAATAGTTGATATATTCCTAAAATATCAATATAATATTGGTTCAAAATGAATATTAAAAATAGTAAAGAAATTACCCCCGTTAAGGTGGAAACTTCTTTAATAAGTGGAGATAAACTTAGTGGAAAAAGTATATTTGACAATTAAACATGACTAAATACTATTAGATGTAAATATTTAGACCTATTTCTAAAACTATTTTTTTATATTTATACATTTTGAAGCATGTTTTTTTATTAGGACATTATTATAATAGGGTTATGTTACCACTAGATTCATTCCATAAAAACACTTATGGATAACCACCACTAATAATAGTTGGTGGCCATGTTTTTAGTGACTACATAAAACTAATGTTAAGACTAAACTATTATAGATAGTTATTTTAACTATTCTAAAAATGGTTTTACCAGTACACTACAATGATGAAAATAATTATGGCTAAAAGTGATCGAACTTTACTAGCACTCGTAAAAGCACTGATAAAGTGGGCCTTTATCATAGGTTTTAAATGGGCACATAAAGGGATCCTTTATATGTGCATTATTTTATCAATAATAAAGGGTTATTTTACCAGTGATTTTTTTAGAACCAATAATGGCCATGGTGTAGCTGCAAAGCTACAAAATACCAATAACAACAATCAAAATAAAAAATAAAAAAATTGAAATACAATTATACAAGAAATTTAATTGAAATAAAAATATAGCATTTCAGTAAAATTTAAAATTAAAATTTTATATAATAATTATTTATATTGATGAGATATTGGAAATTAATCCAAAAAAATACAACCAATACAAATAATAATTATCTTATTTTATGATTTATCCAAATATCAACCCCTATATAAAATTGTCTCCTTGTAATAAAACCAATGTTGATTTTAGTAATATATATATAAAATAAAAAAATTATAATGCTAATGTTATATAATCCACATATGTTAAATTATATTGTATATTATATATATATATATATTAATGATATATTTTGCATTAGATTGATGTGAGGTCAATTCCTACACATCAAAAATAATATATGGATCATTTCTCTATAGTATGAAAACAATATGTTCTATTTTTTTTGGTTTTTGGATATATGATAAATGTTTTAAACTGAAATGGATCTTTTATTTATAAAACATATAATTCTAGTCATACCAGATAAAACATGTATGAGGTTGAAATTTGATCAACTTTTACAAGTCATAAATTAATTCTAGATCATTAACCTAAAATTCGAAAAAAATGAGTGTTATTTCTTGGTTTTGGAAATGTAATACACATTTTTTATTAAATGACACTTTTTATTGAAAACATGCACATCAAGTCATTCCAACAAAATTTTATATAATATTGATGTACAAAAAATTCTTGCACATCACAATTTAATTATGGATCACTGTTCTAAATATTGAATACAATCTAAGATATTTTTCATAGTGTTTGCAATTTGATGCATTTTTTACTCTAAAGTGACACTTTTATATTGTAAACAAGCACTTTAAGTCATACTCACTGAATCCTTTATCAGATTGATTTTTGGTAATATAATAAATTTTATAAATGATTTATGGATCATTTTACTAATGTTTAAAGACAATCCAAAATTAGTGGCTCAGTTTACGCTATTTGACATGGGTTTAAAACTAAAATGAACCTTATAAATTGAAAAAAAACATTTCATGTGACATCTACCAAATAATCTATCTAGTTAATTTATATTAAATTTCAACACATCAAAAAAAAATTATGGATAATTTTCCTAATGTATAAAACAATTCATAAAACCTTTTAGCCATTTTTGGCATTGATGCATGTTATAGACTAGAATAATACTTTTATAATGAAAACACAAACTTTGAGTAAAACCAACCACATCGTGTTTCTTATTTTTGGGAGGTGAAATTATACATGTCAAAAATGAATTGTAAATTATTTTTACAATTTTTGAAAATAATATGATCTCATTTTATCAATTGTGGATATATAGTGCATGTTTTAAACATAATGGATTTTTCAGTATTGAAAAAATGAACATTGAGTCATACTAGTAAAATAATATGTTATATTAAAATACATTTTATTCTTACACATCTCTAGTAAACTCTGGTTAGTTTCCTTAAATTGTTAAAAAAATATGAATTTTGTTTCCCATTTTTATGTTTTCCATGTGTTTTTTGAACTAGAATTTGAATATTTAATTTAAAACATACACTCCATGTCATATCAGGCACACCATCTATTAGATTGATGTATAATTGACTATTAAATGTGTAAAATCTATTACGGATTGTTTTTATAAATTAACCTCACAAATTGAATGTGTTATATTGGTTTTGATTATGTATCGTCGGCCTTGAACAAAACTGCCACATCTAAATTGAAAACATGCAATTTGAGTCATACCAACCTCATCATGGGTAAGATGGGAATGTGGTCAATTCCTAAATGTAAAAAATAATGATGCATTTTTTTCTTAGTTTTTTATGGTAAACTGTGCTTGTGTGATTGTTTTTTGATAGGTTCCATGCATTTTAAGCTTATATGGAACTTCTTTATTGAAAACATTTAAATTGAGTCATATCGGGAACATCATGTTCTAGAGTGATATTAAGTTGAGTAATAAATGTCATAAATGACATATGGATAATTTTCTGAATGTATCACAACAATTTGAATACGTTTTCTCAATTTTGAGTATGTCACGAATGTTTTGAACTAAAATGCCAGTTTTAAACTATAAAAATACACATTGAGTCATATTGGGAACATCATCTCCCAGATCTGGGTGAAGTTGATTCAAATATGTCAAAAGTATGTTTTGGAAAAATTTTATAATTCATCAAGTAAATATTAATGTGTTTTCTTAGTTTTGAGTATTTGGAATATGTTTGGATCAAAATAGAAAATTTCAAACTAAAATCAAGAACATAAAGTCATATCAGGAACACCATGTATCAGATTTTTGTGTAGTTAATTACTACATATCAACAATTACTTATGGATAATAATTATAAATTTCTAAAAAATATGAATGTGTTTAATTAGTTTTGAGTTTCTGACATGAGTTCTGAACGAAATTGTCAATTTCAAATTGAAAACACACACATTGTGTCATACCAGACACATCATTTATAAAACTGAGGTGACTTGGTATCCTAATAAAAAAATTAAATAGGGATAATAACCTTTAATTATAAAAATAATATGAATGTTTTTTCTCTATTTTGATCATGTAATGTGTTTTTTTAAATAAAATAAAAATTAAAAAAATAAAAACATACACTTTGAGTCACATAAAAAACATTGTTTGTTAGATTGATGTGTAGCTAATTTTGGTGTGACTGATTCCTATAATATTTAAAATAATGAACATGAATAATCATTAGGGAAGTAATACATTTCTTCCAATAGTTATAAAATCCCTTAGATGATGCATCCTTATGATTCACTTCATATATTATGCAGTATGCGGTTTCCTCTTCCTCCTAAACAGACATGTTATCTCTTTTCTATATTTTGTAGATATTTGATAGAAAATTATGTAATCCCAAAAGATATTTAAAAAAATAAATAAGTATCAGATTAAATTTTTAATTTAATTAAATTAAAAATATAAGATAAAATGATGACAAAATTCAATAAATATATAGCCGGAATTCACCTTTTCATGATGAATGTATAAATTCATGACCTATTTTTATATCTCCATTATCTCTATTGTAGCCCCATTGTCCAATATCTCATGAGCACAATATGATTTAGACATGTTACTAATAATGTCAAATCATATTTCTTTTGACCCCCGTTATACTTATCATTGATAAATAGGTCAAAAATAATATATATGCATTACGATACTAATTTTTCACATCCCAAATATATCTGTATGGTCAAATACCATACTAGATCAAAAGCATAATAGGTAATCCCCTAAATTGGATTTCTACATATATTATAACACCATGTACTCTTCGCACTCATCACTAATCAAATTTAATTCGTATTTTGAGTATCTAGATTTTTGGAAGTCTTGGAAGTAGTGATAAAATATAGACAAAAAATGACTAAGAAATATTCTTAATTAAGTTTTAATTACCTTCTCAGATTATATTTTCTCATATTCTACTCTATTGATTGTACATGATATATTTCACTAATCTTAAAATAAAATATCCATAATTAAATTTTTTTATCTTTGTTAATACACTGAATAAAAATTTAAAAAATGATTAATTTGTTTTTAAATATGTTTATATAGTCAAATACTTCTATATACACCATAATATTTTTAAAATTGAATAATTCCATAGGCTTATTATGCTTAGTCAGTGACCAAATACCATGATTTTGATGATATTTTTATTTCTCCCTACCATTACAAAATTCTCATTAAAACAGAAACTAAAAAATATAATTCAATTATTACCAATAAAATTTTGACTTTAGTGCATCAAAAAATAACAATACACATAATGTGTTGTAAGTTTGATGGAAATACATGAATTGGATCAAAAAAAACATTTTCAGAATCCAATTTTATTGTGATCAGCATCTAGTGCTTCTTAAAAAAAAATTAATAAATAATAATAAAAATATATTTCTTATGATTATATTGTGTATTTTTACCCCTAAATTCTGTTAATAAATATGAGTGTTATGTTAGTTATTTTCTCCTTAAAAACATCACTTAGTTCACATTTTTTCTTATTATTATCTAATACTTCAAGAGAAATTTCATGTGCGGAAATGGTACTAGGATTAATGATTACAAATTGTGTTTTTCAAGGTTTTATATTTATATATGTGTAATAATAATTAATATAGAAAATATGAATTGTTTTTCAATTTAATAATCATAGCAGATAATTTTTTGTATTGATGGATTTTTGAAAATATTCCCTATAAATTTATTCACAACTAAGTCTCCCAAATATTTAAACATTAAAATTTCATTTATACTCCTGATACAAACCACATCTGTAATGACACTTACAAAAAAATTCAAATTGAATATAGGACTCAACTCCTTCTTTGAATATGGTTTATGTGTGAAATTTTAATATTAATATATGTTGTTGGGGAAACGGTGAGGAGAAGGTAATCCAACATGGTTATTTTGTTTTTTTGGTTCATTCACAAGATTTTATTAATCCGAACTTCCATTTAACCATTTTTTTCATCCATTTATAATACCATACATTATTTTAGACCTATAATAATCCACTCTGAAGATGTTTTTCTTTTGAAAAAATTGTTAAGGGCATACCTCGTGTGATTTTATAATATTAGATGACTATGTTATGAATGTTCCAATAGTATAATTGAATTTTGAAATATCATGATATTAAACGTGAATAGGAAACTCATCTATAAGCTCATCAGATATTTCAATCCCCACTTTCTTGTGATCTTTTAGGAGTTTATTGTTTCTTAGAATGTCTCCTATGATATTATACACAGTACCCATAAAAAAAATACACATAGGTGTTGATGGATATAAATCATGAAAAAAACAGCCTATAATATTTTTAGTAATACAATGTTATCGAAAGTTATTTGATTAAAAATATAGAGAAATAATAATGGGATAATTGATTAGATCAAGTAAGGTAGGTGGTTAAGGGGAATGTATGGACTGAAATATAGTGGGTTCATGTGGATCTACATTTATTGATATTATCTCCACTGTAGATTCACATTGATCCTTTTGTATACATTATCAACCAAAACATACCCGATAATTATATCTTTTAAAGAATCAATTTTATCCGGATGTCCTCTCATTATCTCATATGTATCTCCCTGAATCACTATCTTCCCAAAAATATATTTGAGATGTAACTCTAAAACATTATCCTCTAATGTGGCTATATTGTTATGCGACATTAAAAATACTAAATGGGGTTTTAATTTAGATATAGTCAATATTGATTATTCATTCTAAATAGTATAAAAAATACAAAAAATATATTTTTTATGTGATTTTTTTATAAAGTGCAACAAATTACTATTATTTCATACATATATATGCTTTACATACTTCTTAAATGTGTTCATCAACCAGTTTACCTTCTCTATGTACGCAAGACTCCTTTCATAGCACATGATGTGGGATAAAGGAGGATTTAAATTTTTACTCATCAATGTACATATAAATAATGTAAATATAATGTTTCATATCACACACAAAAATATTATAGATGTAAAATAAATACTATTTTATTTTCAAGTTTAGTGTACCCCATCCTTGCTTTATGTTATGTGTATAATGCTTTTGTTGCATATTGATAATTTTCAACATTTCCTTTCAGTTTCATAAATTAGTTTATTAATTAAATTTATAGCATAACTAACTTACAATATAATATTATCTAATACATTTCACAAAAATATGATTTCTCGTCACGATAACTAATGAGTGATTTATAGGTATCTTGTTTTATAATTTGTGCATACATAACTGGTTTGGTTTGTTTTTAAGTTTCCATTAGTATCTCTAAGAGGATGCTTTTCAAGAAGAATTCATAATCCCTTTTGTGATTTTCTAGTGTCAATTAAGATATATTTCTTACATAAATCATATAAAATAAAATAACTCTAAAAGAGATAATAAAGAATAAATCCTTGTTTCACTATAATTTTTTTATTAAAATAAAGAATGTATATGGTAACATTTACTTAATATGTTTACAATGGGTATTTTTAAATACATGAAGTACAAAGTTCCATTTTTCAATATTAATTGGCACATTATTCTTATTGAGATCCCAAAATAACTAATGAACATTTACTTTTTGGGGTCAATAGGTTATCTTAGTTGATTCCAACCAACCTCAAATTTGATATCTTTTCTCCTTACCTAGATAATTTTATTTAACATAGTAATTCTATATCATTTTTTTCTTCAACTTTTTACTGATCCCCTACTAGATAATTGACCTATTTATTTTCTATATCTAAGACATAAAATACTCAGACTAATTGTGATGCCATTATAAATGGTTCATCCTTTTAGCCTTCCATAATAAAATCCACCTTTAAAAAACTAAATTCATTGAATTTATTTGAAATTATATTGTTAACCCATTTTAATTGATAATTTTGCACTTTATGTATTGTATAATCCATCTTATAAATTGATTTGAGGATGTTGAAATATAGAAAATTCACATATATTGTTTTTCTATTCCATGAACTAGATACAAGCATATATTTATCCATAAGTGTAACTCCATTATTTTTTATCATATTACATTCATCTTATTCCTTTGTGTAGAACATATACTGATTAATTAAAAAAACAGCGTAATATATAATATTTTCTTTTAGTCCCTCAACTATACCTCGAATCCACTCCAAAAATTGAATTCATATTTTTAGATAACTCATAATATATATAATTTTAGAACTAAACTATAAATATTTTATTATCTATGTTTGATATCCATCATTCATGCCTTTATGGATTAAAATTTCATAGAATCACACTTTGTGATTAAACATATGGGGAAACCTCTACACTATTCTATAAAATGTAAAGGTGATATTTCACTTGCTCTGTGTTGGTAAGTGTAACAACATCTCTTCCAAAATTCTATTCACCCATAAGGTGTCTTCTATAATGAGTCTTTGGGAGACTGATTCTATCAATATATAATAGGAAACTTGTATATAATTCCATGGACTCTACATTAATATATTAATCTGTAATATAACACTGTGGAAAACATTGATTATTGATGTACCCATTAAAAATAAACAAATATCGTTTAATGGGATACATCCATCTATAATGTGAAGGAACACATAGTACAACCTCTCTAACTAAGTGAACCATTAGGTGGAAAATTTAATAAAATAATCATTGTGGGAATAATATCTCAAATTCACCTAATATGATCACAATACCATTATTCATGATTGGAAACATCACTAGGTCTACAAATTTATTGTACATGGATTTTAAAATGAATAATATTTTGTTCAATATATGGAGTACAGTTTTTGGAAGAATTTAATGCCATGTGATGAGAATCAAATCCTATATCAAAATAATAAATTCATGTTATTTTAGAATGAATAAATTAAAATTATTCATTGACATGAAATTCATGATATTTTATGAATAAACCTTTCAGTATTTTACACCATTAAAAAATTTATTTTTTTATTTTTCTTGTTTGGATGGAGTGTTAGTTTTTGTAGGATAAAATTTTACATTTCACCCATCATCGATGATAAATAATCCCTTATACCCAATATAATCACGTCCAACTTATCCTTTATACCATATTTGGGTTTTAAAGGAAAATTAAATAACCTTCCAATAACACTATCAAAGAAATTTGTTTCTATATGCATGACATGAAGAAAGTGTTTTATATAAAAAAATCTATCACAATAATTCAAATAAAATTGATATTTGTTCCTATCAGATTTCATAAGGTTTTTTAAAAAAATTTACCAAATAAAGTGTAAATAAAACATTATTGAACAATTGATCACCTGTTATTGGACACGATGTAGCTCTATGTTTGGTATTCCCATCGAATGATGTCATCCAAGATCTATATTTATGTTGTTGAGAAAAAAATTTTGATTTCATAAAAAAATATTCTTTGAGTTATTCTTCAATAAAAAAAGTTTCTATATTCCTTTCCAATGCGATAACATAATATTCCATTAATGTTATAGCCTGAATATGTTCCATAAGTAGGAAATTCATTTATCATCCTATAAAACATGACCCCAATGAGAATTATTAACTTCTATGAGAATAATAAGTTGTAATGCATGTATCCAACATCAATTTCAAATATTCTATAAATGGATAAAAATAATCTTAAAAATCATTACATAGTTGTTTTTTCCGAATATAATAATATAAAACATAATGTATTTGTGCTTAATGCATAACCAATGGGACAAATTATAATTTACCAACACAATTGGACATGTACTTTAAGTACCAACCCATTCACAAAGGGATTTATTTCATCTATATATATAAGGAAGAAATATTTTAATCAAATCATTTCTCAATTTAAGATACTCTTAATCAATTTCTTCTAATGAGGAGATAATTAAATATGATGTGGTTTACCATGGTTAATTCATGTATCTTATGTTTCGTGTCAATGGTCTCATGGATTCCTAACATCCATATAGTCATTTAATCCCTAGAATGATAAGAAACTACCACACAAATTTTTAAGTACATGATTTATCTTTATTGATTCATGTGACACATAATAATTTTTTTGAGTAATTCATGGTCCTTTTAAAACAATACGAAATCATTTGTACATGCATGTTTTTTTTGGATCATGTCCATTGAAAATATAATTCATTTTGAATTATATCTTGGATGGATGGATGAAGGTCATCAGCAATTTTGATTCTCATTTCATACATATGATCCCTATCTTCATTTACACTGGTATTCATGTAAAATGATCTTCTAAACATAGTATATCATCCCAATCTATGTGTCAATTCAATTTCTCTCTATGTTTTGTTCAATGTTTATAGCTTCGATATATTACTTGATAAATAAAATTTTCTTCCAATACTTCTAGACTAATTTTTCATGAATAAAATAACATAAACACTAATGGAGTATTTGAGAACATTCATATTAATGATCTGTTGAACACATTATGATCTATTTAACTCAATCATCATACAATTTTTTCAAACAATTATCATGCATTTATTTTCGATTCATATTCAGCTTATTGTATTCATTAAATATTCATTTAATATGATAAATAAATAAATACATATAATATATTCATAATAAAATGATAATGTTAAAGATAATTATAATAATGGGGACCCAACATTTGAATGTTATTTTGGATAATTTTTAATAAGTTATCATTTTATACAAGGGTGAGACTCTATTTCTAGTGAATATGAACTAGGGAACTAAAAATGGAAATGTAGGTGAGTTAACCTACTTAATAAAGATTTATATGTTTAAATTATGCACACAATCGATTTATAACATTATTAGAAGACGAAAATTGTAACTGAACATAAGGTTAGAGTTTTTTTTGAAAAATTCGTAGCATAGATGTTCATGGAAATGAGAATATAAAATGGATTGTGGTACTTCTTCCTAGTAATGGATGAAAAATGGGAGAATTATTTTATTTTGATCCATGGGAGGTGGAATCATACGTATAACTTGCAGCGAATTACCATATGCTCATTATAAAAACCCTACATAATTATCATTTGAAATCCCCACCTTTCATGATAAGTGGGTAGAGTTTTTGTAGTGCACAGATGGTCCTTTAATCCACATCCTCATTTATCCATGTGCTCCATGTAATTGGAGAGTGATGTTTGAAAAAGAAGATATCACATATTATTAATTCAATGATATCTCTTATGATTAAATAGACATACATGATCTTGGAAAATATTGAGTGATTAAAATTAACAAGAGGGTTTATTTTTTGTTTATTCATTTTTTTACTTGGTATGTAGTGGGATAAGTTGTGTTTTAGTGACAGGATGGTTAAGATCCAAAGTTTATATTTTATAAGATGGTGAAAACATTGATAGGGCCCAATCACATGGTCATGATAATCTAAAATTTAAAGAAACTCTTGAATTTACATAAAATTAACTATACATATTGGGAAAGGGTTCTAAATATACTAGGAAAACTGAAGAAATATATAATTAGTGTTTCAAAAATTCTTCAAATTTACTTAATTCAGATAGCTGGGATGATACCTCAAAGAATGGAATTTAAAATTTTATAAATATATATGGAATCCTTATTCTACTTTTTGACATATATTTTATTAATTTTTCTAAAATAAAAGGTGAATTTGTAATACAAAATTACATTGAAGTAATTTAAATGCAGATATATTGTACATTTCTCTTCAAATTTTCCAATTTCTACCAAAAAAGAATGTGAAAATGAATATGATATAACAAGAAGTTAACTTAATAGGAAATCTAGTAGGCTTATCCTTTTAAAGATTCCCTCATAAATAAAATATAAGAACTTATAAAATATCATAAACATAAATTTATTTTCTAAATTTAATGATGAATAATATGGTTATTATGATATTGAAGTTGAAATTGTATGTAAATTAGTGGAGGGCTATTAAATTAAAAAGTTAATGACGATGAGCTCCCTATTGATAACGATAATGGTGATTAAACTGGTGAAAAATAAGAAATGATGATCTCCAAATGGGATCAGAAGATGTGGATGAGCATGATAATATAAAAAGTATTGGGATTATTTTTTCAATTAAAGGATAAAAATGGAAGAGTTTTTTGATTTTAATCCATGAGAGAAGAATGGATACCTAAAACGTGGCCTATTCTCTGTAAAATTTTTTGTTTGACCCAAACCCTTAATCAAACATTACATTAGTATTTATAAAGATTATGAATGTTCTAATGAACAACACTTGTTAGTGGCCCAATATCACATATGACAAGTATCGGTCACCTGAACTTTCACACTCCTTAAAAATTCCAATTTGAATAGGTTGATAACCAAGAAGTGTTTGATGGTGGTTTCATATCAGGGATATTAAAGGGTGATTACATGTGTCGAGGATAGTATACGAATGATATATTGACTGAAAAAGTAGAATTGGTGATGCTGACTACATATATACATTTTTAAATAAATTATATACATCGATATAAATCAATTTAAATGAATAAATAAAGGATGTAATAATATAATATTCATAAATGGAATTTGAAAAAATTTAATAAAAAGAATATCTCTAAATATTATTTAGTTATGGGGTATTTTAATAAAATGATTTAAATTTTAAAATAATTCCATTTACTCTTCATATGAAATTAATCAACATGATTTTAAAAAATAATCTTCAACTTATTTAATGTTTCACTCTATAAAATGGAAAACTATAATTCAAAACTATAATTATAAGACATAATAAAGAAAATAGCTCATTATTAAAAAAAAAATCAAAAACCCACTATATATTAAATACAGATCAATTTAACTTCAAAGGATACATTTATTGAAAACTTCCTCACATAAAACTCTCTAAACAATTATTTATTATCAATTTTAATTATAAATTCAGCGCAACAAAATTTAAAAAGATTCATATGTACACCTCAAAAAATTTCAATAGTACAATTGAAAATTATGGACTAAACAAATTTAAAATATAAACTCACAATGACTACAAAATGTAGAATTTATTTACGCTTTTATAAAATCATATAGAAAAATCAAACAATGATTGATTTATGTGAATCCTAAATAGATAGATCAACAACATGTAAAAAAATGGATCCAAATAAAAAAAAGATTCGTTTTAGAATAACAGTTAATAAGAATGAGGGAAAGGTAGAGTGTGGAGCAATAGTGGCTCGAGGCCAGAGAGATTGTGTGGACAAACAAGGAGGCAGAGCGAGGAAAAATCATTCAGGTGCATCGTTCAAATATTATGGGAAAACTAAAAATTCCCAAAGAAGAACTTAAAAAGTAGAAATTTCAAATAGTGAAAAAGAAGTCACATACCATGAGATTTGAAAGTGGTTATTATACTGAGTATGATAGAGGCAGATTAAGAGAGAGCACACAATGAGGGATATCATGTAACGGTAAGGGATAGTGGTCATAAGGGGGTTCAACAATGATGAGGGAGAGCAGTAGTGAGGTTTTTGGTCCATGAGAGCTTGAATGGTATTAGATAATTGGTTTGTTTATGGTTCAATTCATAAGACTTTGTACAGTTTTATCAACACTAAAAAAGCATAGATAAAGATGAGTTTTATCAGCAATAAAATAATAATAATTGATAGAACTACTATTTATCAATGGAGATAAAGATGTATCATTATCATCACTATAATTTTAGTGCTAATAAATATTGGTTTTATGAGTGCTCAATATTAGAGTGCTGAAAAAGACCTACCATTATCAACGCTATAGAAGCACTGATAAAGACCTATATAATCAATATTAAATAATATAATTAATATAATAAAAAATTAAAATATCAATAATTATAAATATATATTATTATTTATATAATTATATTTATATAATAGTAAATATATATTTGTAAATATAATTATTAACAAATATAAATAAATATAATTATAAATATATTTAAAAAATTTCAAATATGTATTTATAAATAAAATTATAAATATATAATAATAATAATTATTATAATTATAATTATATATATATGAAAATATATTTAGAAGTATCTGTATATAAATATAAATATATTTATATAATTAGATATGTTTATATAATTATATATACTAATATTTATATTTAAATAAATATTCATAAAAATAAAAAAATTACATAAATATATTTAATATAATTTTATAATTATTTAAACATAAAATTTTTTATTTAGAATTACCTAAATAAATTCATAAAAAATATTTATTTATTTAAAATTATAAATATATAGTTTATTAAATATATTAAATTTACTTATATAAATAAGAAAATAAATATTTTTTTGATATATATATATATATATATTATGTACATGGGGATATAATTACAGCAAATCACAGACACATGCACCTCACCCACATGCTGATGGGCATGACATTACCCCCCACCCCCAAGGGATAACCCAAACATCAAGATTAATTTATTCCCCAAATGCCCATACATACAACCCATAGGGCCAGGACCATCATGCACTAAACATCCAAGCGTCATTATGAACATGAAGACTATACCACCTCCTACAACATTGTCATGAAGTAGACATATGCATGGTTTCCATAAATTATTCGTCTCTTGTGTGACAATGATGACCAGGCTCATATATGACATATGTTCTCCCCATGCTGCCAATCCATACCCGCCACAATCTCGCTTGACTGGTATGGTTATGCCATATATGACTATCATACCACCAACCCCACCATCGAGAGAGGGTTCACCAATCCCAAATAATGATCAACACGCCAACCTAATGCCCTACCGCTACATCAAATCTATCATCCTCCATATAATTTTTATTCTTACTACCTCTGCGTCACCACAACACTGAACTGTGTCCATAAAGTCACCACAAATAGCCATCCCCACTGCAACACTGTAACTACATCGAAAGATTTCATCATCTTCAACCCTTTCAACCTTCAATCCAGTGTCGCCTATTATTCCCAGCACTGACACCATCCACCATCATCTGACACATCACATTTCGCAACCATTCAATAGGTCTGATGACCAACCCCAAGCTCACATTCCTTTTTCTACCACTCTTCTAAATGACGTTTATGTCTCTAATCATCGATCTCAACGGCCAATCCCCCACTTGTTATTCCCAGCGTTAGCACCTTCCACTAGCTTGTCTGCCTTGCCAGTGTTCGCTCATCGCTCTACCAACCAGGAGAAGTGGTTTCCACTTCCTCATGTCTTTACTGCACTTTCCACTACTACATCCCATCCACAATAATTATATGACAAATTTAATTTCCACAAACATGATGCATCAAAATCACAATCTAGTCCGTCAACTAATATCTATCGCTGCCCTATGATCAATGTCACACAACATCACATCATAGATAAATCAACCTATCTCAAATATGTAGAAATTATAGAAATTGATATAAAAATTAAATATTGATATATATTGAAATGAAAATGAATATAAGTTGAAAATATTAAAAATTAATATAGAATATTTAAAAATAAATATAATAAAATGACTAAATTCTAAAAAAATAAATTATAAAAATATTTAAAATGAATAGATAATATTAATAAAAATAATATTAAAATTGGATAAATAAATTTTTCTAATGAAAACATTAAATATTTAATATATTATATAACTAAATGAAATACAAAAATGAATATTAAAAAATGAATAAATTACATAAATATTATTTGTGTCTGCTTCTATATTAGAACACATTAACTATGTAAATGTCTGTGTGTAATTATTGTGTATATATATATATAGAAAACAAGTTCAATATATTTTAAATTGAACAAAATTATATAATACAAAACATATGTTATTGAAATAAATAATAATAAGAATGACTAAATTTTAAAAAATGAAAATTTGTTTTTAATTATATAGATTATTAGATGAAATAAGTAATGTATATTTATATATACATATGTTAAAATGAAAATGAATACATATTAATTATATATATAAAAACCATTATTAAAATTTTTTATGTTATTGAATAAATAGGTATAAATAAAAATTACAAATGGAATGAATTGAAAAAATATTGAAAAATGAAAAAATGAAAATGAATAAACTAAAAAAATATATTTAAAAATAAATATCATTAATGAATAAATTATATTAAAAATGGATAAAATCAAAAATAATGTTTAAATTTAATTAATAGTATATATTTAATAAAAATATAAAATGAATTTAATTTTTTGATTAAAAAAATATTATATATATTAAATATGTTATGTCAATAAATAGAAATCTAAAATGAATATTAAAAATTTAATAAATTAATGAATATTTATGTGTGTGTTATTTATATATATAAATGAATTAACTCTATATATGAATGTTTGAAATTAATGTAACACACATTTAATATATATTAAATTGAAAAAATAAACAACATTTAATGAAACATTCATTAAATGATACAATTAGTTAGTATTTTTAAATAATTTTAATTTATAATTATACTCTATTTTCCCTAAATATATGACTTATTTAATGTAAAAATACATATTTTGTATTATATAAATCATATTTAAGTAAATAATATATATATATATATAAGTATTAACTATATTAATAAATAATTATGTCTAAAAAAATTTATATTTAATAAATTACAAAAATTTTAATCAAATAAATCATTAAAATATTTAAATTATAAAAATAGTAAACAATCACTAAAAATTATCACTGAATAAATAATATTAAATTAATGCATGAAAAAAGGAGTGATTTTAATGAAAATATGACTAGATTGAAGAAATATTTAAAAAATGAATATGCGACTAAAATATTTTAATTTTTAATTTATTTATTTTATTTTATTCAATTTAATATATATTATTTTTTCTATTTATAATATATATATATATATTAAATTTATTCATATTTATTAATAACTGTTTCATTAGTAAATTTTAATATTTTTTTTAATTTATCCATTTTTATTTTTTATTTGTTTAATTATTACTTTTTATACATTTTATATATTTATATTAAATATATACTCTATTACATTTTAAAATATATATAATTTAAATTAATTTATTTTATTAAAAAAAAATTCATTAATAAATTTTTTCATATTTTTTCATATTTATTCATTTCTAGTTATTATTTGATTAATTATTTCTGTTATTTCAATTTTTTAGTATATATATTTTTTATTTTATTTTTTATTATTTAATATAAAAAATGTGTGCATGGGCCGACAAAGAAGCTATGTCGCATGAAGGAGGCCACATGTATGGGCCGGAATAGCAGGCTGGACAGGTGGGTCGACACAAGGATAGGCCAACTCAATTGGACCATGTGTGGGATTGTGTATGAAGGTATTGATCCCTCGTAGTTATGGCATATTGTGTTGTAGGAATTCCCAAGCTTGTATAGTGTGCCTCAAAAAAATGATAAATCGAATGTGGGATGATGTTGTATGGGACAACCCTATATTAGCACTAAATAAGTGATGATAAAGGCCACCATTTATCTTCACTAAATAAAATCACTGATAAAGAATGACCTTTACATGTTCTTTAAAAAGTACTGATAACGGGTGGTCATTGGCAGTGCTTAAAAATCCCTAATAAATGCTAACCACTATAAGTGCTAAATAAAAGTTCTACTAAAGACCAAACTTTATTGGAACTTTAATCTAGTGCTGATATAGGCTACCGATATTTAGTTTAGGCATTGTTCTAGTTCCATCTCCACCCCAATACCCCAAAATGGAGTAGGGTTACTTCAGAATGAAATATATACGAAAAGTTTTTATCTAACCATTTACTATATGTTGTTGGCTAAAATTCATATAAAATGATTGTTTATTTGAAAACATGATATTTATTCAACATATCAACTAAAATTAAAAAGGTTTGTAGCACACCTACATCGTAGCTCCATATATTTCATTTCACTATAGAAAAAATATAGAATATCACAATAATTGACACTATTTAGAGTCTTTGTTTTATACTAAATAGTGTTTTTACTCCAGTTAAGCACTCAGTTGGTGATGGTTTAATGGAATTATCTTTGATTATAATCACTACTAATGATAAAAATAACCATCTCTCCAATTATTGAGATCAATATCCTAGGGATTCCTATGAATTTGGTGTTCCTAGTTGGTTTTTATGTTTTTCGGATCCACAGAGGTGTCACTGATCTTGGGAGTCTAATATAATACTTTTTATCAGTGGTGAAGGTTTTTTATCAACCAGATGATCATCAAAATGGGGATTGACCATGATAATCAATTATGGTGCCTCTCGATTATAGAGAATAAAAATATCCTATTATTGAGACAAAAAATGGAGACACTTTCTTTATGTAGTATATTTCTCTTCTTATGGTTGGAAAATTATCTCCATTTTTCCTTTAAATTTACTCACCCTAAATAACACAATAAAATATATTTAGTGACTACAAGATGAAGCTTCTATGTGATAGATTGAATCTAGGCCTTTTGTTTTTGAATTCATCAATGAGTTTTTAAAATATATGTTTTTTTCATTGGAGACCTCAGTCCTCAATGAACTGCCTTATAATTAAAGAGGATCTTAATTGAGATAAAGACATCATGAACATGAAATTGTGAAAATCACCATTTTGTATTAGACTAACTGGAATCTTTTTTAGGAGATATAAGAATATGTTATTAATTATATCATAGACCGAATTATAGAAAATATATAATTGGATAGATCAAACCTCATCCTTTTAAAACCTTTTCTTCGGATCAAGATCATAATCTATGTCACCACCCCTCTCTGGAGGGGAACTATTCTTTCTATGGAAAACTCAATGATGTAGATCCTTTTTGAGCTTGAAATAATTCCAAAAATATGTTTCTTCTATGAACCCATTGACCATTTGGAAAGGGATTTCACCATAATGATAATGGATAAAAGGGTAATTTTATTATGTAATATGTCCCCTATCTCCAAAAAAATACACTAGATTATCTTTTGTTCTGAAATTAGAATGACATGGGGATGAGGAAAAGCTCTCTGAATCCCTATGCATACATATTAACTCCGATCAAATCCTTGTAAATATTTTATTTATTTAACAACTTTTTATTGATCCTAGTTCCATTGGGTAACTAAAAGAAATGGATAATCCATATCCCTTTGATATTTCTAGTGACTTAGGGAGTTCTCCTATCAAACGAGATAAATTTCCTTCAAAGATGATTTTGTTGTAATCGTTACCTTTTATAGAAACTAAGGGAAGTCAAAAACCTACTAAAATATGAATCATATATGATCTAATCCTCTAAACCCTCAACTTCCCAATGATGTATAAATTTCAGTTCTTCCCTCTCATGTAGGTGAAAACATTCATAAGATGATATTTTTGGGCCCAAAAACCCACCGTACCTGGAGAAGAAAATTTATGGGGGGACCTACATATTGGCCCCAATGTGAAAGAACCCAAGGGATATAATTTTAGTTATAAATCCATGTGGATGGTTGATTTCTACCCAAAAAGATTGAAATTATTGGAATGCGAATTTATTGTTGAATTATGAAAGGTGGAGGCTGTATTGATCTTGATTCTCCTATAATAATAAAACTCTTATCCTGAAACTATCATGGGCTTGGAAACCCACATTCAATTTGAATTTTTCAATGTTGTTTCAATACAATTCTCCTTGATATGGTTTTCCTGTAGGAAATCATATTAGAAAGAAATAAATAAGGTGGTATTCGAAAAAGTGTTGGCTTTTGTGGATACTTCTCGGTCTCTCTCCTTGGACACTCTAGTATTCTCTATATTTTTGGATATAGGATATGATTGGTAGAGATAATTTTTCCTTTTAAAATCTTATTGCATCATCTATTCAACAATAAGACATCCCAACATGGGATTTTATAAGATTTTATAGATGGACCTCCCTGATCGATAAATGAAAATCTTAGAAGATTCATCAATATATACAAGAAATGTTTATTGAACCCACCCTTTTCAGTGTGGATTTTAACAAAATTATATTTTGGTTCCAAATGGAAAGGGGAGTCAGTAAATTCCATTCTACTATGGTGTGGTTTTATCAATAATAATTGATGGTAGAATATTCTTATTTGGGACTTGTAGGATCACCTTTTACATGGTTATGCGATAACGTTGAAATCATCCTCATCACAAAGTGCTAGGACCATTTCCTGGGGTTATGATAACTGACTGATCTCTTAATATTTTCCCCAACTTTCAAAAGTCCTTCACCACTTTAGACCACATCCCCATTCATTATTTATATTTTTCATGGATATAGAAGTCCAATATATTAACCACTCATCTTATTTAATATATTTTATGCTTAATATAAGGAATGTGAAGATTTGGGTCATGCTAACTGAAAGTATAGTGATCTTGATATTGGAAGAAACATTCACCCCATGGCTTCCAAATTAAAAAAATAGTGTGACTTCAAAAATAATCAACCTGAAAAACATTTCAATACTAGTGAAATAATGTTGAAAGTGAAATACTCTCACCCCCTCATTTGATCTTAATATTTATTGAATTGTTTTTCATGAAGCAGGGCAAGAAAAGACCCTTCATATGAAGTAAATATTAAGTTCCATCCTAGCTCTCAAAACACACATTAAATAAGGCAATGCCAAAACCTCAAGTTTATATTAGAAGGATTCTATGAGTCATCCCATGAAATATATTTTAATCATGGATAATACCTATGTTAAAAAAATTTAACATGAATCAGGGATCCAAGGAGTTTCAATGTATCTTTTATAGAAGATCTACACAATATGGGAACTTTCCTTTTAATCCATATATTTACTCATGTAATAAACCTATTATTATAGATACTATGAATCAGAAGATCACCAATTATTTCCCTGATGAGGAAATGGTAGGGTCTCTTAATAAACTCAATTCCACTAAATATTCCGTTATAGATAGTTTCAGACCCTTTTCATCAATGAATTTTGGCATATTATTGGTAATGATATCTTGAATATTAAGAAATCCATTGGGTGGGGAAGTTTAATCAGTACTCTCTTAAAATACTATAATTAACATCATTCCAAAAACTAGAAATCGTTTTCTATCATTATATTTTAGTCCATTATGTTTGTAAAAGTCTTAATATAATATCTTCTAAAATTTCTCAGTTCACTGCCTTTACTCCAAGTTACTAATTATCATATCTGAATCCCAAAGTTCCTTTATCTCTTAATGGATCATTAATAAAAATTAGTTTATATATCATGAAGTATTTCCCTCATAGAAGACCTGATAAGTGGTAAAAATATGTTTTATAGCTTGGAGACTTTTAATTTCAAAGAATTATTACTTAGTAGAGTAGCCTCTCCTTTGGTTTGTCATGAAAAAAAACTAATTTTTACTCTAAATAGACTAAAATCATCAGTTCATGTGTCGTTTTGTTCTCTTCTTGGATCAAAATCTATTGGAACCCGACTTAAAGATTCACCTCTTCTAGGGGAATTTATCAAAAGTATCCTTTTTCATGGTTTCTATTTATTGTGGTGGCTGTTTTTTCCTATCTTCTATTTCTTGTGGATGAAAAATATAATACAATTCATGGGAAAATGGTCTATCATAGAAGCCATCCCATCACTCATCTAATATTCACTGATGATTCCTTTCTTTCTTCAAGGGCCATTCATGAAGAGTGTATTTCAATTTTTCATCTGATCTATATTTATGAGTAATCAAATGAGTAGTCGCCTTACATAGTTAAATATGAAATTTCCTACTGTATAAGAGTCTCATTGACCAGGGATGATGACCTTAACCATCATTAATGTTTTCATACATTTTGAAAAAATAATACATACCTTGTGCTTCCCTTGATTATTGGGTGATCAAAATAATGGTTTAATCAAATACCATGTATATAATTGAAAAACATGAACAGATGGAAAACCAATAGGGTCTCTAAAGTTGGTAAGGAAATAGATAGTAGGGTGTTGGTCTAAGTGACTTTGATCTATTTCATTCTACTCTTCAAACATCCCATCTTGGTTGTTGACCAAATTATCTCCCACATTGAATCTTTCTTGTGGTGTTATTGTAATGGGAGGAACAAGATTCACTAGCTATATTGGAAAAAAATGCACCCCTAATGAATTTAGGGGTATGGGTTTCTGAGAACCAATCATCTTCAATGAAACTCTTCTCAAAATGAAATGATCGATACATATACAAAAAAATTACTCCCTCTCTATTAAGATCCTCCAAGATTTGTATTTCCCCAATCATATTTATAAGTTTAACACTTAGGCCTTTGACATAGTTTCTTCTAGATAATCAATTGGGGTCACATTATTACATGATCATGAGATATTTTGAAGGAAATGGGATGACTCCATTGTCAAAATATAGAAGGACCATTGGCTAGATGATGGTGAAGGGATACTGGAACCATCACCAAAGATCCCTGATTTTAAGGATTCCACATTGAGATTTATATTAATGAAGATGGAAATAGATGGCTTAGTGAAATAAATTATAGGTTGTCTAATTATAGAATAGAATGATTATTCAGATTATTACTTGTGTATATGATATAGGGAATGAATGTATTTTCTAGATCTTGTAATGTTTGGGAGAATTATTCAGAAGTCCGGTTATATACTATCCATCGATGCACAAACTCATCTGTGTGATGCATTTTGGAAGACCCTATGACCCAGGGAGGCCCATCCCATGGTCCCCTATTTCTGATGGAAAATTTTTATTTCAATCCTCCCAAATAAGGAATTTCTCTCAAACCACCGTCCATTTGATGACTCACTTTTCACTATGGGATTGTCTAAGTTAGAATACCCCTTAAATATGATTATTCACTATCTTGGGGATAGTACTATTTGGAATACAAGGTTTCATGAAATGAAAATTGATTGTATTTAGAACCCAGGAACTTATGTTTCTATCACTTTGGTTATCCTATCAATCTTTAGAGGTGCTCTCATCATTATATACTATGGCTTGGATCACATGAGTTTGAAAAAATGACTCCATTTTGAACCAGATATCAAGGCCAAATGAAATCTTAATTGAGTGGGTTGTTTCATGGATAATGATGGGGAAACAACATGGTACATAGTATAAGAACTCAATTTCTTTCCCATTCATCACATATTGGAACCCCTCTAAAGGCATCTGGAAAATTAACATGGATATGTCAATCTCCAGAAATGATCTTATATGGTTTGGAGTAATGGCCTATGATTCCTTGAGAAGGGACGTTGTTTCTAGACAAGACTCGACTCATGCTCTTTAAGACCAACCAGTGGCCTATGTGCATGTCATATGCGTGGGAGTGATTTTACCTTTCCATCAAGGATGGGAATCCATCATCCCCGAATATTAATCTATTTCCATAATTAATGTTATCTATGAAACTGAGAAAGGTATATAATCATTTTTCTTTCTAATTTTAACCATCTAGTCACTCCTTTTTCTATTTTCATCTTTCTCATTATCTTTTGTAAAAAATGATGGAAATATTATAGCTTATATTTTGGCGACTTGAGTTCTTTCTGCTGATGCACATGTGGGGTATGATGAATTTCCTCTATGGATGAATTCACTTTTAATCCATGATCATATAAATTCTTATTAAATATCCATTAAGATGAAAAAAGGATAAAAATATCTCATTTAAATGAACCATTTCAGTTGATGTGTTACTCCTTTCCATTTTAATTAATAAATTTTATTATTTCATTCGAAAATAAATTAATTTTTAAAATATTTCAAATTGATGTGAATGAAAAATTAATAATTCAAATTTTGTGATTTATAATGAAATAAATTTCATTTAGTATCTTTATACAATATATTTTCTATATACTTGACCAAATATCACTTTAAACATTATTTTTTTAGTATAATTTACAAAACATATTTTTTTCGGGATCCAATATAAGGGATTATGTCCATCTTTCACCTCTAAAAACACCAAGAGATCTATATTTTCTATTTATTTTTTTGAATACCTATATTAAAATCAAAATTATAAAGATACCAAAAATTAAATAGATTTTTTATAGGGTTTGAAACAAATAAAAATTAATATTAAACACATGAACCATCCATCAAAATATTTACTTTATAAATTATCTTTATATATATTACATTACTTGAACAAACTCATGTAGATATTCCCTAAATCCATATATATACGTGATATATATGTTTTTAATTTCATATTTCATGAATACAATAATTTTTATGCACATAAGTGTATGTTATTTTTTCAACTTTTGATTGTAGTAAAATGATAATTATTATCATTTTCTGTTTCTACAACGTTTTCTATAATTAAATAAGACATTACATATAATGAAACAAGTCAGGGAGTAAATTAATGTGATTCATTCTTATGTTATGGAACCAGTCATTACATTTAATGATTCATTTCAATTCATGAATAAATGATACATCAATTAATAAGAATCAATGATTACCTATTTAAACTACCACCATGCGATGGTAGTGTTATGAGTGCCTCCTTGTTGTCTCTTCCAGATCCTCTTATACACAAATATCCTCCTTCATCTTTCTCATTTTTGGTTGTGAGGCATTATCATGTCATGGAGGTTGGTGAAACCCACTCAATCAAAAAGTGATTTAGTTAAAACTGATAGATGCACTAGGGGGAGGGGATGTCATTTTTCTTTCCTTGGTAATCTTTATCAAACCAAAGTGATGGTGATTGAAGATGATGGTGAAGACCTATGGTGTACGTACACTTTTTTTAAACATTTATTCATCTCTATTTTATATTTCGGTTTCATATATCATGCATGTAAGATTATCTAATGATGGTTTAAATCATTTTCCCTACTTCTAATTTTTTTTGTTAAACTCTAACAACACCATTTAGTGGTATCAGAGGAATCCATGATTTATACTTATAAAATCATTCGTTGAAATGAATAAGAAACCGAATACAATGTTGTGATTAGTTTTTCTAGAAATTCAGTTTTAAAGGGTTTACCCTTATGTAAATGATCTATGTAATGGTAATGAATCCCTTAACCTTACACAGTAGAGATTCATAATGTAATCATGGCCTTACAATTAAGTGGTGTGGTTGGCATAATGTTTGGCTTTCTTTACCATTACATAGATTGGTCAACATTAGTGTGAGATGTATATATACCTTTACACATTATTGTTACCAAGGAATCAGACTTATACCGATCAATTGTGTAATGGTGATAATAGAATTACCTATACGTGAGTGGTCACATAAAGGTAACTTGTGGCTTGCCTTTTTGTGAAGGGGTTAAGACAATGGTAAACCATGTTTTTCTTTTTTTCTTCATAAAGGTATGAATTTTTTTACCCTTATGTTTCATCAATGACAAAATAATCATGTGTATCTACCCTTATGTAGACATTCTACATAAGGGTAGACGTATGTTACCCATACGTGGAATATGGATTCTTTATAAGAGTAAATATAAAGGATTTTAAGATTTTTATAAATACTAAAATGTTTTAAATGCTTAAAATCATTATAAAATGTATTTGGGAGTATTTTTATTTATAAAATGTTTATAGGTAAATTAATTATAAAAATAAAAAATTAATTAAGATTTTATGAAACATTTAATTACATAATGTTAAAGGTTCATATTTGAAATTATTTTAACAATTTTTATACTAATTTATAAACTACAAATTTATGTGTTTTCTTATAAAACATAAGAAATTATTTCTAAATGGATTTAAATTATGAAATAATGAAAAATATAAATTTATTATATTTAAATTAATAGTAGTATATAATTAATTATTATGAATTATTCAAAAAGGGGTCTATATTTGGATATTATTTATGTTATGTGGAAAGTGTTTTGATGGTTGATTTGATCAAGGTTTAAATAATGAATAATTGAGTGACATAATATTGTGAAAATGTTTACATAATAGAAATTGAATTATAAATTGTGTGTAGTTCAAAAAATATTATATATTTAAAATTGAAATTCCATATAATTATAAATATGATAGTGTTAAAATTGGAAATAATGTATAATTTTATATTCAAAATTATGGAATTTTAGTACTATGAGAGATAACACTATAAACATTTTATAATTATATTTTTTTTTTCAATTTTTCAAAAATGGTTATGTAATTTTTAAGTATTTTAACTGTTTATCTATTTAATGTTTATTCCATAATATATTCATGTTTAGTTAATTGTTTATGAAATGTTATTATTGGGTAAGATTTAGTTTTATTTGATAAATTGTTTCTAGATTAGAATATTTCATTATATGCAAGGATATACTATAAATATTTTTGTTTTTCATCTACGTTTACCTCATCTGGTAATTGAAGTTATTTTATTGAATTTATTTATTTAATATTGTTTTTTTATATATGGTGTTAATGTTTTTTTATTAATTAGATTATCTCTTGAGTAATGTATACCATGGTAGAGGGACATGGGGTCAGATTACCTATTAAACTAGATCCATATGCCTTGTCTATGAAAGTGAATGGGATTTTCTGTTTATTTATCTAGATTTAAAAATGTGAAAATTTCCCATAACATATATTTTTAAACCACTACATGAAGTGTTCATGTACTTTATTCCTATGATGCATTCAAATATGTATGAATATACTTGAATTCTATTTTTTGGTGACTAACACAAACTTGTGAGTGGTGTAAAGGGATACAAATCAATATGATTAAAACATTATGATTAGTAAGGGGGAATATGATTTGAAAAAAATCACAAGTATAATTTATACGTTACTGGAATTACAAGAGGTAATTTTGTGAGATTAAAATATATTTCAAATACTAAGTGTGAGATTCCATCCTAAATAGTACTTGTTTAGACCTCAATCTTCCAACCAAGTAGGTTCTTCCATAGAAGGTTTCCTATAGATTATTTTTTAGAGGGAACAAACATAATGGGAGACACTTGATCATCATTATGTAGGTTCTTCAATAGCTGGGCTCCCATGGGTTGTCTTTTGTTAAAATGTTTTTTAATTTTTTTTTGGGTTTCACATGGTTGGTAAACCCTTGGGATGTATACTAAAGGAATCGTGTTTAGTTGATCTATATTATGGATTATAAAATGTGTTTTCTTCCCAATAATCCTAATGTCATATATGATATTGATGCAATAACTAATTATCTAATTGGTTACATGAACTCCATAGAGGACTCATTTCCTATTTAAATAATGTTCTTATCTCACAAATAGATAAAATTAACATTAAAATGGGGTCATCATTTTAGTGGCGTCCCATTTAATAAAATTCCATATTGAATGGTTATAAAATATGATACTCATCTAATGAAATATTTTCTTTGTAAAAATATTATCATCATAATTAAGATAAAAATTGTGATTAATCCGTGAAAAGGGTATGCTTAATGTAATTTAACCATATGACTGGTATCCTAAGAAAATTGAATTTTCAATATCGGTGATATAAGAAATTATTTTAAGGAATATTTGATTTGTAATAATAACTCTCTCATTGGTAAGAATGTGATGAAATTGTTCAAAAAATGAATCTAGATTGTTATGGAATAATAGAGTGATTCATTTAAGGTTTAAAAGTCATTAGATTCAAAACGACAAACCGATTTATATTCTCAAATACCCAATATGATTGGTCTTGTCATATGAAATTACATTCTATTGATTGTTTTGATGAATAGTTGAGACTAATGGTTTATTTAAACCTTAATTGGTTATTTAATTCAATTCTATTAGTATGATATAAATTGTTTTATTTAAAATTGTTGTAAATATACATATGGTCATAACACGAAAAAAATGATGTTCGGAACCTGAAGGATTCTTTCATGAAATTGTTAAACAAGGTTTTTTCATTGATAACTTGGATGCTACAATTTTTGATAAACTCATCATGAGATGGGTATTTTATCACAAATTCCTTCTATGAAGATCTTAAAAATAATTATTTAAATAAAATGAGATAATTCATTTTAATACACATACATTATATATTTTTATTCTATAACATGATTTGCAGGGAGATATAAAATGTTCCATTTTGGTTACAAAATTTATGCTCATTTCCTTTTTGAAAATTATATAAATTTTTTATAAATTCAATAAAAGTATACATGATATTTTCAAAGTGTTGAGAATGGAAGAACCATACATATGATATCAAAACTATGATATTGTATGGATAATAAAAGTGGGTAAAAGTTCAAATTGAAATATGAAATTTTAGTGGAAAAGTTAAATAATTATTCATCAAGAAGAAAATCATGGTAATTGAAAAATTTTGCTTTTTAGGAAATAGGAATTTTAATTCCCTATTATGGGATTATTCATAATACCTAATGGAGTTTGTGAAACTAGATGGAATTTATATATAGTGTAGGGATGTTATAAAAACTAATAATCTATTTTTAAAAGTCATATGATATTGAATGTATATTTCACATCTTTTGGAAGTATAATAGTGGAAAATAATAGGAATAATTTTTTTATATTTTAGTTATCATTCATGAATAAAATATGTTATATATATGAATGTAAATGATATTATCATTCTTGGATAAATCTTATTAAACTATTTGAATATTCATCTTATATCAATCATATGATAAAATATGTTGATTTCAATCTAAGTGTTTTTATGATTTTCAAGATATGATTTAGTGTATACACATGGTTTAGGGTTCATCAATATCTATAACATGTTTTGAGAAGAAGATATGAATAAAAGAGTTTTATCTAGGATAAATGTGTTTATCCAAATATTTTTTGTAAATATGTGGGAATGTATTCATGACACCCATGAGTGATATATTTTAATAAATTATTATTTTCAAATAAACTTGATCCAAACACATACTATACCATTTATTATGTGGAAAAAATAGTTTAATTTTTAAATGTTTTTATTAAGAGTTAATAAGTCTTATTTTCTAAACATAAAGTGGTTTGCATACCTTAGTAAAATACACTAAAATAAATATAGTGTCTATGATGCTTGTGGGGGTATGTTTGTACTTATAGATGTTAAAAGTAAGAAATTATATAATTCCCATTACCATACCTCCTCTAGCACATGTTCATGTTTCAATTATACATGAACTATCAACATTGACTTTCCCCACAAAAAATTATCACTACAAACTAACACGTGTATCAGATGCTCCCCAAAGGACTCATTTACCTCAAGATTAACATAACCCACTTTGATCACATTAAAAGTGCTATGGTGATACAACCTATTTATTGATACATTGAAATCATATTTCTTAGATCTATACTATCGTGGAAGATCTAATTAGTATTTTACTAACCTCATTCTCCATACAACCTCAAATGGTTTTATGAACATGAGCACCGGCTTTCCCTATTTCTGTTTCTGGTGGTAACCCAAGCTTGATGAAACCCAAAAGAATACATGACTCCCTTATAAAACTATATTATTCATCTCTATATATTATCATATTAACTCTTCCCACTATGATCCATAGTTATAAATTTCTAAATCATTTTTACCATTTTCGATGTACCCTATACGTGACTCGGTCTCAAGAACTCGAATCACTATCCTCCAACCAATATAGTAGTGATCTACACAACTTACCATAAAGATCCTCACATGGTGACTACTATATTGTTTCCTAATAACTATTGTTATATGGATAATCTACTAAAGACAAGTGCTTCTCCCAAGACCCACAGAAGAATAACACAGATGACCACATCATATCCTTAAACACCTGTATAGTAGGATCTGACTACACATCTATCAATGGGTGGAAATTTATAATCAATAATACTATTATACCAGGTTCTTTATTCCAACCCTTCTAGAATCGTGATGTAATTTGCGAGTCATGATTTGAAACTATAGCCCATGGCAACCCATTCAAATGGAATATCTCCTAAAAATTCAAAAATCTGAACATCATCACTACGAAAGTCTCTCATATTGTCAATAAATTAACTAATATCCTCAGTCAATCCATAATTACCCATATAGCATCATTAATTATATGAAAACATGGGAGATCCCCCATACAATCCATTATCACCCCATCCAATATCCACTTCAAAAAGGGTAACTATTAAAAAAAATACTCCATGTTGTTGATGCTTTACCTTCATCTACTGATAGGTGTAGCATTGTGTTATGCACCCTCATATCATCTTTTTTATTCATGGCCACCAAAAATATCTTCCAAGATTATGGTATATTTTGGTCACCACTAGATGTTACTCTCACATAGCGGTATGAAACTGACATGTTAGCTCATATCACATTCTTGTGAGAACAAAAATATAATTTATAATGTATATGATCTTGTCCTCATCTATTCCCCATTATAGAGTTGTATCCCCACCATCATGGATTTAACTAAAGGTCAAATACTCTGGATCCTCATACTACGTATCTCTAATATGATTCAAAAGTGTAGACTCCACCAAAACTGATACCAGAATCATCTTCTTCTATTTCTCTTGAACCAACACATGCAACTCAGTTAGGAATGTCATCACCTTCCACTTAATATTACATTCATGAACTTTCTGAGCCTATGATTTTGTCCTCAAAGTAGTTGCCACACTGTTCCCCTTCCTGAGCATATATGATAGCTCAAAATAAAATGACTACTTATACTCCACCGATAACCACTTTTAGATATTCCCAGCTCATTACATAAAGATATACATTAAGATATTATGATCAGCAAATATCATACACTTTTCAACCATCATATAATTCCACCAACACATAAAAGTATAAATCACATTTGCCAACTTGAGTTAATGTGTAGGGTATTCTCGTTCATGCGGCCTCAACTTCTAGGACCATTATTCCATAACATCATCTTCCTACATCAATACTTTACCTAGTGTGATAATGAAAGCATATCAATACACCATAAAATCCTCACCTAGTTTGGGTAGGATCATGATCTATGCGGATCTCAAATTCTTTTTCAACTCATGAAAGTTACTCTAACATCATTCTGACCAATAAATATTTATCCCCTCTTTGGTCAATCCTGAAAGTGGTGCTGCGAGAAGGAAAAATTTTTAGATTAACCTCTAATAATATCCATCTAACAACATAATTTTGCAGTAATTGAATACATTCTTGTGCAACTCCTAAGAAACCATTTCCCGAACCACTTATGGCACTACTAACAAACCTTCCTCTAAGATAATGTGTCCCAAAAAAAATTTCTTCTCAATCCAAAACTGATACTTAGATAGATTTTAATTTAGCCAATTCTCTCTTAGTGTACTCAAATGATTTCAAGATATTGGTCATGATTTTCATGTGTATTAGAGTACACTAATTTGTAATTTATGAACACTACAAAAAATGATCAAGGTGTGAAAGGAAGATTTTATACATTAATTCCATAAACATTGTTGGTGTGTTCATCAACACAAATGGAATTATGATGAAATCTTATTTTCTATACCTTCTTGTAAAATAAGTCCACGGTATATCATTAGTACAAACTATGATATGATGATTCCCCGACCTCAAGTTTGTCTTTTATACCACACAATAACCTCTCAACAGGTCAAATAAATCATTGATATGTGGAAGAGGATAACAGTTCTTTATATTCATATTGTTAAACATATGAAAATAGACACAAAAAATGTAAACTCATATCATCCTTCATTGAAAAAAAAGGTGAACACCAAGGGGATGAAATTTAAACACTTTTATCTCCAACTCCTACAGTTATGTTTTGATCTCCTGAAGATCTATTGGTTGCATTTTGTATGGTGGAATAGAAACTGGATCATCTCCCAATATGAGCACAATAGTGAATTCCACATCTCTCTTAGGTGGTGTCCCTGTGAAATCATTAGGAAAACATCTTGAAACTATTTCAGTATTGGTGGAATGATATTATGCATGACACTTCCATTGTCCAGTAATAAACTAGAAACATAGGCTATGAGGTATCATAGTTTCTGAGTAATATGCCCTACTCAGCCAACATAGATATCCCACTCTCCATGGAGAATGTAATTTTCACCCATAAGAGATGTAAACACCACTCTCCTATGATATCAATTAATGTGGGCTCGATATACGACTTTCCAATTCAAACCCATGAATATGTAAATTCCTAACATGTAAAAAAGATAGATATCCCATAGAAAATGATACTCCCTAAGAATGAGTGAATATTCTTTGAACAAATAGATTCATCCCGACCGTACTCTTAATGATGTATCTATAGTCATTACTCCACTCACAAAATCCCTCACTAGTCTCAAAAAAGTAACATGTTTTTCAAATATAATGGAATGAGAGGCACCATTGTAAAATAAGGTGGTAGCTAATATTGAAGCTACAAGAATAGTACCTCTCACCTTCAATGGTTCAACCTTATTATACAGCAGTGTGGGTTTCACTGCATGTATCTATCCTTACCCACATACCTATGACACCTTCTAACTAATTTTATTTGCACCAACTTACTAATATGAGTTTTATTTTCAATGAGAACCATGACCGCTACCTATGCAACCATGGCCATTATAAATCCATATACGAAACTGATATAATGTAGAAGATAAATTTCATACACCACGATTCTATATAGATCCTCTATCACTAACTATTTTTAATTGTGTCTTGAAAATACTCTTTAGATGTCCCATATTACAATAATATTTGAACTACACATGAAGTCATGGATAGTTCCTATGAAAATATCCCAACCTACCACAATAGTGACAAGTCACTCCAGTAATGTCCTATGAAACCAATCCTTCTATCTGAGTATTCTTCTTCTCACAGTTCTGACTAACATTATCGTAGTGACACTTCCTACTCTTGGAAGTCCTTCCCCTTTATATTCTATCCAAGACCACCTTTCCTATACTAGAAGCATCCCTCAGGTTCCCCATATCTACGTGATCCTGATCTACCACATCAAATGAAATATTTAATCCAAATAGCTTAACATTGGACTTATTCTTCCACTTAAGTCCATTCTGAAAGAATATCTTCATATATGACCCATCATACAGTAAAACTATAGCAAACACTATATATCTGTGAAGTGTCCAATGTATTCCATCCCATACATGGTCCCCTGAGTCAATCTCACGAGCTCTGCAACACTTTCCTTCCACAGTGCCTATGGGTAGAAGTGATCTAAATAATTCTCTAAAAATTCCTTACATATCATTCGAACTAACTTTCTTAGTCGATTCATAAATGCCCCACTAGAGCATCTCTAATTCTACTATAATATAAGTGTCTAACTTGACCCTCTTCTCAGTAGGATTCTATAATTTTTGTGTATTTTCTTGATGGACTCAACCCAAAACTCAACTCCCTCAGATCCACCCTCTCCAGTAAACATTGGGGGTTCTTCCACCAAAACTCAGTCTTTAGGTTAGAAAACCTCTACACAACTATCCCTAGGTCTTTTTCCATGAATTCCATAATGTGATCAATCTTATTCACAAATTCTCCCCTTCTTCGTGACCTGACACTAACAGTGCCTTATGTTCCACTACTGGAGGATCATCCACATCCATGTCCTATATCATCCTCTCAAAAAGATTCATCATGGTGGCATAAATCTACAACAACAAACACATACCTTATGGCATATTCGACAACATTAACAAATTTAATATAATGGTAAATCACAATGAGTCACAACAAGTCATTTACCCATGTCTAGCCACATGGTCAAAACTATGGATCAATTACTACCCTTTAACATTGAAATATTTAGTCCCAGTTACAAGTTTAAAATCATTCTCATTACAAACATTTCTCATTTTGAAGCCCATTTGTTCACATTTTTCATCATTTTATTATTCAAAATTTTTTATTAGACACCATTTTCAATTAAATTTCATAATAAAGGAAAAATAGTTGATGTTAAAAAAACCCAAAACATTATTCCCATGCATTCCTAAAATGTTGCACCTCAAAAATAATCTATAGTACGTAAAATGTTACCTATAGAATCAACTCTTGTGACCTTCTGGTCCATGTGAAAATCCTCAGAAAATCTAAAAAACAATTTTCAAACCACACAACAAGTGCATCCTACATGGAGAAATAATTATCAACTGTAATAGAAAACAATAATAACAACAATCCCACCATGAGTACATGGGTTTTCCCTTGTACATGGGTTGGAAACTCCCATTCACGAGCTCATTTATATGATCCGACTCTTCTTAGTATCTTTTATATATTTTACATATAGTAATACAAAATATAAAGAAATAAAAAATAGACCTCTAATGAGTCTTTATAACTTCCCGCCCCGGGGGCCACACACTGGGGCCACAGGCCGGTAAGTCACATGACCTCAAGAGGTCCTCCCCATATAGTATAGGTTTTGTTACTTGTAGTGAGGATCTGTTAAGTAGCTCACGGTGGGAATATACCATCTTTTATTAGAGTAACACACTACCAGAAATAATAAAAACTAGCACAAACTTATATAATCATAAAAAATACTAATATCCCAAGATAATAAATATAGGAATATAATATCCATCTAAAATAGAAAACACGCCATGATAAAAAAAGTGCCATGTTTGTAAAATGAAAACTAAAACAAATACATAATTGACTCTGAATCAGGTTTGAAACCACATTCGTCCCCCTCATCCAAGCTGCATTCCCAATAAAAAATCTATCCCGGTGCATTTTTCCGTATCATACCCTACAAAAATAAAGTCTATTCGGGTACATATTTGGTAGCCCAAATGGGGTGTGAGTATGACTCAATAGGCCACCACCAATGGTGTCCAATACAAATCTAGTAAATAATAGTGTATACGGTTATATAAATAAATAAATAAATATAATTCATTAATAAATGGTTTATCAAATTATTAAATAATCTCTTTTTAACCACAATAACCCTTGGGTTAGCAATAGCATCTGAAACCTAATTTATTCTTTGACCCAAGAGAGATTCCAATCCATCAACAAAGGTTATCATATTGGAATGTACATGTTACCATTTTTTATACTTTACTGATTGTCTATATTACCATTAACCATTTAATATCACTTAATTGAATGATCATATAACAATTTGCAATACATGGTCAAATGAACATGTTGACATTCACCATTTTATAACACATAATTGAATGATAATGCTACCATTCATAATAATAGGTAAAATTTCCATGTTACCATTTACAATTTAATAACACACAATAAAAAATATCATAATATTTCACATATCTCAACCAATATTAATTAATTCATCAATTAATTAATAATACTCACAATTTTAATTTCTAGTAATTAATATAACATTAATTATCTCATCTCATGACTTAAATATCTCATAATCAATCTACCAATAATTATCCTATATTGTATAATAAATATTTCAAAATTAATCTACCATTAATTATATCAATACATATACCTTGAAATCTCATAATTAATTCATCAATTAATTATATCAAACCAATTATCTCAAAATTTCATAATTAATCCCATGATTAATTATCTTGAAAAATACATAAATCTCATAATTAATCCTCCAACCAATTATAAAAAATTGACATCCCCTAATTCTCATAGTTAATCCCACAATTAATTACATAAATGGACTTCCCCTTAATATCATAATTAATTTTTACATTAATCATCAATTTCAACAATATTTATATTAATCAAATGATCACATTAAAAACCCAATTCAGGAACTCAAACTGCTAAATAATGCTAGAAATCCTTAAACAATCATACAGGTATCAAAATCATGAATATGGGAATCAAATATTAGACCACCTACATCAATTCATTGATGAATTTTCACCAAACATAATATCACAAAATTGAGCAGCATAATGATATAGATTAAGATCAAGATCTCAAACCCTAAATCAAAAATAATGAAAACACGATATCTTAATTATAAATCTAGATCCAGAATACAATATCTAGATCCCCCAAATATAGATTTACATCTAAAAAAATACTAGGTTACAACCCACCAAAAGAATAGTACATGGAAGTAAGATGAATAAGAATGTAATGGGAAAGGATATATTTAACTTGAGTAGAGAGGACCTTCAATATTGGATTCAATTGGAGATGAAAAGTAAACGTGAGGGATTATAATTCAACTAGAGGGATAAAAAATTGATAAATACCTAATATGGTTGAATCAAGGTAAAAATAGGTGAGTCCCAAGGGTTATGGTATTTTTTAAATGATTTCGTGGGATTAATATTTTTTCATTCTTGGTTTCCTACATAGGGGTCTATGGTTTTCCCTAACCGTGCACCAACCATATGGATTTTATTTCAAGGGTGTATGGTTCCTCATTTTAGGAAGAACAGTCTGACAAACTGTGAACCAACCATGTGATTCCCCATTGACTAGTGTTGCATTGTTCTTTGGGCGAGGGTGCGTGGTTTCATCTCATCGCTTGCCAAACATGCATATCCTTCTTTCCTATAATATTCCTCAAAATTAACCAAATCACATCCCAAGGTAAAACCAAATTGAATATTACTCAAATATAATTTTAAGAGTTCCTCCAAGAGAGCCCGAGACAACACCATAAACGGTTGTGATTTAACAAATATTAGTATAGTGCTTATGTATAATGAAATCTAAAGTCAGTTATTTCATATAAAAATATCTATATTCGGTGTTGTGTTAAATGAAACATATCAAAAATATTAAATTAATTCAATTAATTTCACAAAATCACAAGGATTTACATTCTACCACTGTAAAATGAGTTTCACCTAAGAAATTATTCTAGGTTATCAATTGTTTAACACATGAAAGTAACTTTCTTAGATACTGACATCGTAAAACTGAATACTAAGACTTCTTAAAAAAACAGGAAATTTTGAATCATAATAGTTACCGAGAGTAACTCATAACTAGTTTTCCACAAAGGAGAATATAGGTTGGGAGTGAATATTTGTAACAGAATAAAAGAATAAATAACTATAGTGAGTGATAATGATCATTGATCACCAATAAGTGAATGATATAAGGAATGTTATGGGCCTCAAAACCATAAATTTTTGATAATTGTTAAGACCATTGGTTCAACAGTAATGAAGTTATGAGGATAAATATTTTTCAATATGATTTTCATTGAGTTTAAGAATTATTTTTTTGTTTTTATACATAAGAAAATATACATAATATATTTATTTTTTTCAAAGGAATAATCTCAATATTTGGTTATACCTTCTTCGATTTCCACATCATCTCTTACTCTAAATAATGAATGTAAATTTTACATTCCTATATTAATAATAGATCATGAGGTATATTGAAAAGTCATTCTATATTTCTTTTGTTGGAATCATCATAAAAATTTTATCCCAAGTAATCCAATATGTATAAATCCTCATATAGAGAGATAATAACTGAATCTCTAAAAAATCATCTAATGTTTAACTTAAACATTTCATTAATTCTTAACCATTTTACCTTTCCAAAATCTGAAAATCCAGAACATTAGAAATAACGTCACTAATTTCTCAACATCATCTTAACATTGATCCCCCATATATCTTATAGTAGATCTTATTTTTCACATACCAAACATGTGAATACCATAATCTTTTATTCTATTGAAACTTGGTAATAACCTGAATTACAATTTTTCCTTAATAAAAGCAATTGTGTTTCCTTATTCCGAACATTATTGGATATATTACTTAATTCAAAAAATGTGGTAAACTCCCTCCATGTTAGCACAAAGTACATTGTAATCAAATTATTTATTAATTTAATCTCTTTAAACATGGAAATAACATAAGTTACAATTTATTTTTAATGAAAACATGCATGTTTCATTTATCTTGTGTTATTTTTTATCTTTTGTAATATTTTTTATTTTTTATTAATGTTTTATTTTTTATTTTTTTAAAACTGTTTAATTGTTGGATTGAAATGGATATGAGATGGCATAGATACATGAGGGGTTGAATTGTATATTTGAAAAAAATCTATTAAAATGATTAATGAAGGATAATAGTTGAATATTACAAAAATATTTCATGATACCTCTTATAAATCCAATAAAACAATCGGAATGACTCTTTGTCTGATGGAATTGTTATGATACCACATGATATGAAAAAAATTGTATTTGTATCGAATAAAAATATGAGAGTAATATATAGTGTAAATGATACTACCATATTTCATATAGAATAAAATATAAAACTATAAGATATAATTTAAATAAATTATAAAATGATAAAAATAAAAAGAAGAAATAAAAAGATTCTATTTTTATTATAATAAGTTCCTGAAAAGTAAAAGATATTACAATTATTTTGTCCCAAAGAATATGGTATACAAGTGCCAGGGATAATAGTTCTTGTCTCACCAACACTGGAAATCCCTCAATATGATGATCGGCACGTCCGTCTTGCTATCCTCTCAAGCCCTAGATTTTATAGGTAAACATAACCTCAATCTTTCAAACACTTGAAAGACCATGATACGATGTTTGGTCACACCATCTGCCTATCCCCGACAACCCTCAATAGTAATAACCTAATTTTATGAACAAATAAAAACAAATCACTTGTTGAAATTCAAAAAATAAGAACGAGATATTAATGTTTTGTAATTTCAAGTCTTTCGCATGAAGCAGAGATAAGTCATACAATCTCACTCTTGAAATTGGATAGAGATGATGTTGATCGATGACTTTTTCTATGCATCAAGGGACATCTTATTTATAGGCCTTAGGATCCAATGGTCATTTTTTCGAATGTTTATATTTCTCTTGAAAAATCAGAGGGACTTGGACACCTAGTATTGTAATAGTTATATTGAAATAAAAAACATGAAATTGTTTTGATTAGTTTATAACCAACTATATGACAACTTTTTGATTAAAACGATAGGTATATGAAAATGATAACATGAGTATGATTGATATTACTTAGTAAAATGTATTGATATGATGAAAAGTGAGTAAGATACACAATGTGATAACGATGATCATATTCATTACAATAAACAATGTAAGTACATTATATAGAGTTAGTACGATAGACAGAGTTAGTATGATAGAAAAAATTAGTTTGATAGACAGAGTCTGTACGATAGACAGAGTTAGTATGATAGAAATAGAAACTGTATTCAGAGTAAGTTATTTATTTGAGAAATTGGTAGAAAGAGATTTGTGATTTAAAAAAATACATAATATTCAAAATAAGATATTAGAATTAACAATCTCCCCCCTTTTGGAAGGAATAAAACACAAAATAAAACTAAAAAGAAATATGTATCTCCCACTGAGTTATAAAAAGACTTTTTAAAAGAAAAATGAATGAAACTAACTTCCCCTTAGGTATAAATTCTCCTAAGGATTATATTCATCTATTTTCCTTGATTTATATGTATTTCATTTGAGTAAAATATTAAAAATTCTACACCTTTTTGAAACATTCTCCCATATTATAAAACATTATCCCCTTTGTGATTTAAAAAAATAATGGGGTAGTCTTGAGTTTCATAAAAAGGTTAGTGAGAAAAAAAAATGCAACCAATGTAAACTCAACCATATATTTTATTGAATTTAAATTTTTTTAGAATTTTCAAAAGATTGACAAGGAAGAAAAATATATATGACAAAACATTCATTTGTTTTCTCTTTATTCATGCATATCAACTAATAAAGATCAAATATAGTATTATTTATCACTTTCTTGTCTTCTGAGATAGAAACACTTAGGGATTTGAGAAGCTCCTATTGATCTGTAAAATGTAAATCCTATTTTTTGATAGTCTCTTCTTGAATTTTGTCACTTGTTCAAGAGTATCCTTTCTGTCTTACGTATTATTATTTTATTTAGTCAAAATAGTATTTGGATTCTTTACAAAAACTATTTCGTATTTGAAAAATTAATCCTTTGCAAAATATGACTAGAATGTATTCATTTCTTCTTGAAACTCATTTACAGAAATAATATCATCACCATGGGTTTTTGAAATCTTATTCAAACTGTCAATATTTTTCTTTATCAAGATTATTAATATAGACGACAAGATCATTTGAATGACTCTTTATGTCTTAAATTTGTTCCTCATGTTCATTAATGGATATTTTCTTGTATGATGATTCTCTCATCTTGTTTCAACACTTCTTATGAGCAACATAACGATCACTAAAAACTTTTTTATCAGCCTCTTTTTTCATTACACTCATTATGAGCTCTCTTACGGAACCAAATTTCTTATTTTTATTCTCTATAATGAAGTCAATATTTCCATCTATTATAGGAAAGTAGGGAATATTATTCTCAATAATTCATAAAAAATTTATAATGTAATCACTTTTCTTCAAAGAAATTGTTTGTTCTGAATCAGTATCATCATCATCATACGATTCATTTTCATTTGATCGGTCAAGTCTTTATCAGGATGTTTTAATTTTCCTTTATCATTTTAATTTTGAACCATTTCTTCTTTCTTATCAGCTTTTTCATCTTCATCTTTGTCGCTGATGAGAATTACATTCTCAGTGTGAAATCGTTGAGCACCTTTCTTGACTAGAGAGAGAATTATCTCAGAATGGGTTTGTAAATATTGAACTAATGGTATATCTACATGAGGATTCTATTGTTGTATTTTTTCCAATATTTTTATAAGATGATTATTATATACACTTCTTAGAACTCTAATGAAACTATAAAAAATTTCCGCGTCTTCTTTTTTTCCTTCATGTGGATCATGACTGAATTTAGGATCACCATATTTTCTTTTTTATTTATCCGTTATACACATGGATACAACCTATTTGTTGTATTTGTTTTTATTATTAGGCTTTCCACTGATTTGAGGAGATGACTTCTGAGAAACTACAACTATTGGTGCTGATTCTATTAGCAGAGGTGAGGATTGATCCGATGCCTATTCTTCCAAATCTTTGATGAATATTTTTGACTTTTTTTCAAAACAAACATTCAATTTATTTATAGTATTCTTGATTATACAAGAATCCTTTAACTATTTCAATTATCCTTTCACATGAATATTGCTAAACATCAAGCATTCAAGAATGAACTTTGTCATAATGGATGGATGCATGATAATATGGGACTTGACTGCTACAGACATAACATTTGTGATTGTTTCAAAAATGTAACCCCAGAGATTTAACTTTCTTATATATTCAAGACAAAATAACATAAAGATATCAAAAACATTAAGTGTTTCATGATCCCCTTTCCTTGGAAATATAAACCCTTGCATCCAGAAGATGAAAAAATAGTTGTCTGCAGAGAGATGGGTTACTTATCATTTCTCCTCTTTAATAAGAAACAATAAGGAAATTTTATACTTGTTTTACTGAAACAGGAAACTTTCTTCATAAACTGTGAAATTAATCATCATATCCTTGTCAAAAGATACCATATTGTAAAATTGTCTAACCTCTTCAATAAGAATTGGATATTGATATATTGGTTTCTCAACACTAAGATGTTCCCAGCATTAGAATAAAATAATATTTTTTATTGATGAGTCATAACTATCTATAAAATCTAGAAGGAATAACCTTTCTATGACGAAATCCATTTCTGATAAAGTCATTGAAGACATCGTTTAGAGTATTGGAAGAAGACCGTGACATACAGTTTATTGGAAAAAGAAATGTTTGTACCAATTCATAAGAAGGAGGGAAGATATTTTCAAATAAATATAAAAAACTGGTGTGGGTTTGAGAAGGGGATTCCTATATTTATAGGTGAATTTAGATGACCATTGGTCTTCTATGAATGATATTAGAATATAAAGAATACAATGGTGAAAAATAAAATATAGTTTAAAAAAATAAATAAAATAATACAAAAGAAAAGCAACATAAAAATAAAAGAGAATGAACCTATCAGAAATTTTTAGTAATTTATTGGTTTCATAGAATTATTAATGTAAGAAAATAATTCAATAAAATTATAAATAGTTGAAATAATTAAATGAAAATACAATCTAACATCAAACTTATAAAAATGAAAGTGAATACAATCAGTTGTCGGACCAATGGAAAACAATGTTAAAACAATTGGTTATAAAATAGTTGAAAAACAAATTTATTACCATTAGTTGTCATGCTGATTTAAAACAAAATCATAACCATTGGTTGTCAAGATGATGAAAAAAAATTTCATTACCATAGGTTGTCAAGTATATGGAAAATAATGTAATTACCATTGTTTTTCAAGACGATGGAAAAAAATTCATTAGCATTGGTATTAAATATGATAGAAAACAAAGTCATTACCATTGGTTGTCATGCCCATGGAAAACCATGTAATTACCATAGGTTTTCTAGTTTATAGATAGGCTATAAAGACAATATTCTGTGTTTTTAAGCCAAAAGGCTGCAACAAAAAAATAATAAAAATATAGCTGAAATAGAAAAAAGAAAAATAAAACAACTAACAAAACATATAAAAAATTTGAACTATAATATAAGATTATTAATGTATAATATAGTAACAAAAATAATAATTAAAAAACGTAGAACAAAAGAGTAATGTTCTACCCCTAGGAAAAAGAGTTTTTAAATGTAACGAGATTTGTAAAAAAACTAGATGTGAATGATTATTTTAGTGTAACCACTTCTAGATTATGTTTAATAAATTCGAATCAATTGGAAGTTAATGGTTTTGTAAAAATATCTCCATTTTTTTGTTGGATTCTAATGAATTGTAAAATGATATCTCTTTTTTGTGTATCATCCCATAGAAAATGATGCCTAATATCTATGTGGTTTTCATGAGAGTGATGTGCAGGGTTTATAATTATTACAATGGAACTTGTGTTGTCAAAAAATAATTGAGTTTTAGTAAAAATCATACCACTATTTGTGAGTGTGTGTTACATCCACAACACTTGAGCGTAACAACATCCAGATGTTACATATTAAACTTTGGCAATGGAGAGTGCAACTGAGTGTTTTTTTTTAATGACCAAGAAACTAATGATACTCTTAAAAAATGACAAGTTCCTGAAGTACTCATTTTATCCATTATACAAACACTAAATGCAGCATCCTAAAAACATTATAATTAAAAATCCTTTCCAATAGAATAAAAAAGCCCAAATTCTAATGTTCCTTTTAAATATCAGAAATTCATTTTCACATATTTTAAATGGTATTGTTTTTGGATTTTCTTGAGATCTCACACATTATCATAAAAAAGCATTATGTATGTACGACTAGATAATAAGTATTGTAGACTTCCAATTATAACTCTAAATAATTTTTATTCAACTAGTTGTCCAACTTCTTCAAGATCAAGAGTGTTTTAGCTTCCAATGGGAGTAATAATACTTTTAGTATTGAATAAGTATTTGATATAATTATATTGAGATATATATGTATCATCTCGTTTTTGAGAAATTAGTAAACAAAGAAATAATTTTAATTCAACCATCATACTCATTTTAAACCCAGACTTCTTAAGATACGCTAATGAATCAGTTAAAGAATTTTCAGTTGATCCAAAAATGATGTAATCATCATATATTTTTAAAAAGCAATGATTTTTTGTTTCTGTTCTATATATAATGTGTTGGATCAGTTTATTATTTAATTTAATTGTTTTGTGACAAAAAACTAGTATCCTATCATACCAATCTCTAGGGGATTGTTTATGTCCAAAAAGTGCCTCGGTAAGTTTATCACATATTCATGATGTTTTTTATCTTCAAAACAAGGGGGTTTTTGTCAATATACATCCTCTTGAACATATCCATTAGGGAAAGAAACCTTGACAGCCATTTGAAAGACATTGAAATTAATGAATACTGTAATGTATAATAAAATTCTAATAGTTTCGAGTCATGATACTGGAGTATAGGTTTCATTATAGTCTATGCCTTATTATTGATTTTAAACTTTGGAAAAATTTCTAGCTTTATTTAATAAAATGATACCATTTTCAATAAATTTGTTTCTAAAAACCCATTTCACTCCAATAACATATGTATTCCTAGGTTTTTTAATCAAGTTCCAGACTATATTCCTTTTAAATTTATTTAGATCATCTTGCATTAACTTAATCCAATCCTCATCACCTAAGGCCTCAATTGAAGTTTTAGGTTCAAATTGAGATAGAAAATAATGATGTTCTATTTCATTTATTAAGGAATTTTTAGTCCTTACAAGATGATTTTAATCACCAATGATGTTATCATTTGGATGATTCCTAATCAATAACTGATTTGGATTTTGAAAAATTTCCTCATTAATATAAGGTTAAAAGTATTTAAGTGTAAATATCTCAGGAAAAATTTCATCAGTATTTGAAATGTTTGAAGAATCTTCTATAGGTTGATAAAAAGATTTGGAAAACATTTTAGAAGGAACATTTTGAGGATTGTTTTTAAAAAAATGACTAGTTTCATAAAACATAACATGTATTGTTTCCTCAACATCACAATTGTTTTTATTAAATACTCATTATGCCTTATAAGAGGTGGAATAAACTCAAAATATTCCTTCATCAAATTTTGGTGCAAACGTAAGTAATTTATATTTTGTATTTATATTAAACACTTTTCATACAAAAACTTTTAAGAATGCAACTTTTGCTTTTTAGCCTGTCCAAAACTCATAAGGAGATTTATTTAGATAAGTTCATATTAAAACATGATTTACAGTATAAAAAAAGTACTAACAGCTTCTGCCCAGAAACGTTTCATAGTTTAGTATTCACTCAACATGGTTCTTGTTACCTCATAAAAATTAGATTTCTTCTTTCAAAATTACTATTTTTTGGGGTGTAAATGGTGCATAAAAGTACTGAGTAATACCATTTTTACTACAAATAGTTTTGAAATATAGATTTAAAAATTATCCACCATGATCACTTTGAATAGTTATCAATGGAAATTTTTTCTAATTTTTTATATTAAGAACAAATGTTTTAATGAAGCAAAATACTTCTTATTTTTTAGTGAGTAAATATACCCATGTAAATCTAGTGTCATCAACAACTAACAAAAATACATAAAACTATCAACCAATACTTCTAGTTTGTGTTGGAACAAAAATATCCATGTGTAATAATGATAATACATCTTTACTTGTGGCTTCACTAGTAGATTTAATGCTTCGCTTATGTTTTTTTCCATGTTGGCAATGGTCACAATCATCATAACTATCAAACCTAATATTATATAGATCTTTATAAAGTCTTTTTTAGAGATTTTATAGAAATTTATAAAATTACTATATCCTAATATTCTTTCCCAAAACCAATATTGGTCTTCCATTTCACTTATACAAGGTACGTCTTGGCCCTTAAGGTCTTTTAAGATTAATGTGTAAACATTATCAAGGATTATGGAAGATATAATGAATTTATTCATGGAATTGTGAACTAAACATTTTTTATTCCTTAAATTTGCAAGGTTAACTTCATCACATAATTGAATTATACTAATGAGGTTGTGCATAATACCATCAACGATAAAAACATTATAAATCAAAAATTTTCAAAGGAAAATGATATTACTTATACAAATAGTCATTCCTTGAGAATTGTCTCCTGAGGATACTTTTCCTCATTTCGTCTTCATAACTTATTTTCAATGAATTTTCTAATTCCAGTCATGTGTCTAGAACATCTACTATCCTTGTACCATGTATTGTTATTGTTCCTTTTTCCCTAAAACAAAAATAGTTAAACCTTTGGAATCCAAACCTATTGAGATCTAGAAATGTTAGAGAGAAAAGTTTTTGGAATCCACAATTATTTTTAAAAGTGAGTACAATGGAAACCTAAAGGTTGGGTTTTATTAATAGAAGAATTTCTCTCCAAATGTACACCACATTGGCATTTGGTGAAGAATGGGTCACTTTTTGGAACAACATAGTTATTACTAAAAACTATTGTCAAATGATTATATCCAATTCTAGAACTAATTATTAAAGAAAAAAATTTGAGAATACATTTTATCAAATATTTTTTTTCACGTAGTGAAATTTGATAAATGTTCCATTAGAGAACAAATTTCACATTTATGTATAATGATTAAATTCTTATCCTCATTTTTATTAGTTTTAGAATTGAGGTTTTCATCAAAAATAGTTTTCCCTAAAATCATGTCACCGAAATCTGTAGAATGTACTTTCTTCTCAAAATTTACTTTTCAAGGTTTTTAGAAAATCATTCAATCTCAAGAGTTTCAGAATCAACATCTTTATAAAGATCTAATATTTCTCTTATTAAAATATGAATCCTTGTATTTTCTTTTTCAATAATTCTATAAACATTATAATTTTAATTTTATAAATGTTTATAAAATCGAGAAACAAATTCGTAAGAAGGTAAATAATTATCATTATTTGATGCGGTTGTTTCTTTAGAAAAAGAATAATTTTATCAAGATAATTGTCACTCAAATACATATTAATAAGAGATTCAGAATTGTATACATTTTCATTTTTACAATGATAAGGAGTTATGGAAAATGACCAAAATTGTTGTGATTTGAGGTATCACTATCAGAAAAATCTTTAGAAGAATCACCTCCACTTGCACTCTAGGAGTCATACACTTTCAAGACATTCTTCCCCAAGGACTTCTTATATTTCTTATTATTCATCTCAAAATGTATTTCCTTTCTATAATTTCTATTTATCATAAGACAATCACGTCAACTGTGTCCTTCTCATTTACATTCATAACTTGTGACTTCTGAATATTTTGTATCATTGTTACCTATTGAAGTATTTTTATATCTATATTAGAAATCCCTATTTCCCAAAATTTTATTCATTCTTATAAAAAGATTTTCCAGATCATTTTCTGGCTTCTCAGTATCACAAGATTTTGATAAGACCTCAAACTTCATTTTTTTGACTTTGTTTTTATAGGAGATTGAGACTTTGTATGATTTCATGTAGTAGTGAATGCTACTCCACCATTATTAATTGTTACTTTACTAGAATCTCTCTTAAGTATTTATTTATATTGAAATGTATTTCCAAATATATCATCATGATTATGATTAGTAATATTTCTAGATTCATCCATTATATTCCTCTTAGATTACCTTTCATTTGGAATAATATCTATGATCTTTTAATCAAGAACATCATCTTCTATGTTTTTCTCTCACATAGAATGAAGACTATGAAAAATTGTCATAAATATTTGTTTCAATTTAACCAAATCATCCCTATAAAGAAATTCAAAAGCATGATAGTCTGATTTTATCATGGCTATTCATGTTTTTACATCTTTGGAAGTACCAAAATGTGTAAACTATAATTTCTTATATATGTTCTTTTCAGCTTCACATAAAGATATTTAAATATATATTTTCCTGCTAATTAAAAAAAATTATGTATTTCGTAACATAAATTCAGATTATAATAATGTTTTTTATGAGAAGTGAAAGCCTTGACATATTTATCTAGAAATGTGTAGTCACCAGTGAGCATATCAAAGTTATCTAAAATAGTGTTTACGATGAAAGGATTCATTTGATCTCTCCAATATTGAAAATCATTTCCTTAAAAAATATGTGATATTGTAGGGTTATGATTATCAATTGAACCAACATTCATCATACCTTCCATTATATAGAAAAAATCATTTTCCAAAAATAAAAGTTAGTGTATTTAGAAAAAATTGTTAATAAAATATACAATGAAGTGGAAAAACCTGCTATGATAACAATTATTGGATTCAAATGGATATGAGATGGCATAAATACAAGAGGGGTGAGTTTTATATTTAAAAAATTGCAATTAAAACCATTAATTAATGTTATTAGTTTAATATAACATAAAAAATTCCCAATGCCTCCTATAAATAAAAACTAACAAATGAACTGACTCTCTATCCAATGGAATTATTTTGATACCACAAGTTATAAGAAAAATTAATTTGGATTGAATAAAAAGATGATATTAATATATAGCTTAAATGATTCTACAATATTTCATATAGTTACAACAATAAAAGTATAAGCTGTAAATTAAAATAATTACTAGAGGATACAAATAAAAAGAATAAATAATAAGATTTTATTTCTATTACAATAAGCAGCAGAAAAGTAAGAGATATTACAGTTCATTTATCCCAAATAGTAGGGTATCATTTCACCTAGGATAATAGTTCTGTCTCACTAACACGGGTAAGCTCTAGATACTATGATCAACACATCCATCTTTCTATCTCCACAAGATCTCGATTTTATAGGCAATAACAACCTCTATCTTTCAAGCACTTGAAATCCTTCAATACACTGATTGGTTACACCGTTTTCCAATCCCTAGTATCCATTGATCGAAATCACATGATTGGATAAAAAAAGAAAAAAAAATCACTTATTGATATTCAAAACCTAAGAATGAGCCCTTCAGATTTTGTAGTTTCAATGCTTTCACATGAATAATAGAGAAGTCACATATTCTCTCTCGATAACATGTAAGAATTTGAAGTTGATTAAAGCATTTTTCTCTACTTCAAATGACCTCCAATTTATAGGCCTCAGGTTCCAACAGTCATATTTTCTCTAATGGTCATATTTCTCATGAATGATCAGAAGGACTTGGACACCTGTCATTGTAAAGGTCACATTGAAATAGAAAACAGGACATCATTTTGATTAGTTTATAACTAACACTATGACATCATTTTGATTAAAACGATAGGTATATGAAATTTTTTTCATTTGTTCAATTTATATTACTTAGTGTAATGTATTGATATGATGAAAAGTGAGTACAATACACAATGTGAGTATGATGAACATAGCCAATACAATAAATAATTTAAGTAAATTAGACAGAGTCTGTATGATCGACAGAGTCAGTACGATAGACAGAGTTAGTGCGATAGACATAGAAACCATATTCAGAGTAAGTCCTTTTTTCAAGAATTGGGAATAAAGAGGTTTGTGATTTCCAAAACAATAGACATAAAGGTCAAAATAAGACTTTTGACTTAATAGTAATAAGATGAATTACAATTTATCCTTAATCATAACATGAATGTTTCATTATTCCAATGCTTATTGGATATATTCCATAAATAAATTTTATTGGTCAACTCAATCCATGATAGCACAAAATAATTTTTCCACAAATCATTTATCAATTTGGAGGTAATTAGTACCTTCTAATGTACTTATTAATATCCTACATACATTATCCAAATATCATTATCACAACATCAAGAACATATTAAGGGTTATCTTCTAGTCCATACGAACTATTATCCATATTCATGTAAATAATTAGTGAAGAAAAAATAAACAAACTAAATAATATTTATATATTTCACCATTCCTATAACAAAATTATTGAATACAAATACCTAAAAACATAAATTAATCCACTTCATACATACACCATTAACATGTTTACCTCATCCTATCAGTTAATACATATTTTTTTTACATTTCACCTATAGCCTCATCATCTTCAATAATATAACCATTAATCATACAACCTTGCTGATTCTATTCATGAAATTTCTACTTGAGACATAAATTTAAAAAATGACCATTTATTCCACACTTAATGAATTTAACATTCAATATTGTCTTAGGGAGGTCAATATTTTCATATATTGAATAACTAAAACCTTTCATTTTCCCATTTTATTTACTTGATTTGTGTCATTCTATTCTAGAGTCAAAACATTTTCTTGTTCTTACAACCCATTCACTTGGGTTCTTCGTTCCACATTCTTGACACAATGAAAACTAAATATTCATTATTCATGGCCTATATTACCCAAACACCCAATTAACTCCATCCTTCTCTTCCTTGGTGAGTCTGAGAGTTGTTATGGTACACATTCTTAGTTATGTTCTGTGAAAATTGATTATGCATGATCACTACATATTTCACCCCAGTGATCATTTCAATAGAATTCTCATTAGAAAATTTCTGTAACATTAAATATTAAATGGGAATCTTCTAGATCCCTCTATTGACTAAAACCTTAAATCATAATGTGACCAACACTTATCAAAGAGAAAATACACATAATCATCAAAAATATCTTACAGGATGTTAAAATTATAAAACCTTAGTTAATCTATGAAATCATTGGCTTATCATTATGAAATATCATTAGAAACATCCTTTAAAATATTCCTAATTATCTCACTAATGTTATCTCATCCTAGATTCCCAATCTTGACTAAACCACTCCTTTGATTGAAACTATAGTGACCAAGGCTTACCATGCATGGATATTACATCATTCTAGATGAATATACAAAACATTACAAAGATTCATTCTTGAGGAAAGTAATAGGTTAGTATATTTGGAAACATGGAACAAATTATTCTAACTTGGTGATAGATCTTCAACATATACCATAAATATATTCCCATTTCATAGTCTTACATATAACCTTTCTTCATAACATGGAGAAAAGAACTATAAGAAATTGTTAAGATTAGATGATCAGTAGAGGTAAAAGTATAAAGGTTATACATAATCATAACATATGAAAAAGAGTTTGGGAACATTATCGTAATATGGAAAATCATACCATGTATATAAAAGAACATAAATATGGATCATCGCAAAATTATTTGAATTTCATAAGACATGAATAATATGGAAATTGAGAGAATAATACAAAAACAAATTAGATAATCATAATACATGGTATTGTAGAAGAAACATAAACATAAAAAAATGAAATCCACAGTAGTCAAGGCATTGAGAGAATGGTCATCTTTATGGTATGGGTTAACTCCCTAAACCATCTTGGTAGTCAAGCTACCCTCCCCTGAAAATATTAATAGAAAGAGTTTGTTACTGAACATGGTTCACTCTATGTTCCAACCCTATATTACTGAAATGGGTTTAATTCCTATTCTATCCATGTACTACATAACTACCTTCACTTCCAATTCTGTAACACCCCAAACGTACATGGTACGTTTCCCATAGAATAAGGCAATATCTTGCATTGTACACAACTTCGAGATTCTAACACACTATAACCAATCAAACTAGAAGTTATGAATATTAATACCATTTTGGAAGTTTTATAAATTTTATCTTTCAAAATGGATTTCATTTTTGGATTCGTAATATCGAAAGTATATTAGGGTGAATTTGTGGTATTTTTTTGAAAAAATTCAATTTTTGTTGAATAGTGAAAAACACAGATTTATTATTTAAAAAAGACTTTTTGTTTAAATAATTTTATATTTTATTTAAATTTTTTGGTCAAAATAGATACATAATACCTATATATGTTCAATTTAATTCATTAGAGTCATTTTATAATGAGTTTAGATATATAATATTTTATCAATCTTTTTAGCGACTTTTAATCATCTCATATGAGAATTTCCATAATTGTATAAAACATAATTATACCTCTTAATTGAGTTGAATTTAAAAATCCGAGATACATGGTGGATATCAGTATGTAAAATTCGGTTCAATAAGATGAAAATAATTTTTTCTGAATTGTAACGCTTTACTTTTATTTACCATGGTTAATAATAAATATGGTAATTAAGGGTAAAAATTATATTATTGTTACAAAAACACATGTATTAATTATTTTGGATAAGTATAATTAAACCAAAAATACCTTAGGAATAAAATATTATCCTCTTTGGTCCACTTGGATTAGATTAGGACATTTATTATTATTGTATTTAAATATGAGTTAAAAGAAGTAAATTCATAGTTTAATAACTAATCCATTTTTAATATAGGGTTACACAAAATATAAATTAGACTATAAATATTAATTATAAAGATAAAATTATTTCCTACATAATAATATTTTATTTATACTTTTTAGACATTAAATAATGAAATTTATTTATGACAAAATGATGATGCAGTAATTACCATTTTAATGAATGATGAAAATAATTGATATTAAAAATATCCAAAATAAACTAATTTGAGACTTTAAATAAATTAAACTAATTTTATAGTTTAATAAACTTGTTAGTGTTGATTAAATGTATTTATTTCTATGTAATAAAGTTGTTTGTACTTTAAAAAAAATAATTTATTAAATAATGTAAAAATTAACATAAATGATTTTTTAAAGAAAAAACAATATTTTTGGTTGATATAATAATACTAAAAATCTAAGGTTAGGCCATAATACTTATATAATGATAGGTGTATCATTAATGAACCAGTTTGGGTTCAATTGGATGTTTATAGTAAGTTTATTAACCATATAATATAAAAATACAAAGAGACATGGTAATTGTCAAACTATTTAGCTATGAGTTAAATTTAAATGATATGGTTAATATTATGATTGAAAACTATCTAAAACCACTTGGATGAGAGGTTATAGAACAATACATACTTTATCCTTTAAATAATTCATTTTGGAGCCATAAAAAAATAAAATTATTTTATTATAAAATAATATTTCAATTTTTTTTCTATGGTGCCCCTCACCCCTTTTATAAAAGGGGACTTCTCATTCTCTAACATTAAAACCTTAAAATCCATTTGGCTCAACCATACCCTACTCAAATATCCTCCCAACTATCCTCCCATAATCTTAGAGGCCTTTCATAAGGAAACAATTCAACCTATGAGCCTTTTTGATCAAATCAAAAGGAATATCCCGAAGAAGAGGTAAATAATTCATCACCAATTTCAAGTTCTTTTCTTCTTCCACTTCAACATTATTTTTTGTTTACATTCTAAAATAATAAATCCAATGTCTTATATATGCTGTAATTTTATTATAAAAATTTTACAACCATCTTCATTATTCTATCCATCTTATAAATTAAAAAATCACCATAGGTGCGTACGTACGGATTACCGTATCCACGTCGTGGTGTGGATTGTTATTCAAACACTTAATCATTTGGATGGGTATAATAATGAGTATAAATGATTTAAATAATAAATATAACATGAAAATGATTTTTATAAATGATATACCATCAAATTATATATGATTTAAATATTAAAATAATGATATTGTCAGTCGCTCATATGTACAGATTATCGTCTCCACGAACGTGATGATATTCATTCCCCACCATATCCATTCAAGACTAATTTTAATTTTATGATTAAATTTTTTTTAAAGACATAATATCATTATGAATATGAATACAATACATCCCATCCATAACAAACATTACTTATATAACAAAGAATATAATGAAAAACAAATCAGTTAACACCCGAAACGATGATACTATTGAAATATCATTAAAAAAGCAATATAATAATATCATATTTGAAATCATATTTATGTATATAGTTGTAGTATAATTTAAAAAAAATTATTTAACTATTAAACATGATGTTAATTTACCCTCGACCAAGTAAAAGTACAAGGTAAGGGTTAATTTCACAATCTCATTATTATCCGAGGATGTTTTTATGTAAGTATATATAAGGACATCATTATCATCTACATCCATGTTTTGTAAAAATGTATTCCAAAATATTTGTACAATTTACTAGGCTATAGGTTAATGTCATTTATAACCTTGTTTTACTTTTTATAAAATGGTCTGAAAGGAATCTTTCCGTCGTTTTCCACATAAGGTACCTTATGACCCTTTCGAAAAACTTAAGGTAAGAATGTTTTTAACTTATATGACGGGTGCAGATATTTTATGCCATTATAACATCATCAATGATTTCCTTACAATATTATAATAATATTTTAAATATAAATGTTTTATTTTATAATTTTATGTCTTTTAAATTATTTTAAAATAGAAAGAGATATTTCTCTATTTTTTTATTTCATCTATGTCAACATCCTTTGATGAATTGTAAGCTTAATTGAAGATGATTCATTAAAATACAAAACATCCATATTTTATTGAAGGATTTGTGATATGTTTGATTGTGGATGTGTTATTTTCACATCAGTAATGGTTTATGGAGAAAGTATTGACATTTTATATGCATGGTTTAATAAGAATGTATATGTTATATTTGAACATTTTCATACGAGGAATGCATTGGACATAATAAGTGGCAGGTGGAGCCCACTATAGATCCTCGATGCATCAGAAGGTCTCATGATACAACTAGTGTCTTGGTACAAGGCCTTGACAAAATCTTATTTGTTGTCTCGGTACAAGGCCTTGAGTATGTGGTTATGAAGTCGGGCATTTTTCATTCCATCATTATGAAAGTTACTATTGACATTGCATGTGATTATTGATCTAGTAGAATATCCATGAGAATAAGTAGGTGGAATTATTTGATTTTATCTTTTCTATATTATTATGAAGTTCATGTTTAAAAGGCTTTTTTATAGTCATACATTTCCTTAAATGTTTATTCTTATTTTTGAAAGTTTCCACTATATTTTTATCCTTACTGAGAATCTAAGGTCACCCATTTCTATGTTTTATTTTTCCCTAGATGTGAAGAAGTATATTATGACTAACCTATAGGGATAGTATATGGAATATGACTGTGGAATATGTTGTTGTTGTTTTTAATTTTATAATGTAAAGTAAAAAGTTATGAATGTATCTAACATTTCCAAGTCTACTAAACTAATCAGTCTTTCGAAACCAGATCTTTTCTGATCATGAAAATGTAATGTAATAATGCACTGATTCTAGGTAACTACGTTCGGGGCATTATAGTTGGTAATAGAGGAAGTTTAGTAAAAACCATGGAAGCTAGATTTATAAAAACTCTAATTAGAGCACATAATCCTAAGATAGACTTTGAGGATTAGTATACAAGAACGTTCTAGAATTTTAGTATCATAGATATTTTGTGATTTTTCCAAGCAATCCATCCTTGTCTGGATACAAGTAGGTAAAGTCAGCTCTGGAAGAGATGTAAATAATGGTAAAACTCAAAAACACAGCTTTGAGCTAAACTCAAACGGGAATTGGTGCACGACAATGGGCCATGTTGTACTCTTGGTTACGACACTCCTGAGGGATATGATTAGAATAATTCTCAGTTTCTTTACAAACCATTATGAAGGGTTTATGAGTATATACTTCCTCAAATAAAACATATTTATGATGATGGATTATATCCATAAACCATTCAATTTATGTTAACTATTTTTCAAGTTTGGAATTATGTATTGCAATTCATTAACTAATCTAGTGTATGCCATTGTTTAGAAATAGCTCTTATTGGAAGTAATGGAAACTGTATCAATGCATATAATCCATGTAGTGATTTCCCTCATACTCAAGATAATTATTGCTGAGTTGGTGACACAATTTTTGTTGATCTTCTTAACACAATACTAGGACAACTCACTCAGGTTATGAATAATAACCATACCCGTATGGAGAACCCTGATGCACAATATGGAGAATAAATGTTAGACCACTTCATGAGGAAAAAACTATCAACATTCAATGGGAGTAAAAATTTATTAGTGTCTGAGAAATGGATAAATTCCTTAGAGAAAATCTTTCATGCTTTGGTGAGCAGTGAAAGGGAAAAAGTTTTCATCACAGTTTATCGCCTCACAGGAGATGCAGATCAATGGTGGTCATTGATTCAAAACACAATGGAAGATGATGAAGATTAAAATATGGAATGGAGGGAGTTTAAAGATATTTTCATAGAAAAATACTTTCCACATGACCATCGAGCGGATATGGAAGGATAATTTCTGAGTCTAAGGAAAAAGGAGGATGAGAATGTTAAAAAGTATGGGGACAACTTTACAAGGTTAGAAAGTCATGTAGTAGCTTCTATACGTAACCCATGGAGTAATATTGATCTATTATTTGATCGGTTAAACCATTTCTCTAGTAAGAATAAGTCTCACAGTCCTTCTTGTCATACGAATATATTATCTCATGAGATATCAAGATAGAAAAATAATTCTACAAGTCTTACGAATTTAAATAAAAGCAAGAGAAGAAGAGATATGATGATAAATCTATAAATAGAAATAAGGGGAATATGGTAAAAGTTAAATATATATCCTGCAGTATGTGGGAAGAAATACTCCGGTACTTTCTTGAAGGGAATGGTAGTCTGTTACAAGTGTGTTGAAAAATGCCACCAAGCTCGTGATTGCAAGGGGAACAAAGAGGCTGTCAATTTTGAATGCTAAAAATGTATAGAAAAGGGGAATTATGAAAATGAATATCCTATGAACCAAGGAAGAAAACTGGAAAAAATTACAAGGGATCAATACCATGCTTAGGATATCACTACTGCTAAGGTTGAATCTCCGAAAGAGGTGGTGGTAGGTAATTTAATGATTTACTCATGTTTAGAAAACACTTTATTTGATTCTAGATCATTGAATTGTTTCTTATCTTCCTTGTTTGCTATAAAAATTAGTTGTTTTCAATTTGGATTAATAAGGGAGTTCTTAGTGAAAACACATAAGGGAAGTATCATTGCAACAATGTTTTGTGAATCAGTTCTAATTAGGGAATATAAATGTTCTTTATCTACTGATCTCATCATTATACCCATGATTGAATTTGATATAATCCTTGTTATGGATTAGATTTCATGCAATGATGAAAAAATCTATTAAAAGAAGAACGAGGTTACAATTCTCAATGATGAAAATAAGTGCCTTATCTATTAAGAAAAAATATCACCACCTAATTCTTATCAAGATCCACCCCCTGTAGCTCAAAAAAATTCAATTATTGTGGAGGAAGAGAATGAAATAACTTTTGGTGAAGAAAGGAATTATCAAATAGAGAATGTACCTATTGTGAAATAATATGTTGATGTTTTTTCATAAGATTTACTTGGACATCCTCCAGAATGAGAAAATGTGTTTTCCATTTAATTAATTCTTGGTTCAAGGCACATATCGACTTCCCCTTATAGAATGGAAATTGTAGAATTATTGGAACTAATGAAACAACTAGATGAATTGATTAATAAGGTATTTATTCACCCTTGGGTTTCACTATGGGGATCCCCTATTCTATTTGTAAAGAAGAAAGATGCATATATGTGGTTGTGCAATGACTATAGGGAGATTAATTCTATAACAATAATGAACAAGTATCATGTACCTTGCATTGATGATTTATTCGACCAACTTCATGAAGATCAATATTTTTCAAAGATTGACCTTCGATCTGGATATCATCTGTTGTGTGTGAAAAAGGAAGTCATTCTAAAACAACATTTTGATCCAGGTAGGGGCATTTAATTTTTACATTAATGCCTTTTGGATTGAATAATGCACCCTCTATCTTCATGGATCTAATGAATACATTTTTCAAAGAATTTATTAATGAATTTGTAGTGGTATTTATTGATTATATATTTGTATACATCAAAAGTAATGAAGATCAGGAAAATCACTTGCAGGTTATTCTAAAGAATCTTAGAATAAATGATTTATATAGGAAATTTAGAAAGTGTGAATTTTGGATTTAGGATATCTCTTTTCTTGGCCATACTGTCTATAATAATGGAATATATGTTAATCCTTCAAAGAGAAAGGAAATCCAATAAAGGACAGCACCGACGAGTATAACAAAGGTACAGAGTATTATTGGTCTATCAGGTTATTAAAAAAATTTATTCAATAATTTTTCCTAGTTGGCTACCCCATTAATGAATCTCATACATAAAGGGGATAAATTTGTTTGGAAAAAAGAGTGTGAAGAATGTTTTGAAGAACTAAAGAGAAAATTAGTCAAGGCACCTATCTTGACTCTACCATCGGGGAATTATGGGTTTGTTATTTATAGTGATGCTTCAAAGAATGGACATGGTTGTGTCCTTATGATGAATTATAGAGTTATTGCCTATGCATCACGTTAGGTAAAAATAAATGAGAAAAACTATCCTACTCATTATTTTGAGTTAGTAGCTATAATCATTTCATTGAAGATATGGGGACATTATCTCTATGATGAAAAATGTGAGACATATATCGATCACAAGAGTTTAAAATATATTTCTTCATAGAAATAACTCAACATGAGGAAAAGGATATGTCTTTAACTACTCAAGGCTTATGATTGCACAATACACTACTAAGCAAGGATGGAAGATAAGGTGACATATGCTTTGAGCAGAAAGGATCATAGAGTTTTGAACAGCATGAGAGTTGAAAGGGACCCTAATTTTATGGATCTAGTGAAAATGGATTTGGGGATAATCATGGAAGATGAAACATCAATACGTATTCAAATGGAACCCAAACCATATTTACTAGAAAGGATAAAAAGTTCTGAGGTTGATGATGAGGAGTTTCAAATGAAATTTTTTGCTGTGAACGATGGGAGATTCAGTGACTTCATATATGAAAATTGAATTTTGAAATTTTGGAAGAGACTTTGTGTTCCTAAAATACCTGATCTAAAAAGATAATTGTTAGATGATGCTCATAGCTCCAATTTCTCTATACACCTATGTTGCACTAAGATGTATAGTGATTCGATGGAACATTTTTGGTGGGAGAACATGAAGAGGGAGATTGCAGATTTTGTGTCACGATGTATGGCTTGTCAACAAGTTAAAGCTAGAAGGAAATAGTATAGAAAATTTATTCAATCTCTTCTCATACCTGAGTGGAAATGGGATAATATTATGATGGACTTTTTCATGGGGCTACCAAAGACACCTAGAAGGAATGATGAAATATGGGACATTGTTGATCATCTTACCAAGTGAGCAAATTTTCTTTCTATAAGATAAGATTTACCACTTGAACGTTTAGCAAGATTACATATTAATGAAGTTGTAATACTCCATGTTGTACCCCTATCGATTGTTTCTGATCATGATCTCAATTTTCTATCATGATTCTGTAAAAGCTTTTAGAAAGACCTAGATACTGAACATCATTTGAGCACTGCCTACCACCCTCAAACTGATGAAAAATCAGAATCAACTATTCAAACCATAGAAGACATGTTGAGAACTTTATCACTTGACTTTCAAGGTATGTGGGATCAATATTTACCTCTGGTGGAATTTTCCTATAACAATAGATTCCATTCATGTATTCAGATGGCACCATATGAAGTGTTATATGGAATGAGATGTCACACACAAACTTGTTTGGATGATGTTGGTGAAAGAAAACTTGTAGGCCCATAACATGTTGTGGAAATGATAAAAAATGTGATTGTTATCCAAAACCACATCAAAACCATACAAAGTAGGCAGTAGAGCTATGTTTATAACTGAATAATGGATTTGGAATTTCAGGTAGGATAACATTTTTTAATGAAGGTATCTCTATGGAAGGGAGTAATATGATTTGGTAGGATGGGTAAACTAATTGTTAGGTACATCTAACATTTTGAAATTCTAGAACTTATTGGGGTTGCAGCTTATGGGTTGGAAATGCCACCAAGTATCTCCAAAGTTCACGATGGGTTCCACGTATCACTATTGAGAAAATACATGCCTCACCCAACGAATGTACTCACCTATATGGAAATTGAACTAGGACCTTATCTATCTTTTTGTGATGATCCTGTCAAAATTCTTGATACCAGAGAACAAGTGCTGAAAAATTAGACGACTCTTCTGGTAAAAGTTCTATGCACAAACTATATTATGGAAGAGGAAACGTGGGATCCCAAGGAAGTTATGATGAAGAACCACCTGAATCTTTTTATGCAGTTATATTCTAGAAAATTCTAGGATGAAATTATTTTAAGGATGGAAGATTGTAACATCCCAAGCATCCATAGTACGTTTCCCTTTGAATAATGCAATTACTTGCATTGTACGCAACTTCGAGATTCTAACACAACGCGACCAATAAAACTATGCGTTATGAATAGTTATACAAAATTTTTGAAATTTTATAAATTTTATCTTTCAAAATGGACTTCATTTTTGGATTAGGAATTTTGAAATTAGATTAGGGTGAATTTTTTGTATTTTTCTTAAACATTCAGTCATTGATGAATTGTGAAAAACACTAAGTTATTGTATGAAACTGACTTTTTATTTAAGTAATTATTTATATTATTTAAATTTATTTTATGTAAAAATAGATAAATAATACCTATATATGTTCAATGTAATTCATTGGATTCATTTTCTAAAGAGTTTATATATATAAATTTTTATCGAACTTTTTACCATCTTTTACCAACCTCCTAGGAACATTTCCAAATTTTTATAAAACGTAATTTTACCACTTCTATGAATTGAATTTCAAAAATCCAGGAGACGCGGTTAATATCATAAATTAAAATGTGGTTCAATAAAATGAAAATAATTTTTGGTGAATCGTAATTCTTTACTTTTAATTACCACAGTTAAATGTAAATTGGGTAATTAAGGATAAAAATTATATTCTTATTACCCTAACACATGTCATAATTCTATTGGATAAGTATCATTCGTCCAAAAACAACCTTTGGAATAAAATATGAATCTCATTGGTCCACATGGATTATATTAGGACATTTATTACTATTTTTTTAAAGATGAGTTAAAAGAGATAAATTCAAAGTTTAATAATTAAACAATTTTTAAAATAGAGTTACACATAATATAAGTTCTAGTATAAATATTAATTAGAAAGATAAAACAGTTTCCTAAATAAAGTTATTTTATTTTTAATTTTTATTCATTAAATAATTGAATTTATTTATGACACAATGATGATGCAGTATTTACCATATTAATAAATGATTAAAATAATTGATATTATAAATAACCAAATATATGTAATTTGAGAATTTAAATGAATTAAAATTATTGTATAGGTTAATATGACATGTCATAGTTTATTATATGTATTTATTTGTATGTAATAAAGTATTTAGGACTATAACAAAAATCAATTATTATATAATGTCAAAATTGACCTAAATAAGGTTTTAAAGAAAATACATTATTATTGGTTAATATAATAGTCCTAAAAAACTTAAGTTCAGCCAAAATACTTTTGTAATGATTGGTGTATCATTAATGAACCAATTTAGATTCTTTTGGATGTTTAGAGTATGTTTATTAACCATATAATATAAAAATACAAAGAGACATGGTAAATTTCAAACTATTTAAATAAGGGTTTTATCTAAAAGAGAAGGTTAATATAGTGACCCAAACCTATATAAAACCTATTGTTTGAGAGGTTTTAGACCCATAACCACATTATACTTTATATAATTCATTTTTGAGCAATTATAAACTACAAATGATTTTATTATAAAATAATATTTCAATCTTTTCCTAAGGTTCCCCTCTCCCCTCTTATAAAAGGGCACTTCCCCTTATCATAAATTCACCCTTTCCAAGCCATTTTTATCAACAAAACTCTATCCATATATCCTCACAACTATATCCCCTTCATCTTAGAGGAATTACTTTAGATATAAGGCCATCCTAAGGATCCCTTTTGATCAAATCAAAAGGAAGAACCTGAAGAAGAGGTAAATATTTCATCACCTCTTTCAAGTTCTTTTCATCTTCCACTTCCTATTTCTTTGTTGTTTCCATTCTAAAATAACTACTAAAGTATCTTATATATAATATGAAGTTATTATAAAAATGTTACAACTATATTCATTATTATATTCATCCTATAAATGACAACGTCACCATACGTGCATTCGTGAGGATTACCGTCTCCACATCTTGGTGTAGTTTCTTATTCAAACACTTCATCATTTGGATGGGTATAATAATGAGTATAAATGATATAAATAATAAATATAATATGTTAATGATTCTGTATATATGATATACCATCCAATTATATATTATTTTAATATCATAAGAATGATATTTTCAGTAGTGCGTATGTATGGGTTACCGTCTCCACGAACGCAATGAGATTCATTCCCCATCGTATCCATTAAAGACTAATTTTCATATAATGATTAAAAATAATGTATAAAGACTTAATATATTTCTGTATATGAATAATATACATCTTATCCATATCAAACATTACTTACATAACAAATCATATAATAGAAAACAAATCAACTGACACCCGAAACGATGATACTACTGAAATTTCATTAACAATGAAATAATAGAAGATCATATATGATATCATATTTATATATATAGTTCATGTATAATTTATTTACAATAATTTAACTATTATACATGATGTTAACATACCCCCGACCAAGTAAAAGTACAAGGTAAGGTTTAATTTCAAAATCACTTTATTATCCGAGATTTTTTTTACGTTTATTTCTACTGGGACCTCTTAATCATCCACAACCATATTTCTTAAAAAATTATTCCAAAACATTTTTACTATTTAATAGACTACGTGTTAAATTCATGTATACCCTTGTTTGAATTTTTATAAAATGGTCTAAAAGGAATCATTCCATCATTTTCCAAAAAAAGGTACCTTATGACCTTTTTGACAAAATTAAGGTAAGAATGTTTTCTATCTTATACAATGGGTGCAGCTATTTTTTTTCCTATATAACATCATCGAAGCTTACCTTAAAATATTATAATAATATTTTCAAAATAAATGTTTTCTTTTATAATAATATGACTATTAAATTATTTCAAAATAGAAAAATATATTTCTATAAAAAAGTTTTCATTTCATCTATGTCAACATCCTTTAATGGATTTAAAGCTTGATTGAAGTTGATTTATTATGATACAAAACATTAATATTGTATTGAAGGTTTTGTGATATGTTTGATATTGGATGTGTTATTTTCCCACCATTCTTGGTTTATGGAGAAATTATTGACATTTCATATAATAGTTTTAATACAAATGTTTATGTTATGTTTGAACCTTTTTATATCAGGAATGCATTGGACTTTGTAAGTGATGGGTCGAGCCCGCTATAGCTCCTCGATGCATCAGTAGGTATCATGAAAAAAAATAGTGTTTTGGCACAAGGCCTTTACAACATCTTATTTGTAGTCCTGGAACAAGGCCTTGACTATGTGGTTATGAAGTCTGGTATTACACATTCCATCATTATGAAAGTCTCTATTGATATTGCATGTGATTATTAGACTAGTATAATATCCACGTGAATAAGTAAATGGAATTATTTGATTTTATAAGTTCCATATTATTATGGAGTTCATGTTTAAATAGATATATTTCTATTCTTACATTTCCTAAAATGTTTATGCTTATTTATGAATGTTTTCGCTATATTGTTATCCTTACTGAGTATCTGACCTCACCCCTTTCTATGATTTATTTTTCCCAGATTGCGAAGAAGTATATTATGACTGACCGACAGGGATTGTATATGGTATATGAGTGTGACCTATGGGGACCATGTTGTTCTATTTTTTCATTTTATAATGTGATTTAAAACTTTTTAATGTATCTTGTATTTCCAAGGCTACTATTCTATTCGGTCTTTCGAGACTTCATATTTTGTGATCATTCCAATGTTATGTAATAATGCACCGACTCTGGGTAAATGCGGTTGGGGCATTACACATGAAATCCATTTTATACTAATACGAGTTCACTCCTCATTCTTTCCCTGTAATATTGTACTATGTACACTCCTCATTCCAGCCCTATCATACTGAACGAAGTTCACTCCTTATTACAGCCCAGTCATACTGAACTGAGTTTACTTATTATTCCAGAACAATCATACTGAATTGAGTTCCCTCAATATTATGGCTATATCATACTCAACTAATCTCACTCCTCCTTCTAGCCTTGTCATATTGAATATATTTCACTTCTAGTTCCATCCCTATCATTTTGAACTGAGTTCACTTTTCATTTCATCCCCCTAAAACTAAAAAAAATATCAATTTTCATATTATACCTGTCATTATCATGAGATATAAATATTTACCCACTTAATTGGAGTCAGATACAGGTCACACCCATAACATAATAAAATCCTAGATCCATCTTCCACAAAATAATAAAACATTCATCATATCGTGACCCATAGAATAGAGAGTTTTAGAAATATCATTAAATAACCCAAGAAATGGAATGTATATTATTAAACATTCAACCTATCGTAACCTATGGAAATTATATGGGCATAAAAATAATTTAATTATTCGATAACCTATGAAATTAAGGGGGGTTCAAAAGTAATTTATCGTAGGATAACCAGTGGAAGAGAAATGAGTTTCATAACAAACTTGTCATCATAATCCTAAAACATTAAAATAAATATTAAGAATGGTGTCGCTGGATAATATCCCTAATAAATCATAATATATATATAATTATATCATTATATAAGTAATATTATTTTAAAAGGTCCATTTAGAATTTTTTTAAGGAAAATAATCCCGAATCATTTCAAAGTGTCTCATACCACTTTGAACCATTTGAATGACAATCACCATGAAATAATAACATTATAGGAGGTTTTAATATCATTAAAGGATGTATATTCTAGAAGTAACATTTCAAGGGGAAATTTATACTCATTTTAAAAGAATATAGGCTCATAACATGGCAGGTGTCTCAATGAAGGAAAGTTGAGACTATATTACTTTACAAATTTGGTAACTTTTCAACTATAGACCCCATGAAAGAGAGATCAAAAAATGGATATGTGTGTACGCATAAATATATGAATAATAATAATAGAATACATTATTTCTTTTAATATACAACAAAAAAAGAAATGCGTGATGAATATGACATATATCTCATGAGTATAAGAAAGTGAGATGAAATTCCCTTACTATATGAGTAATTTTTCAATTTTTATCCCCATGAAATAATAACGTAAATTAAAAAATTTAATATAAATAAATTTATAAAATTAGTTATTTAGAATATATTATGTCAATATATAAACCAAAAAACAAGAATAATTAGTAAATATGGTATATATCCAACTGAAATAAATGTTAGACAAGAAAACTCTTTCCTCCAGTCATGACTTTTTTGTACATGTAAAAAACACATACATAAAAAATATAAGTTCATTTTAAATATAAAAACCGATATTATTATAGATAATACCATATATGATTTTATTATGAATTTATATTACCTATTTGTTAAAAAATCCATGTTAAGGTTATGTTTCGGATAATAACCGCTTTGTTTTTTATGTGTTTTGACTAATTATTCATTATCCTCATAATTATGTCATTATTTACTTATTAAAAAAATGTAAAAATGATGTAAATACAAAATATATTCATTTTATAAATATTATTAATAATATATAATTGTTAGAAATGCGAAATGTAATACACAGCTCATAGATTCGGTAGGTCGTACGTACTCATGAACGTTCTTTCTATTTAATCCTCATATTTGTAAGAAAGAAAATATATAAAATATATGTGTATCTATATATATTATAATTAATGTAGAATTATTTTTTCATACATATCATATAACTTTACTAAACCCATCTTTAATACATTCAATGTAATGTGTGAACGAATCACATCGTTTTCAGGAGGCGGTAATCCACACATCCACAAATGATGTTATTGTATTTACAAAAAAAGGATATCATAAATGAATATATTATATAAAAATTAAAAAATTATTAATAAAAGATAAATATAATATATATATCATAACGAAATTTATTTTCCTTCATAATTACCAACCATGTGGTGGTAAATGGAAAACAAACAACATCGTTTCGGGAGGTGGTAGTTTGTCGTACACGAATGGTAAGTTCGTTACCCATCAGATGGAAGGGTTTTGGAGTGTAGTTTAATCCCTTTTAAAAAATATAATTATATTTAGGATACAATATTTATTATATAATAATGTAGTAATAATATTTTATGGGGTGGAGAGTGAAAATAAAACAAAAGATCTTGTAGAAGGATGTTGCCTCTTTTTTTGGGTAACTCCATTTGGTTTTCAAAGAATGTCTTACATGGATGGATTTATTCCAAATGGGATTATAATATTATAAATGTATGGATTTTTTAAGGATATTTTGGTAGTTTTTGGCCAATCCAAAAAGGTTTTAGATGTGTAAAAAGTGGGGGAGGTGTGGATGCCTTTTTATAACTGGGGAAAAGGACACATTGGGGATTCTAGAAAATAAGTATGTGCTCTTGATGATTTACTTGTCCCTCTTATGTTAAAGGATTACCATTATATATTATTATAGCCTTAAAAAATGAATCCTTTCAGTAAAATATTTTTCATAGAAGTGTGGGGTTATTTTTACCCCTTATTTTCCAAGTTGTGCCATTAATGAAGCTCATTTTTACTTTAATCATTATAATTAATTATAAATAACATCACTAATATTTTTCTTTGTAAAAAAATTAAATTATTGGAAATTTTAAATTACATTTATTCCAAACATGGAATCCATTTTGGAATATTCTTTTCATATAAATGTTAGAAATTAAATTAAATTTAATCTCATCGATGGGGTGAGACGATGAGTTTTCGAAGTGCAAACATTAAACAATTGAAATGATTTTATATCCAATTTCAATTTGAAATTGATTCCAATGAACTAAATATGATTAATTTAGATATAGTTGATCTAATTATACATTCAAAAAAAATTAATATATAATTAAAATAAATATATTAATAGAAAAATAGTTTTGAGTTAGAATTCAGTGTTTTCACTAATGATAAAAAATTAAAACATTTTAGAAAAATACCCAAAAACCACCCAAAATAAATTTATATATTCCAATATCTAAAATAATGTTTATATTTTAAAATAATAATTATAATAGTTTCAGAATATATATTTAAAATAGTTTTCGCATTAAAAGTTGGTAAAATTACCTTTTAGGAAATATATCTTGTTATTCCTAAAATTGCATTTATTCTAGTTTATTGTAAAAAACACTTAAGATAAACATTAAATAGTTAATTAAATATAATAAATACATATCTCATTAAAATAATTTATCTATAATTTTTATATTGATTTATTAGTTTAAAAATTATTTGATTTCGTAAATATCATTCTGTATCAAAAGATTTATTATATTTTCTAAGGGGTTTTATTTTCATTTCTAGTTAATTAGCCACAAATAATTCATATTATATACATTTTAAACCATATTTTCATAATTTTATTAATCCTATTCATAAATCATATTCTAATTAGTTGGTGGTAAATATAATAATAATTTAATAATATTATTAATAACATATTATTGTTTGTTAAAACTCATCCTCTAGTACAACGCAAGTTATCGAAGGAACTCAGCATTGTGTGTAAGACATGAAAAACACAGTTTTTCTTGTACTAAATCATAATCAAGGTTTTTTGTGCTGTGAAAGATTAACTTGGTATTGTGTATAATAAAAATTTAATGCTAGTTCATTCATATGACAACAGATATATTCAGTGTGGTGTGAAATGAAGAATATCTAAAAGATAATATCAATTCAAAATAAATTCACAATATATCATGATGTTACATTGGTGATTCAAATATTCTCTATCAGTGTACTGAGGATGAGGTCATGATATTGGTCATCATTATAATGAATCTTAGATCACACAATGAATTAATAAAAAACAATACCAAAAACTGATGTAGGTACACTTCTTTGGTCATATTAACTCAGAGGAAGATGTGTCTATGGAACCAGTGAACGTTCTACTGTTGGTTTTATTGGAGCCTTCCATGAATTTTTTCGATATTCACTATCTTCTGAGCATATAGAATTATTATTATAGATTCATCCAATAATTATCTCACTTGTAAAAACTTTTTTTTGGGATTGAACAAGAAGGGAATTATGTTTGAATCGTATAGAGAATGTGATATTGAATTCTATGGTTTCATGTGATCTTAAAAATGACACTAATATTGAACCTACCTGAGATGGGTGAGGGGTACACATTGGTTTTTGATGATTCTAGGATAGGTCGTGGAGTAGTCCTGATGCCGGGAGGTCAATTTGTGGTATTTGGGTCACAGAAGATGAGGCCACCTAAACAGAACAACCTTACGCATAACCTCATGTTAGTAGGAGTGATTTATGCTTTTTAATGTTAAGGACATTATCTTTTGGGAAAGAATATTACTGTGTACACTGATCAAAATTGCATAAATTATATCATTTCATATATTTACTTGAATATCTAACAAAAAATATGGGTTGAGTATATTAATTCATTAGAAATTTAAATCTAGTGTTGACTGGAAGATAAGTACTTTATTGGCTGAGATGCATGTTGTGGTTCTAGAGAGCCAATAGTAGATGGGCCTCATATCAGTTTCTGTGGAGTCTACACTTTTGATCTAGAATAGAGACAGATAGTATGAGGATCTAAAATTTTTATCCTTGAGGGATAGACTTGAAGGTGTAGAGTCACCTTTATATCGAATCACATATGTTGATTATGTCATCTATGTTAGGAATTGTTTTATTTTTCCTACTAGAATGTAAGAGATGATGATGCAGTAATTTCATTCCTTGATATGGGTGGTGAATCCGGGATTTTAGAAAATCTATTTTGATCTACATTGGAAATATTGGTGGCCAATCATGAAAAGAGAGATTTTAGGGTTTTTCACATGATTCTACACTTCTCAATAGATGATGGCCCAAACATCAATGACCCACTGGTTTACATAAGAAGTTCCCCATTCTAGAATATATGTGGGATGTTGTTACTATATATTTTGTGCTGGGTATCCTAATGACACCTTGGAAGAATGATGTTATTTTTGTAGTGGTGTCCCATTTGACTCAGTTAGAGCATTTCTTGTTTATATAGAAGACATTCTCAATTGATCAGTTGGGAGACTTGTATTTTAAAAAGATAGTCCGTCTGCATGGGGTGCCTAGACAATACATTCAGATCATGACTCTATCTTTATTTTTCATTTATGCTAGGGATTATTGAAGGTTCTTGGTACATAGTTTTCTCTGAGTACATCATTCCACCCAAATATAGATGAGTAATCATAAAATGATATCTATGTTATAATGTACATGATACAAACATGTGGTCTAGACTTTAGTTAGTCTTTTGAGAAGCATCTAATAGTCGTAGATTCCTCCTATAATAATAGTTTTAAAGAATCATTTCATGTTGAACCATACAATTCTCATTATTTCAGGTCATGCAAATTGTCTCTATGTTTTATAAATGTTGGGGAGCCATATCTGTTGGGACTGATTCTCATGCAAGAGATGTCAAAGATGGTTTAGCTAAATCTAATGAAAATGGATACAACTTAGAGTAGACAATAGTCATGCATTTATAGATATCGATAACACCATGAATTTACAGAGGGTGATCGAGTAGTGCATCAGGTGATTCCTAGATTTGGTCACTACAATTTACTAAGATAGAGAAATTTTTATCTAGGTTCATTGTACCTTTTGAGGTTTTGGAGAGAATTGGGAAATTGTAATACCAATTGAATCTTCCAAATAGGTATATAGAAATTAAAAATTATTTTCATTTATCAAAACTCCAATGGAATAATCCCAAACCTTCTCATGTGATCAATTTCTATTTTGTTGAGATTGAGACCAATACGTCCTTTGAGGAGAATCTGATATGTGTGTTGTATCATAGTGAGAAAGCATTGTGGGAAAATATCGTTGTGATATTTCTGGTATTGTGGAAACTAGGTTATGTTTAGAATAAAACATGTGAGGGAGAAGTGGATATGAAATCCTAGTGGATTGATATTTTTAAATCAGAATCATTGAGATTCTTGGGAGTATAGCATGAGGATGAACTATTATAATGGTTGGAATTTGTATGATCTATACCTTTATTGGATATATCTTTAGCTTATTTTCATGTTACCTTTTTCATCGTTATGTTTATAACTTGTTTGGGTTTTATCCTTGGGTGTTCTAGATTATATTGGGAATTTATTAAGGGAGATGGGTTTTTCATAGTAGGAGCACAATTTGACCCAACAATATGACCAACCAAGAAAATCATGTGAACCAATTTTGAGGGGATTCATATAGTCAGTGCACAATTTTACAAAACTTGTTCCCTATAAATAGAATCTATATGACACCCCTAGGTGAGGAATACAATTAGGGTGTACAGTTAGTGAAAACCATGTTCCCTATATAGGATCCTGTGCACGCTGAATTTTAATCTTCAGAAAACTAGATTAATAATTCTTGAACTGCTCTTTTATATCCCTAATAATCCTATATCAACCTATAACTGATTTCTTTTATTTTTAGAGATTCTTGGATAGATTCCAAGTCCTTAAAACCTCCACTCATTATGATCCTAAACCTATCATGAAGATTTTCACCTCTCCCGGTAATAGATTCTCATCTCATATGGTTTCCTCCATCTCTCTCATCTTTCTATTATCCTTTTATGGGATGTTAGCCTTATTTCTTGATAGATCTAGATCTTGGTTTCTATACATATAATTGGATTGATTATGGATCTAGGTTTTAGATTTAGATCATTTTATTCATCGTGGTCTTGGTTGTTCTACATCAATTGGGTATTTTAGTTGGTAAGTATTTGTTATCAATTTTTAGGTGGGTGTTTTAAATTTTAAATCTAATAGTCTATATTTTATTATGTGTATGTAATTGTGAAATTTCAAATTTTTGGTATGGGAAATTTCATTGATAATTGAATTGAATTAATTTAAATTAAATGTAAAACTTTTCAGGGTAAATTTGGGGCAACTGAAATGGGTGGAATTAGATTAATTCATTGGTTAATTAATTAACTGAATTTTGTGATTATGAAATTTATGGGATATTGGGATTGTGAAATTGGTAAATAAATGTGATTAAGAATTAATTACCAATTTTAATTATTAGATGGTTGGAATTTTCTTAATGGGATAATGGGATATATTATTTAATTATTTTAAAAATGGTTATATGATGGTTTTCATATTTTTTATTTTGAATTAAAGTGTTGAACCTTGTTTGTTTAATTTAACTAAAATGTACACTTTAAATAAATTTTTTTAAATGAAGGATAATGATTCTTAACAGTGAGGTATGTAAATTTTGATATGTGTGATAATTTAATACATTAGGTTTTCTGATATACATGTGTGGGACATGGACTACTTCTTTGAAAGGCTGTATGTGATTAACTAATATACATATGTGGGAAATGGACTGATGCTTTAAAATACCGTAGTGATAATGAGTGTGGGAGATGGAATACAAATTAAAAAGACATCTTGTGTGATTGATTTATGAATCAGTGTGGGGCGTGGACTACTACATCAAAATCCCAATTCTGTGATTTATTGATAAATGAGGTGTGGGACATGAACTGTTTCTTCAAATACCTATGGGGTCCAAGACATGGAATCCTAGGCCCCAAATATCGGCATTGGACAATGGTTCTAATTTTCTATAATATAAATTGATGTGAAATGAATAATGAAAACATGTGTTTTTTAATAATCTATGAATAGAATATGTGATAAAGATTACACTCCAATACAGTCTAAAATAGGTATAGTTAGTTCAGTTTTCCTTGAGAACCTATGGGTTTAGTGTTTAAATAAATAAAAATTGAAGAAATGTAAATTGAATAATTTATTGCTTTTATTATGTTCATTATTAAACTATACACACAATTATTGATTGGATATTGTTTTTTATGTCATTGGTGGTGACTTACTAAGTTGTACTCACAACATACATGGGATGCTTGATCAGTATCCAAATAGACTTCATGGATACAAGATAGGATAAAGGAACATTCCATATGTTAGATGGTTTGGTTGGGATGCAGAATGGATGAGGAACCACAATGGGTGTTGGGAGCCTCTTGGAGTTGTCATCTTCTTATTTTTCATTCTTTATTTGACAATTTCTACATACTGGGCATGACAAATCTATTATTTTTGTTTGTATATTGTATTCCTGCTACAACCATCATGTGATATAGGTATTACTATGCTTATTGTTATATATTTTATAAATTGTGTATTTATATTCCTTTTTGTGCTACTTTGATAAAGAGGGTATAGTCTCCCCATGATAGAAATTAGACCCTAGGTGCTAGTCAGTAGCCTCTGACATATGGGGAGGCATGCCTAGGGTATTGTGACCAACTAGATTAGGGAACTAGTGTGTTGCACTCGGTTCGAGCATTATAGGAGCAATGTGGGCACCACGTTCATGAAGGATTCTTAGGTGTTTAATGATGAAATAAAGGGTGGATGCTATCTCCCATAGGTATAAGGGGATTTTTTTAAAAGGGATAGAAGATAAAAGTGGGATATAGTCTATATTTATTCTTGTTTCATGGGAGATTCTAGGGGACTTAGATCCTGGTCTGACTACAATGAGTGCTATGAAATTTGTTTCTTCATACATGTAATTTTTTTATTTTATTTAGGAACATCACATTAATTTGACCCATTGAAATTAATTGATGTTAGGGTTATGCAATGATATTTGATGCCTCTTATTATGGATTTTCATACCCTAGTAGGAAGGAAGATGGAGAAAGATGTCAAGTTCCCTGAATGTCATTTCCTAGTTACTGAGGTGGAACTCATTTGGGATTTTATCATATTGTATTCGGATTTTCTTGATCTTATCATCAGCATGTATTGGATTATATGCTTCATGGTCTAGTCCCTTAACTCCAATGGGATCATTCATGTATTTTAGTGTGAGTGGGTTATGTGATTAGGGGATAAAGAACTAGTTGGTTCAGATTTGGATTTGATTTTACTCTAATCTTATAGCTTAATTCTCAATTCCTCAAAGTATAAATAAATGGGAGGACTTAAAGAGGTCAAATATAGGTACCATAATGTATTTATAGAGGATTGTTTTGGTATTTCCACTATATAAGTAGTTCTTTTTCACAGTTGATCTTCTCCTTGGTGTGATAACCATTTCCATACACTCTTAGTGGATAGATCCAACAGATCTAAAAGAGATGAATGATCATCCAAATAACCTTGAGGAAAATATATTTATTAATCCAAGTATGCCTCCATGAACATCATAATTTATTTTGGTAAAGAAGGTGTATTGTGGACTTCAACTTTTTATAGAGAATTTCATGTTTAATCATGTGACCATAAAGAATAAATACCACTTTGTTGAAATTTATGATCACTTTGACCAGCTAAGAGAATATTATTGATTTTAAAATATTGATCATAGATCTACATACCACTAATATATGGTGTGAGATGGAGATGTTCTTAAGATCACACTTTATAGTCAATATGAACATTTTGGTTATTTGGTCATGCCCTAAGATAATACCAATGCTCCTGTGGTCTTTTTGTAATTAATGAATAGGATATTATAAAATTTTTTGAAGTCATAAATGGTCATTTTTGTAAATAAAATCTTGGAATATTCGAATATGGGGGAGGATTATGTTGATAATCTTGAGGTCATTTTGATGGTTTTGAGGGACCATAATCTATATTACATCCTATCCAAATTCCATTTATTGATCCATGAAGTGAAGTTCCAAAGATATATGTTATCCCAGAGATGAGTAATAGTGGATCCAAGGAAGGTTTGGGTAGTCATGTTTTGGGAGTAGACCATGAACTTGTAAAATATTCATAGATTTTTGGGATTTCCTAGAAAATATAGAAGTTTAGTTAGGGACATCTCAATAATATTTGATCTTTTGATGGATTTAACTAGGAAAGTGGTAATGTTTGAGTGGGATGAGAAGTGCCAAAATTATTTTGAGAATTTGTAGCCTTATTTGGATTTTGTTCATGCTCTAATTCTTCCCAGCAATCAGATTATTCTACAGTGTATTGTGATTCTTCTATTGTGGGATTTAGGTGTGTGGTGGTGTAGGTTGATCATGGGGTGGCCTAGAGATTATTGTATCTATTCCCTTATTAGTGGAATTATTCCACCCATGAATAGGAATTTGTATCTGTGATACTTGACCTAAAGACGTGGTGAAGTTACCAGTTCATGGAGAATTTTTTAACAAATTCAAAAAAAAAATAAAGTATATTTTTACTTAGACGGGCTTGAAAATTGGAAATTTAAATTGGTTGGAATATATTGAAATTTTTGCTTTAAACATTGGTTATAAATTCATAAAGTGAAACATGGTTTCTGAAATGTTAGTATGAATGATTCAAGTTCATTTTGTTTGGGAATCAGTGGATGAGTGGGGTCTGATGAGTTTTTTTGTTGATTAGAGTCTGGAGGTGCAGGAGGATGGAGAGAATATGTTCTTTGATAGTGTGTAGTTCAAAACATCTCTTATAAATTGGTTTAGGAAAGTGAAGATATCTAACCTAGTGTTACCATTTATTACCAATGATCTAAATTGGGTGGATACCCTAGGTTATTAATCTCTGAATCCCAATGGTTCTCTCCTTTTAATAATGTTTCTAGAAGTTCCATTTGTCTTGAGGCTTTTGTTTATGCATGTGGAACTCATTATAGTTAGTTCTTTCACCCTTGGTATACCAAGATGTTTTATACATTATGAGGTTAGTATTGGTGGCTTGGGATATGAAATTTAGATATATAATTTGTTTTCCATTTATTGACCTACCAAATAATTAAAATAGATAATATGAGACAAGCCTTATTTACAACATATTCTCATATCACTGTAAAAGTTGTATGAGATCTTGATGAATTTCAAGATCATTCTACCACAAACTATGTGTATAAAATATTCCTTATCGGGGATTAATAACTATTTAATGAAATTAATACATTTTCTTCCCATTATATGGGTGGATGAACTAAGAATCCTATATATTTGAGAGTTTTTCTGGCTTCATAGAGTTCCCTTAGTGATAGTTTCAGTCAAATATTCCTATATAACTTTTGGGTTTTGGAAGGGACTGCATGTATCTTTAGAGACAAAGCTGATGTTGGCCACCGTATATCACCCATGGATGGATACTTAGTCTGAAACAACCAACTAGACTATTAAATATTTGTTATGAGAATGTGTTCTTGACATTGGAGGTTCATGGGAAAGGCAGATATCATTTTCTACGTTTTACTATAATAAAAATTATCAAACATCGATCAGGAGGGCCCTATTTGAGGCTTTATATAGACTGTCATGTTAGTCCCAACTATGTTAGGTCGTAGGTGGGTGAGTATTCCCTAGGGGGACTAAACCTAATTTAAGAGACAATATATATGCTTTGAATAATTTAGAAAAATTTAGTGATAGATCAGAGTAGAGAAAATTCATACGTTAATTGAAATTGTTTCCAATTGGAGTTTTATGTTGGTGATCATGTGTTTCTTCAGACATCTATTTGTCTAAGAAACCATCTATTAGGAAATAAGGGAAAGATGATGCCACATATTATCATGTTATTTTGAGTTATGGAATTTCTCTGAAAGGTAGTTTATCAGTTGAATATTCCTCTATAATCGACCACAATCCATGACCTCTATCATGTTTCCATATTGAAGAGATATATCTAAACACATATCAACATCAATATTTTTTTTTATTTTTTTCAAAGAAAAGTGCATGTAATTTGATAAAAAATAGGTAATATATTTAAGGGGGATTGAAATAGAGAAGTTTTAGGGAATACCCTCTTATGTGGTTTTCCCCCTATGTCCTCAAGTAGTTCGTGTTTGGGAAATAAAGGACTACATCACCTTGGACAACCATAGATGAATGATGGTCAACAAACTCATTTTCTTTCTTCAAGGTGTGGAGTACATTGATATTATTATTATGAATGATTCTAAAATCTCTTATAATATCAAAAACTGACTACGGGCTATTACATGTTTCATGTAGGGAATTATGAAATTTTATGGAATCTGTTTCCACTTTTGAAATATCAATTTTTATTTAATTGCAATGGATTAATCCTGTAAGAATAGTTTTAACCTATGCCTATAGTGAATTAACAAGGTAAAATTGAGTAGTGAAAGCCAACATTAAAACACCCTTGTTGTTAGGAACACCCCCCCGCATATTTCCTATGATACAAGATCTATCCATGTTCATTTTGTGGGCCAGGAGGGGAGGGGACCAATAGAACCAGCGGCCATAGGAATCTATTTTCATGGATTGGGAAAGAGGAAAGCTCATTTTTATTGTTATTAGTGTGGGGAATTGTTTCATTTCCTGGTTAATATAATCATGAAAATATTAAGGATCCTTGTTCAGATGATAAGAGTCTTCCCCATAGCAAGTGTCTCCTCATTACAGGCCCTGTTTCTTGTTTTCTAGATGCATCATCATCCATCATTCAAAATTATTTCTTGTTCCTCCCTTTATGGACCCTTATTATCTACACTGTGAAATTAACACCTAGAATATCTTTAGAAGATAATGATGTAATATCCCAAATAGAGTTCCAGATAGCATACACCCAATCTCCTTCAATGAACAGATGATTCAAGATTTATTCTATGTTATCCATGCCAAACGACCACATAGAGGCTAATGAGATGCCCATATTTTTTATGTTTTCATCAATAGGAATCACATTTTTTATTATTATCCATGTTATAAAATTATAGTTTATTGTAATCAAGTTTCACCACATACACCTAAACACATATCGTATTCAAGAATGGTAAGAACTAGAAATGGAGCCTAATTCCATTATTGTGGAAAATCCTAAATATATCTTGGAATATAAAAATAAAGTTATCCATGGTTATAATATCATATTGGTCTATGCTCTATATTATAATTATGGTTATAACAATGAATCAAGGGAGTGAAAATATTTTATTAAGGAGTAGTAGACACAAATATTTTATTTTGGGGATGTGTCTAAACTTTTTTCGGGGTGAAAGTGACATGGTGTAGAGTTTTTGACACACTTCTAGTCATTTTTTGTCTATTATTTTGTTTTTATTTATGTTTTGGTTCATTATTTTAGTTCATGAGTGAAAGGAGTCGGAAAAATTGTTTTTGGGGATAACATACACAAGAACACAGTTGGAGAACCATTTTTCTAACCATGTAGTTAACTCATACAATGGGGGCATTTAGATAATAGACTTCACACAATTTGAGTATTGGTGTCTCAAACTAGGGAATACTATTGGTAACCATTTAACCAAATGTCTTGAGAGACTATTTCTCATTCATTGTTGGTGGAAATTCTGATTAACTGTATGGGAAAACCATCTGAGCTCTCTAGCTCAGTAAAATCATGGATTTTACCAAAACTCTATTGATTGATTTTAACCCCCATAGCCTCCTTTATTCTTTTGTTTATGTAGAAACCCTATTATTTTTCATACAATCTTCCTTATTTTTTTTAAATAATACTTCGATCGAAGGTTATTTGGCTTGAGGTATTTCTCTTTATTCACATTTTCTTCATCTATTCCCCCATCTCTTTCCTTAACATCCATTTTGATGGATGCGTCAAATCATAGATGGTGGATTGGAAATGAAAATAGTATTTAATGTGTTTAATTTTTGTTCTTTATTCTATTTAATTATATATGTGAAGCCTTCTTCATCCATGATTTGGTGGTTTTCATCGAATGTGACATGGTTTGAACCATTCTTAACATAAGTGTCAATATTTAAGGATATTTTACTTGGATTACCCTTATAATCAGAATAGAATTTTAATTATTATTATTTAATTGTGATTTAATTGAATTATTATTGATATTTATTAAATGTTTGATATTTTATGGAGTTTTATATTGCAATTTGATCATTTAATATGTGTTATCCTAATGAGGGTTTCTTGATTTCACTCAAAGTGTTTGATAAAATGTTTAAAATATTTATAATTGATTTTATGGTTTTAAGTGGTTTTCAAAAGTGGTTATAGAAATTTATTTTTCTTATGTAAGGAATTTTATTTAAACAGTAATGATTGTTTGTAAAAATGACTTGTGAATTGGAATTTATGTATGGGACTTGTGATGTGATAAGGTTGGCATTGAGTAGCATATAGGATATCTTGGGTGGGCGCATGTGATGTCTAAGGGACCTTGTGATCCATTGGGAGGAATCTTGATATAGATTCTATTTTTCTTCAAAGAGGCTAAGAGGGACTTCTGGAGGAGGAATAAGAGAGATTCCACTTATTGACCAAGTGAACTAGAGATCTCTTATTGTTTGGCCCGAATAAGACCATGAGAGCTTACACATTGTTTATTTAGCAAGTGACCCTTTTTTAGACCTACCCACAATATATCCTAATTGATAGATCCATTAGTTAAAATAACTTAATATGCGTCGATTTTTTTCCTTTATGCATTATGTTACTGTGTTATTTAATGTGATGATTTGAACTATTTCCATTTTCAATTATTTTATTATATAATGATGATGATGTCTACAGTCACACATTTTTATTCCATGTTTTGGGAGTGTTGAGAATATTTTTTCCACGTGTCCTTGTTTTTTTATTTGATCCAAGTTAGTAGATGTTTTCATAAAAAAATGTTTTTTAAAAGAGAACCAAAGGGAAATAAAACATGTTTCTTAAATAGAAATATATTAATTTGTTATTGTATTGAAATGTGAGTTTTATAACTAGTTTTTTGGTTAAAATTGTTTTAAAATACATAAATATATTCATGGTGGTATCCTACTGTGCTTTGTACCTCACATCATATATATATATATATATATATATATCCATTTTTGTATATGTAAATTTTGTTTTTAGGACACATGTAATGTCATGGTCAATTTGTACATAGGTTTCTCTAACTAATTATCTTCGTTGATTGTTTTGATGGAGGAGACATGGGATCATATGGTTGGATTGTGTGGAGTCGTTTTGGGAGTTTGTTCCCTTGATATGTATATATTTTCTATTTTTAGTCTCTTTCACTATTTTGTGTTTTGATCTTTTAGCTTGAGATACGATGTATATTTGTTGTTAGGAAATGTTTTGTATAAGAGATTATCATATTTCTGTTTTATTTAATTTATTAATTAGTGAATTTTAATGATGTTTAGTTATTATTCTATCGGATTTGATGATGAAGGTGTGGATATCCCATTTAACGGTTTGTATATAGTTATTTGCTAAGGTAAAAACCATTCCCATTTAGTCCTTTTTTAAGTCCGGTGCATTTCACTATCACGTGGGGACTGATAACATTCTTTATACTTTGGAACCTGCCAACTCGGGTGCTGGTATAGGTCAAAATAGGTCAGTTCAAAAGAAAATAATAACAATAATTTATCTTGTTTGCACGAAAAAATTGATTTTATGTCTACAGAATGATTGATTAAATGTTTCTTGAGAATTTTTCATTATACCAATAGAGTTTAAAAAGGATTTTTTACAGGGAAATTTTTTTTAAACTAATTTTTTTATTACAGGATTATAGTTTTTATAATTGGTATTGATTACAATGTTTGATATTGATTATGAGTTTCACAAGAGATACCATGGTTTTGTGTTGGTAACAAGTAAGGTGATGTTATGGCTTAGTGCGTGGATTAATAAGGGATCATCTCTTTTAATACCCTGAGAATTCCCATGTTGGATTAAGTATTTCATATCACATTGTCTTACTAGTGTTCTAATATTGAGTCCTAGATAACATTTTAACCCTTAATTTAGGGCTCTCCTATTATTGATACTTTTTTTATGTTGAGATACAATTTTTACTCTATGTACACATCTTATTTGTGTAATATGATATTAGTAATGTTATATTTCCCTCATTAATGAAATTACACACCCTCATTTGTGTTATCTTGGACATTGTTTTTTATATAAAACAAAAGGATTTATATACATTTCTTAAATGAAAGGTTATTGGAAATGAGATTTTTTTCAAACAAGAATATATTGGTTTCATTGATAAAAATGGAATGTATATTCATTGAGGTATCCTTCTAGAATTATATTAACATCATATTTATTAATTCATGACTATAAAAATAATAATTTTTCTAACATGGTAAGAGGGAAATATACTGCATCTCACAACAATTTCTCTTGATACATCATCAACCCTCATGGGTTGCGAAATATGGTTAACACATGTCACATGATGATATCATGGATGGATTATTTTAGTGATATTAATTCTTTAGAGTTTAAATTATTCTATGTATCAGTGTAATCAAAATTGGAAATATTTTGGGAATCGATTTTTATTCACATGATGATATATCTATTTATATTTTTATGATGTATTTTTTGGTCTTTTTTATCATTTCTGCTCTACTTATCTCTATATGGATTCTTATTTAATATATTTATTTGTTTATTGACTTTCATAGACATCAAACTTATATATGGGTCATGTTAGAGGTTTAGGGTTAAATTTCATGTTCTAGTTATTATAAATCATGGATGAAATCATTCACATTTTTCCAATTTTTATACCTTGGTTCATGTGTGCAACCCATTGAAATTGGGAACACTCTATGATCCTTGTGGTGAGTTATATTAGATGATAAGTTAGGTCAATTTTATTAGTTTTTTTATAAAAATGTTATTAAATATCACATTTTTATTTTGGGGGAGTAATGTTTTTAATGATATGGGACCATAAGAGCATTGATGGTAGGTGTAGTGGAGTTCCCATCCAGGAAGTCTTTGTGGGGAACATTGAGAAACCAGGGGTGGTTGAGAATCATATATTGGGTTTAATCATAGTTCTTAGATATTATATTTGTATTATTTATGTTATCATTGTTAATAATTAATAATAAGTAATTGAATGAGTTTATGTGATTTATTGTGACAATTTAAGGATGGGTTGGGTATTGACTCAATTATTATATTTTATTTGTTTAGATCATGCCACTAAGAAAGGCTCCAGGAAATTTGGGAGAAGAATATATGGTGAATAAACAATAGGATGACCCCCTTATGGAATACTATATCATTTAATCCATTATTTGTCCCATATAATATACATGACAATGTAGTGTGTTAGGAAAATCTCAGAGGTCGGATTATTCCCATGATTTTACCATGTAGAATGGACCGTAATTTAAAGGTGACAATGAATCTTAGGAACTTATATAGTGTATGTAATGGATCAAATTAATCTTCTTTTTTCCTTCCTACCCCAATAAAATACAAGATATATATGTTAGATAATATTACAAGAATGAGTTCGGAAATGATAATGATTCCTTTGATCGAGAAATATCTCACTTGGATAAAAATCAAGGAAATGATTAACTATCAATTCTATGTGAAGAATTTATGGCTCGTGAATGAAAAAGTGTATATGAGGTTAGAATAATGGTATCTTTATTTAATAGGTTATTCTACTTAGTTTATTTAATTTTTTTCTATCCTCTATTATCCTCATATATGACTACCTATAATCTCATCGTTTTAAGCTGTGATTGATGCCTGAAATCATGTCAAGAATTATTATTATTTTCCTGAAAACATTTTTGGACGTGTTAGATATATCAAAAATGGATTAGGAAGGCTTAAAGGGTTGAAAATAATTAGTTGTTCTATAAATTTTATGGGAGTATCTTAGAGATTAACTCGTGTTCAGATGTGGTGGGGTGAAGAGTGTTATTAGGGATGTAGCCAAAGCATGAAGGAAACATTTGATCCTAATTTTTTATCACCTTTAGAATTATTGTTGGTACTATTATTTCAATGTAGGAATATGGGTAATATGATGTAGTATAGTATAGGTGTTTTGAATAATTTCATCCAATGTGAGTTCCTTGTTCATCAATTATGCTTTTGGATGGTTCATCATAAGAGAAACATGGTTGGGGTATTCTTTTATTAAAATATCTCGTATAAAAGTGTATGTATATAAAGGATTGAGATATTAATATCAGAAGAAAGCGGAATCTCATACTATTATAAAATAACTAATTTTATAGGAACTTGGGATCTTATTGGTTGAGGCTCATGTTTTAAAGGAATCAGATGCAGAGCTTGAAATTCGACATGGTTCATTGTTCATCACTTCATATATGGATTATATATTATTTTATATAGGAACATTAAACTCATTTTTCTCATATATAAATATATATTGATTCATTGGTATTTTAACATAACATTATGTTATATGATATGAATTTATCTACTCCCTTTGGATAGATAGGAGAGCAAGGTTTTATGATCTACGAGTGTTGTCTGACTATCTCTAAAGTTGAACTTGAATGGGATATCCCAAAGCTTGATCTGGATGAATTTAATATTTTTTTTAGTTTTTATTGGATGGTCAGTGATAATTTCCAAAATTATTATTACCATCATAAGGATCTATTCCAGTCTCCAAATGGGAACACTAGCATATTCCCTATCCACTGGGATCCAACATCAGGTAGGGTAGAACATGTTGTTGTTGTTTTTGTATCTATTATGAATTATATGTCCATTTACCTTCATATAGATATTTAGTAGAGTTAATGTGGATAGATTTCAAAGGTGGTGGACGGGTATATCCATTTTTATAAGGATTTTTTTTATTTCTAACCTAGTCATAGTTACAGTTAACTATTGCTCTAATCCCTTGGACAAGAACTATTTCATTTATATCATATCCTAAATATCCTACTGTGTTGAAAGAAAATAATGGTTAAACTCAAATTCATCGATATAAAGGTTTTTATTCACCCTAAAGTGTTACAAGGGGAATCACTGATTCTAATTAAAAATAAATCAAATATGGTAATAAGTATTTTTATTGATCACCAATGGCGTAACCCTGTTACCATTAAAAATAGATACCCATTACCTTAGATTAATGATTTTTTTGAATATACTATTGGGGAATTATAGTTTTTAAAGATTTAGTTGAGGTAAAGATACAACCTGTTGAAGTAAAATTAAGATGATATTCTTAAGAAAACACTTAGGATTCGTTATGGGTATAATGAGTACATTTTTATGCCTTTGGGCATCTTTAATCCCTCTTATATTTTCATGGCATTGATGAAAGATATTTATCACTAGTACCTTGTATCCTTTCTCAAGGTTTTTATTAATGATATCTTTGTTTTCTCCAAGATGAGGGAGGAGTATATGCACTGTATAATCATTGTTTTCATAATGTTATTGGTCCACTGAATATGTGATAAATTATCTAATTTCCATTATTAGATTAAAGAAGTGAAAATTTTGATCATGTGATATCTAAACTAGGATTTTATATGGATCTTATGATGATATAAGTAGTGATATCCTATGAGATACTAAAGAACGTATTGAAGATCAATATTTTCATGGGTTTGGTGGGATATTAAAGATATTTTATGTGATGAACGAACCCTGATTACCAAAATATTTAGAACCTGAATTCCTCCTTACATGGATTGTAGGGTGTTCCTAATCCCCATTGGCTTGTGATAAGTTCTTGAGAATCCATGAACTATATTGGGAACTATTATTTCACCAAAGAAATCAAAATATGTTAACTTGAAAAAATAGAGTGTCCTTGTGAAAATAAAATTCAATAGTAGAGGAAATATAAATGGAATGAAAAAAGGATCTAAAACCATAAAACAAAAAGAATGTGAATTTATAGAAAAAACCTTTTCTATCTGAGATAATATCACCACCAAGCAGTGACATGCTGGTAATGAAAATACCCACCACCAGCTTATCACAGTTTTCCCTTACCTATATTAGATAAATAAAGATCCTCATAAACCCAAAGTTGTTATGAAGGTGTGAGAAACAAATCCGAGTAACATCACACATTGTTTTTCATTAGTAAAATTTATAAAATAAACCAATTATTCTCATGTAAAATATTATAAGTCATGTGATTAAATTCTACATTGTTCAATGTAAAATATAGAAAATCACCCCATTTCAAAGTTTATAAAACATACCAAATACTCTTTATGAAAATAATTTATATTAATTTCACAAAAATAAATTTTAATGATAAAAGATAAAACTTTCCAATTGTATGACATCAATCCTCGACTGATGAAGGTAATCATTTTATTTTATGTGATTTTTAGGCCACATGGTGATCACATTGCCCTTGCATAATAGGTATAAGGGGTAAGAGTTTACTCCCTTTAGTGTCTCCTTACTTATAAATAAGAAATTTGGTGCACACATTATCCTAGAATAATAGGACTATGGTGAAAGCGACCATCCCCAATAATTGCATTCAACTTTATCATTGATTACAATTTTGTTAACAACATCAAAATCCGTCCCTATCCTTCTCATCCTGGAAGCTAAATAAATCAATCACTTAAACCATTTCTATTAACAACATCATGAGACAAATATATTTTAATTAATTGTTACTAAAACCACCATAGAAGAAATATTTTTACATTAAAACCATTTCGAAATCCATTTTTAATATAATTTTATAAACCATTTTTTACAAATTTTTTTAAATGAATTTCATAGAGAAACAATAACGGTTCATGAGATAAATCCATTTCATGAAATTACATACCTTAAAAAAATTGGGATATGAAGACATAAATTAATTACTGAAGATGAAGATAATTGAGGGAACTAGGGATTCAATAAAGACCCTGAACAATAAAATCACTATAAATATATAGAAATTATAACTTTTTAAAATAATTAAAAAAGAATGAAACACTTACCACCCCAATTTCTGATCAACTGACCAAGAGGATTTTAGATCTGAACAAAACCCTTAAATTAAAAAATAGATCAAAATATATTAGGGTTAAAAACCTGGATCCATAAATATCAAATCATTGACATGGTCAATCCGTATTTAGAAACAAGGGAGATCCATATAAGAAGAAGATCTAGGACCAAAAACATTGATTAGTATACCAAATGAGGTTTATAGATTTGATCAACACTTCAATCCATAAATGATTCATATTTATCAAGCCATGAATTTCCATGTAGGGAATTTATGTTCAATAAGATAAAATTATTATCTTATAGTTGGATTAAGGAATAAACCAATGTTTTCCAGTGAGAAAAATAACATACTAGCCTTACTAAACAGGGCCAGATCAGTGCTACCGATCAGTCTATGGAAGTCATTGGCAAATATATGGATTTTGAAGAGATTTAGTATCCTCATACCAAATTACCTAAAGTCTTATTGATAATACATAAATTATTTTTCCACTATCCATCCCACTAACTAGCTGGTGGCTATATAAAAAGTTTTAGCCTCTGCCAAGTCAATCGGATGGTTAGTGGCCTTCTTCCACTATCTAGTGGACCACATACGAGTTTAATTTCTACATGTGTTGTGAAACACCTCTAATTATTATGAATTATTATTATTTTTCAAAAAAATAAATTTATTTGATATATTTACTTACATGTAATATCAAATTAATTTTCATTACATCCGACATTGATTTTTAACAAACTGTGATATATTACTAATATTATTATTTGAGTATGACTGTTATAAACAAGTTATTAAACATAGTAGTATAAATATTAATAAATATTGATTATATATTATGTATAATAGTTTTTTATAATTAAAAAATATTTATAAATAATTTACATAATTTATAGAGAACACCTTATATGTTTTTGAAAATTCTATTTTCTTAAAAAAATTTGTTTGTAATTATTTGTGTGACTAATAAAAAACTATACAGCCTTTAATATTATAAAATTAATTTTAAAAAATAAAATTATTATTTTTTAAATCATCGTTTAAAAATTATCTTAGGGTGATCTTTTTAGTATTTTATGGAATGATTAATTTTTCAGTGAACAGTGAAAAATTCTTATTTTTAATGAAAAATGTCTTTTTGGATAAACAAGTTATAAGGTTATTTTTTGGATTGAAATTGGTTTAAAAGTAATATTACATAAATTATATCCATATTAATCCATTTATGTTCATTGGAATAATTTTCATAAATAATTTTGATTACAAAATGTTTTAATATTTTGAGTATTTTTTCATTGGAAAACTATTTTTGTGTCATGTCTAAGTGATTAATTATAAATTTACTATTTTCACTTATATGATTAAAATTCAGTAAAATGGATTTAATAATTTTAATCATATTTATTTATATTTTATTATATAGTAAATTAATATTTTAATCAACTTGAATAGTGAAAATAGCAAAAAATAATTATCGTAGTAAAAGTCAAAATGGGTTTACTAAGGTAGTTAAAACAAGAGTATTTGGTTTAAAATCACTATAAAATTTTTATGATTTCGTTTTATGGGTATATTTAAATATTATCCATCCCAATTTCTAATATATAATAACTTGTGGATTTTTTCTAAGGAATTGATTATTTATTTTGTATTAATTTGGAAAGTTTCCATGGAGTTTTTAAGTGGGTTCCTTTACTCCACTCATAAAAGGACACTACAACCCTTCACTTATTCAAAACTATAAAAACATTTAGTTAGTATAAAACATTCAAAATCCCTACTGAAAATAATTGTACATTTTAAAGAGATATTTCTCCTTAAAAATACCAATACTATGGTCTTTAATAAGAAATCCAAAGTAAGTGCTTCTAAGCTAAGGTAATTTTGTTCACTAATTTCCATGTTTTCATTTCTTATTTCCACATTAAATTATATATTAAAACATAAAATATAATAAAACCAGAATATTATATATATTTATATGTATTATATTGATTTAATCACCTATATGTCTCCCCTTTTCCATCAAATGGAAAAGAAAAACATTGTCCTTGTTTATAACGGGCTACCGCCTCATTAAAAAATGTTGTTTATTTAACATCACCACCCCTAAAGGATGAATATAATGATGTATTTAAAAAATTTATATGATATTTAAGATATTATTATAATTTTTAAATTATTATATCACATATAATTTCATTAATTACACTATATAGGAATATGAAAATGTTGCTCTTGTGTATGGTGGACTACTGCCTCAAGAAGTGATTTGATTCATTCACACATTACATGGAAGGTAATAAGGATGGTTTAAGTGAAATTTTTTGATATATATCACAAAAAATTAATATGTAATGGTAATATATTATTTACATTGCAGTCTTTCAATCTATTAATAAAATAGGAACTTCTTTCACGAATATGTACGATATACCATCACCGTGAGCTTTGTAATTTATTTTCTATCACTAAATTTTATGGATTATTATAAAAAAATACATGATGATTATATATTATATTTATATAATTATTACAATTATGTATATTTTGGAACAATATAAAAGTAAAAGGACCAAAAATATCTATTTATAATATACACGAAAACAAAGCAATTATTTCCCAAAATGTATCTTTGGCAGAGAATTATTAGTAAAAATATAATAAAAAGATCCAATAAAATAATATATGGTATTACAAATATATGTATGATTGTTTAATATATTTATCATAAACATACATTTTTATACAAGAGGTTTGAGCGTGTAAGATGAAATTCAATGGTTAAGGTAAGATATTTTTGCCTCATGTTTCCTTCCATAAGATATTTGTTATGTTATGCACCAATATTATTTTTTGAGGTGTACATAGAGACCCTTTATTATTTAATATCATGAATTTATTTATTTTCATGAAATTTAATGCTTAATTTAATATTACTAATGTGTTTGTGATTTAATATTATAATATCATAATTTATCAATATTAATTATGGTTATTTTTTCAATGATAAAATATCCTAAAACATATGTCAAGAAAATACAGAATTTTATTATCCTCTATTCATGTCATTATAATCCACTTTTTACCTTTATTTTCTACACTTTATGTACTCAGTAGTTCAAAATATTTTTTTTAATAAAAATAAATTTATTTTTCGCTTAGGTCAGAAACTATTTTTTCATACTAAATCATTATTATTAAAATTTTGTTCAAAAATAATTTTAATATTCTACAAATTATTTATTAAAAACATTTTACCATATATTAATATTTAAAAATTATTTTAATGAAATATTAATTTTATTTTCCAAATAATTCTCATATGGATTTTACCAAAAATAGAATGAATTCTTCGATTTAACGTGCATGGCATGGACTAAATTATCCATTGTAATGTCCAATAATTTCATTGATGATTCTATTATAATTTATAAAGGTTATTTTCAATGAAAAGTATTTACAAATTTTTTTGTGTTTTTGTATTATTAAAATGTGATTTTTCAAATAAAATTTATCATCCTCAGGAAATTTTCCAAGTGATCTTTTGAAATAATTTTAAATTTAATATAAAATAATTTCATGTTACTTTTGATTTAATAGGGTTACAATCCTACGATATTATTTTTATTCTTTCCCTAAATAGTTTATGTTTGTGATGGAGTTATGAATATGAAACCTATTTCTCTTCCTTGGGTTATTCCATAATAATATTATTATGAAACAGACTTATTTACAATGGTTATACTATGATGAAATGATGTAATTATTATAAAACATATAAATTTTCTATAGGTTATGATATGATGAAATGTTTATGAAACCCATTTTATTTCACTGGTTATAATATTATGAATTTTTATGCTATTTTATTACACATATGTTTGATTTTAATTATGTGATGGGTGGGAACAATATCTCTCTCCAATACATTGTCTAATGATTTATATCTCATGAGATAGACAGTATGTGAATGGGGAGTAAACCCACTCTAGTAAGGGATTTTTTCCACTATGATGGTATAAATAGTGTCCCATGTCTTCCATGATGGTTTAGGGAGTGAACTTATTCCACTATGATATTTTTTAGCAAGGAGACTTGATTAATAAATAATTGGTTTTCTATGATTATATGTATTCCATGTCTTATGCCAATATTTTTCTCCCATGGTTCTGGTTCTTTGATTTAATTGTGATTGATGTTTTATAAATTCCAATATTTATTCCATGACTCAATATTACGATATTTTATGTGTAGGGTATGGTTCTCATATGATATTGTCATGTTCTGGTACTGTTTTTCTCATGTTATACTTATATATCAGGCTTGTTTACAATCACTAAGAATCTGAGCGCACACATTTTTATTTTTAATTTACCTAGGATGTGAAGAAATGTATTATGATTGATATGTATGAGAAAGATGTTAGTTGTCAAAAAATAGCAGGAGATGATGTACATCACATATTGACTAGTGGTTTATTTTTTAATGTTTCCTAAGGAACTATATCTTTTTAATCCTGAGATATTTGTTCATATAATGTAACAGATATTCATATAAAAACATGTAATATCTTTATATGAAAATCCCAGTTCACAATAGTTGGTATTAGAGGATAGTTTTAGTTATCCATTGGAAACTATGATGATAATACATTACTTATATCCCTAAAGGCATGTCTAAGGATAAGTCTATGGATGAGTATATATATAACAAAATGAAATAGAATTTATTAATGGATAGAGCGAGTGGTTTCCCAAAAATTAAATCCTTTTATGTACAATATAAGTGGATGTGGATCTGGAAAAAAGGAACCTTGGGGTTGAAACTCTAAAATTGGTTCATTGATCTAGACTCGATCATCATTTGGAGCATGACAATAGGCCTTTCTGCGCACATGGTTTGACACTCAAAGGTGATATGAAATTGAAATTCACAAACGCATTATGAACATTCATAAAGAATTTAAATAGATTATAAACATAATGTGTTATATAATAAAAAAAGTGTCATGATTAAGAAATCATATAACAAATTTTTCATGATTATGTGGTTCCCCACTACGATTATTAATTCTCACAAATTTATTGGCTTTATGAAATATCTATATCCCAAAAGAACTTTGTTCATGCGGAGTGTGGTTGACAATGAAGTGAATGTTTTACTGAGTATCCAAACATTATGGGAAATAAAATGAAAAATCACATCTTTATGCTCATGATAATATCTTAATTCATGAATCATTTTAAATATACAAAAAATTAAAAGGAGGGAACATCATTATGTTGATTGCTTCATGAGGCAATGTCTACCTTCATTTAGTAGATGCGATTATCCTCCAGTTGTTGAGAAATTGATCTGTTCCACTGAAAATATATTTTAGGTTATCTGGGGTTTGAATCATGAAAAATTAATTTTGGATGTCTATCATTTGGATATTAAATCAGACCAATGATGTAAATACACTAATAATAAAAGGGATCATGTTAATTTGACTATATGGATTGGTAAAAGTTAAATAAATTATTTTTCAAAAACTAACTTCCTCATATTATTATTATGAAGATAGATAAAGAGTTCATTGAGATAAAAAAATGATAATGAGTCTGTTCGTGCATATGAAGATACTTTTACATGATTTGCGAGGTCTGATTCTGGTATTATTATCTAACTTTAAATTAAGGTTAATTTATTATTAAGTGTCTTAAAACCATATCTCTAATAAGAGTTAACCATAAAATACATCAATAGATATTAATATATTGTTTGATGTGCTACATGGGGGAAATGAATGTTTTAGGTACATATCAATCTCATTGTTTGATAAGAAATGAAAAATGTTATTCAAAGAAAAAAAAAACTATGGAGGGAAGAAGTTGATATTTCTTTTATTCTCAAATCATGGGAAGAAAAATAGAAAAAATTATGTTAAGGGGATTAGTGAATTTTTTTTTCAGTTTAGAAGGGATGGCTATCTAGAAATAAAATGTTGAAGTGATGGGAAGAAGTTTTCTATTGATGAAAATAGAGATAAATATCAATAGAATACACCACCAAAACTCATGTTTTTCAAATCCAAGTTGTATGGGAATTATGGAAACCAATTCCCCAATTCGGAAATTAATGAGGATGATCAAAGTCAAAAATATCTTAAGATTAGATACAAAGGTTAATCTAAGGTGATAACTATTTATGACTAGGGGTGAAATAACGATGTGGTGAAAGGTATAAATATTACACGCTCTATAACTACTAATGTATTATTTTAATCTGGATCTACCCATTCTTTAATAATTGATGAATTTTCATAGAGTGTAAATATTCCACCCAAATGATTAGGCATGGAATCATTATGGAAAACCTATAATGGAACTATGATCTCATCTTTAGTCTATGATTCTTCCCAGGTAGATGTTTTTGATTATGTGATTCCTGTAAATATTTTTGTTCTTTCTCTGGTTGAGTATGGTGTTATTTTGGGAATGGATTGATTTTTTCTACATAAATCCCACATAAATTGGTAAGGTAAGTCAAATTTGATATTTCAAAATAACCCCTGATCATCTATTAGTGCTACAATAATAATGAACTTCCAATTGAAATCAAATCCACTATGTGGGTTTTTAAATCTATATAAGGAGAATATTTATTTCATATGGTTGGGGATAAACTCAAAATTGATTATACACCTACTGTGTGGTATTTTTATGTCTTTCTAGAATAGTTTGGAATACATCCCCCAAAATATGATCATGAATTCTCAATATAAATCATACTTTATGCCATACCAAATTCAAAGAATACCTACAGAATATCTCAATTTGAGTTGCAAGAATTGAAAAATAAACTCTTGGAGAACCATGAAATGGGATTATTTTATCCAAGTGTGTCATAATGGGGTGCACATGTTCTTTTTGTTAAAGAGAAAGACAAATCAATGTGAATCTTCATTTATTATCAATAACTGAACAAGACCATGATCAAGTAAAAGTATCTTCTACACCATATTAATGACCTATTTAATCAACTATGAGGATCTTAATACATTTCCTAGATTCATCTTCATTTAGGATATCATCAATTATTGATAAAGAAAGAAGACATACCAAATAAAACATTCCTTACAAGATATATACACTGAATAAATAGTGATTCCATTCAGACTTCTAAGTTCCCTACTATCATTATAGATTTAGTGAATAGAGTGTTTATAAATTACCTTGATTAGTTTGTTGTGGGTTTTAAAAATAATATTAATTTCTATTAAAAGAGTATGGAATTCCATGAATATAACTGGATAATTTTAATAATGACCCTAATAAAGTTGAAAATATATTGAAAATAAAGAAACTATGAATTTTGGCAGCTTATGGTTTAATTTTATGGTAATATAATCTCAATAAAGAGTATATCAAAATATCCATCAATGGAAAAGGATATTGAGTGTTGGCCTAGACAAACCACAATGATTGAGATATATACATTTCTTATTTTAGATGGATATTACTTAGTATTTGTTGTTAATTTCTCATGATTATCAAATCCACTCACTGAGTTAACTCGGAAGGGATCCATATTCATTTGGATAGAATAATGTGGGAAATATTTCAAAGAACCGATGGTATGATTAGCCCACAAAACTATTCTCACATTAACCGATAGTGAAGAAGTGTTTTAAATATATTATGATACATCCAAGAAGGTATTGATATTTTTTATATTGTAGAATTGAATCGTTGTAGCTTATACATCATTAAAATTTATGGTTTGTGAGAAACATTTCCCAAAAACTATTTTTGAATTATCTATAGTAATTTTTCCATTAAAGTTATATAAGGATTAAATTTATTTATAAAAGTGTGATTTTTATAATGATAAAATAATTTAAATTTTATATTAACATAAAATGAGTTGAATATGTGTCAAATAATATGGTTAGATATGATTAAGGATTATGACTACTCAATACATTACCACCCTAGGAAAGAAAACTAGGTGGATAATGCCGTGATTTGAAAGGATAATTCAATATTTTCTATGAAAAGGATCAACAAAGATAAAAATATCTCTTGATTTGTAGAGGATGGATCTAGAAATTTGGATCAAATGGTAGAAATATCATCTTTTTTTAATAAAGTGTTAAACCATATATCAATGTAAATATTAATGAAGTGCATAAAGAAGATGTAGATTTGTAAAATATGGTTTAAAATTGTCTAGAGTATAACATTGATCATGATGGAATGATAAGTTTCAAGAACCATGTATGTGTTCAAAACATACCATGTTTGAAGAGTGTGTTGTTAGAGGATGCACATAATTATTTATTATTTATTCATTAAGAAGTATAAATACCTATTAATATTTGAAAGAGTATTTCTGGTCAAATAGTATAAAAAGGGATATCAAAGAGTTTGTATCTTGATGGTTGGTAAGTCAAAAAAGTAATGTATGAGAGAAAAATATTATAATGGGATATTGCATCCATTACTTATACCATAATAGAAATGAGAAAACATTACAATGAAGTTTTTAGTCGGACCCCCCCGCAAATGTATAAATGGAATAATCTTATATGTTTGTAGTTGATCCCTTTACCAAGTTAGAACACTTAATAACTATCATATAAGAACTATCGCTTCATCGTATTTCTATGATATACATTAAGGAAGCATATATGATTAATGGAGTACCACATTTAGTTGTATTTGATCAGGATATGAGGTTTACCTTGATGTTCTGGTGAAGCCTTCAGTATGATCTTCATAATAAGTTGTGTTTTAGCATTTATTATCATCCTTAGATACATGGTTATTCCAATATAACAATTAAAAACTATAGGATTTTTTAAGATCATATTATATGGATTTCAATGGCGGTTGATAGCAACACTATGCTCTATTTTTGTTTTTATACAGCAATAAATTTCACATGATTATTCAGATGTCTCTTTATTAAGCCCTTTATAGAAATAATTGTAAAGATCAACACGTTGAAATTCATTTACAGAAAGAAATATATTTGGACATGTGATAGTTGAATGAATGGTATTGAAGGTTATATACATTTATTAATATATCAAGGCAGCTTAGATTCAGTTGAAATGTTATACTGAAAATCACAGATGTGATCATGAATTTGAATTTGTCAATAAAGTGTTTCTAAGAATTTCTCAATCAAAAAAGGTAATGAGATTTATAAATATTGTCGAATGAATACCTTGGTATATTAATCCCATGAAATTTTTGATCATATCAATATTATAACATTTTAGTTTTACTTCCACCAAACCTATCACAAGTTCCTGATGTGTACCGTGTATCTCTTTTGAAGAAGCTCATACCTGATCCGTCACATTTAATTAATTCAGAGGTCATACCACTAGATTATGATATTTATTATGATTAATGGTCGATGAATATTTTTTATCATAGAGAAAAAGTGTTGTGAAACAATACCACTCCCCTGGCCAATGTTATATTGAAAAACTACCAATTTGTAGAATCTGGGTGAGAACCTAATGAAATAATGAGGTATAATTATTCTCATTTATTTTTATTAGAGTGGAAAATTCCAAGGAAGAAATTAATTATATGGGGGTATAATGTAACAACCAGTGTTTTTATGAATTATTATTAGTATTTTGAATAAATTAAATTTATTTTATAGATTTAGTTATACAAAATATTGAGTTTAGATTCCACTAAACACAACATAGTTTTTTAACAAACTGTGATATGTTATTAATATTGTTATTTAGATGTGACCATTATATCTTATGCTTTAAAAATAGAGATATTAATAACTAATTTTGAAATATTTATTTATATTTTTTATAAATAATTCATATTGATAAAAAAGTACTTGTTTTTTAGGAAAAACATTATATGTTTCCAAAATAATATTTTCTAAAAACTATTAATTTTAATTTTTGTAGAAAATAAAAAATTTTAATTTTTGATATTTTAAAAGAATATTTGATAAAATAAAATTAATTTTTTAAATTATAATTTTAAAGTAATATTTGGGTGATTATTTTTTATTTTTATGAATGTATAAAAAATTCAATGAATATCGAAAAACATTATATTTTATTTCAAACTATCATTTAATTTAAATAATATATATGGCTAGTTTTTATTTTAAATTTTATTTAAAAGTAAAATTTATACAATAATATATCAAATAATCCAAATTAGGTATGTTTAATCAATTTTATTTGGAATTTCTATATAAAAACATTTTAAACATTTGAAGGTTTTCACATTGGAAAACGGTTTTTTCATCGTGTTTGTAGGATTAATTTGAAATTAAAATTTTAATCTTATATGAATTAAATATAGTAAAATGTATTTAATATTTTGAATCATAATAATTTATATTATATTATAAGTTATAAATAAATTTTAACCAAAATTAATAGTGGTAATAGTAAAAAATTACTTATCATGGTTGCGGTAAGAATTGGTTTACTAGGGGTTAAACTAGGAAGATACGGTTTAAAATAACTAAATAACATGTAAAAAAATATTATTTTATGCATATATTAAAATATTATACATCCAAATACCTTATCTATCGTCATTTGGGTGTTTTTTCATTGGTAATTACTTTATTAATTTTGATTCTTTTTGGAAACTTCCACGTAGTTTCCATGTGGGTTCCATTCACACACTTATAAAAGGCCACCAAAACCCTTCAATTATTCACACCTCTAAATCCATATATTTTATAAAATTAATTAAAAAATCCCTTCGCAACATCCTTATCTATTTTCATGAGATTTGTTTTCCATAAATTCAAACACTGTGGTTCTTAATATGAGATCTATAAGAGGTGCTTCTAAGGGAAGGTAATTGTCTTCACTAAGATCAATATTTTTATTTCACGTTTTTTCAAATTAAATTAGGTATTTACACTTAAATTATTATTAAAACAGTATATCCTATATAAGTATATATTATGTTAATTTAATAACCTCTATTAATCTCTACTTCCATCCAATGGAAAACGAATTTGTCGATCATGTGTACGATGGACTACTGACTCGTGAACGGAAGTAGTGTTTTTTCAAAATCTAACTCTAAAAGATTTATATAATGATGGATTTAACATATTAATATTATATTTATGATAATATTATTTTTATTTAATTATTATGTCACATATTCCTTCATAATTTCCATTCAATGGGAATATGATAATGTCCTTTCCATGTACAGTAGTTTATCACCTCGTAAAGTGACGTGATTCATTCAAAATTTAAATGGTTTGGAATAAGGGTTGGTTTAATGGAATTATTTGATATATATATAACAAATAAAATTATTTTTTAAAGGTAATATATTATTTACCTTCCATTCTTTCAATCATTTGAGAAATTGGAATCTATGTTCATGCATATGTATGACCTACCGTCTCCATGAACGATGTTTTTCATTTAATATATCTATGTCTAATTGACTACTATAAAAATTAATATAATGAATATATATATGATATTTATATCATGGGTAACATTTTATAGATTATGTATCCCTAATAAAATTTGGATAAAAAATTACAAATAAAAACTTACATGAAAAATAGAGTAGTTATTGTACGAAGCTTGACTTTAAGTTGGAATTGTTAGTAAACATGTAACAAATAGTCATATGAAAACAATTTATGGTTTTATATATTTTAATATGATTATTTAAAATTATTATTATATAGGAGGATTAAATGTGTATAACCAAAGTGTATACATAAGGTAATGGATTTTTGTCTAAATTTTTCTTTCTTAGGATATGTTATGTAATGAACTTTTCTTATATTATGTGGTTTATATATAGACCATTTGATTATTAATATCATTAATTTATTTTTAGTCATGATATTTTATGTTTAATTTATTGTAATTAATTTATTGAGAATATATTTAAATATTATCAAAGTGGTATGGATTTTATGTTACAATCTCATCCTTTATCAAGACTGTTTATGACTATGTTCCCAGTGAAAAAATATCTATATTCCTTTTATTTGGGAATTCATAAATTTTATTTTCCTTTGGTAATGTCATGAGAATAATTTTTGCCCTTAATTTGTCTCTCTTTTTGTATTCAAGAGTTCAAGATAACATTTTTAAGAAAAATCTTTTTTATTCTCTCTTCAGTTGAAAACTTATTATTCTTCCATAACCATGTTTTCCTAAGTTTTTTTTGAACCCCAATTTTAACATTCCCAAAAATTATTAATTAAACACCTTTTTACCCATGTTTTCTATTTATTTATTTTAAATGAATCTTCATGTGTTTTTCCAAATAATTCCCATATGGATTTTACTGAAATTGTGGATGATATCTTTATTTTAACGTGAACAACATAAATAGAATTATTTACATTAATAACCAATATTTTATTTAAAGATTAATTTTTATGATTTAAGTATTATTTTCATTGAATAGTATTTCCAAAATAATTTAGGAATTTTCATTTTTTAAAATTGATTTTCAAAGAAATGTTAGCTTCATTTAAAATGTATCAATTGATCTTCCAAAATAATTTTCCTTCTTTGATGACATAATTTTATGTAACTTATGATTTATTGTGGATATGATCCAATTATACCATTCTTATTTATTTTATTAATGGTATATATTTTTATGGAATGATTTTTAGGAAACACATTTCTCTAATATGGGTTATACTATGATAAAATAATTTCATAACGTACATATTTTCATAGGTTATAATATGATAACATGATGAAATGATTGTGAAACCCATATCTTTTCTATAGTTTGTTATATGAATGAATGTTTATGTAACCCATTTCATTTCATGGGTTATGATATGATGATGTTTTTATGATTTATTGATGCACATATGTTTTATTTTCATTATGTGATTGGTGGGACCTATATATACCTATAATTAATTGGGTAAATATTTATATCTAATGAGATAGACAGGACCAGAGCTGGGAGTGAACCAGGTTCTGTAAGAAAATATTTCTACTAAGAAATAATTGGGAGTAAACCTTGACTACTATGATATTTTGGGGAGTGAACCCACTCAACTATGATAGTATTAGAAATGATCCTTGACTACTAATGAAATTATTTTTTATTTGTATGTGTATACACCAATTCTATGTCTTATTCCAATTTTATGTTCTCATGGATTATTTTTCTTCGATTTCCTGATGATTCATGTCTTATGTACAAGAAATATTTATTTCATGACTAATGATTATGATCTTTAATATGAAGGGTATGATTTTCCAATTTTATTCTCATGTTCTCATATACTTATGCTCATGTTATGCTTACAAATCTCAGTTGTTTCACCATACTGAGCATCTGAGGTAGCTCATTATTATAGTTTCTTTCCCAAGGTTATGAAATATATTATTGTGTATGATATTTCTAAGAAAGGTTATAGTTAAGAAGAACATAATTCAATATTATTTAGTTCATATTTGATCTATTTTTTATGATTCCATATTTCTTAGGGAACTACACCATTATTATACTCAAGATTATGTTTGTGTAATTTAATGAATATTCATCTAAAACATGTGACTCCTATGTATGAAAATCATGGGTCACTATTTGTGGGATCGCTTCAATCGGAAACATTAATATACAGCTAAAACAATCATACCAACTAAAACCACACAAAAAATATGATATTACTAAAGGAATAAATATTAAAAAAATTATAATATTGTAGTACATTTAAACATTAGTGGGATGTCCCAATTCTAACAACTATATTTTTTTAGTCCCCTAGAAAGCAATGAAAATGTAGGATGATCAAAAAAGATGTGAGGTTGTCATTCACTAATTAAATACTCATTCTCACAATCCGTATGAGTATTTTGAACCAATATTACACTAATATCGTACAAAAAGGATCAAATTTCAATGTGGAACCTTATATTGAGAATCAAAAAAATGATACAGTTTCTTAGACATATTCATGTCAGGATCTATATTGAGGTATTCCCAATTTAAAAAATAATATGTGTCAGGATGATACAGTTTGACATAATACACAAGGAAACTGTTGTGGTTCTACATTAACTATGTTGCTAATGTCATGTTATGCACCACCATTCAACGCCAATCAATGAAAAAATGGTCCCAAAATGAACCATGAAAATCTCATAAAACTACAGTCCTCAAAATTAACGGAATAACATACCAGTTACAAAAATAAAGAACACTATACAAAGATATTGACCACTCACTAATGGTATTTCTATCATATAAATAATCTATGATAGTATAAAAATAACTATCAAGATTTTGGTTCTGGATAAAAATCTCAAAGATATTGGACGTCAAATAAAATCATTCTATAACACTAAAAAATTATTCATCCCTGAATCCTTGGTGCATTTGAGTAAAGAGTCACATCTTGTTACACTCTCCCTTATTGTACATCATAGCTTCAGAAGAAAATATACAAATAATAGAATCTATAACCACATTACAGTTTCCAAAATTATATTAATTATCAATTTTTAATTTATGTATGTTTTACATTGATTGTATCTATAAGATATTCTAACATTATTGAGATAGGTTATAACCCAAAATTGTATCGTCAGATTAAAAAAAAATTCTACCTAAAAATAAATTGATGAAAGAATTTAAAGGAATCCACAATTTTTTTATGTTCTAAATCACAATTTGGATATTCTATATCATGAGGTAAAATCTTATGTAATACATAAGTCACCACACGATCTATTTTCATAATAATATAGTCCAAACTCACACTAGAAGATTAAAAATACAACATGTATCCTTACCCAACCTATTGTAATTTCAAAATCAATTTTGAGGTCAAACACCACTTCATTTTATCAAATGATCCCTATCTCGTTGAGTGAATTTTGAAATTTAACCCTTTTCTAATGAGAGTATTCAATAGTGAGTCAATATTTGAGAAATATTTTACGAACTGATGATAATACTATACCAAACCAATGATTATTTGAATAAAAAATACATCCCATGGTTTTTACCATGAAACAATTTCCAGAACTTTTTATGTATAAACTGAGATGCCTCATTATATGGAAAAAATGTCCCAAGAACATAACTTCTAGGATATAGAATTGGAACTTGGATTATTTTTCATATATGTGGTAACCCATTTGGATTCCAAAAAACATGTTATGAATGATATAAATAGTATTATTTGGTGTTAGAATACCCACTAATATCTTCTATAGACACCATGAAAAACGTTTCAAGATACTAGTGGTAAAAAATAATTTTTCAATTCCAAAAAGTCATTATGAGCATTAGTTGGGCCAAAAAGGATCACATGGTACACATAGAGGCAATACAAACTCCTAAATGATCATGACTGTGTGATGACTATAATGATGATCGTTTTTAAGGAACATTTTATCCTTTCAAATGATCAAATAAATAATCTATGTAGGAGATGTGATATTTGTTATTGTCCATTAGTCTATTGATCACCCACTTATCAATGCATTGGTGAGAGTTCCATCAACCTTCTTGGAAAAGAGAACAATGGATGCCCATGGTGAGACATTTGGGAATATATATCCATTGGATAAAAAATCATCTAAATTAATTTTCCTCTATTTTAACCCAATTGTATTGATACTATAAGATTACATCAATATCATTTGAGTTCCCAAAACAATTTCAACAGTGAAATCATCCTCCCTCAATAAGGGAATAATTGAAAAGTTATATAGAAAAAATTAAGAAACTCATTGAATTCTAGAGGATATCACCGCTACTGGATTCCTAACATAGGCATAGTATTGAATAATGAAATAAATTCTACAATCATTGAAAAAAGGTCCACCTAACAAAAATTTGAGTCCCAATAACATTGAAACATATTGGAGTCACCATCAGGGTAAGTCAAGGAAACTCCCTTATGATAATAGCTGATTCAGGATTTGGGGGAAATCAACCAATTTATCACAATAATAAATTCAAATAGGTATAAGTTGAGAACAAAAAAAATACTAGACTCGATTCACATCACACATAGAGATAGTTCATGAGGGACATCAAAAACCACGATCCTTTTTCATACATTGAGGTTCCACCTTTTCTATAAATAATTCCATGTGTTTTATTCGATCATTCAAAATATCAACCATATCAGTTGACATGAAAGAGTGAGAGATAAATGTATCGAAGAATGATATATCTAAGGTAGAATTAAAAAAAATGGTACCCTTTATGTCTCTTAAACCACCTTATCATTCTTTATAGACTCTTCAGATGTAGAAAATTCTATGTTTTAAAGGAATGTTGAAAGAACATGTAGCCCATAATGATTATGACTTCACTGATGATCATATGAGTTTCAGGGAACATTTAGTAGATCATATAGAATAAAATTACTAACAAAACCTCTCTACATGATATTAGTGTTTACAAAAGTTTATAAATTTAGAGGTATGATATAAAAAAATATATATGTGCCCCATCGCGACACAAAAGTAATAAGTTAGGACACTAAATTTTGATGAAGATGTAGACAACAACTTCTGGTAATCACAGTGTCTATTTGTTTTTTGAAACTCTCTCTACTTCTTATAAACTTTGAATGTGCTCATATATCTACAACTAAAGGGAAGAGAAACATTGGTCATCCTAATTTACTATCCAGGTCCGTCTCTACCATCAATTCACCACCTCGACATAGGTGTCCAGCATTACCTTGGACATCTGTGACTAAATATCTAGTTGAAGAACCATCTAAAACCTCCAAGATATCATCATATGAATAAACAGAACCTCAAGAGGAAAAAATGATTCTTAATTAAGTAATTTATGTATAAAATCAATGTATGATTCCATTGAAAAAGGATTGAGAACACCATGTATTTCACTTTGTTATTGGACTCAAGATATAAATTCTTGGTAAACAAGGACTTGATGTATTTAAAATACAATCCCTTATAATTTTTAAGATAAAACAACCATGTCCCCACATATTCTACTCAGGAATTCATGCTTGAGGATAATTTACAACGCTTTAACTATATCCAGAATCTTAAAAAACTCAAAAATCCTTTTTATATTTATAATATAGTCTTATACCTCTTTAGGGTCATTCTTCTCTTGGAATGTTAGTTGTTTCTTGAAGATAATCTCTAGGGATCAATTCCTATACGTGTCCTATTGAGTTTATTCCTCTTATTCCCGACTAGGGGAATGGAATACACCTAAATCCATATCATTGTCCATTTACACAACTACTACTATCAGGTTATTATCAATTGTAGTGTTGTACTACCATGGTTCATCAACAACACACTCCTAAGGATTCAATGAATGTCTTCAGGGGATGGTATTATATAATAATAGATAAAGATAAACAATATCATGATATCCATTAATTAATTATAATTTAAAATAACACACACCAAGAATAATTATAAAGAGGCATATGAAATTAAATACTTGTATTTAGACCCTTCAATTCCCAAATTACACATTTATTAGCCACCAGTGGTAACTTAATGATCATCATGGTTAGAATTGGCTAGCAACTCCCTCACCACCTACCCCTTATTCCACTATATTTCCATATATTGTATACCAAGACATATAAAAATGGATACCAAAAATAAAAATAGTCATGAATTGCTTTGAGACATATTTTTCATGAACCAGCCTGGATTACCAACAATCCAAAACCTAAATTTATCCTAAAATTTCATGAAGGGTATTTCCAACCACATGAGTTAGTGACATGAGCCTTGAAATCCAAGAAATACCATGGTGATTTATTTTCTATAAAATAACATTAAATAGTATAACTAATAAAAATATATAGTTAGTATACCAATACACATAAAAAACTAGGAGATATAAAAGTAATGAAAATCTTTTCCAAAACCAGAAGACAAAACCAAAGTTATAATGTAACAAAAACCCATTCCCATGTTATGTAAATTCATCACTAGACTCTCAAACCGTACAAATGAACAAACCTTCTACCTTAATGTGGCACCTTTACCTTACCTTCCTTAGATAAAATAATATCAATATTCCACCAACAGTCTTCGTAGGTTGTGCGAAAATTAAGCATAGTAGGATCCTGCCAATTGTTTCGTAATAGAATTTTATAAAATAAACCAAATTTTCTCATATAAACAAATATAAATAATGAGACAAAATTTTACATAGCTTAATATAAAAAAAGAGAAATAATCCCTTTTTCATAGATTATAAAACATACCAATAACCATATTTTCAATGAATTTACATAAACAAAAATAAACACATTTCAATGATAAAGATATGTAAAAACATTTCCTCAGATAACATCAATTCCAATTTGGTGAGGGTCCTCGTATGAATATATGTGATCGGTAGGCCACATGGGTTTCACATTACCCTAACATCATAGGTATATAGGGTGAGTTTTCACCCTCAAAAATGGATCCTTGAAAAATTTTAAGGAAATTTGTGCACACATTATCCTAATTGAATAGATGTAGGTGTATATTTTCCATCTCTAAGTATGTCTCGTAACCGCATCATTGATCATAGTCATGTTTATCACATAAATATATTTCAACGTTATTTTCATCATTGAAACCATATAAATCATGAACTTAATCCCCTTCTATTAAAAAACCAAGGTAGAAATCTATTCTCATAAAATATTAAAAAACTATCATATTTCCAAATTCATTCATATAAATCTATTTTGAAATACATTTTTTTGATTAATTCACAAATATAGTTTTCTAACCATTTAGTGTCCAATTTGAATGATCAAGAATGTACAATTCATAAGATAAAACAACTTAATGAATCTACAATACTTTGAAAACTTTGGATGTCAACACATTCATGGGGTCCATGAGAAAATGAAAACATAGGGAAATATAGATCAAATTAGGAACCTAAAACATGAATTCCTAAACAAGAATATCAAAATTATCACTTTTTAGAATAAAGAGATCTAATGGAAAAAATTACCCCATACGTTCAGATCATTTCCCAAATAGAATTAGATATCTGAAAAATGCCCCTCAATTCCAAAATGGATCTTAATGAAATAATAATATAAACGTAGATCCAAAAATAACCCACTATTTTTCTAGCTGATTAATACAGAGAAGTAGGATATATCAAAATAAGAATGATATCTAAGACCAAAATAGAAATGAACATACTAAAATATGGTAAAAATTTTAATTGACACTTAAATGCATCTTGGATATGAATTGAGAGAGCCTATGATGTCTATGGAAAGAATTTAGGATTGAATCTATCAAATTAGGATCACGGGAGGGAGATTTAGAAATCAAAAAAATGGGTTGTGACAAATATGATACTCTCTTTATTCAACCATACTAGATCAGAGCCATTGGCTGGCTGGTGGGAAAACAAATTTTTTAGCCACTTCTAAGCCCATTGGATGCCTTTACTGTAACACACCAGGTAAATAAAGAGTGTGAAATTTTCACATTTATCTATATTTTTGAATAAAATATTAATATTACTTTAAAGGTAATGCTATGCTCGATGGCTTACCCAATATGCAACAACGAGTTCCTTTGAAATCATACTTTGCACTCTAATAATAAAATAATATTATTTTAAATGGTAGTTAACACATAGCCGTTGTATTGACAAGAATGAATATAAATAACAGAATTACGATTAAATATGTTTGTTAAGTGTTTTTACTTTTATCCAATAAATTTTAGAGGCTTAAAATACAAATGAATCCAATCTTAAGCATTGAATACACTAGCATTTTTAAAAGATTGTTTTACTACCTTTTGATAGAAAACCATTTTTGAATCAAACTTTTCACAATTTTATATGCTCTATTTTTAAAAACAAACATATTAGTTATTACTGGGACATTGAAATTTACATTGGGTTAATTTTTGGTATTTTTCTGACAATGTTCATTTTTCAATGAATAGTGAAAAATACTGCATTTTACATCAAAACAACTTTTTCATATAATTTAATTATATGGTTATATTATCTTTTTAATTTGTTTTAAAGTGTAATTAGAATATATTTTAACCATGTAATCCAATGTTGGTCATTGGGATTAATTTAACTTTTAAATTGGGCATAAACAAGTGCAAAACTATTCATAAATATTGTTTCTAAAAAACCCGCTATTTGTTTTGACAACGGGAATTATTTTTAAATTAATTTTTTCAATTTATGTGATTGGAATTTGGTAAAATTGATAACATATTTGGAATCATAAGTTCCAAATTATGTAATTAAGACTCTTTTATTTTTTGGACATTATGAATAGTAACGACTGTAATTATCTTTAATTATCATGATTAATGAATAATCAGGTAGTTAAAGATAATAAAATAATATCAAAATAATACAAAACTACCACAACATGTGTCATAAGGCTACTGGTTGTCTCATGTCCAATGATGGGATGCCTTGTGCCACACTTGGGGGCCCCATGGAATCACTTTTGTGAGAAAGTGACTTTTTATCTTTTCATTTTTAAAGAATGTTAAATGTAACAAAGAATGTATAACCTAAGTAAAAAAAATTAATTTTGTCTATATAAATGATCTTTTGGAAAATAAATCTTCATTAGAAAGTTAAAACGATTTCCTACATCATAGTAGTTTTTTTATAATTTCTAGACATTAACAACTTTTAATTATAAAGAGTTTATTTTTTTGACTCAAGTACCAATTATCGTTAAAACAACCATTATTAACTTAAATAATAACATAGTGTTCATGACATGGTAATAAGTGATATAAAAGGAATAATGAACTTGAAAAAGGGTTCTTAAGTAATTATAAATTAACTCAAGTTTATTATTCAGGATATTAAAGAACGATCGAGTCACGTCGGACCCAAGGTAAGGGATCATACTCCAGTCTTTCTTTTTAATTACACTCTTCTAAGTCATTCCTTTTAAAGCTCATATTTCTTGTTATTGGGATGTTATTTTTCTATAATTTTTATTTTAATTTGATGAGAGACCCTATTCTATCTCATCAATCCAATTTGGATGTTTTGAGTGGCACTGTTAGGCTGCTGAATTTTCGTAAGAGATCTAACCTCTCTCTTTATTTTTAAGTACTCTCCTTTATGTCACTTATTTTAAACTCCTCTTTGTTATGATGGGGGTTGTTATTTTATATTCATATTTCTATAAAATTTATTTTAATATGATGAGATACCCTATTTGATCTCATCAATCCATTCTTGTATGTTTTATGTGGCGCCGTTAGGTTGCCAAGTTTTCGTAAGGGATTTTTCATCTCACTTTTATTACCATGCGATTTATGCTACATTTTCCACAATTTCCTTTGAGTGGTGTATGTACTGCCCATTATTTTACTCATTGTATAATATAATTTCTTTTATGAGTATTTAAATCAATGTTGTATTGTCCTTCTTTCACGAGGTGTATGTTTCGAAAGACACCCATGTTGGTTAGGGAACCCTTCATCCTCCTCTCTTTAAAAGACTTATTTTGTTATGTCTTTTAATTCACATACTATTATGTTGGGATATATTCTCGTATATCCTTATTGATTTAAATTTTATGTCCATGTGATGATATACCCTTACATATCTCTCATCAACTCATTTTGATGTGACACCATTAGGCTGTCAAGGGAACTTTTTAACCCAATTTCGATTTCTTTGGGTTCAACATGTAGTTATTGAATATGTCATCCCTTGAATATGTGTGAATTACCTTATATTGTTTTACACTTAATATCCACTTATATTTGGAGTATTTATATTTTTCACACATAATTTTGAGATTGATTTATCCTTAATTTAGGGATACATTCTTCATAAGGGATTTCATCACATTTTAGATTTCTATTGAGACTTCATTATTGTTATGCACCAATTCACTATTATATGATGTATATAATTTTCTATGGAATATTATATCATGAATCCATTTATTCTCATGATATTATAAAGTTCTGATTAAATGTTAATCCTCAATTATTGTATTCAAGTTTCTCAAATTTTGGTAAAAACCCATTTACCAAAATACCGCATTAAATGTTTTAATGATTTTTTGTTATTAATATCCATGTTTTAAAAATGGTTTTAAGGATTTATTTATATGGATATTAATGGTTTAAAATGTTAAAATCTGCAAGGTGTTATGGGACACTTTGATTCAAAAATCTCTTTATTAAATGTTTAAATGGTTTTGGAAATGGTTTATTTTTGAATGGATTCATTATTTCAATATCCTAAAATGTTATATTCTGATTGAAATGTGGAAATGTTATGTTTTCTTTTATGCATGTTTTATGTGATATGTTTATGTTATGGTTCATGGGCATTGTTATGAAAACGAGTGGATCCGTGATAAACTAAGGGCGGGTGAGCCCGATATAGCTCTCCAATGCATTGGGTAACGTGAAGGATTGAAACGTTAAGGTTTCTCCGAAGAGATTTAGGGAATATACTGTGGTGGGTATTCCAAACGTAACCAAGAGGGTTACTCCCTACATAATAATGTTATGAATGCCTCAAGTTACCTTTTATGTCTTATGATTTCTATGATTTATTCATGATTTGATGAGGTATGTTAAAGCGCCTATGTTTTATGGGTAAAGTATGATTTCATTCTTATGTATATATGAACTTATGTTTCCTTTCCATATTTTTATAACCCTTACTGAGCTTTTTATACTCATCCCAAGTTTTTGAAATGTTTTTCACAGGTCAAGGGAAAGGTACATGATGTGATGATAGTGTCAAGGATGTTTCAATAAAGAATCCATGTTTTATTTTAAATATGTTTCCTTTGATGGGAATAATGAATACTGTCTTTTATGTAACCACTTTGTTTAAATGTGGAATGTAATGCAAGTTTTATGATCTAATTATCTAAAACTCTAAACCTGAAAAGATCCTCAATGTGTAATCTTGTATTAACTCAAGATTAAGTAAGGTTTAAGGATGGGGCCTTATATTTAGACCTTACTAAAAACCAAGTGGACCACTTAAAACTTATCTAGTTGTTAGATAATGTCCACATTCATATAAAAACCGCAATATACACCACCAAATATTCTTATAAACTAAGACAACACAAAAAATTTAGATTAGTACATGAAGAATGGGGACATAATAAGAAGATGGTAGTACTTGGAAATATAATAGGGATGTTACATTTTGTATATGAATTCACTAGGATGGAATCTACCATGATGAACATGGCCCAGAGGGTGTGATATTTGATTGAGATGAATGATTCTAGATATGTTTTGATTATTTGAAAGATAGGTTGACTTCAACTTCTTTTTTGATCCCTCTTATGTTGGGAATGTGTAATAACATAAATTGTGATTCTTATGGTACAATAAAGTTTGCATTATATTAAAAAGTGAAAATGTTGTGGATTATTCTTAATTCGAATTAGACCCTCATGAATATAATAACCCATAAATAATGTTTTGTTGGATGTGATGATGCTTGTTTTGAAAATCTGGTGAAACAACCTTTTTTTAGAGAAGTTAATTTTCTACTCTGATTATAAAATTATAGGGTATATCTTCACCTGGAGGGATATAATTATAAGATATATGTGATGGGTTGGGTGCCTCCATAAATTTTTTTACATGGTTTACACCATGGATAAGGGTGTGTTATGGCTGATGCATTGAGAGAAAAATTACTTTCTCAATCAGTGAAGTAATATATGGATAAGTTATATAAAATTGTCTTGTTCACTGGGTTACATTTAGATGTTGAAGAGAAATATGAATGGGTTTTCTTATAAAATTCATAGGTTAAAAATTATCTTAATTAATAGATCCAACTTATGTAGGGAGTGGGTCCCAAAATTCAATAGATTTATGGAATCATAAATTTTAGGGAGACCTTAGGTGATTTATCTCAATCACCGTATCAAGCCCATTATTTTCATAGGTACAAAGTGGTTTCAATATCTTTAAGTTATGGTGATTAGTAATTGACACACTAGTACAAATCCTTCCATAAACAGTCCTATAAAGAGGGCTTTATCAGTTCTATAGGAGCGATAATTACATGAAAAAAGTTAAAGAGTTGGAATTCACAGTGCTCTCAAGAACCGCTTATGAAGGTACCCTTTAATAGTGCTGAAAAAGAGTTAATAAATGGGGCCTTTATCATTATTTCTTTTTAATAGATAAAGGGTTAAATAGTTAGCACTGTTAATGGTACTCTTTATGAGAAAATATTGAAGTGTTGTTAATGGCCTCCTTCATCAATGCTAAAAAATGCACTGATAAATGACCCCTTCATCTGCATTTTTTTAGGACTGATAAAGGAGGGAAATTATTTTTTTTCATACTAGTCCATAGACCACCATTTTTATTCTATTCCCATTCCCATTTATCATCACATTTCACCCCACTCACCTAGGTGCTCCCCCCCCACAATATTAGTGCCTTACATAGTTCCAGCCTCCCGCCCACCTAGATTTAATCCATGTACCTATCCTCTTTAACTGAAACACCTTTACCAATATACCATGATGTTTTATTGTCTATTTTAAAATATCCCTCTATATATATATATGCACATATTTATATATATATATTATTCATATATTCATTTAATTATTTTTAAATACATCTATAAAATTTATGTTTGTTTCTATCTGATATATATATATTTATTTAAATATATTACATATTAATATATATTTTTATAATATAGAATATATTATAATTATATATACATTTATTAATACGCACATACATTTATATATAAAAATTATAAATATATTTCTATAAGTAGATATATATTCATATATTTTTATAATTTTAAAAAATTGTTAGATATTATTTTAAATTTTTTATAATATATATATATATATATATTATCTATTTAAATATAAATTTTATAAATTATAACATATAAATTTATATATCAATATATTTACAAATTAACTTATAATTGTATATTTTCATATAAATTGTATTTATATTATTTATAAATATTTTTTGTAAAATGCATTTATATACTGTATTTAATGACAACGATAATCAAAATTATATATTCATAAAAATATATTTATATTTGATATACATACATAATACAAACACACACACTCATACTAACAAATATATGTATAGATTTATATTTCTCACGTACATATACAAAGATCTATAGAATATGTATTTATATATATATATATATAATATATATATATATATATATAAATATATAATATTTCATTGATGCAATCATTTTTATCGATAACAATTACATATATGTGTATATATATGCATATTGATGCATTTTTATAATTTAAATAAAATGGATAATATACTATTTTAAATAAAATTATTAATAAATATTTATTTTATATATTTAAAAATACATCTTTATGTAAATATGATTAAATATGTAATTATAAAATTAATTTATTATATGTAAATATATGAAAATATGTATATATTTAATTATAATTAAAACTATTTTTTAAAAGATCATGAAACATTAAAACCATAACATCAATATGAATGTAAGACATGTGAATAAATTTAGTCTCTATTGAAAAATACAATAATTACCCCTTAAATGAGGCTGAAATTTGATAAAATGTTAAAAAATTGGGATACCCCATCTAAAAACTCGATTTTGGAGGCCATATAAGCATTTTTATGCCTTAAAAAAATGTGATCGTGGGTTTCCCATAATTATTATGGAATAGTTCTCATCGTAAGATTTTATTTGATATATGGTTGATCCCAAACAAACACCCAAAATTAATGTTATAGACATTTGTATTTCATGTCCTATTTTTAGATCATCTTAGACCATTCATTAATTCATTTAATTTTTTTTTCATACAATTTTTATTAAATGAATGTTACTCAATTACAATTATCACAATACTAATATATATAATTTTTACATACTTTTATACTAATTATCACTAAATATTATATATCTTAATTGAAAATTTATATTTAGACTTATCGAAATAATATTTAAAAATAATACTCTATTTATATAGATATAAATATGTTTATATATGTATATATTATTTTTTTATACAAGATTTTTTTGAAATATACCATTTATCAGCTCAAGAAAAAAAATGATTAAGAGGTTCCATTATCATATATAAAAAAAATGTGTGGATAAATCCCCCCTCCTCCCATAGTATGTTTTTAAAAGCACTGATAAAGGGAATCCATTATCAGTACTTCATTAGTATCAGTAATAAAGAAATCCCTTTTGAGATCTTTTTTTTATAGTGCTAATAAAGGTACCCCTTTATGTGCTCTTCAGATAACACTCATAAAGGGGGCCTTTATCTGTTATTTTAGCTAGCACGGATAATGCCTAGTGCTGTATAAACACGTTTTTGTAGTTGTGAAACCACTATTAGTTAGTGGTTATCCCTAGGATTAAATAATTCTTCAATGATTTGAAATGATTTTACATATAGCCCATAATGAAGTTTTATATATCTGATTTTATATATTAGTACCCTACATGCTATATAATTAATTACTGGAACTAAAATATGGGACATTTATTATAGGTTTCATCACATTTCAACATGAATATGGGATAAAATTTCTATGGATTTTACTATCATCATTGATTTGTTTCCTTATAGGACGAATGAACTATGGGAGTATTTACATCCAATATATTTTTAGGATTTATCATCTGCCTTTGTTATTTATTTTTGATCAAGTCCTTCATTTAACCCCCTCCCCATATTTTATGAAGGGTATCCCGGATATAATGGGTTCTCAACTAAATTTGGGTATGATACATCATCCACAAATAGAATTTAACTTTGAGTGGGTTATTAATATTTTTATGGATATGCACCAAGTCTAAATTATACACTTTATAGATTCATTGGAGAAATATTAATCATTGGAAAAGTTCTCAAAAAACAACAACCATCAAGACTAGATAAAATGGTTCAATTAAATATCCCATTATGTGTAGAATTATTGTTCCCCTTATAATTGGTCAAAATAGGGAGAATATTCTATATCAAGACCAATCATTATCTAAGAGATTATATAAAGTGATAAATTTATTTCTAAGGGATATGTGAAGACATAGTGATGCTAAAAATATTACATTATCCACTAATATCACTACCCCCGCCTTCTTGAGAAGCTCTACGATATCAAATATTATGAAATATATTTACGTCATCCCACTATGCTTACCTATATGGTGACATATCATTGTTTTGAAAAATGAATAATTTTATGATTATGAAGTGTTTGATCAAACATTTTTAAGATATTTTTTATTATAGATGATTTAATAATTTGTTTTTAAAAAGGGAGTTTTTTTAATGAATTTTTTTATTATATGCTTTCATTACTTAAGGTGGATATTAATTTATATGTAAGAATTTGATTATGGGTTACACATGGGAGACCATTGGTGAGAATTTGTAACTGAATGGGTGCCCCTATAGCTTATTCTGTGGAATAACTAGGGGAAATTTACACTGAGACCTTGAGATATATTGAGTTGTATAGCATTATACTGATCACATATTATATTCAGTGTTCTAAGACTGAGTTTGTCTTACCTTTGGAACCCTTTGATTTAGGATTCCCTATGTTTTATATTGTGTCATTGTGGTGATTAAGTATTACTTTCTGCCCAGTCCATTATTATAATAATATAATACTAGTTATATTATGTTTCCCTTGGTTCTAATTTTAGTCTGCCTCACTCATACTATGTTCAAATTTTACATCTTCATTAAACCATTGGATTTGTAAAATGTTTTCTAAGAAAAAGTTATTTCAAAAGTAAATCTTTCAAAAAAATTATCAAAATTCTTTTTATATAGATTTATAATGGTATCCTATGGAGATTTTTCTAACAACCTATATATGAATTTTGGGATCTGAATAAATTAGTTTCTCTAACATAGGTGATTGGAATGTTTTTGTGTCTCACTATATTTCTTCATTATATATCATCTTCCATCATGGATTTGGATCGGTAGTTACCTTGGGTTAAATATAGATCGATTATTTAGATGATTTATGTGATCCTTAGTTTATAGTATTGGATTTTGGATATGCATCAGACAAATCAACCTTGGATATATTTTGGAAATCATATTTATTTCTACGATGGAATGTATTAATTTTTTTTATGATGTGATATTAATAAATTTTTCACTTTTATGACATGATACTACCTATTTGGATATTGAATTAATATATATATATATATATATATTAGATTTTATATATTCATAAAGTATAGTTTATATATGATGTATATTATATATGGAATTCCATGTTTTTTTACAGGATAGTAATGATGAAATCTATTCCACATGGTCAGTTTTGGTACTTGGAATCTAGTCCCTAGCTCAGGGTGGAAGATAATGTGTTTTAGGAATTATAGAGAGGTGTGTTGGGTCAAACACTGCCAATTTGTTTCAATCACCATTTTACCCTACATTATTTTTCTACCAACATTGGTCTTACAAACATGGATATTACATCAATTTAGATAAATATTCATCACATTACAGAAGTAAATACTCGAGAATCGTAATAATTTAGTGTATTTAGAAACTTGAAATTATATACTTTTATCCTAGTGAAAGATCTTCTACATCTCACTTAATGGTCTTCCCCATTAGTACACATACATAAATCCTTTCATCATAAAATTGGGAATGGAACATAAGAAAGGGGCTAGCATATATGCATAGTAAGTGTGAACAAAGGAGATATGTAAGCATAACATGTGAATAAGGGAATGATAACCAGATAATTACATTTAAATATCATACCCTTCATATCAAAGATCATATATCTGAATCAAGGCATAAATATTGGAAGATAATAAGACTTTAATAATAAAGAAAGTGAGAGCATATTCCTTAAAAACATAATATTTGAAAAAGAAATGGAATTGTAACCCACACATAAGAACAAAAAAAACCTATGTTAAGGCTTGCTACCAAGACCTTCTTAGCATGTTTAATTTGGGATAATAAACCGTGTATGTAATTAAAGTTAGGTATTCCGTCCTTTTCACCCCATTGTTTCTGGCATGGGATGCCCTCTCATGTACCCACTTGTTTCCGGATTGGGATTCCCTAATGTATACCCTCTTGTTTCAGGAATAGGATTCCCACTGCATACTGTCTTGTTTTGGGATTAGGATTCCCACCCATGTACCCACTTCTTTTGATCTTGGGATTCCCTCCCATGTACCATTTGAGAAAATAAAATATTTGTCATTACCAAACACATTGGATGGAGATAGAGGTTTCCCCAGCCGTATAATGAAATCATACATGCATGTTCCATATGATCATTTCAAGAACTATAAAAATTGATGGGTTTCATAAACATTATGTCACAACATGTGAAAAAAAGACACATTTCATAATATTTTCCCATAAAATAACCAGTTGAAGGAAGTGGGTTTCATAATAATTTTATCATGGTATAACCCATTGAATAGAAATGGGTTTCTAAAAAAAATTTAATCTTGACATTAACTATTAAAATAAAAAATAAGAATGGTGTCCCTTTATCATATCCCTAGTAAAGTGTAAACTATATCAAATGATGTCAAATTACATGGGGTAAGATATCCAAAGATCACATGAATAATTTCTTAAGGAAATTAACAATTCATTGAAAATAACTTTTTAAAACATTAATGTTTTTCATAACCCTTTTCCATTAAATACCACTTGAAAACATATACTGTAATCTTTTAAAAAGTATTTAAAACAGTTCTTAGGAAAATATTATTTCTACATTGAAAAAAACTCTTTAAATCATAAAACATATGAAAGTCATTTTTCATTGAAAAATACATATAGACAATGAAATTTTAGAATATTAGGAAAATAGTTATTTTAAATTAACATTATAAACGTTCAAAGGAAGGTTCAAGGAAGTGATAATCATTACGGAATTTAAATCTGTAAAATTTGGGCATTTCGCTCACACCACAAATTTTTTACAAAGGTTACATTAATCAAAAAATAAAAGGGATATTACTTTTAAAAACATTTTTATTAAAAAGGTAAAACATGGGTAAATTTTTCAATTAAATATCATAGTAAATTTTTTTTAGAAATCCTTTTTTTGTGAGAAAAAGAAAATGTCTCACTGAATGGAGAAATAAAGTTGGTTTCTAATAAATACACTTTTTTATGATATTTAGTACAAAATGGTGGAAAATTCTAACAATACCTGGATATATCATAGATAATTAGAGGAAAAAAATTCATGAAATTTATTGAGATATGGATCATAATATTTTATCCATGTAATCAAAAATTATAAATATTCTTGATAAATGATGAGGTTTTAGAAATAAACTATTAAAACTTCGGTAACATTAAATCCTAATCTTTTGGATATGATATCATTATATGAATATTATAGAATCATGAAAATAATGATTTTCATGATATAAAATTCTAAATTTTATTATATACTCTCCATAGAAATATATAGGTACATAACATGTCTTGTATCTCAATGAGAAAAAAATTGAGAAAAAAATTAGTTTACCAATTTAGTTACATTTAAACCATAAACCCCATGAAATAAAGATCATAAAATTGATTTATAAATACCCATATATTTATTTATAATAATCATAGAGTACATTTATGGTCAGTATATTCACCACATAAAATAAATGAGTGGTGAAAAAGCAAATGTATCACAGAAAGAAAAGTGAAGTGTTGAATTTATTTTTACACATTCAAGACTTCTGTATAATAAATATAAGTTCATTATACATCTGGAACAGAATGATATTATTATATATAATACCATTTTTGATATTAATATGACCTTATATTACTTTTTTATTAACAATTTCATGTTTATGTTATGTTTTGAGTAATATTTTATTTGGTTATCATATATGTTTTAACTTGTTATTATTTATCCCCTTAATTGGATCATGATTTACATATTTAAAGAGTGTAAAAAATAATATATACATCATATATAGTTTGTGTATAAATATTTATACAAATCTATATAAGATGGAAATATGAAATGGAATACTCAGTTCATGCAGACGGTTGGCTGTACGTATGCATGGATGTTATTAACATTCTCATATCTTATTAAAAGAAATAAAGTAAATGATATATATATATATATATTTTGTGTGTGTGTCTATGTATATAATATTATTCAAGTAGAATTATTATTTCATATATATAATATATATTCACCCAACCCATCCTTAACACATTCTATATAGAGTGTGACCGAAGAACATCGATTTTAGGAGGCGGTAGTCCATACATACACAAAACAAGTTATCATATTTTCACAAAATAAAATGAATGAAGTATTGTGAAATATAATATTTATGGAATAATTAATACATCAGAAATATCTTATATATCATATAAAAATATAACTTTCATTATTAATCCCAATATTGAATGATGGAAATGGAAGAACGAACCACTTTGATTCGTGAGATGGTAGTCTGTCGTACACATGAATGACGATTTTGTATCCCATTAAATGGATATTTTTTCGATTTTAGATAGAAAATTTTACATAAAAACATATAATTATTTTTAGGATTAAAATTATTTTGTATAATCATGTAATAATAATAATATTTAGAATAGTGAATGAAAATAAAAAAATATATTTTTGAAGGATGGTACCTCTTATTGGAATAACACCATTTGGTTTTCACTAAAGGGCTTCATTGGTTGGTTTTTTCCCAAATATAGGATTATAGGATTAATGGAAGGATGTTGGGAAGATATTTAAAAAAACATTAGGATGATTTATATGTCTTGATAACTGGGAATAAGTTTGGTGTGAGTTTCTTTTTATAGTAGACGGTGAGTTTCATTCTAGAAAATATAAAAAGGCAAAAATATTGAGAGGTAACCCTTACATAATGGTTATACAATAACGGTGATTTGTTTTTGAAAGGGATGATATAGTCAATATATTTCCATAAAATTTACTGTGGACATGTTTTATGTTATTTAGAGACTGATGTCAATGTTTAACAACAAAGTAAACTCATTTTTTACCTTAATCATAGTAATTATTTTTAATTACATTCACTAATATTTTTGGTAAAAAACTAATTTTACATTATTAAAAATTATATATTATTCTAATTAAAAATATGGAACATTTTGTTCCACATTACAATTACATATGTGTACAAAATTAATATATAATTTATCCTAAAGACGTGATGAGAATGTTGGTTTTAATGTAAAACAATTCGAAGGCTTGAAATGTTTTTCTATCCATATGCAATCTGAAATTGATTATAATGTTATAAATTGAATTAATATATGTATTATTTATCTAAATTTACTTTTATACAAATTAAAAAATAATAATTTTACAATATAAATAAACTAGATGATGAATTAGATTTTAATGAAAATTATGTGTTTTTTAATTATCCATCCAAATATGAAACTTCTCTGAAAAATACCAAAAATTCACACAGAGTAAATTATTATATCATTATTTAAAAAATGAAATTTATTTATTCAAATAATAATTATATATCTTTACAATATTATAATTATAAATCATTTTTTATTAAAAGGACGTAAAATTACTTTCAAGAAATATAAGAATTTTGTTTATAAAATTGGATTTATTTTAATCTTCAGCCTATAAAAGTAGTAGTTGAGTGTATAATAATTATTGAAGTTATAATATATAAATATTAATAAAAACAAGAATTAATAGTTTTTAATTAATATATTGATAAAAAATGTTGTTTGTACATAGTTTTCTTGGAAAAATAATTTCATTATTTTTAAATAGTTCTTACTTTCATTTCTAACTAATTGATAACCAAATGATTAATTACACATACATGTGTAATACGAATTTTCAAAATTTAAATAATTATATTCATAAAACCCATTCTAGAGGCAATATGGAAACTATAATGATATTTTAATAACTATATTAATACAATATAATAGTTTGGTAAAATTCTTCCTTACATACAACACAAGATTTTGATGGAACATGACATTTTCTTTAACACATTCCAAACATAGTGTTGTGTATATTGAAAGAAAATCTATGTGTTGTGTGTAGTGAAATAATACTAATTTTTAAATTAAATGAAATATGAAATTATTGATTGCATATAAAAAAATATATTTGTTTTTGTTTGAAACTAAAAAAGTCAAAAACATTAAATTAATGTGAATAAAAATTCACAAAATCTCATTGTGTTACATTCTACACATTTAAGATGAATTTATACCTCAAAATTCATCTTGGTTAACAAGATATTATTACTTGAACATTCCTTTAATAGAAAACCACATCATAAAGATGAATAATAAAACATCCTTTAAAAATGGAAAGTTAAAAGCATAAATGTTATACAAATTAACTGATAACAAGATTTCTATATAAGAGAACATAGTTGTAAAGTGAAAACATGGAAATAGAAGAGAAATCTGTCTATCATGTTCAAATGTATATTTATAGAGAACATGGTTAATAAATAAATAAGAGTCACCAATCCATAACCCAATGAGTCTTTAAAAAGTTCATTCATATCACCCAAATGAGAATAATAGGAAAACATTTCATTTCAAGACCCTTTTTGTAATATTGATGAATTTTTATGAAAATAAATACTTATTGTTTTCATAACAACCTCACACCATTGTTATACATTGATCAATTTCCACTTCACCTCTTAGTCCAATAAATAAAGGTAAATTTTTCATTTCTAAAGAATTAGAAGATAATTAAATCCATTAATAGAATGATACGTCATTCCATCTCTCTTCATCAAAACAAAAAGGTTAGCACAAGTTATCCAATATTCATAAATTCTTATATGGAGATATAATACATTAATCATAAATACCTCATCTAAAGATTATCATAAACCATTCCTTAAATTTTATACATTATAACCCTTCCAACAAAAGGAAGACAAAAAAATATGAAATAAGGTCACAAAATTTATCAAAAATATGATAGCTTTGATCCCGCATATATCATAAATTATATCTTATTTTTTCCACCCCAAACATGTTAATACCTTTATCACGTATTATCTTGAAACATGATAATAACAAAAATTTCCATAAATCCTTGTTTAAAACATATATATATATATATATATATATATTCATTCCATAGTTTATTCGATATATTCCATAAAAGAAAATAATGATGTTAACTCTATCCTTGATATTATAAACCACTTTTTAAAAAAAATCCATAATCAGCACCATGGTAATAAGTAAAATCCAATTTAATTTATCTATAATGATCTCTATATCCAATATAAAAACAATTTTCTCAAAATTATGAATGTGTTAAAGATTACATTACCTTAAAAAAATATTAATTTACCATTCAATCACATTTGTAGGTCATCAACACCATTCAATATATTTTTGAAAATCCTTACTAGAAAAAATATTCTTTATGATCTATATAACATATTTCATGAATTCTAAGACATATACATTCTAATAATCCATATTAATTCTTAAAAAATCCATTAGTATCATTTATCTTATTCTGTAATAACCAATTAGTGGAATATGAAATATGAATCTTGTATTGAGGTTTCTCAACCTCAATTTAAGCTTGCTTCTTATATAAAATTTAAAAAATACTATACGGAAATCCCATAATTTTCACATGACATTAACATTCTATTTATATTCATAAATATTACCAATACACATGCCGCCTTCTAGATTATCTTCATGAGATTTCCACGTAGAAAATTTAATGTAATAATTATGATATCTTAATTATCTGATACATTCATGGTTAAACCAATTCCTTCTTTTTACCACCACATACTAAAACTAGAAATCATTATTTTAGAAGCACTTATTATAGAAAAAAACTATATAATCATGATAAATCACATATATGAAGTCAAAAATATGTCAAATTCTTTCAAATATATGACACATTTGGATTATCCTTAGAGACATCCCGAGATGGATCCTTATAAATATCCATAGATATCTCACTATGGTTTTCTCATCTTTGTTTCAAAATGTTGACTAAAACATTCGTTTGATACCAACTATAGAGAATCAGTATTAAAATACAAGGATATTAAATCAATTTAGATGAATATTAATCAGATTAAAATATACATGTCTGAGGACCATAATAGATTGTTGTCCATGGAAACATGGAACCTTATACTTTTATCCCGGTTAAATATCTTCAGCATCTCCATTAAATATCTTCCCAATTAGTACTCCTACATAAATCATATCTTAATAACCTGAGTAATGTAAAAATAAGAAATATGTGAGCTTATATGCTCAGTAAGGGTAATCAGAGGATATATATATATATAAACATAACAAGATAATAAGAGAATAACATTTTTAGATCATACCCTCCATATCAGAGATCATAGATGTGAATCATGTAATAATGATTGGATATTTATATGACTTGAATCGTATTGGAATCAAGAGAAAAATTCATGTAATCATAACTTAGTAATAAGACATGTAATTGGGGCACACACTTAATAATAGAAAATCCTATGTCAAAGATACCTACCAAAATCATCATAACATGTTAGGCTTGTGATAATCACCAATGTACCTACTTTGAGCCAGGGATTCCATCACATATACCCTCTGGTTTTATTCTTGGGATTCCCTCCTATGTACCCTCTTGTTTTAGGATTGGGATTCCCTCCCATGTAACTTATTGTTTCGGGCTTGGTATTCCCTTCTGTGAACCCTCTTGTTTGAGGCTTGAGATTCCCTCTCATGTACCCTCTTGTTTCAAGTTTGGGATTCCCTCCTATGTACCCTCTAGTTCGGGGCTTGGGATTCCTACCCATGTACCATCTCATTTCCATCATGAGATTCCCTCCAATATACCATGTTGTTTCGGTCTTGGTATTCAATCCATTTACCCTTAGAGCTCATAAAACATTTATAATCACCCCATGTGATGGAGGGATATATAGGTCCAACCCATCACATAGTGAAATCATACATGCATGTATTAGAGGATAAAAAATTCATCATATCTTGACCCATAAAAATAGATTGGTTTTAAGAATCTTATAAAATAACATGTGAAAAATATATAGGTTTCATAATCATTTCATCACAGAATTACAAATTAAATGAAGAGGGTTTCTTGATCATATTGTCATGGTATGAACTATTGATGTGAAAATGGTATAATATACAACATGTATTCTTGATATAAACAATTCAAAATAATAATAATAATTGATTCCTTGGATGATATCCCTAGTAAACAATAAACAATATTAAAGGATATAGACATAGATGTGGAAGGCTTTTGAAAGATAACATAGAGAATTTATTAAGGAAAATAACATTTCATTTTAAATAAAATTTTAAAATATAAATCATTTTGAAAATAATTTTCTTTGATAAAAATAATAAAATATATATTTTAATCATTAAAAATCATTTAAAAATTTTCTTAAGGAAAGTAAACTTTCTGCTTCGAAAAAATATTTTTATATTATAAATGATATTGAATACATTTCTCATAGAAAACTACTTTTCAAAAACATTACAGAATATTAGGTATGAAAATATTTAAAAATTACTTAGTAAACATTCATAAAATGCTTCATGGTAATGATGGTCAGGACGGTGGTTAAATATGTACATTTCAAACATTCCTTTTACACCATAAAATGTTCAAAAAAGTTCCTTGATAAAAAAGACAAGGAGATTCCATTTTAATTTTTTTATAAAAAAGGTAAAACATGGATAAATATTTAGTTTACAAAGCACATTAAAAAATTTTTTGAATTTACTTTAGAAAACAAGGTTTTGCGAAAAAAAAAATTCCCACCGATAGAGAGTAATAATGTAATATTTTCTTAAATACAATTCCTTAGCTACCTAACATACCAATGAGTGGAAATTTTTACTAATACATGTATATATCATTCATAAATAGGGGATAAGAAAATTAATGATATTTATTTAGATATCTATCTTAATATTTCATCAATTTAAGAATAATAATATACAATAATGATAAAATATTGATTATATAAATAAATTGTTACTACTTTGGTAAGATATAATACTAATACTGTGAAAAGCATAACATTAAATGAATCATAAAATATCACTAAAATGAGGATATTAATTATATAATATGTCAATAACAATTATACACACCCAATAAAAAATATAGGGTCATAACATGGAATCTATCACAATGAAACAAAATTGAGACAAAAATTAAATTATCGATTTTGGAAATGGATGAACAATAATCCCAATGAAATAATGATCATTAAATGGATACATAAAAAACAATAAATTTAATTACAATAACCATATAAAAAATTCATGTGAAGTATATAAATCTCATAAAATAATTGAGTGGTGAATAAGGCATTAGGCTCACTGAAATAAAAGGTAGATGATAAAACCATTAAATTATGTCTTCAAAATATTTTTTCATGTTCAACCATCATATGTAATAAATATAAGTTTATTATAAATCTACCACAGAACTATATTATTATATATCATACCATATTTGATTTTATTATGACCTTATATTGCCCTTTTCTTAACAATTCTTTGTGTTGGGCCCATTGTGAGATAGTAGTTTTAATCATCACAAATCATGCCAATTTACAAATCCTAATAATTCAAACATTATATTTTATGTGGTGATAATCATGTTAATGAATATTTATAAATGAATAAATTATGACACATGGTATAATATATTTCAATTAGTCAATAAATTATGTATATTTCTGTTTCAATATATTTACAAGTGTATATTTACATGCAATTATGAATTTCGCTTAATCTAGTATTATTCTATATAAGTTAAACACATTGTATGTTTTTCAAAGTCATTGACACCGATTCTTTCAAAAGAGTCACTAATGTCCAACTCATAAATGAGGACTCACCGATCAAGGAAAACACAGATAAAGGGATCACTGATAGAAATAACGACACACTAATGGACTAGTCATTGTTGATTGGCACCACTAAAAGATCAAGCGACTTACGAATTGAAGAATCGCTTATGGGCGATGCACCTATAGTTCAAATCACTTACTGATGAAAGAGTCCATGATTAGAGACACACTGATAGTTCAAAAAAACTCACCAATGAGGACACACTAATTTCCAAACCGAATCATAGTAAAAATGACTCACTGATGCCCAGAGTCATTGATACCAATGGAAAGGACTCACTGATAATGAGAATTTCCGATGCTGATAGACTGATGCTATGACACACTGATACCTATGACCCCAAGATAGTCATTAAATTATTTTTTATTATTTTTGAATCCAATTTATATCTAACTATAATATTTATAAAAATTAATGTTTCTGAAATTATTTAATGTTGTTTGTAGGATACTTAGAGGACAATACGAGCTACATGCATGTGGGGAGATCATTATGTTAGCTGGATATCGATGTATAAAATGAGAACAAGCAAGATATTACAGATGTTTGTGGAAGAGTAGCAAGAAAATAAAACCTATGAACACTTGAATATCTCAAGCAATCTTTCAAAACCAATGAACATAAAAGAAAGAACATACATGGAGATCAAGAGACCGAGAAAAACATTCTGAGCTAATTCGAACATTATTCAAACAATAACCTGAATATATCATACTCCTAAAATCTAGTACAGAGAGGATTCAATAATCTGTTTTGAAGTCAGCTTCCAATAGAGGAATTGAACTTCAAATCCACTTCATAAACCGAGTCCATAGATGCACTACATAACTTATAGAGCCTTCTAAAACTAACTCAACATCTATAGATATATTGTGTTGATTTATCAAAAATTCTGAGATGTGTGTGTATTGATCTGTAACACATACACTAACTCCTATTCATAACTAAATGATACATGTTATCCTCAATCTCATACTCTATTTATCCTTCTATATACAATGTATACCTATGGATAATGTTGTGTGTGGTATGTTTTTTTCATCAAATAACTATGGTAGAGGTCAAGGGTGACATGCAAATCCTTATGTACGGATGTGAACCCTGATCCAGGGTGTGGATAAAACATTTTCAATAATTTAAATTGCTTTGTGAAAGGTGATCACCATATTGAGAGGACTATGTCTCTTTTGGAGACTGAACTTCTTGTTATAAATTCTATTGTACAAATTGTTATTTTCTTTTACTATGTTTTATATAAAATTACATTCAATCAAATTCAAAGATTTATAGTTAGTTTAGTAAGTTTTTATAATATATTTGAACATGTAGGTTAGTTCCAAAAGTTATATTGATCTTTATATTAGTAGATATTTGAACTAATCAACATCATGAGAAATTTATTAAACATTAAAAACTCTTATAAATTAACTAGAAACTGATTTTTTTATATTTTTAATTTGGTAAAATTATCAAAGAACCAATGAATAACAAAATATGTTATAGGGACTCAATCGCCCCCCCATTAGTATTCTACACTGACCATAATTTGATATCGTAGGGTATGATTTTTTCCATTTTTAATTCTTTTTAAAACGTTTTCAACTCTGATTGTAGTTGTATTTCAATGATCATAAAATTTCAATTAATAATAAATTATTAACTCTTTTAAATATTTTGAAAATTTATATCATGGACAATATATTAGAAGGAGATGCTACAAATAGAACACTTTCATCAATGTAAGAAATTATTCTTAGTGGAAGCTTAAAATGAAAATAAATTTCGAAATCAGGGGATTTGAAATTTGGATTGCTATTGAAAGTAAATATGTAATAACTAATACTATGAGAAACACTTTGGATAAAGCTACAATTATTTCCTATAAAAATAATTATAAATAAATGAATTCTCTGTATTGTGCACTATGATATTAAGAATTTAATCACATTTCTTCCTGTAAAACTACTCATGAGATTTGTGACAATTTATCTGTTTCCCATGAGGGAACAACTAATATGAATGAGATGATGTTAAATAATATTTCTATTAAATATAAATTTTTTTAATGAAGACAGATGAATCTATTTCTGATATGTATCTCAGGTTCAATGAAATTGTGAACAATATTATTTCATTAAGAAGAGATGTATCATCAAAGGAGAAGATCATGATGATTCTGTGATACTTACCCAAGATATATCTAAGGACATAAGTATCCATAATAGAATTATTTGGCATCAATAAATTGCCAATGAAGGAACTAATTTTAAAATTAATGATATATTATGAAGAAAAAAAAGTGAATCAAGAGGAATAAGAGCATAAGAGAAAATATATAGCCTTCAAGGCCACCACATCCAAGAGAAAATTCACGGAAAAAGGTCAAGTTGATGTTTAGAGAAAATATAGTAATGAATTAGCTTTAGACGGTGATGAGGAAATTGAAAAACATTCTAGGAGAGTTGGAAAATATTACATAATACAAATTGTCTTCATGAAACCAAACTATAATAAAAAATATGACAAAAATGGAAATTAGAAAAAGGATTTATAGAATCCTATAAAATCATAAGAAATAGTTTTATTCGAATGAAAAGGGATACGTAATTTCAAATATAACTATCCAAAACTAATGAATTAAAAGAAATATGAGTATAAAGATAATAAATATATGAAAAAAACTAAGGCCAGATAGAGTGCATCCAAGGACATCTCCAGTGAATAAGCTTCGTCACAAAATGATAAATAAGATATGGAAAACAAGTTATTTATGTAAAATACCTCATTGGTACTCTTAATGTCTCTAGTAAGTAATGACTATTGTTATATAGATGAATCTGAATATTAAAAAATGAATAATGATGAACATTTTTCATGAAATATGATAGATGAAAAATTTAATGAATTGAATAAAAAATATAATTTTTAAAGAAACAATATGTAGTATTTTCAAATATTAAATCTGAAAATACTATTGAGAAAGAGAAAAATGTGCAAATGGTAAAGGAAAATAGTGACCTAATGTTATCAAATGATCAATTAAATAAGGATATGGGAAAGTTTGAAATTGAAAAAACACAGTTACTTAGTTAATTGAAAAGAAGATAGCTCCTAGTTATACTATTGGTATAGGATATCAGCTAGGAAAAAGAAATTTATATAAAAAATATTTTATTACTAAATATGGAAAATTTATTTCTCTATCCAAAAATCAAGATTTTACTACAAGTTCAAGTTCTAAAAAATATTTTAATGCATCATGTTTTTATGAACCAATTAATGTTTATTTTTTAAATTTCTTATATTCAACATATAGGAAACCCATAAGATAATTTTGGGTCTCAAAGTCCATTATTACTAATATTTATAGACGAAGACAAATATGGGTACCAACATATTTTTGTGGATGAATTGTTTTTTGGGTAAACTATCTAATGAAATCCTGTAGAAACATTTGGTCCTGGGAAAGTTGTTTTTCAAGACACATGACATTAGATTACTCAAGATCCAATAATTTCATCGATATTTATGGAGGACATGTCACACTTGATGTCCCTGGTAAATGAAAAATCATCATCTAAGGCCATATTCGTAACCCTGACTCTATTTCAATTTCCAAAGTACATTATGTTGATATAATAAAATATAACATACATATCATATCTCTGTAATGTGATGATGGATTTAATGTAAAATTTAAAAATGATTCACTTAATGTTTTTTATGCCAAAAATTACTTAGTATTTACTACTCTTAGAAATGATAAAGTATATTCTATAAACATAGACACACTTGCTTCACAGAATGTTTCCTGTATTAGTGCCTTTCACAATGAGTCTTAGATTTGGTATATAAGACTTGTACATTGTAATCTACACTCCCATAATAAATTAACTAGAAAATTTTTAGTTAATGACGTTCCCAAAAAAGGGTTTCTATAAAATTTAGTGTGCAATCCTTGTCAAACGAGAAACAACACAAAATCTTTTTCAAACTAAAAATAATAATTTACAACTTATCAAACACTCATGTTGGTTCACATGGACTAGTTTGGACCATATAGAGTTTCTTGTATCAATGGGAATCACTATGTTTTTGATGTATTATATGAATTTTCTAGGTATACATGGGCCATTTTGTTATCTCAAAAGTCAATCTTCCTCAAATTTTACCATGTATGCTAGGACTATAGAAAATCTCAGTGGACTTAAAATTAAATCCATGATAAGTGACTATGATCATGAGTTTGAAAATAAAGAATTTGAATAATGTTTCTCAAAAAATGGCTACATACATAACCTCTATTCACTTAGATAACATCAATAAAATAGTGTAGTAGAAATATGAAATAGAACCCAACATGATCTTGGATGAGCTATGCTCAATGAATTTGACCTACCAATTTATGTTTGGGATGAAGCTATTAATACAAACTGGTATATAATAAATATAGTCTTAATCATACCTGTCCTTAAAAAAATCTTTATGAGTTGGGGAATAATAGGAAACCCATGTTAAACTAATATAATGTGTATGGATGTAAATATTATATTCTAAATACTAAGGATAATATAGATACATTTTCCTCCAAATGTGATGATGGAATATTCCTTAGATATTCAACATCCAGTAAAGAATATAAAATCTTTAATAAGATAACAAAATGTGTAGAGTAATATGTACATGTCATGTTTGATGAAATAGATCCACATGAACCTAATAACACTTTAGAAATATTGATGAGGATATTTCAATTCTGGAAATTAATGCTAAAAACTATAACCATCCTATAATTGAATCTACTAAAACTTCTAGTTCTGGAAGTTCCCTAGATTCTAGCCATAATGATCCAAAACGATGTGATGAACTTGAAATAACTAGACCTACTTTTACTAGGCCAACTAGAACCCTTAAAAATCACCCCTTAGATGCTATAGTTGGAGATTTAGAATGAAGAACCCAAACTAGAGCTTCCTTGAGATATCATATTAAACATCAATCATTCATGTCCCAACATGAACCTAGTAATATCAACAACGCAATAAATAATTAATTTTGGTTGATGGCTACCCAAGAAATATAAGGACACGTCATTAAAACATTACATAATATTGAATTAAATGAATAATTCACTTTGATGATCTTTTCAGGTTTAGTGTTTTATGGAATTAGGCCATTACTATTACATAACAACTTGATAATTACATGTAGACACTACTACTTAATATCCATTTTTTCTTAAAAAAATAACTCTTAAAAAGATACATGTCTAGTTCAATGTTTTAGACAACATGACTTTTCTTTGATCCCATCCTTGACCCTATTCATCATTAAGTCCTGTAGAAAACATTTCAAAAACTTTGGATGAGAATAAAAAGCTCAGTAAGGGTTATTAAATAAGGAAAGAAAACATTATCCCAAAAATAAATACAAATCAATGAAACCACACTTTTAAATCATAACATACCTTATGAAATCATAAGATTTATGAATAACGCACAAAAATCATAAATCATAAAGGATACATAGTGCATACATATCAAAAATACATTGTATATATCATATATATGTAGGGAGTTACAATTGGAATACCAATAACAATATATTCCTTGAATCTCTTAGGAGAAACATCATGTTTACCTCCATCATGTTACCCAATGCATTGGAGAACTATCTCTGGCTCACCCGCCCTAGGTTTATCACGGAACCACCCGTATACGTAAACAATGACCAATAACCATAACATAATAATAATACATAACACAAGTATAAAATAATTATCAAATTTCCACATTCCCATATATCAAATCAAGATATTGATATAAACAATGCTTTATCAAATCATTTTCGAAACCATTTAAAAAATGATTTCTGAATCAAAGTGTACCATACCATTTTGACTCTTTTAAATGAATTATCATTTGAAAACATTAAGGACCTTATAAATAAATACTAAAACCCATTATGAAAACATGGACATTAATGAGAAATATTTATAAGAATAAATCTTTAAAACACTTAAAATGATATTTTAGATAAATAGTTTTTTAACAAAAAGGGAGACGTTTGAATACCAATAATTGAGGAATAAAATTTAATTAGAACAATAAAATATCATGAGAATAAAATGATTCATGATATAATATGTCAAAGGATAGTATATACACCTTATAATAGTGAATTGGTGCATAACAACAATGAAGTCTCAATGGTAATGTAAATTGAGATGAAATACCTTATAAGAATGGTATCCTTAAATTAAGGATAAATCAATCAAATAATTATGTATGACTAATATAAATACACCAAATATAATTGGATATTATGTGTAAAAAAATCAGAGGTAATTCCCGCATATTAGTAGGTTGACATATTCAATAAGTACAAGTCGAAAACAAAGAATTGAAATTGGGTTAAGAAGTTCCCTTGTAAAAATTTGACAGCCTAACGACATCAATTTAAAATTTTTAGAATGAGTTGATGAGATAAAAAGGGTACCCCATCACTTGGAAATAACATTTACATCAATAAGGATATAGAATGACATATCGCAACACAATAAGATGTAAATTAAAAGACTTAACAAAAAGAAGTCTTTTAAAAAAATGAGGGTGAAAGGTTCCTTTACCGAATTTGTAACTTACAAAACATAAGCCACATGAAAGAAGGATCATAAAATAAAGATGCAAATACTCATAACATAAATTATATTACACTAAATGAATCAAATTTTAATCAACTGATTCATATGAAAAAATGTTAATAAACACCAAATGAATCATAGAATACCATAAATACAATGATAATAATGATAATATATATCAAATGGAAGTACAAAACACACCACATGAAATGAATAAGTGGCGAACAATGGAAATATCACGGAATTAAAAGTGAGATAAAAAATCCCTTACCTCATGTCCTGCTAGACGCGATTGTTCCTTGTACTTCCGGAATAATAAACTAAAGTTAATTTCTACTTTCTTAATAACCTTTTTTGAGTTTTTTATCAATTTTATATAACGTATTACCATGTCATAAACTTTAATCAATCATTTATGTTAAAAATTGTTGTTTGGACGTTATTTGGTACATGAGTCAAAAAATGAACACCTTATAATTACAAGTTCTCCATTTGGTCAATTTTACATTATCTCCATAATGCAATTAATGATTTATATATCATATAAATTATATATATCAAGTATATATATGTATTTAAAACAGTGCATAACATTTTAGAGATAAGGAATGAAATGCACCATTCATGGAGACGGTAAGTCATACGTACGCTTGAACAATAATTTCATTTCTATTTCATATTTTAATGGAATTAAATGATAATGATACATAGTTATATTATAATTTCAGTATAATATCATATATAATATCATTAACTCTATCCTTTATACATCACACATATGGCATTATCGAGTCGTATCACTTTGAGGGGACGGTAGTCTGCACTTCCTCAAATGAAATTATCATATTTACCCATTATGGAAACAATAAAGGTAAGATATAAATTTAAAATACTGAATCATAAATAAAATATAAAGATAATATATATCACATATAAATATATTTCCATCTTAATGTCCACTATGAGATGCAGTAGGAGATAATCAAACAATCATCCTTTCATGAGGAGTTAGTTTTCTATCCAGAGAAACAATATGTTTTTCTCCCATTGGATGAAGGTGTGTGAGTATGTGTAGTTAAAATACTTCTCATAAAAAAATCCTAGTGTATTGAGGATACTGGTGTATTTATAAAATAATGGAATAAAAAGAGTTTTGGGATAGGATAAGTAAAATAATATAAAATATGTTGAGAGGAACTGTTACCTTTAATTTGGGTAACTTACTTTGGTTTGAACCAAAAAGATTCTGGAAGTGTATTCTACCTAAGGTAATGCTTCTAGGAGGAGGATACGGATGTAGGGAGCTTAATTGGGAAGAGTTTGGATGAGCCAAAATGTTTGAGAGGTGTGAGGAATTGGTAATAAGTAGTGTCCTTTTATAAGGGGGAAGAGTGGTTCTTTAGGAATGTGTGAAAATATTATTTTATTATACAATGATATTAGGTTTATAATGGTCCAAAACAAATTAATGTTTAATATTATATTACTCATGGTCTAAATAAAATCAACCATTAAAAATTGGACAGGTTTTGGATGTTATTTTAACATTTATAATCTTATTTATTTAAATCATTTATTAATGAGGTATGTACTCCATCATTATTGTGTCATAAATAATTTAATTTATCTATTTTCTAACAAATATAAAAAAATACCATGTTGTATGAAATATTATTATATTTATAATTCTTATTTATATTCGAAAATATAACTTATATAACCCCATGAAAAAATTAAATTACTAAAATATATTTGTTTCTGTTATTTTGTCCATTACATGAAATTAATTTATTTAAAGTGTCTTTATCATTATTATGTGGATCCATTGGGTCCCAAAATATACCATATTATTCCCATGGTCAGCCATGACTCATCCAATAATGTTATAACAAGTGTTAAGGTAATTTCGTAGTATTATGATATTCTGTTTTCCTTGAATTTCCCTATTTACCTTTAACCACGGTAAATAAAAGTCAAAAGTTACTATTGACCAAAAATTATTTTCAACTTATTGAACATCATTTTACTTAATAATGAAAAAAATGTATGTTGGATTTTCAATATACAATTAACATAAGTGGTAAAATTTCATTTAAATAAAAAAGTCAGTTTTTTAACTTCTACTTTGTGGTTTCACTATCCATAAAAAATTGATGTTTTTTAGAAAAATGCCAAAAATTCAGCCTAAGCTATATTTGATAATCTGAATTCAAAAATCATGACTATTTATAAAAATTCCAAACACATACGTTTCATTAATTAATTTAAAATTAATTCTCGTTGTAAAAACAAATAACATTTTTTCAAGAAATAATAACTATCAACATATTGACTCTTGTTTATGTCCAATTTCAATATGAAATTACTTATAATGACCAAAATTATATAAAATAGAAAAAATATATTCTAATTACACTTTAAAACCATCTAAATAGAGAATATATCCATATAAATAAATTAGATTAAAAGGCACTATTGAATTAAAATAATGTATTTATCATTATTCATTAAAAAATTGAACATTATTAGAAAAAAACCAAAAATTTACCCAAAATAAATTTAGATGTATTAAATCTAAATGAAGAATTATAGATTTTCAAATAGAACATATAAAAACTGTCAATACTAGATGTAAATATGGTTCACCATCAAAAGGCGGTAAATCGGCCTTTTACTAAATATTATAGTATTCATGCTTAAAATAAGAGTCATTAATATTTTAAGCCCCTAACATTTATGGGATAATTGTAAAAACACTCAACAAACATATATAATCATGTGTTAGTTATTTCTATTCATTCCCACCAATACAATGTCTAGGCATTATCTACCATTTAAAATAATAATATTATATTATTAGTGTGAAACCTAAGATTTCAATGAAACCAGTTGTAGCGTATAGGGTATGCCATCCAACATAGCATCCCCTTTAATGGAAAATAAATATTTAATTTTAGAATATTAATAAATATGAAAATTTTCTTATTCCTTATTTATTTGGGATGTCATAAGAAGAGGTTCATCAGTTTGAGAGAAATAATGTCTCAACGATTATTGATTGAAAAAAAGATACCTTGACCATAGGAACTAAATGGGTTTTTAGTAATAAGGTATATAACGATAGAAATATAGTTATAAACAATGTAAAATTGTTTGCACAAGTCTATAATCAAGAAGATGGAATTAATTATTATAAAAACCTTTCACTAGTAGGTAGGCTTGATGCTATTAGAATCATACATTAATATACAGTACAAATGGATTTCAAGCATTATCAAATGGATTTAAAAAACACATTCTAAAATGGCTATATAATGGAGGATGTTTTTGATGAACATTCCCCATGTTTTAAAAATCCTTAATTTCCAAATCATATTTTCAAATTATCTAAAAATGTATATGGTTTAAAACAAGATCCAAGATCATGGTATAATAGATAAGAATCTTTCTTATTTCTAATGGTTTTAAAAAAGGAGTTGCAGATCCTACATTATTGATAAGAAAAATTAATTATTTTTTAATAGATCAAATATATGTAGAAAATATTATTTTGGGATCTTATAAAAATTATTTATGCAATGATTTTTAGAAAATTATGCAATGTGAATTTGAAATGATTTTGATTAGTGAACATAAATATTTTCTTGGATTTAAAATACTTCAAAACAAAAAAGGTATTATTATTAATCAATGTAATTACACTAATGATCTGTTGAAATGATATATCTTTGATTTCATTAAGAGTGGTGAAATAAAAATTCATTCTACATGTAAGATGGATCTTGATGAGAATAGGAAATCTGTTGATCAGATTTCTTAAAGAGGAATGATTGGGAGTTTTCATTACATAAATTAAAATAGGCCGGACATCATGTTTAGTGTGTGTATGTGTGAAATATTTCAAGAAATCCCAACAGAGTAGCATTTAAATATTGTTAAAAGAGTTATCAAATACATCCAATATACAATTAATTTAGGATTGTTCTACCCTAGAAGACAACATTTTGATATGGTTTGTTATTTTGATGCTTACTTTGATGGGTTTAAATTTAATAGAATAAGAACCTCTAGAACATATCATTTATTTGGAAGGACTAAAATTTCATGGTGATGAATAAATTAAAATTCAATTGCATTATCGACTATTGAAGTAGAGTACATTGCTACTGGTAGTTGTTGTGCACAACTTTTGTTGATGAAACACACTTTATTATACTATGGCTTTAAATTCAGACATATCCCCATAAATTATGACAACACTAGTGCTATTAACATTTATAAAAATTAAATTTCTCATTCCATAAGAAAACATATTGATGTAAGACATCATTTTTGAGAGACCACTATAAAAAAGGTGAAATAACTGTTGAGTGAATTCGGACTGAATGTCAACTTGCTGACATTTTTACCAAACCCTTAAACTCTAAGAGAATTAGCTACATCAGATATGAAGATGGAATGATAAATTTATAAACACTATCTTACCTTATTCCTATAGAAATGGTTGTTTTTTATGACATTGATTGTGTGTAACCCATCATGTGAAACCGATCAGGTGAAACCGATAAAGTGAAACTGATTAGGTGAAACTGATTTTGTGAAATTGATCGTGTGAAACCAATCAAATGAATTTCATCAAATAAAAATGATTAGGTGGGAGTGATACCGTTATAGTGAAACTGATACTGATTCCTATATAATCCTTTTAGTAAATCCATATATTGGTTTATATTATGTAAAACAACACAGTTTTCTTTTGTTTATTTTACTATAATTTTATTTTATATTTTTATGATGTATGATCCATAAATGATATAATTAAAACCATCCACACTACATATAACCTTCTAACCTTAACTAAAAACACTTCCATCACACATTTGACTTCCTTCTTCAATCTCAATCCATTCGAATAGTTAGGATGAAGTATGCAATTGAAGGACCAAGTGAATCATCATTGGACAAGCATCAGAAAGAAGAATAATGTAGTGCTGTAAGTTCTATGATGATGGAGTTGGGAAGTCGCATGGTAACTCCTGAGAAATAATTGTCTTCCAAATGGTTGTTATCGAGCAAGTGTCTCTTGGTGAATGTTTTTAAATCACAAGGGCATATTAGCTAATTTGCAGATAATGAGAGTCATTTCAATATGAACCTAGTACAAAAATTGTATCATAACCTAGAAGTATATTTGGAAGGATCTTAGGGTACCTGGACGAAATTAATGGTAAAGGGAAAGGAAATTTCGTTTTCTTCAAGAGAATTGGAATAATTATTTAGGATTCTGCATGAGGGTATATTTGCTGACTACTAGGGTAACATTCCACCAATATTATATTTATTTTCATATAAAAATTTATTGAAAGAGTTGACTAGAAATGAGTAATCAAGTAGAGAAATAGCCACAAAATTGGTTGGAGAGGCCATAATTATTTTCAAATTTATCCAACACCAAATCTTCCCATAGAAGGGATATTTTTCTTCCTTGAAGTATCAGAATGTATTCCTAATTTATTGGTTTAAGAATGAGGTCAAAGTGAATCTATGTAGGTATCTTATAGTACATATTTGTGATACGATCATACCTCACAAGAAAGAAACATTTCTTTATTAACTGAGTATGATTTCTACAATTCTTGAGAATCTTGGTTATATGGAGGATGAATATGAGGTGATTAGTTCAGGTAGTGTTTTCTTAACACAAAGATATCTAAAAAAGGTTGAAATATTTTGGAACCGATGGAGGAGAATGTGGGTAGAAGATGTGTAAAAATTATATAAGGATAATAATCCAATTGATCACCCTACCAAACCAAGGGACCCATCTGATCTGTGTCTTAAACCTTGTGAGCAGGTTGTGTATTCTGATGAAGAACAAGTTCTGCCTGAGCTGCAAAGAGACGACTAGTTTTCTATACATGATAAGTGGGACCCAGATATTTTAGTTAGACCTAGAAGAATTTATTATGGATAACCAAGTCCTCTATTATAATTACCCTCTACTGAACTTGTTTTGGATGATGAAGATGAGTAAGAGACTGATGTATCTAGATTTGAGGGTTATATGAGTAAAACTGATGATGATGGTGAGGAGGATGATGAAGATAATAATGATGATGATGGTGATCATGTGAGTGACATACTAAAACTATGGAAGATTTAGCTAGTTCGGGTGACGATTTTCTACATAGATATGATGATGAGGATGGTAGACATGATTTTGTCGATCATGATAGACTAGCTGGTGTTGATCATGCTGAAGGAGATGTTGGTAGTTAGGATAGACATGACCACCCTGATGATGCTCAAGGAATCAATTATGATCATGATTATGTTATTGAAGGTGGTTAAGAGGAAGAAGTTGATGATCCAAATTCACATGTTTCTCAAAATTATTTAGAGACTCATGTTTCAAGAGGTTGAGAGGAAGAAGCTCATTTTCAGAATTCACCAGTGCCTCATAATGATATTTTTTCCGGAGGTCAAGAAGAATAAGATGAAGATAAGATTGTACCTATTCCTAATGGTAGAAGAGTAATAATTGATACTATGGAGCCTAGATAATGGACTACTTCTGGTGATTGGAATAAAAATTCATGATATATCATGTTTGGGATAGATTATAATTTAGATGAGGAGATGGTAGCCCCTCTTGATCCACAAGCTGACAAATATCTGATTGCTCCTACGTCACATACTTTTCCTACCTGTGATGATTCTATAGTAACCTCAGCTCCTAGTTAATGTGAAACAAGGATGATATGGAACAATTCTAGGATAATGTGTGTGAATATATGTGATCTTCTATTGGATTCAGAAATAAAGCTTCTGCATATGATAGTATTATAGAAGAAGATGCTACTAGGATTTATAGACTTGTAATTTAAGAGATACAACCTGACCTTTTCACTACATCTGAGACTATTTCAATACATAATTCAATTCCGAGAGAAGATGTAAAGAGAATGAATAATGAAATTTTATCTCTATCTAATGATTTAAGAACAAAACATGGTGGTGTTATGGTGTTTCATAGGAACCTTGTTACACATCTACTGAGTCCAGATTTGAATAAATTGAAGGAGGATCTAGGGATGATGTTTTCTATTGCATCCAGTTCTAGAGTTACTTGGTCTACTACTGATATGGGGTCCTTTAGGACTGTGAATAGAGAATTGTTGTGGTCCATTCATAATGACTTTCATAAAGAGACACTTTCCAAAGTACACATGAACAATGAACTTTTATATAACATGGTGAGATCTTGTAACAATGAGGAATTGTCTTCTCAAAAGGATATCAATGAGAAAGTGGAAATTTATTTATCTAAAATGTACACAAAGATTGAGTTGAAAAACAACTTTAAATAGTTGGCAATGAACCTCAAGAAACCACCAGTGACTGAGGATTTCAAGAGGCAAGTTAGTCAGTGGAAGGAGTTTACACCCACATCAGTTATTTTCCTGGATAATAAGGAGGATTTTAAAAAGGGCATGCAATATGGTGGTGAAATCATCAATGTTTTTATAAATCTTTTGAATCCCTCCTTACATGTACATTCTGAGTCTATAGTGGTCCCTGCTGCTGCTTCCATCATACCCATTTCACTACCTCCTACTTAGATGATATTTTCTCAACCTTTATCTCAAATACGACCAGTGATCCAAGAGCATCCTCCCAGTATTCTATCTGAGTTGAGGAAATGAATTACATCTATAGTTACTACATTAATTGGTTACCTTGGTGTCATCATTTGACCATCCCTTCCTACTACACAACCCCACCATCAAAACCCACTATTAACCCTTTGGACAAAGGGAAAGCTCTTCCAAATCCCAAGACTTAGTTGTGGATCATTCTTCGATAGGGATCCGTACTTTCATTTTTTATGAGTGTCTTTTGATGTACGTACTCTATTGTACTTTCATGAATATAAGTTCTCCTTCACTCTATTTCAAGTTTCATTGTGTTCTTTTTCTTAATCCCTTATGATTCATTTCCTCTTTTTGCCAATCCTAAAAGGGGGGGAAATATATGAATGGCATCAACTGATAACCTATGGGGTGGAGCTATGATATTAGAAAGATGGTATGTAATCAATAGAATATATATATATATATATATATATATCCCACAAATGATATAAATCTATAATATTTATCTAATAAAAATTACCAAAGAGAGCATGAATGTTATCTGATATAACTCTCTTATAAGAACATTCAATATATTCTCTACTAAAATCATTGAGGTGGAGTTTAAATGTAAAGACCTTATAATTATATTGAGAATTCACATTCACTCTTAGATTTCTAGACCTTGTGAATTTTAATAAAAAACATCTTTTATAACTCATATATGTAATGATTTGGGATTATCAAACATGGGGAGATTGTAGGAACCTCTATGAGATAGTGGTTTTAATTATAAAAAATATTACCAATTTATAAATCCTGATAATTCACACTTTATGATTTAATTGATGATAATCATGTTAATGAATATTTATAAATGAATAAATTATGTAACATGGTATAATACATTTAAATAACTAAATAAATTATGTATATTTATGTTTCAGTTCATTTACAAGTTTATATTTACATGAAATTTTGAATTTCAGATAATTTGGTACTATTCTTTGTAAGATATACACTTATTATGTGTTTTGAAGTCTTTGACAATGATTGGTTTAATGGAGTCACAGATGGATCATCACCGATTAGGACTCACCGATCGAAGAAGAAATTGATGTATGACTCACCGATAGACCAAATGACACACCTATGGACATGTCACCGACGATCGGTCACACTGATAGTTCAAGCGACATACCAATGGAAAAATAACTAATGGCCGACACACTAATAGTTCATAAGAATTACTGATGGAAGATTAACAAATGGGATACATATAGATAGTTCATAATGAGACACCAATGATGACTCACCAATTATCTAATAGTAAGATTATAAAAATGATGTACTGATTCCCCAAGCCACCGATACCAATGGAAAGGACTCACAGATACAGAGAATCACTAATGCCGATAGAATGATGTTATTGACACACTGTTACTTTTAAATCCACAATAGTCATAACAACTATCTTTATATTATTAATTAAAATTTATATCTAATGATCATATTTGGACAATATAATGTTTCTAACAATATTTAATGTTCTTTGGATATTTAGAGGATAGTATGAGGTACATGCACATGGGGAGATCATTATGTCTGCTAGAACTCGATGTATAAAAGGAGAACAAGTTGGATCTTCCATATGCTTGTGGAAGAGTAGAAATAAAAGAAATCATAATAACACTTGCAACTCTCGAGCATACTTCCAAACCATAATAACTTAAAAAGAAGAACATACAATGAGAGAAAAAGACTAGGCAAAACCTGATGATCTGATCTGAACATATTTTGAATAAGAAGATGAAAATATCGTACTCCTCGAATCTAGTACACAGAGGCTTCAACATTCTATTTTGGAGTCAACTTCTAGAAGATGGCCTAAAATCTAATTCCACTACATCAAGTGAGTGTAGAGCTGCACTAAATAACACACAAAGCCTTCTAAACACAACTCTACATCTCTAGATCTATTGTGTTCATTTATGTTCTTATCTTAGAAGTGTGTGTATCTATCTGTTATAGACACACTGAATCCTATGCATAACTGGAGGATACTTGTTATCATAAATCTCAGACACTATTTATCCTTTTGTATCCCATATAGAACTATGAAATAGGTTGTGTGTGACATGTTTGTTGTTTTCCCACAAAGAACTATGGTATATATTAAGGGTAACATAGAAATTTTTGGGTTCTAATGTTAACCCCGATCTATGGTGTGGATAAAACTATTTTATTAATATAAACATCTTGGTGGTAGGTGATCACTATGTATAGAGGACTAAGACCCTTATTGAGGAAAAACCCATTGTTTTATATACTGATATTCCTATTATTATTTTCTTTCACTATGTTTTATAGAAAATTTTAAATAAAGAAGTCAGACTATGATAGTTTGTTTTTCAAGTCATTATAATTTTTTTAAACTAGTAGGTTAGTATCAAAAGTTACATTGATAATTAGATTAATTTAGTTGAGAACTTATGAATCTCTTGAAAAATTAATTGAACATTTAGGACTCTTATAAATTCACTACAAACTGACTTGGATTATGTTTTTTATTGGGGGAAATTTTCAAAGGACAAATTCTCAACTGAAATTTTTATAGAGACTCGATTCACCACCACTTCAGTAATCCACTCCATCCAAATCGTTGTTTAGGGTATGTTTTAGACAGTATGTACATTGTTTTTCATATGTTTTATGACTTCTTATTCTTGATCCTTGTACTTAGATTGTGATTTAATTATTTTAATATTGTAATAAATGATTTAAGCATCATATACATTCAATATATAAATGTTTATACTAATCTACAAAATACATAAATATCAAATGAAATTCACAGTTCATTGAGATGGAATGTTATACGCACGTATGAATGATGTTTTTGATTTCATAACGTTTAAAATAAAGTAAGTAAATGAAATATATGTGTATATAAATAATAATATTACATTAGAATTATTTTTTAATATATATAATATATGTTCAGTAAAACCATCCTTAATACATTCCATGTTAAGTGTGACTGAATCACATCTCTTTGAGGAGGTTGCAGTCAGAAAACAAACAAAAACGTTATCATATTTATACAAAATGGAAATCATGAAATCATGTGTTATATATAAATTTTACAATCCTAAATACATCGTAAATAAAATATATATCATATAAAAATATCTTGGGGAAGGATGTTACCTCTTCCTTAGGTAACTCTTTTTGGTTTCTTCCAAATGGCTTCCTTTAATGGATTTCCTCCAAAAGGAAAGCTTATAGAATAAAATAATTAAATTTCAGTGGATATTTGGAAAAAAAATTTCAAGACAAATGGATTAAGATGTTTGAAGAATTGAGGTGGGAGAGTGACTTTTTATAGTGGAGGATGAGTGTCATTCTGGTAAATATTAAAAGGTAAACACTATTGAGAGGTATAACATAAATAATGTGTCTGAAATAATGGTATATTTTCGATCCATGGGAGGAGATGGTTGACATATGGCCAGGAAATGGATTTTGGACATGTTTTTCGGTTATTGTTCCACTTAATTTAATTTTTAACCACTAAGTAAAATCTCTTATTACCAGAATCATTGTAATTATTTTTAATTAGATTCCACAAATAATTTTGGTAAACCACTATTTCAACCATATTAAAAAATATAAATTATTATGATTAAAAATATCGAATCTATTTTTCTAATTTCCAACACATAAGTGGTAGAAAATATTGAAAAATCAATCTCATAGATGTGATGGGAAAACATGTTTTTTTAAGTGAAAATTTTAAAATGTTATAAATTTTTGTATATACAATTTCAATGTAAATTTTATTAAAATAAACCAAATTGTATTAATTGATGCATTATTGATCTAAATATAATTTAAAAACAATTTAAAATATAATTTAACTATATGAATAAATTATATGTAAAAATAGTTTTAAATTAAAATTCAGTATTTTTTACCATTCATCAAAATATAAAACATCATTTAAAATACCAGAAATTCAACAAAAGTGAGTTTAGATATTCTAATGACAAAAATTAAGAATATTTTGTGAAATAAAAAGTATAAAATGTTCAAAATTTATATTTTAAATGGCTTCTCCATTAAAAGCTTGTAAAATTACCTTTTAGAAATATACATCTTTTTATTTATAAAATTTGATTTGTTTGTATAGTCTGCCTATAAAAACTATTAGAGTGTGTAAAACAATTTGATTGAATATAAAATGTTTATATTTTATTTAGAATATTTATCAATAGTGGTATTTCTATTTTGTAATGGTAAAATGGTGTTTGTATATAATTTTCTAGGAAAAGGAATATCATTATTTTTATATAATTCTTACTTTTAATTATAATTAATTGATATCCATAGTATTAAATTTATATACATTAGTGAATAATATTTTAAAATTTTAAATAATTTTATTTTTAACTACCATTCCAATGGAAAGCCAATATTAATAGTATATTGTAGTTTGGTAACAATCGGCCTTGCGTGTAGCCTATGTAATCGAAGGAACTTGGAATTTTGGGTCTCACTAGCCAAATGTCGTATTATGTGTACCAAATTCTTATCTAAGTGTTTCATGTATTGAAATATTATGTTTTTGTTTCATTAAATTCAATAATAACTAATATGTTTCATATAAGAAAATTAATATTTAGTTTTGCATAAAATAAAAAATATCATAAAGATTAAATTAATTTTAAAGAAATCATTTCCCAAAAACTCAGTGTGTTTCACTATTTATGCAATTAAAAAAATCCAATCATGATTTTATAGATTTATTAATAGATAATCAACTTAAAAAATATTAGTGTTAGTCAAGATACAAATGGTTTTGGTGTAATCAAAATAAAAACACTAATTTCATAGTATATATATATAAACTATAAACTGTATCATATAAATCAAATTTAAACCTATAAAATCTCTTTTTTCAATAAATTTTGGGACCACTAGAAGTTTCCCATTAAAATATATTATTAGAAATATCTTTTATTGGTGATTATCTGAAAAATAATTATCCGATCAATGAATATGTCATATGTTATTCCTCTTGATAAAGAGAACATCATGTGTCCCACATATAAGTATCTGAGTAAGTCACATATCACTCATATAATAATGTCCATGTATTATAGAATAATCATATTAATGGACTAGATGTTATTAACTCATTACGTGAGTGGATAAATACCATCTTTGTTGAGATCTAATTGATTATATAATTAATGCAATACCAAAACACCAAATAGTAAACTTATCATCAAAGAATATGTAAGAAAGGTATCACAGTATAAAGGATCTCCTGACAGGTATCTCTATAATATATGGTAATGGAGATTCATATTAATAATAAACCATTCAATATATAAATTACTATATTATATTCCCAGTGAAATATTTATGTGTTCCATTCTAGAGAGAAATTCTCAATTGATTATCCCATGTCAATGTTAATCTAATATTTTATACAAATATTTATATAAATTACAAGATTCTTCTCAAACTAATAATTAAATATCATAAAAAACAATAATTCTTTATAATGATCATCGATTAGGGATAACTCAATGTCATATAATGGGGAGATATTTTCTATCCCTGATTCCTGAAATATATCTTTCAACACAATTGAATTATCTATAAAAAAAGATCTTATTTATAATAAAATCATGATACATTTTATAACCATTTCATTTAGTATCTCATTTTTCTTACACAATTATACTCACCATAATCCTTTTGTTTTTCAGTGGTAATATCCTTAAAATTGGATTAACTATATTTTTAAATATAAAAACCCAAATGAAATTTATATCACCCATTTAAATGATTTATTGGATGAGATAATATTTGAGATATATGTGTTTAGTAAAATGGTGACAATGTGGATTATTTTTCTGAAGAAATAAAAAACATTCTTCCCTTATAAATATCTATTTTTACCAAGATTATATGAATCACCACAACTTAGAAAATGAACTTCATGATATAAGAAACATCCTTATCAATATTTTATGCATTGACTTACTCAATCATTGTTGTTTATTTTTCTATATTGGATTACATAGAACTATATTAATTGATATCAACACCATCATAGAAAAACTCAAAATTAGATTAGGATATCATATAATCATTATAATATTGTAAACAAATATATGTTAAACTATTTAACCAATGAACATCCTCTCCTATAAGGACTAATTAAAATCCTTGTTCATGATTTCTTAAGGATGTTCATGATAGTAATCTAATGATTTTAACTAGAGTAATATTGGTATATACCAATTATTCTAAATGAATAATAGATAGCATGTTGAGTACACAAAGAGGAATACCTGATAGATCTTATATATAATTACATGGTAATCATATCCACACATTCAAAATATTTTGAAATATCATGAATCTTATGAAGATTCAGGCCATGAAAAAGTGTCAAAGTATCCATTAGAGCATTATGTATGATAAATTTATTGAAAAATTTATTAGTATATGTGTGATTAATCATTCCAAGAAACTTATTAGTTCAATCTCAATAGTTCGTCACAACTTTTATCTTGGAAAATTTAAAAATATCTTACATCAAGAAGAATTTTCACAATAATATCATTATATAATGTAGTGTTGGGCCTTAATTTTTGACATACAATATGTCATGCACTATATAATATATCAAATACATCAACAATCCCACTAATATACTTCTATTAAAAAGAATCATCCATATTTTTTATGAAACTGAATAATTTTATTGAATCATAAAAGATGTTATTATTACCCCATGAGGCTTGCTTCAATATATAAATGGGATGCTTCAAATTGAAAGAACTATCAAGATAATTTGTTACTTCAAAACCAATGAGTTATATCAGGATCACCTTATCCACTAAATTGTTATTAATTAAATCTATTTTGGATTCCATTTGATATATCTCATAGTAATAATGATATATTATGGAAAGAATTATCTAAATAGACTATGTTATCAAAACTAGTGATAATTTATCTTCAATTTCAATACCATAAACTTATTTATACCTCTATATAACCCATATTTCATTACATAAAGACACACTTCTTACCAGATTAGTTTTATTTTATGTAAAACATAATTTTACAATATTTTTCTAACCACTAATAGTGCATCCACAAATCTCAAAACATGGTTAGGGTATATGGATCCAATTTTAGATATTGTGCATTTTGGTCATTTCTCAACATGAAAACTCTTAATGGTGGACCCCTATACCTAAACTCTTAGATATTAGGTTAAAAACAAACATTCATTAAAAAGTCTCATTCATACACATTTTTAATTAATTAATACTTCACAAGTAATGTAACATTTACATTAGAATGACCTGTTGGTATTAGAGTTTTAGCATGATTGGAAAAATGTTTAACTAAGATAAATAATGTTCGTTATATGAAATGAACATTTTCCCACTATTTAACCATTAATATGTTTTTATCACATCTCATAAATTGTATATATAATATAATTTTCTAGGAAAAAAATTTGAATTAAGTTTATTTATAACCTGAGGAGATAGAATCATATGAATGGGTGATCTAAAACACTCAATAGTGGTAAACATAAGAGATAATAATAGATCATCATATGTGAACATTTTATTGACAATATATGTATTATCAATATACATAATAAAATCATACCCAATTAAAATTTGGCCATAAATCTTATCGTAAGGAATGACATTATATAATTCATGAATCAAATGAGTTTGTATACATGAGTCAATCTAAATTATCCCTGAAATAATAACATAGTCATTAAAATAAAAATAATATTTTGATACAAACATAATATTATAGTATAATCATATTGTGATAATATCCATTAATTCCCACACATTTGTGTAACAGAATATATAATAAGGTTGGCCTTATAGTTTTAAAGGATGTACAATAAAGTCCACCCTTTAGTTTTTGAGCTTATACAATAAGGATCTTCCTTTATTTTGTGAGAATATACAAGAAGACTCACCTTTATCTTTTATATAATATTTAATGAGGATCAAACTTTAGTATTTGAGCCTATCCATGAAGGCTCATTTTATATTATCTAATTATATATAGAACATTAAACAGTTCAATTTAAGGGTATATTAGACACCAACCATCATCATAAATACACAATAGTGCCAATTAAAATCACTTCATTCATTATATCACAAAGAACCCATTGAATACAAATGGGATTTATATCATTATCAAAATGTATTCAAATAAGGGATCTAAAAGGAAACATGATTTTCACATATAAATATCAATACTTTTTAGATAAATATTAAATTCCATTAATATTTTCATGCACAACTAATGTAACAATTTAGTGACTTTAGACACTAAAAACACAATCCCCTTATTTCATGAATGATATTCATCATCTCCCAAAAATAACTCCTCAGATAGTACTATTCTTAGGCATACGATACGTAAACCATTATTCAAATCCTTGGGAAAGAAACATAAGAAATTCTGGGCATAGATTATAAATAAGGTCAAAAATAAGAGATACAAATCTACGATAATATGGAAGAAAATTATATGAATAAAGTAATGTGATCATGAACATAAATTACATAGTTCATACACAACCCATCATAGACCATAACCATGTGTAATGAAAAAAAATTCATTTCAGAAAACATATCCTTGAGAGTTTGAAATTATCATAAATGAATCATGAACCATATAATAATGTCATAAAAGTATATAGCTATCATAAATATATAAAACCATTTCATTTTTCATGGTTAAATAATATGACAACCATTATAATAGATCCGAATTCATTACATGATTATTATTATATATCATAACACACTTATTTCCCATAAAGGATAATGACTCACATGTTTCCCATTGTGGTTCAAAACCCTCAACATGTTTCCCAATTTTTTATATCATGAGATATTAATATTTTCCCAATTAATTGGATGGGAAAATAAGTCCTATAATTTTCAAAATGAATACCATAATTATGTTTACCATTATATAATAAATCATTGATCATATTATCACATCATAACATTAGTAATAAAAAAGGTTTTCATACACAATTCATCAATTCACAATAGAAAAACTAATAAAAAATAAATGGGTTTTAAAAAATTTATCAACATAAATACTATATATATAAAGAATGTATAAGTATGGTATCATTCAATAATTTCCCTATTAAATCTTAAGTAACATCAAGGAATTCCATCATAGATAGAAAACTATTTTTAAAGATCACTAGGAACATTTCATGTGGAAAATAGAATTTAAAAATTGGAAATCAATAAAAATTAATAAAACATCTTCCAAATTTTTTTATTTAAAAAAACATATATATATATATATAAATTAATAAATAGAAAATGAGTTTTTCATGATTGTGGAAAATATATTTCATGTTGTGCATGTTTAGATAAATATTCCTTTCATATTTTCTATAAAATCCAAATGGGCCTCATATGTAAAATTAAATGAATATTCCTTTTTTTTGAAAATTTGTAAAATTATCAAAAATTGGAAAGAATTTATTTAATAAATAATTTTGATAAAATTAGAAAAAAATTGAAACCATTTGTATAGATCATGGATATGAAAGTTGAAAAAATGATTTCGGCCAAAGATGGAAATAATTGGGATTTTTATTAAAAATAATATATTGAAAACTTGAGTACATAAAACAAAAAAGTGAAGGAAAAAAATTTATTATCATAACCTAACTAGAGGAGAATAAAATTGATGAGTTTCTTGAGAGGTGGATTATAATATTTCATCAAAATAAGCATAAAAATAAAGAATCTATATAAATAATGAGATTGTATCATAAAACCTTTTCCAAAATAGAAACATTGAATTATAGGAACCATGAATGAATGAAATGAAATAAGACATTAAATATAATGAGAATAAATAACAAAAAAAATTCATATCAAATGGGATATATATGCACCCCATAAAAGTAGATAGGTGCATAACACAACATACATCTAAAATAAGGTAAATAGAGTAAAAAATATCTTACTGCTTTGGTAAATTTGGAAACATAAACCCCATGAAATAGAGATCACAAAGTGAATAAGGAAATACAAATAATTTTTGTGAGAATAATCATAAAATATATTCATGTTCAGTATATACACCATATAAAATAAATATTTTGTGAATATGGCAGATATCTCACATAAGTAAAATGTGAGACGATAATCCTTTACCATATGTCTTGGATTTTTTCATACACATTCAAATAAATTTTATAATAAATACATGTTTATTATAAAAGTAAAAAACATTCATAATTATATATATCATACTATATATGATTTACTTATGAACGTTTATTACTTTTTTATTAATAATTCCATATTAAAATTCACTTTTGGGTTATAATGGCTTCATTTTTTAACTTATGTTTTAGTTTGTTATTTTTTTTGATTTTATTGTTATAACAGTTCCATAATCTTTAGAATGTAAAAAATTATATAAATATCATATATATTCAGTATAAATGTATTTATATTAATCAATAAAAGTTATAGATATTAAATGAAATACACCATTCATGGAGACGATATGTCATAAATATGCATGAATAATGATTCCATTTTTTAGGAGGATGGAAAAATGGTAAATAATAATTATGATTCCATATAAATAAAATATATTTATTAGAATTTTATTTATAACTGTCCATTCAATGATTTAGTGAAAAAAATCACATCGCTTCGTGAGGCAGTGGTCCACTATTCACACTAACGACATTATTGTATTCTATAAGGGATGGAAAGTAAGAAGGTATATATGAAATTATAATTTAATAAGTACAATTATATGGTAAATATATTAAAAAATTAGATACTTAATTACATCTAGTTGTGGTAAGCAGTTATGGTAAATGAATTACGTCAGTACGTGAGGCAGTAGTATGTCGTACACATGATCAGCGATTTCATTTCCCATCTAAGAGAGAAAGAGGTGGTTGCAGTTAATTCTCATAACAAAAAAATCTCAATATATGTAATATATTTAGGTTATTATATCATAATTAATATTATATTTATTTAATTTTATGAATAAATAAATAATATCAAATGCTAAATTAGGGAAGTTACATCTTCTTCGGACAACATTTATTGGTTTCCACAAAACAAATACTTAGGTTTTCGTTATGACAAAAATAAACATTATATGATTATTTTAGTTATGTAAGGAAGGTATTTGGAAAGGTATTAGGTAAACTAAAGGGTTATATATTTGTGAATATGAGAGAATATGGGTGACCTTTTATAAATGAGGAGAGTGGTACACTTGTAATTTTAAAAATGAAAAAGGTGTATCAACATTTTTTTCACATGATAAAGGGATTAAAAATAGACCATTATCAAGATATAATGTTTATAAGGAAGATATATGGCTATAAAATGGGTGTTGAACAAGGTACTATGTCATTTTACTCATTATCCTTATACTTTAACCCAACGGTAAATGCAATTTCACCTTAACTATAGTAATTAATTTTCACTACTTTTATTATTCATGAGGGTAAACAATTTTTTGACCATGCTAAAAAATTTAAATTAACATGATTATAAATATTTAATAAATATTTAAAATTTTTATTCTTATATATGGAAAATTTTAATTTAAAATTTATACTGCTGATGCAATGAAAAAACAGTTTTTCAAAGAGAAAAGTTTCAAGAGTTTAAAATGTTTTAACATCAAAACTCAATATAAAATTAATTCCAATGAAATAAATAGGATATATATATATATAATTGTATTATATTTAATTTTAAAACTCTATGAAAATATTTTTTATGTTTTCAAATTCTATAAATGAAATAACAATTGTTAATAATAACCAATATTTTTCACTATTAATTTAAAAATTTATCTTTCCCAAAAAATGAATGACAATTTTAAAATTATTATTTTAAAAAATAATTTTATATAATAATTTTTTTTATAATAGTGGAAAAAATTCATTTTTAGATTTTTACTAAAAACCTAATAAAACTATTTCTTAGAAAAATATATTTTGAAGTGTGAAATTATATTTATTCTTGTCTATTGCCTAGAAAATACATAAAATGAATTTTAAACCATTTATTAAATATATAATATTCAAATTTATTTAATATAATCCAAATATAATTTTTTTTAAATTACTGAGTTAAAACGTGTTTTTGTGAATAAAAATAGTTTTTTCGGAAAATGATTATCTTTATTTTCCAATTTTTTATATTTATAATTAATTAGTCACCAAAAAATTAATTTTATATACATTTTTAACTTATATATTTTAATAATTTTGTTATTATTATTCATACCCACTATTCAAATGGATAGGTGAAAACTATTATATTAAATAATAATTTTTAATAGTGTGGCACATTTTGTATAAACCTTCTATTGAATGTAATGAAAGCTAAAATCAGTGTTGTGTGTAATGCAATATAACTATAGTGTTATGTGAAAAGTAAGACAAAAAAGTGTTATTTCTAACAAAATATAAACTCATTATTTCATGTAACACTATAAAAACATGGTATACTGTGTAACTACAAATTACAAATAGAATAACTTTATTTGAAAAAAATATATCAAAAAATATCATGATTTTATAATCTACCCACGTTAAAATAAATTTTTACTTGAATTTTTCCACTATGGTACAAAAACATAAGTATATATTAAGCCAACTTAAATCATTATTTTCCCACATAACTTCCAAATTATTTTGGTTTCAACCCAAAACATTAATTGGGTGAGTGGTCTTGTTTCATAGAACATTCTCTATTTGATCTAGAATTTCCACATAATGTACCACATAAAAATAATCATGCTCTGGCAGTATGAACTCTATGTTCAATTACATGTGATGGATCAGATATGTACTCACTTCCGAGAGATACATGGAACATATTGATAACCTAAAATAAATTATCTGGATGCTCCATGCAATAAGGTGTAGTCCCGATGGAATCCAGAATTTTAATGTGAAAAATATACCTAGGGATTATTTTTATTTATTCAATGATGAAGTTAATATAAACCCACTATCACCAACTTAAAATTCTATATCACATTGATGATTATCCATATAAAATTTTTGTAAACATTAACCTTAAATGTTCCAAAATGGATTTAACTATCACTGCCACTTTATTAGTTAGTTTAGGTTCCAATAGCTTAATTTCCACATATTATTTAAAATTCAGTGGTGTATACACTTATTTCGATAAGGTATTCATTTGGAGGCATATTAATTTTTGAGTGAAATCTATTTATATAATAAAACTGAGCTAGAGGAAGGTGTTAAACCCCACCACATTTGAAATCAATAAAAGAATATCTTAGTATATCCTCTATGGATAGAATTTTTCTTTTAGACTTACCATATATGTGAGGATTATATATAGTTCTAAAAAAATCTGTATTAATAACTTACAAATTAATTTTCTAAAAACTCAAGGTATGATTTTGACACCAATTATAAAGAAATTAATGGTGGTACTCCATGAAACCTTACCACTTCCATAATATATATTCTTGAGAATTCATCAAGAGAAAAATATTCATTGATTTCAATGGATTGTGATGACATTGTAAGATGATCAAATGCAACCCATAATCACCTTAACATGTAATATAAGGTTAAATATAATGGTTTCCAGCACAATTATTTGTATGTCTATAAAGTGAAAGGGCACTCCACCCCAAATTTATTTGTCATTAAAACATATACAAAACCAAAGAGTTTTATATCCATACTTGTCTCTTAAAATATCAATAAATTTTATAATCTCCCATAACATAAAACCTCAAAAAATGTGCCAATAATGACGAACTTATGGTCTACCTTAAACTCATAATCCCATGATGGTATCCAAAACTATTATGTAAATCATATTAGGATGCATATGAACTTCCAAAATATAGTTCACAATTTATTCTTTATATAATATTTTATCTTATACAAATTAATTTTTCTTTGGAAGGATATGTTCATCCTTTCCTCAATAGAATATTGAATGTGATTTTATTTTTATGGAATACATTTATAGGTAATCCATACCATGATATTTAACTAAATCAGGAACATTATGATTTTCAAAGGGCTTATTTATACATAATCAAGCATGAAATTCCCAACTAATAAAGGGAGGATATGTTTTCCCTAATTATAATAATTTGCTTCATCCATTGCTATTAAATAGGATATCCATTTTTTCTTTTGTATTTAAGGGTTCTTGTCCTATTATACACATTATCCCTTGAACTGGGGAATTAATTCACATAATTATCAAACTTATTACACAAGAGGAATAGAAATGTGGGTGGTATATTAGTTGTCATCCACATCTCTTCCATTTTATTAACAATACCATTAATCTATTATCAAAATTCATGGTATATATCACCCACCATTCCACATTTAAAGAACATCATGGTTCTATTCAAGTGATTCCTAGGATTTTTTTTTCCAAATTTATAGTAATCATATGGTTAGAATTTCCTTCCACTAGTATATTTGTTTTAATTTTAATTGGAACCAATCATTATTTTTTTATGAAATCTATGGGAATGGTGAAAATATAAAATTTTCACTTCTAACATGAGTTCACAATGAAATCATTCATCATATAAACAAATGTATATTATAGATAATTCTATTTGGTGACTTGGTTTTAATCTACTTAAGAATAGATCAATTTTTATTTATGTTCTGATGATTAAACTAGAAGCATACTATATAAGACATGTAAAATTATCTTCATAAGTACCAATTGATTCATTATACTGCCACTTAAGCACATGTTCTTCATTCTATATCCATCTATAAAGAATCAATATGAAGTACTGATTCAAATATATCCTCTGAAACTGATCCCATTACATAATGTATATTTCCTCCTATTTAATCACATTCTTAATAAAGTTACACCTTTGACCTGCTTCACCTTCCAATCAAAAAATAACTAAAATAATATTTTTTTATTTGAGGTGTCATAGAACATAAAATATCTTTTAAACGGTTCTAATATATCACAATGACACTATTTGATCTGAAGACCAACTAAAATAATAAGGATGTTTTCTCATAATCGTTTCAATAGAACTTTATTCCCTCCATTGATTGTTTGGACGATCTACATGGTTCTGTCTTTATAAAGTGGTTAGAGTATATAAATAATGGTCTTGATCACATATACCATAGAATTTGGTTAATTTGGTGGAAAACCACTGAATTTTCTATCACATTTATCATTCACATAGTTCCTTTAGGTTCCAGTCATAAACTAAAACCAAAATGAATCGTGTGAGTAATACTAATCACAATGGAAAGCCACATAATCATGAAAAATAATTTTTAGAATGTATAAATCATGGGACATTCTTTTAAAAATATGAATCCTCATGATTAACCTTGCTCATAAATGATTATCATCTATTAAAATACTTTTTAATGTATTGTAAATAAAATGCTTATTAACTAAGGAATATCCCCATGGGTATAAAACTAAATGTGCAGAAATACCCAGTCTCATGAGCCTGGTTATTTTTGAGTTTAGCACGATGCACAATTTTTAGAGTTATTTCCCCTAGGTACTTATATTAAGAGCCACATCATATTGTATTATCCATAAATGGATTTTTTTTCAGAAAACCATAGAATATATTTCCTACAAAAACATTAGAATATTATCTTATAAATATGATTGTCTATAGGGTTTTCAATAATGGTTTTGCACACATAATAAAAAAATATTGACTAAAAATTTCCCGTGATACAAGATATAGTGATTTTTTTCATATATAGATATAATATCAATTTAGATGAATATTTAGTACATTTTATAAACACATGACAGATTGTCATAATAGTTTAGCATTATTTGGGTCTTGAAACAAAATATTATTATTTCAGGAATGATCTTCAAAATATCCCAAACATATCCTCTAATATAGTACTCCTTTTAGGTATAATATACGTAAACATCTCTTAATAACCTAGGGAATGAAACATAAGAAAGGGTGAGACCCGATTCCTAATTAGGGTAAACATCGGATATATCAATAAGTGATAATATAGAAGAATGAAACAATCCTAAGGGTATGTGATCAAGAACATAACAAATGAATTTTACAAAAAAAAAATTAGATATCATAAACATGACTCATGTCATAAACCGATATCATTTCAGAAGTTATGGCCTATATGTGTGAGAAATTCTCATCAATAAATCCCTAATAATAAGATCATGTCATAAAAGTGTGGAACCACCCTAAATATAGAATCCCATATCATTTTTAATGGTCAAATACCAATACCATAAATATAATGGATTATGAATCATCACTTGTTTCCCATTGTGGATTTGTATGAAAATATTTCCCATAATGGATAATTACTGACCAATTAACGATAGTGGATCAAGCCCTTTGACGTTTTTTCCATTTTTATCTCATGAAATATAATTATTTATCCAATTCACTAGAAAGAGATATAGTTCACACCCATAATATAATTAAAACCATACATTTGTGTTCCATAGTATCATATAACATCTGTCATATCATCGCATCTTATCCTCTATACAAAGAATGGGTTTCATGAATATTTAATAAAATAACAATAAGAAACCCCATGACTAATAAATGTGTATAAAAAATATTTAATCGACATAAAAATTAACCATCTGGAATAAATAATACATATGGTATATTTCAATATTATCTCGAATTAATCATAAGTAACATCTATGGATGTCGTCATAGATAGAGAATGATTTTGAAAGGTCACAAGAATCATTTATTGAGTAAAATATTATTTCCACATTGAAAATCAATAAAAATACTTCATAATATTTTTTAAATAATTTTATTTTAAAATAAAAAATGACTATAAAAAACGAACATTTAAAACAATGAGATGTTAATGATGGAGGAAAATATTTTTCATGTAATACACATTAAAGAAAACATTCTTTTAACATTTTAAATTAAATATAAAAAAGTATTATTTGGAAAATTACATGAATATTCCTTTTTAAATAATTTTTTAAAAAACTAAAATAGGTGAATGATTGAATTTAATAATTCTATTTTATAATTATAAAAATAAACTCATTTTTAGAAAACAAGGATATAGATGAAAAAAAAATTTCTTTCGAAGAGAGAAATGAAGATGTTTTTCTTAAAGAAAATATTATTAATTCATGAGTACATTATGAGAGGAAAATTAAGTAAAATATGTAATCTTTTGATATAACCATAGGATAATAAATTTCATTAGTTTCTTAAGTGATGGATCATAATATATCATAGTCGAAATCAAAAAAAAATAATCCCAAAAATGATGAGATTGTATTATAAAATCTTTAGTACTCTTGTAAATTTAAACTATAAAACCCATGAAATAATTGCATTAAATAAATATTAAAATACATTGAAAATAAATAAATTGAAAATATTAAATGTCAAAAGGGCTGTATATATACAACTCATATAATAAGATATGTCCATATCACCACATACGTATCAAAGAAGATAAATTAAGAAACAAATATCTTACATCTTTGGTAACTTTAGAACTCTAAAACCCATGAAAGTGAGATAATAAATTTGATATGTAAATACAAATAATTTTCAGGATAATAATTATAAATTTTTTTCTGGGATAATATATATTTCACATAAAATAAATAGACAGGGAATATGGAATGTCTCTCAAAGAAGTAAAAAAGTGAGATGAAAATGACTTTATTTAAGTCTCATCTTCTTTCAGAAATGTTTTACCTCATCTATAATACATCATACTTATTATAAATCAATTATGTAAAAATAAATATATATATCATGCACCATTCATGAAGATAATAGGACATGTGTATGCATAAACATTGTTTCTATTTTTATAACAGGTAGAACAAAAGAAATGTAGAAAATAATTCACATATCCAAAACTAATTATGATGTAAAATATATAAATTATATTTTTAGACTTTATACTTATTATCTTTAATGAAACTAATTAGTAAAACAATCATATCTTTTAGTGGGCGTGTAGTCCTATGTATACATAAACGACATTATCATATTATTTACAAAATGGAAATAAATAAGGTGAATACTATATTATAATTCATGAAGTATATTTAGATCATTAATATAATATATAAATATTATATATTTGACTAAATACCACTGTGATACATGGTTATGGGAAAAAATAAATTGGTTTAGGAGGTGATATCTAGTAGTACAAATGATCAGTGGTTTCATTTCCCATTTGAGGGAGATAGAGATAGTTTTAGGTCATGAAATTATCATAAAAACATATATGTATATGTAATATATCTAGGTCATTATATCAAAAATGATTAAAAGTAATTGAAGGAGGTTGAAGAAGAAATAAATTAAAATTATCGGTTAGGTACGTTCTCTCTTATTCAAACAACTTCATTTGGATCGCACCAAAATCCTTACTTGGATGGATTTAGAAATAGAATAAGGCTTATAGTATGATATGGGAAAAATAAGAAATGTATTTTTTTAGATATTTTCCAATGGAAATGGTTTTTTAAATTTTAAGAGAAGAGCAGAGGGGGTGACCATTTATAAGTGAGGTGGGTGGAAGACATGAAATTTTGGAGAAAACAATGTGTATTTACATTTTTCACGTGAAAAAAGAATCCAAAATAAGGCACTAACAATACATATAGTTAATAATTTCAAGATATGGATATATTATTTTTGGTGATAATGTTTATAGGTTATTTTACCCCATATAATTTTATTGGAACCCATGGTAAACCCATTTTCACCATAACCATGAAAATTAATTTTAACTAATTTTACTAGTCATAATGTTTTAAAAATAAAAAACCAAAAAAAACTTCAAACATTTCTATTTATATCATTTATTAGAAATAATTAAATTATCATAATAATTTTCTATTAATTTTTCTATGAATTTTCAAATAAATGGTTAAACCAAGCCAAACAATATCACACCCGAATTAATGGATGATTATGAAGTGATTTTCTAGTAATATCATTATGGAATAAGAATAATAAATTTATTTACTTTATATTTCAGTGATATATCATAATTTGGAATAATTATACGAATAATATAACCTATATGCAGTTATTAAATTTTATGAAGAGTTATTTTTTTTTCCACATAGTATACTCTATTGGATGGTTGATTTTAAAATGTTATTAATTTTTATATTGATAAAAGGGTACCCCATTGGACTCAAACAAAACCATAATAATTTTATAAATGCAATATTTATCCTTTAAATATTCCATTATAAACATCCATTACTGGCTGTAATAAATGAAACGACACACCCTTATTAGGGGGAGGTAGTCCAAACATACACATCGATAATGATTTTGTTTCCCAATGGATAAGTGAAATGAGTAGTAATATGGTTTATTATTTAAGGCCATAAAAAATTTCATAAATATAATTTCTATATATTAAATATCATATTAGTACCATTTAAGTATATTGGTTTTGGAAAATGAAACATCTTCTATTATGGAGGAGGTAGTCCAAACATATGGATGATTGAGGATTTCATTTTTTAGTATGGGAAGAGGGAAAGTGGTAGACAATGTATATCCCATAAACATAATCTTTCTTATATTATACAGGTAATAAATATGGAAACTTTTCATATTGCGTACTATATTTTTAAATTAAAAATATATAGAATAAAGGAATTATAGAGTGATAAGTGCTTTAAAATTTTGAACGTTCTGTTTAAGTACATGGAAATTGAAGACTTTGGCCAATATATTTTGAAAAGATGGTCAATAGGGTCAAATATGACTATATTTTAATCAATAATTTAATATTTTCTAGAAGAAATTTATTTTTTGTCGATCTAAAGGGGAGCTGAGAGGCCCCTTTTTTAAATGGTGTTAATGACATTTTTTTGTAAATACGATCACTTTTATAATAATAGAACAAGTTAAGCATGTCAATTGGATCAAAAAATTTAAAATTATTTTTTTATAATGAAATTATTTTGATTATATAACATACACTAAATTGGAATCATTTTATAACTTGTTTGAATCAATTTAACTTTAGATTTTTTAATTTTACAATTTAAAAAATTACCATGGTAACTTGTTTTTATGTAATTAATTTTCATGTAATTATTTATAATAAAATGGAAATTATAAAATAGTTTTTACTTAATGATTATAAATAAGAATTTAAATTTACTAAATAAATTTTTTTCATACATTAAAATTTTAATTAAACATTAGCAAATGTAAGATGGAACATACAATTTTTAGAATTAGTAAATTTTATGATTAAGATTTTTTTATTGTGTAAAATAGTTTGTTTATTTTATTTTCATGAAATGTATTATTTCATTATAAAAATTATGGTTTTGGGTCTTCCAAATAAATCCATTACAAAATATTACTATAAAATGTTTAATTAAAACTAATGAATGGAAACTGTTTTTAAATTTGAATGAAATTATACTTATGTTATATAATATTGAGCATAGATCATCTATATTAAAAATAATTTTCTAAAATACATATAATTACCCATATTGTAAATATTTAATCAATTAAAATTTTTCATAATATTCTAGGTCTTTAATATATTTTTATAAACACATAAAATTTCCAATTATAGTTAAAATAGAATTATACAACAATTCACATAAAAATCAGTTGGTTGAAAAAATTCCATAAAATACATAGTAAGATAATTCTTAAATTGTAAATCAAAATATGTCATTATTTTCAAATAAATTATATTTTTAAATTTATAAATTTAGTTTTAATATATAAAACCTAAATAAAACCTACTTTTATAAAAAATATATTTAAATGCAAAACATGTGAAATGTGAGAGTACATGTGATGAAAAAATAATTATGTTAATAAAAACATAATAATATAATCCTAATTTATTTTTATATGTAATCACAAATATCACATCATCATATCTATGAATAAGGTACACTCTGGTAGTAGTGGAGGGTTGTGATTCTACTAGAATGGTTCTCAGAGAAATTTCCACAATCTGGAATTTGACTCTTATATGATTTCACTCATACCATAATAGTTTGGATTCATCTTGGGAATTTTAAAAAAAATTACTAGTTTAGATTACATTTTTCATTGTATAGATAAATGAGCATTATAAGGGAGACATCTATTACTTAATGCCTTTTCTATTCTTTTGTTCATAGATTTCAATATATGGTTACATTCATTTATAACAACTAATTTAACGGCTATATTTTAATAATAATTTTTTTTTATATTTGATATTTTTTTGTGTAGAACAATATATCGACCATTATATTTATAAAAAATCATTATATTGTAAAAGCATAGTGCATTACATAAATATTCTCTCAATAAGTTTTGTGTTTATCATATATAAACATTACATTATCATCATTTTTTAACTGGATATAAATAATTATTAGTATCTTGAAAAATAATATTGTATCTTATTGGTTCTTATTCAACATCAGTTATGTATTTTTTCATAATTTTTTAGAGAAACATATCAACTTGTATATCATAAACTTCTTATTTATTTGTTTTGAATTTCCCAAGGATTCTTAGTCCTCCCACTCAATTGTCAAATAATTTGATCCTTGTAAAATAATAAACTATATTGAGCCACAATCACTCCATGATCAGGGGGATGTAGAAATATTAACCCTTTTGTTTCTTTAGTATATCTTTTCATCCAAGACATTTAACGAAATTACTCCCACTCAAAACAAATATTCTATAAATAATATCCATTTTATGATCTATGATCCAAATTTCACTAAGAAAGTACCCTCTTTGGAATGAACATCATCATTTTTATTTTTTAGGAAGTATATTCTTTTAATTATATCACCTATAAATCTTGGATAGTTTAGTGGGAAACTCTTTGTCCATATCCATCATAAGGATAATAGTAAAGTATATTCCTTTTTTATCACACCATTTTGGGGTTCTCAACAATGTGTTACCCAATTCATATAATGGAATTTAGTTAACTAACCCTTAGTGTTGTCCAGTTTTACCATTCCTTACACATGATAATCATTGGGATCCCTACTTTGGTATGAATATTACAAATTGTATGACTAAGTTCTAAGTTGGGTTTTTATAGGAAATAATATTACACATAATAATTTCAGGGTTTTAATTTGATGTATCGCCAATTTAATATGTCCCATATTCTTATTAAAATCATATTTATTTCACATCATCCAATATTTATTATCTCATTTTCTATTCCATTGTGTATGCATGAATTTAATATATTTCCCTCTAACCCATATTTTATCCACCAAATTAAATTGTTCACACCATGATAATATTTTACTATATACATAAACAAAAATTTATATTACTCACCCAAAAATAGAAGGAAAAATTAATTTAAACACATCTCAAGTCATCTTGTAAATAAATTATATGAACATTCATGTAATGGTTTAAATTTTTATAAAATTTATAATATAGAAATGATTTATCCTTGATATATAGATCACAGACCCCCGCCTTTCTTTGAGAATGTATAATCCTCTTGGTTAGTGGGATGTCTAACTCATGGTGCCTCTAACTAGGGATAATTTTCTCAATAGAAAATCAAATTCTTCGTAACTCTAATACATACTGTATAAAAATATATTCAAAAAAAATTCATTCCAATAACAATTTTTTATTTACCAAGGTCATGGTCGGTGAAAACTATGTCTCATGTTGTCATACCTAGATTTCAATTCATGGCATGAAATTTATTTATCTTCCAAAATTGAAATATAAATATGAGTATTTCCTGTTTAATTTAGGCTTGATAATATCCTATTTACAATTCCAAATACTTATCCTTTATAATTTTTTTAAAATATATGAAATGCAGCTAAAATATATAATTTAATTATTTTGATCTAATATAGTATCTTACCAGTGATTCGGGAATTTATAGTCATAAACTATGATTTAAATATGAATAACACCATATATTTCATTTTAGTGGATAAGTTATTTATCACAAGAATGAGTTAACCCTTACATATCATATAATATATATGAAAAATTTCTACAATAAAGAAAAAACTCTTATATTCAGATTGAACCATAAAGACAAAATTCTATGCACTAAAAAAATACATATGGAATATTTATTAATTAAAATATTTCATATATATAAGAGTATAACTGATGAAAAAAAAAATATACATGGGATTTTTCTTATGTAGAGCCTAGTCGACTTTAACGATAAGTGCTATATCATAACTACAACTTAATGCTTTATTTTTATGAAATCTTGATTTTGGTCAAAACCTAAAATATAACTTATAATATATTTGAACATAAAAGAAAAACAAGAGTTTCTAGTGTACCTTTGCTTATGACATACTTAATATATACACTAAAACTAAGTGAAAATAAAATTTTGATATCTTCTACCATAAAATCAAGAAATCTAGTATATGATATTTAATCAAGACATATCATTTTCTATGATATAGTGTGAGGAATATTATTATATACACATTATTCAAAAATAAAATAAAATAACATATTTATGTAAAAATGAGTGAGGATACGATAACACTGAAAGATTTTGGGGGATCATTATATAATAAATGTTTCATAAGAAACCCATATATAAACATGATTTATAATCAAAAAGATAATGTGTAGTAAAGAACAAAAACGTAAATATACATTCATGAAATGAAATAATCACCATATATATTGAACTTGAAGGAATTATCTTGATCATATTCATATAGTTGAAATTAAACAACTCTCACCACCATAGGGATCACACAGAAAAATAGAAGTCAGGTTTGTAATTTGAGGACCATGCAGTCTCTTAACTTATTGTAGAACATTAAATATGAATAAAAAATGATAACCAAGAAGAAGAGAGTGTTGGATACATAATATACCATATCGTGTGTCCCCAATAGGGGGATCCCATCTATTTATATACTCCCCCATCATTTAATAAGGGGAATGGAATATGTCTGCCATTTAATTGTAGATGACATGGATTAGTATAATACATGGACTATTTTATCATAGTATTAATTGAAATGTATCAAATAATTTTTACAATATTAAAAACAAATGAATCAACTTGTTGATTCATTATCAAAGGAAGATTCATGGATGATTTGGCTAAATCAATTCACACATATCATAATCCTATTTTATGCAATGATAGAGGCATCAAATGCATAATATGATATAAGGATAACATAATCTATGATATTCATTATATTCATATTATAGGATATGACATTAGGTATTCAATAAAATATTATATACCCATTTTAATTTACATCCAATAAACTTTCATATCATTTTTCAGTGAATAGAATTATGAAAAATATAATTTTTTCTTATGCTTTTTCTAATGAATGAAAATATAGAATTGAGTGTTAATTCATATGAGGATTATCCTTGGTAAATAAAAATTGTTTTGTTTTAAACATTCAATATATAATGACATTATATATGTTAGAGGTTATTTTAGAGATAAGATTGTGATAATTAATGAGAAGCTTACATAGTCTACAATAAAATTTTAACATGTAACATATAAAATGATCACCCAAGCTCACAATGATTTTGGATAGGATTATACCAAATATACATAAGAAGGGGGGTGAATTGTGTCTTTTCATAAAAATTTACGAGAATGTGTTCTGCCTTTAAACTTTAATCAGATTAAATGATGTAGTGGAAATTTAAAATGCAGAAACACAAGATGTATAGTGGTTTAGGGAATCGAAGGCCCCTAGTCCACTCCACCAACGCTCTACTCCACGAGCTTGGTGATTTTCACTTTATGGTCCTCATTTCAATAGACCGGTTCACAACTAAGTATAGGCAGTTGACAACTTTACAATCCAAGGAAAAAACAAAGCCTTCTTGTTCACTTACATAACCTACACAGCTTAGTACGAGAAGACTATCACTCAAGAATATAAATAAAATATTTTCGTATTTTGAAAATACTTTCCAGATGTTTTTCATAATTTCAACAGCATGAAATTGATAGTAGATAGATTACCGCCTTCAGAAATATGAATCTTCACATAAGAAAAGTTCTAAGTCGATCTCGTTGAAGTAGATATAGAAATATAATTCAAAACATTAGCAGTATCAAATTCACAGTAGATCTTCATTGTAAAACAAGTGATTCATCTATCATGTTCCTTCCTCTTTAATAAACAGAGCATTGACATTCCTTTTGAACCAGCAGATCGGTATGTTTCAGTAGTCTCTGTTTTTCATTTATTTTCAGAACAATCAAATGATCACACATGGTCAATAATAATTATCTATGAAGATTCAAAAATCCTATATAAATAAAATAATGATAAGAACTTTCATTATAAAATTAGATCCACAAAAGTCCCATTTTTACTCACGATATTCATACATTTGAATTTACAGAGTACTCGTAACTTCCCTAAAGACTCGACATAAAATGCTCCTTTTAATTCAATTATGAAATCATTGATGAAACGATTTTGAATCAGTCAAAATCGTACATAAAAACCAGCTTTAAATCTGTCTTGAAATCCGCCTAATAATCAGTGTACTGACCGTTGCAAAAAAATATTGACTTTAAATTCGCCGTTGCCAAACGTAAGGTTATGTTGAAATGTATGCATCATCTGAATATAAGGTTGATGATGCAGTCTTCAAACATAGGGTTCAAAACATAAGGTTGACAACGTAAACTTGACAACAAACATAATGTTCATTCCAAATGTAGGGTTGTCCATCCATACATTTCTCTTCAACATTCAATCTTATGATGAAATATCCATACTTTTACTTGATCTATAGTTTTACAAGAATTTATGGTTGTTTTCAAAAGTAATGTTGATGAACCATACATTTGATAAAAAAATGTAACGTTTAACATTTACGTACGGTTCTCCTTCCATACTTTTATGAAATCCCAAACATAGGGTTTATTCCTAACATAGGGTTCTTCTTCCATACTTTTTCGATAACGTATGATTGATTAACCATAATTTTTCCTTATCTCAAAAAGTATAAATGCTTTTCATCCTTACACTACGTTTTTCCACATAGAATATGAACATTGTTTCCAAAACACGCTAAAGCAGATTTCGAATAAGTAGTGCATGAATAGTGTTTCCAGAACATGCTAGATACGAATATATTAATAATAAATTCTTTTTATTTAAAGAGTAAAATTAAATAACAAATTCCTGAAAAATACTTACAAAATAAAATCATTAGAATATAATTAAGGGTATTTTTGAGCATCAAAATTGTCAGAAATAGATAGGGTATTAATATAAACTCCCCCTTTAAATTAAAATATTATGTATTGTTGAAAACAACACTTTCTCAACAATCTCTCCCTTTTTGATGATAAAAAATCTCATAAAATAATAAGACTAATAAAATGAAATTATCTTTAAAATTATTTACATAAAGTATTATAATTTTGAGAGGATAAAAAAATATTTAATTTTAACAAAATAATATCAATAAATAAACATTCTATTGTCACTAAAAAATAAAATTTCTGCCCTTCATGAAAATAAAATAATTTTTCTTTAAAAAATAGTAAAGAATAAAAATAAAAGTTTTTAGTTTTATCCAAATTTCTCCCTCTGAATAAAAAGTAAAAGAAAACATCCCTTTATAATAAATGAATGTTTATAACATAAAGTACTTTTCTCTATAAATCTGTATAAATCAATAACATTTTAAATATAAAAGAAATCATTTAAATAAGTTTTTGAAATCATAAAATAAAATGTTATGTTTATCCAAATTTCTCCACCTTTTTGTGATATCAATATGAATGATAAATCCTGGATTTTAACACATTTAATGTTACATTGAACTGTATGTAAATGCTATTATTAACATTTTAACAATAATTAAATCTGTAGTACTAGAATATAAAAATAAAGATATTAAAACAAATATAAAGAAAGAAACATATTTCTATTAAAAGTCAAAAAATTGATACAATGATGTTAAACACAGGAATCATGTTTTTTTTTCATTGAACAGTTAGGATTTATCTTCTCTGGACTATAGAATTGATTTCCGCTAATTGTTCTCTCCACCTTTTCATTAATCCATCACCATCCTAAATAATAAGATCTCTGGCCTCTTGAGTCATATGAATATCTTCAATGAGATTGAATCTGAAAAAATCATCAAGCCTTTATTCTTTCTCCATAAACAAAGACAGCTTCTCTGTAGATTTTTCTGAGACAGAGCGGATTCATGGCTCACTGGATGTTAACTGATCAACTAATCATTTCTGATTATCTAAGAGAATTGATAATGGAACACTGTTGATTTGAATATCATTCAACCTGACATTCATATTGCTCATTTTGGTTTTCATAGCTTATGATTAAATCAGGTGATGTACCTGATCCACTAGTAGTACTATTTCCAACTGATGAAAATTTTTTCATCATAAACAACATAAGATCTGAGATATCTGATTTCATAACAATTTTATATTTCAATTTTTCAACATAATTTAGCATATACTCTTTAAAAATTTCAACTTATTATCTTGAAATTTCACTCTCCTTATGGTTTTGAAATTTCACCTGTTCGGATGCTAAGGTGCTTCTTAGAGAATCTTTCTCACATTGCAGTTGAGATAGCTTTTTGTACAATTCTTCAACATCCCAATTCCTTGAATCAAAATCACCCTATGCTTGATTCACATTCTCAGGATCTGTGTCATGTAGAAGTACTAAAGGTAATGTTTCAGCATCATATTTTTCTTTCTCTTTATCCTAAGTAGGTTGGTACACATATTTTTCCTCAGAGTCCTTTTCAGACTCCTCAATAGAAAAAACCTCTTGAAGTTCTTCTGTGTGAGATTCAGAAGTGTGATCATCATGAACATCTCCAATTTGTTCATCTATTGAAATATCTAAAATGATATCTTCTGAAGTTTCCCGAGGACTGTCCACTTCCTTACTAGGCTCTACCTCCTTCTCTTGTTGAATTATAATAGCAAAATCAGCTACAGCTTATTGTTCTGATCTTTCAACTACAACCCTTTTATGATCAGGATCTATAACAGTGAAACTCTGTTCATGAGGTTGTTCAACTACCTTTTCTCTGAAAAAGCTATAAGATAGTAAATCTCTTGTAGTTCAATCAGGGGAATTAATTTCCTCGGTCACATGTCTTTTTCTCTGAGTTTGTAGTCCCTCCTGACTTCTTTTATCCTCTGTTTCTACCACTTCAAATCTGATCATCCTTGCGGCAGTGCTGACCTCCATTTAGCTTGTCCCCCCTTGGACATTGTAGATTGAGCATGAGCACTCTCTGATTAATCATCTGCACCTACTGGAAAATGTTTTCCTTTGATAATATTCCCAAAATAGCCAATCTTCCTTAAAGTTCTTACATTAAACACATTACTATGATGACTGTGTACTATGGCATCCACCAGTCTCACCTTGTCCTTCATAAGCAACAGCTCGGAAATGAATCAACCAAATGATAAAAGTTCATTTGGGCATCACTCTGACTACAATATCTTAGGTATCTAATCATATACATAGTAAAATTGAGTTTGGAATCACTAAGAAAATGATACATTATATAAATATAGGGATATAATATCTTTTCCATCTCACACATCCTCGGTGCAATCCTTGTTTGCAAAAATTTGACCAAAATTTTCTGATCAGCCTCCAAATCCATGATAAAAATTTTCCTTATAGTCTTAATACCAAAGAGAAACGATATTATGTCCTCTACTTTATGCATAGAATATCCAATATTTTTAAAATAAAAATTAGAAACTCCCTCATGAGGGTAGTTGAGAATCTAACGAATTTCTACTGATGAGATTGAGAAAAATCTATCCTCTATCTTAGCCATCATACTGTCCTCAATATATCCCAGACAAAAGTTTGTAGATTTAACGAAGTATCTAAGATCTACCTCATACATAAATTCTGTATTCTCACCGTTGAACGTCTGTTCAAGATTCTGAAAGGACAGTGCTTGTTTCAATAGGATATTTGTATGATAATGTCATTCGAGATCAATCACCTTTCCCTGTAAGATTTTTCATCCTTCAGAGCATTACCTCATGGAATTTCTATTCTCATATTCACTGGCTCTTTTAGTCCTTACCATATCTATGAGAATCTATGAAGTTTTGAGTGTTATAGATTCAGAGGTTCGAAGATTAGGGTTGACGAGCAGAGGTACGGTTTGCGGGTTCGAAAAGGTTTCGATAGAAATGAAACGGTTTAGAAGTCAAAAGGGTTTATGACAACCTTGATTCCCGTGTTTTTATGAATCATTACATATATTTAATAACAAATATAATATATTTTGTGGGGAAAAGAAAACTTATTCTGTTGGAAAAAAATTCTAAATTATTTTAAGAAGAAATAAATAAAGAACTACTATAGTAAAATAAAATTTTATTTAAAATCAAATAAACCTAGCCCCCCTTAATAAAATCAAACCATGCAGCGGGAAGGGGTTTAGTAAAAATATCAGCTAATTGAATTTCAGTACTCATAAGTTCCAAAGATATATCCTTTTCAAGAACATGATCTCTTAGAAAATGATATTTGATACCGATATGCTTAGTTCTAGAATGATTAATAGTATTTTTTAAAATATTTATAGCACTAGTATTATCACATAAAATAGGAATATTATTAAAATTTAGTCCAAAGAATATCAGAGAGTTTTTCATCCACAACACCTGTGCACAACAACTGCCAGTAGAAACATATTCTGCCTCAACTGTTGACAGTGCAACTAAATGTTGTTTCTTACTTGACCATGACACTAATGATTTTCCTAAAAAGTGAAAAGTTCTTGAAGTGATTTTACTATCTAATATAGAACTCCCAAATTCTGCATCTGAATATGAAATCAAATTAAAATCAGATTGTTTGGGATAAAGAAGATATTGAAAAACAGTTCCTTTTAAATATGTAAAAATTCTTTTAACAACAGTTAAATGAGATTCATTAGGATTTGATTGAAATCTTAAACGAAGACATAGTGAATACATTATATCTATCCGGATAGCAGTAAGATATAATAAACCACCAATCATACGTCTATATAACATGTTGTCAACTGATTTTATAGTTTCATCCAAATCATGTTTTACATTAGTACACATATGAGTTGTATATGTCTTGATGTTTTCAAGACCAAATTTCTTCAACAAATAAGTAATCTATTTTTTTTGATTCAAAACATTTCCAAAATCTTTTTGATAAATTTGAAGTCCTAAAGAGAAATTTAGTTCTCCCATCATACTCATTTCAATTTTTGTTTTCATTAACTTTGAAAACTCATGACAAAGGGTTTTATCAGTTGATCCAAAAATTACATCATTAAAATAAATTTGAACTAATAAAATATTAGAATACATAGTTTTCTTAAACAGTGTTGGATCTGCCATTCAAACAGTAAAATCATTTTTCAAAATAAAAGAGCCTAATCATTCATACCAAGCTCTAGGTGCTTGTTTAAGACCATAGAGAGCTTTATTACATTTAAAAATAGAATATCGTTTTTGAGAATTTTCAAAACGAGGAGGTTTCCCAACATAAACATCCTCTATTAAATAACCATTTAACAAGGAAGACTTAACATCCATCTGAAATAATTTAATAGTCATATGAGATGCATAGGCTGAGAGGATTCTAATGGCTTCTAGCCTAGCTACAGGTGTAATGGTCTTATCATAATCTATTCCTTCTTCCTGATTATATCCTTTAGCTACAAGTCTAGCTTTATTTCTAGTTATTATTCCTTGATCATCTTGCTTATTTTTAAAGACCCATTTGATTCCTATCACTGGATAGTTCTACGGTCTTTCAAATAATTCCCAGACTTCATTTCTTTTGAACTAGTTTAATACTTCTTGCATTGCTATCATCCAGATTTAATCATCTAAAGCTTCTTCAAAAGTCTTGGGTTTTAATTGGAATAGAAAGGAAAATAATTCTATATGAATTCTTATATTTCATCTGATTTTTATTCTTGTATCTAAGTCACCTATTATAGATTCTAAAGGTTGATTCTTTCGGTTTCTAGTATTTATAGACAACACACTTATAGGTTCTTCAATATCATGTTCTTTTGAACTAGACTAACTTTCATTTATATCTTTTTAAAAATCATTTTTCTAGTTCTCAAGCCCCATGTTATCATTAGAGTCAGATTCATCCATTTGATCTATCCTTTTCATAAATGGATCAGATCCATCAAATTTCACATGAAATGATTCTTCAACAATCCTTGACTTCTTATTTTAGATTCTATAAGCTTTGGAGGTAGCTGAATATCCTAAGAAAGTTCCTTCATCAGATTTTGGATCAAACTTACCAAGATTATCATTGGTGTTGAAGATGTAAACCTTGCATCCAAAAACTTTAATGTATTTAACTTTAGGTTTTATGTTATTCCAAAGTTCATAGGGTGTCTTTTTAAAAAGAGGTATAATTAAAACTCTATTCATTATATAGTAGGCTATGCTTACAGATTCTACTCAAAAGTATGTAGGAAGGATGTATTCATTTAACATAGTCCTAGCCATTTCCTGAGTAGTCATATTTCTTCTTTCAAAAATTCCATTTTGTTGAGGTGTTCTAGGTGAAGAGAAGGTGTGTTTAATACCCATAGTTGAGCATAAGGAATTAAATTCCTGATTCTCAAATTCACCACCATGATCACTTCTTAATGAAATTATTTTAAAACGTTTTTTATTTTGAAAAACTTTTAAAAAAACTTTCAAATAAAGTAAAAGCTTCATTTTTTAATTTCAAAAAGAAAATCCATGTAAATCTAGAATAGTCATCAACTAAAACATATACATATAATTTACCAGCCAAGATTGCTACTATTAAAGGTCCAAACTAATCCATATGATTATGTTCTATAGGTTTAGATGTAGCAATTTTGTTAACAGATTTGAAGGATGATTTGTGTTTCTTTCCAAGTTGACATGTATCACAGAATCTGTCACTTTCAAATTTGAGACTAGGAAAATCAGAAACTAAATGTTTCTTAGATAACATATTTAAAACATATACATTACAATGTCCAAGTCTCATATTCCAGATCCAAGATTCATTTATTTTAGCAGTTAAGCAATTTAATTGTTATTTACACAAGGAATTTAAATCCAGGGTATACACATCAACAATTCTTGGTGCTCTAAATTTAAGCAATTTATTTTTTAAAACAGAAAAACAATTGTTAGAAAAATCCAAATCATAACTGTCATCACATAGTTGAGAGATACTTATCAGATTATGTTTCAATCCTTGTAAATGAAGTACATTATTAATTGAGACAACTTTTGGATCTCAAACTGTTCCAATACCAATTATTTTTCCTCTGGCATTGTCACAAAAAGCGACAAGTCCACCATTTTTTTGAGTGAGTGTAAAGAAATTAAATGACTTCCCACTCATATGTCTTGAGCAGCTACTGTCCATATACCATATTTCCTTTTATATCTTGTGACATGCTCCCTATAAATTAATTTGCATAGATTGCTTTCGTACCCATATTTTGTTGGGTTGAGTAGTGTTAGCTAGCAAGGATCTAGGAATCAAGACTTTCTTTGTATTTCTTATTTCACATGAGTCAAATAGATCATTTGATACAAAATATTTCTTAATTCCACTTATTTGGGGTTTTCATAAGAAACAGTTTTTAGAAATATGTCCCCTTATTCCACAGTAATTACAATTTAGTCTTTTTTCACTTGGAATAAAATAGTTTTGTACAGCTTGGGTTTTTCACCTTTACATCCAATTTAAAATCTATCATTTTCATGACATTTTTCCCAAGGATTTTATTTAATGTATTTTCTACTTTAGTAAGAACAAGGGATGAAGTTTTATAAGTTTATACTTCAGTTTTCCGTGATATTATCTTTGATTTGAAATTGGTATTGTTAGAATTAATTGAATCAAGTTTTTTAGTTAACTCCTTATAGTGTGTCAGAATTGTATCTATTTCATCAGAAACGACCTTATGAATATTCTTTATTGACTTATGCTTATTAAATAGAGAGTCATATTTTTCTTCAAGCATATTGTAGTAGGTTGCATGTTTTTCAATAGTGTAATTTGATTCAGAACTAGATTCAAAAGAGTAGTGAGATTGTACCTCATCTTTTTCTGCCATAAAACACATGTTGGCTTTCAGATTTGCTTCCTTCTACTCTGAGTCTGATTGAAAAGTACTACTGGTGTCTTAAGATAAACTCCATATAGATTTCATGGCTTTATTTTCCTTATGCTTATAGTCAATTCTTTTGATAAATATCTTTCTCATGTCTTATTTTAGCTGAGGAAAGTCAGGTCTGATATGCCCCACTTTCTTTCATTCATAGCATCTGATTTCCTTGTCATCATTTTTGAAGGACATTCTGAAGCCCTTCTTCTATCTATAGAATTTTAAGAATCATCAGGCTAGCTGAGCCAATTCCATATCTGAATTAGATAAATCAGATCCCTCTGACTTCTCTTTTACATTTTTCTTTATCTTTCTGCTTTCCCTCTATGATGATACTTTCAAGGCAGTGTCATCTCTTTTGATAAGTACTTTATTTTCAATAGCATTATCTTCCATATTTGTTTCATACATCATTAGTGTTCCAATAAGTTCTCTCATGGTTAAATTTTTGACAGGTGTAAACTATTTGATTGCTGGAGAGATTCCATTGCATTTTGTATGTAGTACTCTCAATACATTTAAATCATGATCATCTTGCTTAATGGGATCTCCCAAGGCAGTTATGTTATTGACAATATATGTCAATATTATATTTATTTGAGTAATACTCTCACCTTCAACCATTCTAAATGTATCAAATTTAAGATTAGCAGTTGCATATCTCATTTCCCTGATATTATTAGTTCATTCGTAATAAAAAACAATAGTTTTCCACATTTCATATGCTGTTGAGAATTGAGATACTTTGTTAAACTCATCAGTTCCTAGAACACATATAATTTCATTCATTGCCTTCGAGTTCATGTCATAATATGCTTCTGTAGATGCACTTCATGTTTCAGGTTTTTCTTGTATTTCATATGAAGTCAGAATCATAGAATAAACTCTGTAACCATGATTTTTCAGATAGATAATCATTCACGACTTCCAGCATCCATAGTTTTCTCCATTGAAGTACGGTTCTATGACTATAGACATTCCCTATCTTTTATCAATCATATTTCTCTGTTTATGATCAATTTAAGCTCATTAAAGCTTTATCAGGAATCTCAACCTTTGATACCAATTGTTGGATCTGATTATACCAAATATACATAAGAGGGGGGGGGGGGGGGGTGATTTGTGTCTTTTCAAAAACATTTACGAGAATGTGTTCTTCCTTTTAACATTAATAAGATAAATTGATGCAGAGGAAATTTAAATGGCAAAAACACAAGATGTATAGTGGTTCAGGGAACAAAAGGCCCCTAGTCCACTCCACCAACACTCTACTCCATGAGCTTGGAGATGTTCACTATCTGGTCCTCGTTTCAACAGAACCGTCCACAACTGATTACAGGCAGTTGACACCTTTACAATATAATGAAAAAAATCCTTCTCGTTCACTTACAAAACCTACATAGCTTAGTACGAGAAACATATAACTCAAGAATAGAAAGAAAAGATTCTCGTATATTGAAAATACTTTTCCAGATGTTCTTCACAATTGCGACTGCATTAAATTTACAGAGATAGATCGTTGCCTTCAGAAATAATAATCTTCCCATATGAAATGTTTTCAGTTGATCCCTTTATAGTAGATATAGAAATATAATACACAACTTCAGCAGTAGAAAATTCATAGAATATCTTCATTGTAGAACAAGTGAATCTCTTATCATGTTCCTTCCTCTTTAACAAACAGTGCTTTGACGCTCCTTTTGAACCAGCATATCGGTGTGTTTCAGTAATATCTGTTTTTCCTTTTTCTCAGAATATTCCAAATATCACACACAATCAATAATAATTATCGATGCAGTTTCAAAAATCCCATATAAATAAAAGAACGATAAGAAATTCTCTGTTAAAATTATATCCACAAAAGTCACCTTTTTTACATGCGATATTAAAACATTTGAATTTACAGAGTAGTTGTAACTTCCCTGAAGACTCGGAAAAAAATATCCTTTTAATTTGATTATCAAATCATTGACGAAATGGTTTTGAATCAGTCAAAATCATACTTTAAAATAATCTTTAAATATGTCTTGAAATCCTCCTAATAATTAGCGTACTGACCGTTGCATAAAAATATCGACTATAAATTATCTGATACTAAAATTAAGGTTAAGTTGAATAGTATGCATCCTCTGAAGGTAAGGTTTATGATATAGTCTTCAAATGTAAGGTTCACAACATAAGGTTGACAACGTAAACTTGACAACAAACGTAAGGTTCATTCCAAATGTAGGGTTGGTCATCCATACTTTTCTATTCAACTTTAAAACGTACGATAAAATATCCATACTTTTACTTGATCCATACTTTTCCAAGAACGTATGGTTGTTTACAAAAGTAAGGTTGATGAACTATACTTTTGAGAAACAAGCGTAACATTTAACATTTAATTACGGTTCTCCTTCAATACTTTTCTGATATCCCAAATGTAGGGTTCCTTCTTAATGTAGGGTTCTCCTTCCATACTTTGCCGATAATGTATGGTTGATTAACCATACATTTCCCTTATCTCCAAAAGTATACAATATTTTCTTCCTTACACTATGTTTATCCACATAGAGTATGAATAGTGTTTCCAGAACAAGATAAAGTAGATTCTAAATAAGTAGCGCATGAAAAGTGTTTCTAGAACACGGTAGATATGAATACTTTGGTAATAAATTTCTGTTATTTCAAGAGTAAAATAAAATAATAAATTCTTGCAAAATAAATACCAAATAAAATCATTAGAAAATATTTAAGGGTACTTGTGAGCATAAAAGTTGTCACAAAGAGATTGAGTATTAATATAAACTCCCCCTTTAAATAACAATATTCTGTATTGTTGAAAACAAAACTTCCTCAACAAATAATACTCATCGCAAAGTCAAATGTATTATAGATCTTGTGGGTAAATAATAAGACATTCCTAAAATGATTATTCAAAAAACATTGGCATCAAATGATGTATTTAATGAATTTGGTTAAATAACAATACAAAGTTAATAAATTCATGGTTGGGAAAAATGACCATGGTCAGCGCATGACCATTATAAATGAATATTCAATTATTATATTGGTGTTAGAACTAGATTTATTTTACTAATTTTAATATGTATATAGAATAATTTCATACCAGTATTGAAGGAAATTGTTTGAGAAAAAACGATGAAACACTTTGTAATACATTCCATTTAATTCCCTCTATATCATGTCTTAAAAATATAATTTTATTCAATTAAAAATAATATTTTTTATGGAATATTTTAGATTTGATTTTTTAGGAATATTTTTATAATTTTCCATAATTAATGTCAACCAATTCTCATCATATTCAATTTTAATGTATTTTCTAAATGAAACTATGAGGTTATGTGGGAGACAAGGATAGAAATAAAGCAATTTAAACTAAAACAAGGAGAAAAACAAATCCAAGTCGCAAGAGACCGCCTAAAATAATTTATCAAATATGGGATAGGCAATCCTAAATATAGTTTTATCCCATATTTCCATTTAAATTAGACACTGAACATACACAAATAGTGTATAAAACCTCAATCACAAAATTGAGACCTATAAAACTGGTAATCATCATTATAACTAATCTCCTCACACTAGATCCGACCTTTTCAAAACCCCCAGACCCCAAATAACCACTAATAAACATTTATCAGCTAAATTCTTCCATAAATATGTATAATGGAACACCAAACAGTAAATATGATCTGATGGGGAATCTCTATTTCATCATCTATAGAAATTTTTTACATTTTAACATGTTTTATAACTACACTAGAATTACATCATTAATCTACAACTACAAGACATGGATGAAATAATAGAAAAAAAATCCGCATACACATGGTTACAAGGCTGGAATGGAACCAGGGAGAAATCACATGCCCCTAACCAAAAAATAAGCAACTCAGATACAATGGGTGTTCCAAAAGTCCTTTAACTGTAGGATGTGAGGAAACATAACATAGGGATGGGAGGCTCACTAAACTAACAAGGAGATGACACAAAAAATATCACCAAATGTGATTTGATATAGGAAACTCACATAGGGAATAAAATCAGACCAATTGGAACTATGAAGTGTTTAATCCAGAGGACAATTCAAATGGGTAGTAGAGGAAAAAGAAGGTAAGGAGATGATCAAGTTAATGATGAAAATGAATATTGAAAAAATCCATATAAACAAATAATCCATGATTAGTAAGGAAAATAAAACAACTCTTTAACATGAGGAAATCATATTTAAAACAGAATTAATATATAAATGTAGTAAGATATATGAATGGGAGTCTTTTCCCTAGAAACAATCATGGATATCCTGCATCTAACCAACCACAGAACAGAAAACATTGTTCAATAATGAAGGAAAGAATAATTCACTTAAGGGAACCATTTAAACTTCAATTAGTTTTTAAAAATATTGAATAAATGATTCTTTATTATAAATAATCCATCAATGAAAAATTATCAGAGGATTAGAAATACCATTTAGACTGATAATCTTCCTTGTCATATTTATCTATATAATGTTCTTAATGAAGGAAATGTTTCCAATTATTTATTTATTAATGTTTAAATTAAACATAAAATATTGAAGAATGTCTCTACTTAATATATTTTTAATTTAAAGAAGAAATATATAATTTTTTATTTTCATATTTTTTCAACCAATTTAGTACAGAACTTTTAATACGTAATGACAATTGAGAGAAAAAATATATGTAAAATGTCACTCTCAAACCTTATAATTGACTATAGGATGGAAGAAATATTATTTAATATCATTGCATAACATGATGGATTGGGGTATCAAACTATATATTTATAATGATAATAGTTGTCCAAATAATTGGTATATTTACTAGTCTTGTTATATGATGGAAACATTAGAGAAAAAAGTAAGGAAGAAAAAGAAACAACCAAGGTTATTGTTGGTTATTCATAAAACATATTGGAACAAGAAATATGATGTAGTTAAAAATTAATTCTCTAAAATCTTAGAACTATCAAATCAATCTTCATGAATTCATTCGAATTGAAATATAGAATTTATTTTCTAATAATATAATTGTGAATGACTCAATTTTTCAATTGTTGAAGTGATTATTTTTTCTAAGGGGGTTCCAATGTATTTATTGATAAAAATATAAAAATCACACCATTAATTATGTGAGAGTAAATATAAAATTATCTATCAATCTCTTTCACTTTTATATTATCCATCGATTTTAAAATATATACCTTGGGTGGTCTATTTCATTCTAGTAGATTTATCCAACCAAAATAATTAAATTCATAGCGATTTCTTATATCTGTAGAAGAATCCTCTTAAAGGTTCCATTTTGAAAGGAAATTTTGATCAATAATGAATGAAATATTATTCAATATATTTGGATCATTATAAATTGAGATGTAACCAACTAATGTGGAATTAAGATAATAAATATTTGAAAACTGATCCCATTTTTCGATCACATTCCTTGATAGTGGGAATTAGATGATCATATAAATTAGATACATTAAGCCATTAAAACTGAGAGAGGGAAAATCACATGATCATTTTTAATTTTGGTTTATTAAATGAATACATTGAGTAATTAATTTGAAAATGAATATTTTATCCTATAATATAAAATTATATATAAATATTAAAATTTTATACACATTTTTTATATGATATAAAAAATTACCTAAATAATTCATCATATCTTACATTTTAAAATTATTGTCGCATTTCATTGAAAAATATTTCATATAAGGATGAAATATAATTTATGAAAATTAATTTTATAAAATTAATATTTAATATTCATATTCATATATATTTTGGGTACCGAGTTTTCCATTGGACTTTATCTCTCATGAAGTAAGAGCGGTTGATTTTTGTCAAACACTCCTGAATGAATATCATTAGTGATCAATGGATATTAAATTTTCAAAACTAGTCGATAAGTGAACATGAATATTTCAAAAAATGTAATTATGTTATTTGTAATGATGTACTATTATAATAATGCATTAGATATCTGAACTCAATATGAAATTGTTTCTTATTATGATGTTGTTGTGAAAATAGTAAAATTAGATTATTATTCCAATGCTGAGTCTCTATAATGAAATGAATGTGGTTTGATTCAATGACATGAAAATAATATTTAATTATTATCTATTATTTATAGTTATTATATTTAATGACTTATTGGTTTCTGAATTATCATATATTCAAGAATCAATGGGAAATAAATTTAGTTAATTAAGTGATCCTAATAAAATTTCGATTATGGAAGGGAAGAAATTGAAACATTCACTATCCATATTAGTCCTAATAAATAAGATGCCTAAAATGGCTCCTATAAAAAAATCAGATATGACTATTAATATAATGTAATGGAGGGTAATTTATAGAACTAACAATACGTGGTTTCCATAAAATCAACATAACTTTAGTTGGGTTATTATGAATCGTTCATTCAATTCCATTTTATTTAGCTTTAGAATGTTCATATTTTTTCAATTCGATTTTTATTTAGTAGGGTATGTTTGTTTAAGTAGTTTTTCATTCAATTTTATTATATTTTCATGTAATATATTCAATTTGTTAAAACTAATTTCATTTCAATTTAATTTTTTAATTTAATTTTATTAATGATGATTTACTTTTTTCGCTACCATTTTATGATGATTTTTCCTAGATTAGAAAATCATTTCCAAACACAAATCTAAACAAAAATGACCTCACCAAAATGTAATTAAAATGACCTATCCATAATTTATTCTAAATTAGATGGATTAAATGTGAAATGTGAGACATAACCCAAGAATTTTTGAATGACCTAAACCAAAAAATTCAAAATAGAGAAATGAATCAATGTCCAAATTACAAAATGACCAAATAAAAAAATTGGTAAATGAAAAATCTAGAAAATTAAAAAATGAAAAAATGAAAAAATAACCAAATTATAATTGAACAAATGACCAAATAACCAAATAAATCCCTCCCTCCAATGCACAAAGGCCTTATATTTTTGTTAATTTTTAATAATTCGTATTATTAATGTGGGATGAGAGGGAATCCTTATAGGACCCATAGGCCCAAAAGAAAACTCCCTTAGTGACTAACACGATGCCCAATGTCTATTATATTATGTTTACTCATACATACGGTAGAATCCATACCCCCTAATTATTCCAATATAGATAGTTTAACTGCTAGATACCTCGTTATCTCTACCTCATCTATTCCTACACTATTGAATCTTGTCCACCTACCGCCAGATCTATGAGTTTCCTTTGACCAATGTCAATATCAAGCTAGTCTTTCTATTGCCACCTCCATTGAGGCTATATAAACTATCACTGTTATCATCCTTGAAAACATCGACACTAACTCCTTCACTATAATGCTACCAACCAGATACACCTAGGTTACCAAAGTCATGTTGATGTCAGTACCTCAATCACTATTTTTGTGATGATATTCCAACCTTGATCCCTATATTTGGAATCCTCTAACATCATCATCCCCTATCACCATTAAGTATGCTAACTTAGTAATGGTTATTTTTACCACAAAAAAGGAAGTTCACCATTAAGTGTCACTAGAAAAGTTTATCTTTTAAGATTCGATCATGGGACAAAATGTAAGATTATACTGTTTCTTATACCACTAGGATACAATCTAAAGAGAAAAATATAAATGATTGATTGTATCTAAAAATATCTAACTGACCAAATAAATATATGATAAAATAAATAAAATACTAAATGAGAAAATTTAAATTGAATAAATGATAAAATGACTAACTGAATTGTTGACCAAATGATTAAATAAAAAATACACGAATAAACGAATAAAGAAATTAATAGATGGAAAATGATCAAATTGAAAGGAACCAAATGTACCATTGACCAAGTGACCAAATGAACACATGATTAAAGGACCAAATGGCCAATTATCTAAATGAATAAATGAATGAATGACCAAAAATTCCCAATTTCCAAAATAAACAAATGAAAAAAATGCACAAATTCCCAAGTCACCAAATTAAGAAGTGATAAAAAATGGTCCAATATATAAATGATCTAATGATAAAATTTGTAAATGTACAAATTAATGCACATGAAAATTTATAAAAGACCATATAATAAATGACAAAATGACCAAAGGTATAAATTGTTAAATGAGTAAATTAATAATTGAATAAATAAAAAAATGAATAAAATGAAAAATCTCCAAATTACCAAATGCACAAAAATTAACAATAGATAATGTGACCAAATGATCAAATTCATAACTATATAATGGAAAAAATGACTAAATGAAACAATTACTATACGATAAAATGTCTAAATAAACAAATCAGAAAATGTCCAAATGAAAAAATCTCAAAATACAAAAGTTTAAATTCCTAAATACATAAATGAACAAAAAAAATATTGCATAAAAAAATAAAACGATAAATTGACCACATAAAAAATTACCAAATGAAGTAATAAAAAATTGATCACTTCCACAAGTGACCATATACCTAAATTCGTAAATACAAAAATATCCAATTTCTTATGTTCTCATATGAAAAAAATATTCATTGATCAAATGAATCTAAAAAATTTGATGATGGAAAAATGAACAAAATCCCAGATGACTAAAAATGATCAAATGAACTAAGTGAATAATATTTAACTAAATAACCTAACCCAAAATAACCAAAGAAAAAAGTTAATATAAATCACATTAATGAAATATTACCTAACCCAAATATATACTAAAATAAATCATTACTATACAAATTGACATAAAAACAATACCAAAAAATAAAAACCAATAACCAATGAAACTAAACTAAACTAAACTAGGTAAAATAAATATAACAAGATAGAAACTGATTTTATACAATATGATCTAACTTGAGAAGAAATAAAACTAACCAAATATTTCTAAACCAGGCAAAAATTACCTAACATCTAAAGTAAACTAAATAAAACATATCAATCATTCCAGAACAAAAAAATATATTATTAAAAATATAATTCATATATATCTATAATGAAACCCCCAAAAAATATAGAAATTGACGCAAATCGAATCAGAATAATCAAAACAGGTAACCAATTAACCATATTATTCTCTATTTTTTTAATGTTTCATTTGATTTCTTACAAAAAATATAATTAAAATAAAATTAAACTATTAATTATATAAAAATATATATTTATGGATTGATAAATTAACGTGTAGGAACATGATATTAATAATGAACTATAAATTAGTTATGTGTTATATCCAACAATTTATGTCATGATTAGGTTATGAAAACTCATATGAAATATTTAACATTGTATTTTGCATCCATTTATCATGTTAATCTATCTATTCTAACTTATTTTTCCTTCTAATTAATATGAATTGGTTTTGGTATTTCACGTTTTTTCATTTTTTCAATTTTTTTACATGTAAACATTATTAATTTCACGCCACCTTTTTTGACACATATGTCTTTCCAAAAATGTAATGAAAAAAAAAGATCATTTTCTTCTAATATATATTATAGAAATTATTGATGAAAAAAATATAGGATATAATTTATATAAAATGATAAATAAATTTGAGAGATGGAACAACCTTATGTGGTTCTCTTAGAGAGTATTATAGTTTTTGTATTTATCAATTACAATATAATAATTTTTTATTTTGATTCATTTTTAAATATATTTCATGAAAGAAATAGGGAGAAAAATGTTCTCTATTAAAATTAATGAATTTGGTTAGTATCATAAAAATTATAGTAGGAGATTAATTCTATGTTATTAAAGAACCTACCATAATTAATATCCACTAGACCTTCCACCATGTATCATATCTACCAACTTTCTCATCCCATTATCCCATTTGAGGAACTAGGTATGTACCTACCTACATATTCACCGTCATTTGATTTAGGATCTATATGTCATATAACATTTCTATATCCAAAGATGGATCCCAATTCCTTTATACATTTCCATCCACTTCTATACTCCCTCAATTTCCCACTTATTTTATCAATCATGGATTTTATAAACATTCCCCCATGAATTCTACTCCACAGCTTTCTGATCAACTAGATCACACATTGGAGCCTACCAATTCTTCAAATGCTACTGATCGTTAACATATTAAAGATCCAATAGACCTCATTGGTCATCTTATATTGGGAATATGATTATAATTATTTGGTATTTGGTCACAATAATTTTATTTCTATTACTTTTTTTATTAATTTTTTTCTTTTTTATTTCCCAATTAGTTCATCTAATTATTGGTGTGGGTGTACTCTTATCCATGAAGTATAGAATATATATTCAAAAATTATAATAGAGTTAAATTAAGATATCTAATTTATTGGTAAACTTATTTGATAGTGTACAGTATTTATGGAGATCCTACCAAAATCCAGTGAGATCATTTTGTTCAAATTAATATCATTAGGACACATCGATAATGAAATAAAAGTTAATTCATGGGTTGTGATACAAGTAAAAGAATTTAAAAAATTTACATCTATATTATTACTTTATTTATAGGAAATAATATTTTTCATAATGTTTCTTTTTAAAACTCATACCAGTCAATCTATGAGAGAGGCATGGTTGAATGAATTAGGTTAAAAGTGGAGATATTATAATAAAGAGTTACTTGTTTAAAGTAATTGTATACTTGGAAAAAAGTGTGAGTGTATAAAACCCTTAATAATTATCCAATTACCTGGTATTATGAAATGATCTATTATTAGGGGGTAATGTTTTAATGTATTAGTAAAATATAATTTTTTTTTAAAAAATATTATAGTTATTTCTATTAATATATTTATTGTTATTGATATTTCTTTTTTAAATTTTATTTTTAATGAAATAAAATAACAATGGTTAGATATAGAATGTGAACTCATTGGGGTGTACTGTAATTAAAGAACATTAGATAAACCATGTATTTTCATTTTTAATTGTGTTTAATTACATTTTTAATAAAATTTAATTGCAAAAAAATATAGAATATTATACTACAATTATCATATAATTTGATAATTTTTATAAGAATTCAGAATTACCGAATAATATTTTCATATAAATTCTCATTTTAAGTGGCCATTATTGTACACTAAAGGGTGTGTACGTCATATATTTTTTTCTCAAGTAAAAATAATGAATTATATATTTTTAGTGACAAATTGATGAAATAAAATATTGTATGTTTTATATTACTTATTTATAAATTATTTATCTATATAAATATATAATATCTATTTTATGATTTCAACAACATGGTTTATAGTCTATAAATGAAAACAATTTAAAAATTTCATGTCAAATGTTCTTTTATGAAAAATATTTGCTGTTGAACACCAAGGGAGGGTGAGATATTAACCTGGGAAGAGTATCTTCCCCAATAGGTATTGGATCACTTCATACAACTCATACAACTTTAGTAGCACCAAGTTGTAATAAGATTATGTAAAAGTATCATAAGAATTTATATTAATAATGTAAGAGAAAAATATGTAAAATCGTCATATAAGAAGTTCATGAAAGATATGTAAGATTTATTTCTAATATATCCAATAGATAATATTATGGTAGTTTGTAAATAAACATAAATTTTGTGATCATTATATGATATTCCAAGAATTGAAGATGACAGTCCTAGTGGTAGTTGTGGGAAAGAGAGTACTAATGGTGATAGTGATGATGACGATGATAGTAATCATGTTGATGAGAGTGTTCATCATACGGTTAATGTTAACAAAGACTTGTATGGCAGTGGGGATAATGTAGATGATTTTCTTGAGGGATATATTAATCCAGTCTACTTCTACCTTGATATTTATAACCCCTCCAATAAATTAGATGGTTTCTTATGACATAAATTGATTTTATATATGATTTATCATTTCCTCTATCTGTTATAAAATGACTATAAAAAGATATATAATATGTTTAAGGTCATGAATGTGTATTAAGAATGCTTTTTTGATTATAGGTTTTTTAGGGGATTAATGTTGGATAAATCATGATAAATAGTTAAGGATCCATACAATTGGTGAAATAGAACTTTTGGAATAACCCTATACAAGTGGTTCTTAGGTACCATTGGTATTTGATTATAACCATGGTTCCAAATAAATATTCATAGAGTTTATCCTCACCATGATATATACCAACAGTTCATTATAATTATTGGTTTCAGACAGTACCAAATAATATACGAAGATAGGTCCAAGAAACAAATGGTATATCTCATTCTCAACAACCTTAGAGGCAACAGTTTGGGGAAATATTAGTATAGGATAAAGAAATGATTGAAAATCCTATACCAATAGTTCAAATCAATTTATATTAAAAGAATTTAAATTTTTTATAGAATAAAGTTTTCTAAAAAGACATCAAATCTCAATCATACTACTCTATAGATTGTGTCGAGCAAGGTTACTCTTGAAATTTTAGACCTATAGTAGATTCATTTAAATATGTAATTTGGTTAGTGTGACATAGAATAAGAAATTTATAAAAATAGAATATATTATTTAATAGATAAAAAAAATGTCCAATTTTTTCATGCTAAATAGGACCCTTTATGGTTGATGTAGGCTTCGAGTCACAATAATTAGAAGCTTGATGAATTCATAATGGAGATACAATTCATAAAACCAAACTCATATTAAAATATCTACGAGTTGTCATTTGGAGATACAATTTTTAATATACTTCTCTAATATATGGATGACATGCACCTACAATCCTTTAAAATTACATGGATTCTGGTGGTAAAAAATGATTTTCCCAGAATATTTGAGATAAGAGAACTCTATGATGCCATTAAAATCCAGTGAAGGTTGATTGTGATAGCTATGAAAATCCATGAGTGTTGTTTTCAAATGAGAGGGATTGAATCTGATAATTCACCAGGAGACTCAAGATGAGAGGTTGTAAGAAATTTTAAATCCCATTTGATAGACACATCAAACTACAAATGAAGAATGTTCTATGAATTGATGATGAGGACATGTACGCGGTGAATATACTATTTTAATTAGCATAAGGTAGTGTGATGTATTCCATGATTTTGAAAGAACCAAAATCATATTAATTGTTGGATTCATTGTCCAATACAAGTCAACTATTAAAATATAACATATAGAATAATCAAATTGGATCATATGGCATATAAATTCATCATAATATAAAACCATCAAAATTTGAATGAATTATATTTTTTAGGTTTATATAGAGTCATTATTTTGAGGAAAAATATTAATATGAAATATTATCACTTTTTTTCTTATATTTATTGGAAATGAAAATTACATTGATGGAAATGTTTTATATAATCGAAGCACTATGTATAAATAAAGAAGAAAATCTTCCCATAATGGAACTGTAAAAAAAGTTGATTTGGTTAATGTGTTTATTAGAGGATCAATGATGATGTTTAGAGGGAAAAATATTATTATATGATAGTCTGAGTAAAATCCATTTGGATTTAAATATATTTTTACAATAACGTATGAACACATTATCTTGAATATCATTTTCATGCTGAATATGTTATAAGATAGAGTTATAGATACATAAAATATTAATGGACGATAGAACATAGTTAGAACATTCATGATGGTTATAGTCTAGAAAATATGTGGTATCATTTTGACTCAATGGGAATATGGTGATTGAAAGGTTCTTAACATAATTTTTGAAACATGAAAATTTTGTAATGAATATATATATATGTGGTTTTCAAGGGTTCCTTTGATGTAATATTTAAATATTACATTTTTATTAATGTGATGTTTATTTTCTATTTCAATTCATGTAATTATAATGGGAACTCTAGAAATTATATTTAACCTATTCAGGTGTATGATAATTTAATTTATTAGGGTTAACTATTTTAAATGACATATTAAATAGGGGTTATTATATGGTATATTTTCTCTATTATTAATGGGTGTAATGGAAAACATCAATGACTATATTGTGGATGAGTGGGAGTCTACTTCCAGAAGATTTATGGTAAATGTAATTTCTAATGGTTTTTAGGGAGAGAAATAATATGATTATATTCTACTTAATATAATACACTAGTCTAGGAATATTACTAAAATTAATCAATGATCAATAAAGAAAATTGTTTGTTATCTATAATTGTCAAAAGCTAACAAAAATGGTTGACCACATAGTCCCTTCTATAAGTTCATGTGGTAAACTTGTATTGTTTTTAATTAGATTACAATTGATAATGTAATATAGTAAAAAATTATATAATGTTTATTTTAATACATGTAACTTCTAATAAAATTAATAGTACAATAGTTACCACTCATAAATGTAGGACGTATTCTTGAATAACATAATCAATGTGCTTTATTTGTCACTTCAATTTTTTTAATAGAATGTTTGGTTTCTTTAGTTTTCAGTGTAAAATAATAACAAAATATGTATAGTTATTTATGGTAAATTATTTAAAAAATGTTATAGTATATTGGTGTTAATGGATCCTTCTAATATGTGATGTTTCCAGAGCTGGTTCTATTATGGATATGTTCGTCTATATAGATTATATTGATATGTGGCTATAATCCAAAGATAAAAATGATTAAATAATCCTAAGGCATAAAAATATAACTTGTGAATTTTGATAAAATATATTTATGTATGAACAATTATAATATAAATTCATTTCAGAGGTTAATTCCCACTACTAAGGTCATTATCACATACTATAGAGTCTCCCATAATAGATTTTTTTACACTATATTTCCATAATTTTAGTGGATTATGTTGAATCTACAATCCATAAAATTTTATCTCATAAGATATAAATATTTACCCAATCCATTATAGATATATAAAATCCTTGTCTCACAAAATCACATAATTAAAATCCATGAATATGTTTTTCATATGAACATTAAATCATTCATAATTCATTTATATAGAAACTAACATGTGTAAAATAAATGATTTTAAAAAATCGGTAATAAATCATAATAAAAAATATATGGAATTAATTTTGATTGTATAATAATGAAATATCTTAATTAAGAATAATAAACACGAAAAAATGTTTATACATATATATCTATAATTATAGAAAATAATAATAATAATGTTTGAAAAATAAGAATAAATATTTTACAACATTTTTACAACATTTATTCTGAATGTATAAATATTATAAACAAATTATTCTTGATAAATATTTATTGATTAATTAAAAAAATAATTTGAATAAAAATAAATACATGGAAATGATGATTCTAAAATAAAATCAAAGAATAATGAGGGAGAAAAATGCCAAGAAAGAATCATAATGGTGGAGAGATAAAACCATTACATTCTGAACTTATTAAATAATTAAAAACCATTGGAAAGATTATTTATGAAATCACATACATAAATATAATAACATGCATAATTCAATTTAATTAATATTGACATAGAATAGAAATATTCCCAATTTAAAAGAGTAGATAACTAAAATTTCACTTATATGAATCATTTTTATTGAATTGTAAAATAAAAGGAGGTGAAATGGTAACACGGCAATTAAAAAAAGAAAATAAAAATATTATATAAATATGGATTTTGTTTTAGAGTGAAATAAAAAAACATTTACCCTAATGAAAGTATTGTGACAGTTTATATATTTTTCAGAGGGAGATTGTTAAACAAACCCTTATATGAGATTCTGCATGGTCAGACATGCTCTACTCCATGTATAATAGATTTAGTTTTATTATAACATAATTAATATATATTTTACACAAAACCATTCATTTATAATTCTATATTATCCACATATTAATTTTTTATTGTTAATATTAATTTTCAAGTGTTCATTTTTTTATTTTCTATTGCACTATTCTGTTTGGTGGTTCTAGTCCTTCATATATAATCATGTCTTCATAACATAAAAATATTAAAAATGATTTTTTATATTATCTTAATATTTTTTTGATTCCAAATGAAATTTCATAGAATATTTTCTGAAGGATCAAAATGAAAATAAGAAAATCATTTTTTTGTAATTATTTAATTAATAAAATACTGAATTTACTTGTGAATATAATATTATATTTTATCACGAAAAAAATATTTGGCCATGTTTAATTAATACTTATTATATAATATTATATTTATTTTTGATTTATAGTTCATTAATGGTTTACAAGTTATAACATTTTTCACATGGGTGGTAAAATCATTTCCTAAATAGTAACACATTATAGAGAATGAATGAGTAAGAATCTTGTTATTATATAGTAAAAAACTAAATCACATAATATTAACAAGGTAAAAAAATTAAAAACTAAAAAATTGATATTTTAGAATTGGTTAATGGATAAGATAAAAAAATTAATAATGGGAGTATCTCACTTATGTTGAAGAGTTGAATCATATATTCAAGATGCTCTTAGTAATGAGAGATTTAGGGCTCTATGTCCGAAGAGGATAAAAAACATGAGAATTTATATTTATAGATGATTTTGAGATTGGATTTAATTTTAACATAATGGGAAATTACATTTGAAGTGTTTATATTATGGGTAATATTATAGGGTTTTTGGGGTTTGTTTTCACAAATACTCATTCCCTATGGTGAGAAGTTTTCATTTGACATATAATGTTGATAAAAAAAAACAAATGAAGAATATGGATCACTAACACCATAATTAACATAATTTAGATAAAAGGATAAAAAAATTTATTCCATTGAACCATAATTTATTCTTCATAACTTATTATACATTTTATGTTGTTACCCAATTTTTACCTTGTTTAATTTCTTATGAAAAAATATATTGAAATAGTTAACTAAAATCAATTATCTACATAAATATATGAGATTATTTTATTAAATTATTTTTATAAAATTTATTTAAATAAATTTCAAATTATGAACACATAAATAAACAATTTGTAGAATATAAAATTTTAATCATAAATGCGACGTTATTATTTTTCCTTAACAAGAAATAATAATTTGATGAATATTAATAAATTTGTTTTTGTACATAAATAAAAAAATTATTTTAATTTTAATATCAAAAAATGAGAAATTTATTTTTAAAATTAATATATACATAATATAATATATATAATGTTCATAACTAAAATAATCATTGAACACAAACCATTAAACTTATATTCTCAATATGTTATTAATTAATTATTAGATTTTATTTTTTTATTTTACAAATCATTCCATGAATTCATTTCAAGTTAATTTATATAAATGAATCATTAAAAAAAATTAATATAAGATATACTATGCACCAAAAAAATTCATAAAAATAATAGAAATTTAAAAAAAATGTGTGTATTTTTATTTTATAAGAAATTTATTTATATAAATTAAAAGTCAAAATTTTTATGTAAGGAAAAATATTTACTTATAAAAAAATTCACAATAAACCTATTTAATATATGTTTACCCAACGACCACATTTTATTGGCCATATATCCAACATCCATATTTCAAAATACCTTATAAGAAATGGAAATATATATAATGGTTATATTATATTCAAATGTATATACTTCTACACTTCCTGAAATAATTCATTATATTCTCTGGTTCCATTTTTAAAATGTTCATGTTATTTATAAAATGATATATTCTTTTAATTGTTATCATTATTGTAACTGTCTTCCAGACTGATCATGAGGATGAGAATTTGTACATGTAGTATTTTTATTTTCATGTGGTTTAATTACTGAAGAATTATTTCTGATAATTTTTCATTTAGTTTTCTTGAAATTTATGTCTTTTGGTATTTTAATATTTACCATAATGAAATTTGGAATTGATTACATTATCTCATTTTTTTATGTAACACAATTTATAAAAAATAATTTATTTAAGATGATACACAAATTAAAATCATGTGGTGTTACACAAGTCAAGTTGTTTGTGGTTCTGGTTTTACTGGATATGGTAGTTAGTTCACCTATTATCTCTCTTTTATCAATTTCATGAGAAGATTGTTCTGTTCAATCAATACATATTCATATTTTGAAACCATTATTTATAACACATAATATTCCTTACTAATATATATATTATATTCATTTATCAAACTAGTATTTAAGAGAGGCTCTAAATCTACCCCCTTTAACCCATCCATTTTACTTAATAAAATGAAAATCCATTGGATGTAGTTATTTTTCACTTCTATGTGATGAGTCATATTGTCTATAAACCAGATGAATAAAATAAAATGTACATGTTGTTATTAATTTAAACATTAGTTATAAAACTGTTTCACTTATTTTATACATATTACTACTTATCATAAATTGTGATTATTTTCATTTAGTAGTTGAATATTTTTATAAACACAAGCACCCTACAACACCATATTTCATTGCATAGAGGGAGTGGGGGTTGTTTTATCAATCTATATCTTAATAGAGATTCAACATTCATTTTCTATATAAAAAATATTAATATTATTTATTAAAATATTCCAATTGTTTTAAGTGAATCATTTACCATCCTTGGTTTAAAGTATGTGTATTTTAGCTTTGATTCATATTATTTATTTTTAATACATCATCTAAAGTAACTGATAGGAGAGAGGGAATATATGAACTAGATACCGTATCCAGCAAAACCATAACCACAATCACCAGGCCTTGTGTAACACCACATGATTATAATTTGTGTTTCACCTTAAATAAATTATATTTTATAGCTTTTGATACACACAAAAATGAACTAATGTAATCAATTTCTAATTTCATTATATTATAGATCACAATACCAAATGAAATACATTTTATGATATCTAAATGAAAAATTATCAAAAAATTACTAAAGCGATTAAACCATGTGAAAATAAAAATAATAAATTCTTAAATTATCATCATCATGATCAGTTTGGAAGATCATACCATTGATGATAACAATGAAATGAATATATAATGTTATAAATATAATGAATATTTTAACAATGAAACTTGAGAATATAGTGAATTACTTCAGGATGTTTATAAATATATATATATATATGAATGTAATAGACCATTATATATATTTCTATTTTTTATATGGTATTTTGATATGAGGATATTGGATATATGGTCACTGAAATACGATCGTTGGTTACACATATATCAAATAGATTTATTGTGTATTTTTTTATAAATAAATATTTTGTTACATATAAAATATTTTACATGTAATTAATATAAATAAATTTGAAATAAAATAAAAACATACACATTCATTTGTAAAATATCTATTATTTACAATAAATTGTTTTTTGGTGCACAATATATTTTATATTCATTTATTTTTGTTTGGAGATTCATTTATATAAAATATCTTGAAAACAATTCATGGAATTATTGTTCAAATAAGATAATAAAATCTAATCATTAATTAATAATATATAGAGAATATAACATTAATGGTTTGTGTTCATTGATTTTTTTATTGTAAATATTATAATTTATATAATAAATGTTTTATTTTAAAAAGTTATATTTTCATATATGGATGGTACGGTTTAAATAAATTTTTTATTTATGTATGAATTTTTTTTTAATATTAATCAAAGGATTATTACTTGTTATGGAAAAAGAATAACATCACATTTATGATTTATATATTATTTTATATAAATTGTTTATTTATGTGATTATAATTTGAAATTAATTGAAATAGATTTTAATATTTTAAATAAATAAAAACAATCACATATTTTTAAGTAGATTATTGAAATTATTTAACTAGTTCAATATCATTTTATGTAAAAACAATGTTAATGATGTAAAAATAGGGTAACAACGGAAAATGAAAAATTAGGTAAGAAGGCTAAATTATGGGTTAAATGAATAAAAAAATTTATCTGTTTTTTATAAATTTTGTTATTGAGGGGGTTAGTGATATATATTCATCATTTTTTAATCTTTATAAACAATATATGTTAAATGAAAACCTTTCACCATAAGAAATGAGTATTTGTGAAAATGAAACCAAAAACCCCTATAAAATTAACCCTTTTATTCACAAATTAAAACAATTTTCCCATTATATTATAATTATATCCATACATAAAATCATCCATAAAAATAAAATCTCATGTTTTAGATCCTCTCCTAATAGAGAGCCCCAAATCTCTCATTACTAAGATGCTCTTGCAGATAAGATTAAACTCTTAAACACAAGTGATATACTCTCTTTAATAATTTTTTTATCTTATTCATCAAACTCTTCTAAAATATAATTTTTTATTGTTTAATTTTTTTACATCATTAATATTATGGTATTGGGTTTTTATTACAATTTAATAACAATGTCCTTATTCATTCATTCTATATAAAGTGTTACTATTTTGGACCAGATTTTACCACCCATGGGAGAAATGTTATTATTTATAAACCATTAATGAACTATCAAACATAAATATATATAATATTATATAATGATTATTAATTTAATATTGTCAAATAATTTTTAATGTTAATATAAAATACTATATTAACTAGTAAATTCAGTTTTTTATTAATTAAATAATTACAAAAAAATTATTTTCTTATTTTCATTGTGAGCTGTCACCAAAACTTCTATAAAATTACCTTGGGAATCCAAAAAATATTAAAATAATATAATAAATCATCAATAATTTTTTGATGTTATGAACACATGATCATATATGAAAGACTAGAACCACCAAACTAAATAGTGCTAGAGAAAATGAAAAATGAACACCTGAATATTAATAAAAAAAATCATTAATTAATACATGGATAATATAGAATTATAAATAAATGATATTATGTAAAATATAGATTAATGATTTTATAATAAATATAAATAATAAACCTAAATTTATTATACATGGAGTTAAAGAAAGTCTATCCAAGGAGAATCACGTATAAGAATTTGTTTATAAATCTCTCTCTGAAAATATATTTTACATTTCAATATATTTACATAAGGGTAATTTTTTTCATTCAATATAAAAACCAATCCATATACATATCATATGTTAATTTTCATCTTTTAATAGCCCTTTTCCCATTTCGCCTCTATTTATTTCACAATTCAATCAAAATGATTAATGTATGTGGATTTTTCGTTATCTCTTCTTTTACATTTGGAATATTTCTATTCATTGTTCATATTAATAAAATTGAATTATGTATGTTCTTATATCTATGTATATTATTTCATAAATTCTATTTCCAATGGTTTTTACTTATTTAATATGTTTCTAATGTAATTCATTTATCTCTCCACCATTATGCTTCATTAATGGCCGCTTTCTCCCCCATTATTCTTTGATTTTATTTTAGATTCATCATTTCAAAGTATTAATTTTTATTCACATTAATTTTTAATTAATTTGTCAATATTTATCTAAAATAATTTATTTATAATATTTCTACATTCAAAATAAATGTGGTTAAAATGATGTTAAATATTTCATCTCATTTTTTTTTTAAAAATTGTAATATTATTTCAATTGTGCTTTTATCTATATAAACATTATTTAGTGTTTCTTATGATTAATTAAGATATTTAATCATTATAAAATCAAAATTAATTCCTGTATTTTTTATGATCATTTCTAATCAATTTTTTTAATCATTTCTTTCACATATGTTAGTTTGGATATGAATGAATTGTGAATGATTTTATGTTCATTTGAATAACATATTTAGGTATTTTAATTATGTGAATAATGGGACAAAGATTTTGTAATCAATGATGGATTTAATAAATAGTTATATATTATGCGTTAAATTTTAAGGAATTGTAGATTCAACATAATCCACTAAACTTATGGAAATATAAAATAAATAAAATATACTATTGTACACTCTTCACTATGTGATAATGACCTAGGCACTAAGCCTTGACCTCCGAAATGAAATTATATAGTTATGTTTGGTCTATAAATATATTTTATTTAACATTCACAAGTTATTTTTTTATTCCTAATGATTATTTACTCATGTTTATCATAGGATCACAACCACATAACCCAATAATCTACACCGCCGAACTTCTCCATGATGGAATAACCTCTAGAAATATCACTGATATGATGGATGCATTAACACCAATATACCATAATATTTTTAAAATAATTCACCTTAAATACGTATAATTTGTTTTTATTATTCCACACTAAAAACCCACAAAATTTTTTGTCTTCTATTGAATAAATTAATGGTATAAATGAAGCAAAAGTATTATGTTATTTAGACATTATTCCTACATCTTTGAGTGATGTATATTTTTCTTTTCATTTTACAAGATGTTACAAATATTAAAATAAAACTAACATTATTTTTTATGATATTATATTATCAAGTTTAATCCAATTAAAAACAATACAAGTTTCCTACATGAACATATAGTAGGGCTAATCTGGTCAACAATTTCTATTTGCTTTTGATAATTATGGATAACAAACCATTTTCATTGTTGACCTCTAATTAGTGTTAGTAACCTTCCTAGACGATTTTACTCTATTATATTTAATATGATACAATTAGTTTTCTCCCTAAAAACTTTTATATATAACCGTTAAAATAAATCATCTTAGAGTAGGCTCCCATTCATCCAAACTATATAAATTTATATTTTCCATTAAACCCATTCATTATATAGAGAATAGACCAAAGAAGAAACCTCTCTAGAATATATATTCTGAAAAATATAACCCTAATGAATTAAATTATCACACATCTAAATAAGTTAATGTTAAATTCTAGAGTTCTTATTTCTAATCATTAGAACTGAAAGAGGAAGAAAACATAAAATTTATAAAAAATATCATACATAAAAATACATTAAAGGAAATCATGAAAACCACCAATATAAAAATAGAAAAAAATTCTCTCAAAAATTTATAATGTTTCAAATATTAACTCTACCACCTTTTAATCAATTAATTCCCATTGAGTTAAAATGATAACTTATATTTTCTAGACTATAACAATCGGGAATGTTCTAGATATGATTTGTCTTCCATTTATCTTTTACAGATCAGAAACTCTATTATCTAATATATTCATTATGAAATTATTTTCATGATTATGTGTTCATAAATTATTGTAAAACTATATTTAAATCCGAATGGATTTCACTCTGACTATCATCTATTAATATTCATTCCTCTTCACTTAATTATAGATCCTCTTTTAAATACATTATCCAAATCTACTCTTTTTTTGGTTCCATTATGGGTGCATATTCTATTAATTTTACACAGTACTTAGAGTGTCTAAAACATTTAAATATAAGTATTTTTCATTTCCAATAAATCTATAAAAACCTATTCTAATATTTCATGTCATAGTGTTCCCTCTAAATATGTAATCTAAATAAACCTAAAAAGATTATTCATTCCAAAATTGAAGGTTGTATATTTTGATGTCTTGATGTACCATATGATCCAATTTAATTAATTTAAGTGTTATTTTTTTATATTTGACTTTTAATGGAAAATGAATCCAACAATTAATATAATTTCAGGTCTTTTAAAAATAATTTAAAACATCACCTACCTACTACTAATTAAAATTTAACTGTACCCACATAAATGGTATCATCATCCATTCTTAGTACTTTCTCCATTAGTAGTTCGACATGTCTATACAATAGGGTTTAAAGTTTATTACATCCTCTCGTCTTAAGTCTCTAAGAGACATTATATATCCATGAACTCTAAATTAAAACCCATGCTCATGGATTTTCAGGGCTATCACAATCAACCTTCCTAGGATTGTATTGTCTTCTTAGAAATCAATTGTCTCTAATGTTCAAGAAAAATCATTATTTACACCCTGAATTCACAAAATTTAAAATCATTATAGGTGCATGTCATCCATATATAAGAAAAGTATAATTAAAATTTTATCTCAAAATTACTTCTGGTAGATTGTGATCCGAGTTTCTTATGATGAAATGTTTCTCTACTATGAATTCATCATGATTCTAATTCCTGTGACTCAAAAATGGAATCACCCTTAAAGGATCTTATTTAGCATGAAAAAATGGGCCTTTTTTATTATATATTAAATCATATAAATTTTTTTCTAAAAAATTACTCTATGTCACATTGAATGAATTCCATCATTAAATGAATCTAAATTTGGTTTAAAATTTCAAGAGTAACAATTCCCGACACAATATATATAGTAGTATGTTTTATATTTAATGAATTTTTAGAAAACATTGTTCCATCAATAAATTAAATTCTTATTATAATAATTGTTCTGAAGAATTGGTATAGGCTTTTAAATCATTGGTTTAGCCTATACTAACTTTTTCACAAACAGTTGGCTCAAAGGTTGTTGAGAAAGAGATATGTCATTGGTTTTATGATCCTATTTTCATAGATTAGTTGATATAGGATTATGAAAATAACTATAATTAACTGATGGTAAATATATTTTTGAGGATAACCTATATTATTAGTTATTTTGAACCATTGGTATAATCATATACACATGGTTCTTAAGAACCATTTTTATAAGGCTATACTGACAGTTCTATAGAACCATATGTAAATATCGTTAACTATTTTGCATGATTTATCCAAAATTCAACCCTTACAAACAACCTATAATCAAAACAGAAATCATAATACACATTCTTGACCTTAAACATATTATTTACTATTTATGTAATCATTTTATAACATAGAGAGAAAATGATATCATCATATATAAAATCAATTTCCACCATACGACAGCCTCTAATTTGTTGTAGGTGCTATAAATATCAAGGTAGAATTAGAGTGGATAAATATAACCCTCAAGTAAATCATCAATATTAACCCCATACCATACTATTTTGTATGACCATTACCTTTATAATGAACACTCTCAGAAGAATGATTACTATCATGGTCATCATCACTATCACTAATGATAATATCATTACCACAACCACCACATGGGATGTCATTTTCATTTCCTGGTATATTATATAAGGATCAAATCATTGATGTTTATGTAAAAATTACTATAATATTATCTTGTGGATATAGTGGTCATATATCTTATATTTCTTTCATAAACTGTATGGTTACCATTTTACATATTTCATTGTCCCACATGACTAATATTTTTTCCTATTCTATATTACCATGCACTTATTAAAACTTGGTGCTACTAAAGGTATTTGATTTTCATGAATTGATCCAATACCTAGTGGGTAAGTTACTCTTCCTAGGTTGATAGATGACTCTCCCTTAGTGTTCATCACCCTTTATATTTCATAAGTGATCAGTTAACATGAATTTTTAATTTTTTTAAATTTATGGACTCAAACCCATGTTGTTGAAAACATAAAATAGATTTTATATTATGAAATAGATAATTATTTTATAAATATGTAATATAATACTTAAAATATTTTCATTTATCTATTTATCTGCAAAAATCAATAATTCTTTAATTCTACTTGTGAAAAAAACTATATGATGTACACACCCTTCAAAGTTCAATAATGGCCCCATAATATGAAAATGTGTAAAAAATATTATTCTATAATACTATATTTATAATGAAATTAATCAAATTAAATTCTAACTATATCATAATATTCATTATTTTTTCAATTAATTTCTTTTAGAAACGTAATTAAACACAATTAAACATGAAATACATCGTTTCTATGATGTTCATGAATTGAAGTGGACCCAAAAGTCTTCACATGAATTATATAACCATTTTTAATTATTATAATTATAAAGAATATTAATAAAAATTAACTCAATAAAAACAAAGTATTTATAGAAATCACAATAATTTTGAATTGAAAACATTAAATTTTACTGATACCATAAAAAATCACTTTTCCAATATGAAATAATTTCTTATTACCATGGAACTGGATAATTATTAAGGGTTGTATACCCTCTAACTCCATTCCATGTATAATATTCCATTAAACATGTTACTCTTTCTTTTAATCTCCCCATAGTTCACTTAATTCTTTCAACCATGCCTCCCTCATAGATTGCATGGTATAAATGTTTAAGTAAAACAATATGAAAAATATTATTTCATATAAGTAAAATAATAATATTTATGTAAATTTATCAAATTATCTTACATTTATCATAACCTAATAATTATCTTATATTTGATTATTGATGTATCTTATTGAGATTCGTTTGACCAAAATGATGTGACTATATTTTGGTATGATCCCCATTAAAACTATACGTTGTCTAATATGTTTAGCAATAAATTTCATATCTTAATTTTAATCTATTATAATTTTTTAATGGAAATTTTATACTTCATGGATAAGAATACACCCACTCAACAATTAGAAGAACTAATAGGGAAATAAAAAGAATTTTTTTTATAAAAATTGTAAAAGAAATAATATTAATATGACCAAATTTTAGGTACTTATAATCATCTTCCCAAAATAAGATGATTAATGAGATATACTGGATCATTAATCATTGGAAGATAAGAAGACTATGAATAGATAGTAGGCTCTAATACAATAACTAGTTGATCAGATACTATGGATTAGAATTCGTGGGAGAATGTTTATAAAATCCATGATAGATATGAAAAGTGGAAAATTGAGGGTGTATAGAAGTGGTTGGAAAAGTATAATGGGATGAGGATCTATCTTAGGATATGGAAAATTTATTTTATATATAGATTCAATATCAAATGATGGTGAATATATTGGTAAGAACATACTTAGTTCCTGAAATGGGATATTGGGAAGACAAAGTGGGGTAGATGGGGTATATAGTGGCAGGTCTAGTGGCTATACATTATGGTAGGTTCTTTAATTATATATATTACCTCTCCCATTCTATTTTACATGTTACAAACCAAATTCACTAATCTTAATAAAGATAATTTTCTTCCTAGAGTATTTTAATGAATTAAATTTAAAAATGTATCAAAAGATGGAATTTATTATATTGTAATTGATAAATACTAATATTACTATACTCTCTATGAGAAAAACATAAGGTTGTTCCATATCTTACTTTTATTGATCATTTTATATAAATAATAACCTGTTTTTTCTTCAATTACTTTCATATTATGCACTGGATGAAAATAAACTTCTTTTATTTCAACACCTTATGGGAAAGGCAGATAAGTCATAAAAGGTGGAAAGAAATTAATACTATTTACATGTAAAATTTTAAACAATGTAAAATATGTGAAATACCATAATTTATTCATACTAATTAGAATGAAAAATAAGTCATAATAGATGGAATAACATGATTAATGAATGCAAAATACCGTGTTAAATATTTAATATGTGTTTTCATAACCTAATCATGACATTAAATGTTTGATATAACACATAACTAATTTATAGTTTATTCTTAATACAATGTTATTACTAATTAATTTCTAAAACCATAATTTTTTTTAATATATTTAATAGTTCATTTTTATTAAAATTATCATGTTGTGTAAGAAAAATAATGAAATATTAAAAAAATAAATCAATAATAAAATGGTCAAATTTTGACATGTTTAAATTAGTTTATTTTTATTTGGGTCAGTTTGGATCAGTTTTGGGTGTTTCATTATATTTATATATGAATTATATTTTTAATAATAAAAAATTATTCTGGAATGATTGATATTGTTTAATTAAGTTTACATTATAAGTTAGGTGTATCTTGGCTGGTTTAGTTATATTTTGATAATTTTATTTCTATTTAAGTTGAATCCAGTTATATCAAATCAGTTTTATCAAGTTATATTTAGTTCAACTCATTTAGATGAGTATAGATTCATTGGGTTTTGGTTTTTATGTTTTGGAATGGTTTGTTTATTTCCATTAATTTCATAATGATTTATTTTGGTGTATATTTTTATATGGTAATTTTTCATCAATATTATTTAGATTAACATTCAGTTTAGTGATTTTGGGGTAGGCTATTTAGTTCAATCTGATACACTTAGTTCATTTGATATTTTTTAATCAATTTTTCATTTGTTTTTGTTTCCATTTTTTAATTTTTTTAAATTAATTTGGTCAATGAATCATTTTTTCGTTTGGGAATTTACGAATTTGGATATTTTAGTATTTAGGAATTTAGGTATTTGGTCATTTGTGAAGGTGGTCATTTATTTATTTTTTCATTTGGTAATTTTTTATGGTCAAATTTTTAATTATTTTGTCCATTATTTTATTTTTTTAATTTTGGTATTTGTCTATTTGGGAATATAACAAAATGGGATTTTTAGAATTTTTTCATTTGGACATTTTCTCAATTATTATTTGGACATTTTATTTTATAGTCATTTTTTATTTAGTCCTTTAGTTTATTATGAAGTTATGAATTTTTTCATTTGTTCACTCCATATTTAATTAATTTTTTTTCATTTGGTAATTTGGTAATTTTTTATTTTTTCATTTTTTTTATTTTTTCTATTGGTTATTAAGTCATTTATTACATTATACAATTGACCATTTAGTCATTTATCGTATGGTCACTTGGTAATTTTTTAAACTAGTCATTATTAATTTTATGTATTTTATCATTAGATCAATTATACATTTGATCATTTATTATCATTATTTTATTTATTGACTTGGGTATTTGTGCATTTTTTTATTTTTTTATTTAGGAATTTGGGATTTTTGGTCATTTGTTCATATTTAAATTTGGCTATTTGTTGATTTTATCAAATGTTCATTTGGTCACTTAGTCAACGGTCTATTTGGTTCCTTTCTATTTGATCATTTTTCATATATTAATTTATTAATATGTTTATTTATGTATTTTCTATATTTATTCCATCGATCAACGATTCATTTAGTCATTTTATCATTTTATCATTTTTTATTTTCTCAGTTGTTATTTTTATTTTATCATATGTCTATTTGGTCAATTGGATATTTTAAGATATTATCATTAATTTATATGTTTTACTTTAGATTGTATCATAGTGGAATAAGAAATATTATAATCCTACTATTAATCCCACAATCAAATCCTAAAATCTGAAACTTCTGTGAAGCACATCATGGTGAAAGGCCTTGGTCATGGTGCAAATAGCCATCATGAAGTCTGTATCCTTGAAGTTGATAGGGTTTGATGGTGTTGGAATCTCCCAAATGTAGAGATCATGTTTGGAATATCATCACCAGAATGGTGGTTGAGGTGTCGACATCATGTCGACATTAGTAACCTAGGTGCAGTAGGTTGTTATAATGACATTTAAGTAGTTCATACATTGATTTCTAGGATGACTACAATGATAGTGTATAGAGACTCAATTGAAGTTGGAACACAAAATCTATGATCCTGATTGAAATTGGTCATATTCCACTCTTAGATTACGCAGTAGGTGTCTAAGATTCATAAGTGTAGGAATAGATGAGGTAGAGAGCATGAGGCATCCACCATTAAGACTATCAGGATTGGATGAATGAGAGGGTATGACTTCTTCCACCCATACTAGTAAACATGCAATAATTGACATTGGGCCTCATATTATTTACTAAGGGATTTTTCTTTTGGGAATATATGTCATGCAATGATTCCCCTAATCCCAGTTTAATAATATGGATTATCTAAAATTAATAAAAATATAAGTCCTTCGAGCATTAAAGGGGAGAAATGATTTGGTTATTTGGTAAAATTTTAATTTATAATTTGGTTATTTTTTCATTTTTTCCCATTTTTAATTTGTTAGATTTTTCAATTACCTATTTGTTTAATTTTTCATTTTGTAATTTGGACATTATTTCATTTATCTATTTGCTGTTTTTTGGGTCAGGTCATTTGGAATTTTTTGGGTTAGGTCTCACAGTTCACTTTTATTCAATCTAATTTAATCGAAATTTAGGGTAGGTAATTTTAATTATATATGGGTTATCTCCTTTTTGTTTAGCCTTTTGTTATGTATTTGTTTTCTAATCCATGATAAACCTATAGAAACTGGGGGGGGGGGAGTAAATCATCTTAAATAAACATAATTTAAGAAAAAATAAATTGATATAAAATTTGTTTTATAAAATTTAATAATGCACTAGAAAATAAAATAAAATTGAAAAAAAAACTAAAACAAACCTACCCTTCTAAAACGAAACCAACATGAAAAAATGTGAATCTTCTAAAGATGAATAAAATGGAATCGAATGAACCAACCATAATAACCATTGTAAAGTTAATATGATTGTATTGAAACAAAATATTTTTTGTTCTATATATTATCCACCAATACATTATGTTTACACAAAAATATGATTTTTTTTTCATTTGATTCATTTTATGCATCATATTTATAAGAACCAATAGGAGAAGTGAAGGAAACAATTTCTTCCCTTCCATCATGAGAATTTTATTGGGATCACTTTAGTAATTAGAAAAAATCATTACCATTGACTCTGGAATATATGATACATCTATATCTAATTATTGATTCTAGATAATAACTATAAATAAAATATTAAAAATAATTTTCTGTCTTGTCATTGAACTAAACCACTTTAATTTCATCATAGGGACTTAACCATGGAATAATAATCCAATTTTACTATTTTCTCAACAACATCATAATTAGACATTATTTAATATTAAGTTCATCCCTTAATTGAATTTTCATAATAATACATCATTGCAGATAACATAATTACATAATTTTGTGTTCTCAAGTTCACTTCTCTACTAGATTTGACAATTTAATATCCATTTATCACGAGTGATATTCATTCATGAGAGTTTGAAAAAATTTGAACACTCTTACTACATGAATGATATAGACTAATGGAAACCATGGTACCTAATGTATATATGAAAATTAATATTAAATGAATATTTATTATTTATTTTATAAAAGTGATCTTCATAACATGGATTTCAACCTTGCAATAAATAATTCTCTACAAAATGTGACTATATTTCTCTAAGGTAAGATATAATGAATTATTTTAGTAGTTTTTTTATATAACATAAAAAATTGAGTACCAATGTTTAATATTTCAATATAAGTACATAGTATAGGATAACATGATCATGTTCAAATTAATTACTCAACGTAGTCATTTTTAAAACCAAAATTTAAAAACTTCATGAGATGTTCCATCTCCCACTTTCAATGGATATATATATCTAGTATATATGATCATGAAATTTACACTACCTAGGAAAGTGATTGAAAAGTGGGATAAATTTTAAAATAATTCATACATTCATTTCCCTTTAGTCGGTTACATCTCAATCTCTCATCATCCAAATATATTGGATAATATTTCATTCATTATTGATCAAAATGGCTTTTTATAATGGAACCTTGAAGAAGATTCTTATTCAAATATAAGACATCATTATGATTGCATTTATTTTGATGGGATATATATTCTGAAATTAAACAGGCTACCCAAAGAGTATTTTTTAAAAATTATAGAGTTTTATATTCAACATTAAATTGAAAAAGACTGATATAAAATTTTCATTTGACTCTCACATAATTAATGGTTTCATTTTTATATTTTTATCAAGAAACACATGGGAAACCACTTATAAAAATCAATCTCAATAAGAATTATAAAATTGAATCTTTCCATTATATTATTAGAAAATAAAATCTAGATTTAAATTGGAATAAATTTCTGAAGAAGGATTTGATAGTCCTGATATTTTAGTGAATTATATTTTACATGCCTCATATTTACTTTTTCAATATGTTTTATGAATAACCAAATATAACCTAGGTTGTTTCTAGTACTTCTTAAATTATTTCCTCTAATTTTTCTATCATATAATAAGACTATACAAATTTCTAGTTTTTTGGGTGACTATAATCATGATAAATTTATATTTTGGTACCCCAATTCATCATGTTATGATAATTTATTAAATCTTCCTTTATCTTTCCTCTAGTAATTTAGATGGTTTGAAAGCGACATTCCACAAATATGGTTTTATCAATTTTCATTACATCATAAAAATATCATATGAAATTGGTTGAATTAATATTAAAATCATCTATGATATATTTCTACTTGAAATTGAATACAGAGTAAGTGGAGGCATTCTACCACATTTTATATTTCATTAGAATATTAATAAATAAATAACTGTCTTCATTTTATTCATTAAGAATATTATATCTATAAATATTCTAAGATATATATTTAGTCTCAATGGTATTTCGAATCCTTTTATAATTTTTATTTTATGGGTTATTTATAATAAATAATCATATATTCTTTAAAAACTAAATATATGATGTTATTTGAGCATTATAGATCATATATTTTTCATAATAATTGGATCCAACAATTTACCCATCTTGTACCATCCAAACAATATTCCACGGTCTAGAAAATCATTTAACATCCATGTAAGTACATGAAACATCTGAAATATGTCTTTAAAATAATCATTATAAGTGTACACAAGAACATTCCATAGTAGCTTTAACTGTTTTATTAATGGATACATGTAAATGTATATATTAATTCTAGTATTTCATTGCCTATATATGTGTATTCTGATGGCCCAAAGGCCTTCATTATTTATATATTTTGACAAATGTTTTATAATGTAATCATGTAATCAAGCTAATTAAAAACGCCATAGGGGAGATCCAATTTGAAATTATGCACATAATCTAAAAAATCCAAATATCATTCCATAAATATATTTCATGCTAATCTATTTTATTTATGAAAAGAGTCATAACTATTCTAAATTCACTCATTTTTATATGATCAGACATTTTATGATATTTCATAATAATTGAAAATATCTTGAAGTGTATGAGTCAATAGAATGTTCCAAATTATTTTTTTTTGATAAAAATGATGGAGCTCAATTAGCATTTGGATTCCATTGATATTGTCACGACCCATCCCTCGGGGCACATTCCATGACTACCCCAAGCCTTCCTTACATAGGCCAAGGGATGACGACTAGCACTGAAAGGCATATACCCTAAAACCAGGAAGGCATTGACTTTATATCCTGTGAACACACTAAATTAAAAAAACAACATGATATGAACACAAGTAAACTGTATAGTAAAAATAGCGTGTACAGTAAGTAATAGGGTCTAGAATACAAGCCCAACTGGAAAGTACAAGAAAACTGGAAACTATGAGTAAATTGAACTGCTCTAGTGAACACCCACCAAGGATCTGACAACAAGGGTAGGTACATCTCTCAAATGGTCATCTCAGTGGTATGCCTCTTCTAATGTCCACCTCTAAGCTACCTCCAGTCTTGGAACCCTCATCCTCAGTCAGCGATGTCTGTAATCTGCACCAAACACAACAAGGTGCGGGTGTAACCCGTGCATGGGTGAGTATAATGATACATAGTAGGGACCCCTAAACCCTCAAAGGTCTCACAAATTCCACAAAGTATAAACCACTAATCATTAAAACAATGGACAACCCAACCTAGGTATATGCCCATACATATACCAAAGTAATAAAGTATACCAATCTTATTGATGAGGAAACTCATGGCCCAAATCCTTAGCCAATGTACAATTGTTCCACGAAGGAAAGAATACCATGAAGGTAACACCGAAAAGGTAAGTACCCCAAAGGTAACACCACACAGAAGAATACCACAAATTTGTCACCATGAAGGTATGTACCATGAAGGTAACACCAAAAAGGTAACTACCACATAGGTAACACCACATTGAATAATACCACAAAGGCACCACCATGAAGGTATGTACCACTATGGTACACCACACACAATATTATCATAAAGTTAAAGACACATCTCACACCATGTATAACTTAGGTATAGTAGTAAAGATGATTATATATAACTACTGAATCATCTTACACTGTTGAGAGGCAGATCCACGTAGGATCCTAAATCATTATACCCACGTAAGATCCTTGATCAGCAGACCAGCATTGGATCCTAGTATAGAAGACCCATGTAGGATCCTAAAGAAGCCCCACATGGATTCCTAGATCGAATCCAAGAGTGATAATTGAACATAGACCCATGAAGGATCCCAATACACAGACCCACACAGGATCCCTTTCTCATGTTATAGCCAGTAACAGGGTTCTCGCACTAAGAACTCTTGATTTTGAGAGGATCTGATCCTAAAGACACAGGTCGATAATCCAACTACCATGAAGTCCCAAGAAGAACTATGAAAATGGACCAACATGTAATAGGGTTTTCAACGCAATAGAGGGTGGATTAATCAGACGCCCGAACTGTAATTTAATGGCCTTTTAGTCCTGAGGGCCTGGTTGGATTCATGTTCAATCCAACCCGGTTGTACCGCAACATTATCCAAAATTAATGTGGCGAATATCAGAAGGACCAACTCGATCCACGATTTTTGGTGTCATAGACGGTTCGTCACATGGATGCTTGTTGCTCAAGATATGTCTGAAGGAGCGATAAGAGTCGAAACTGGTCCGGGTCTGGTCCCACATAGTTTGACCGACCTAGCTCGACCCTGCACAACCTGGGTCAAGCCCTGGGTTCGACCCAGCCCAGCTCGTTGGGCGGTCCGTGGCTTGCTGGATGGCCATCCCTTCTCCGTGGCGCGGTTGCACACTGCGCCATAACTAGCGGCCGACAGCAAGCCACTCACCCCTCCACTGCTGTCGCAGCCCTGTGCTGTGGCACCTGCATGTCGGGCGATGCAGACGCGACCCGCCACCACCATCAAAGGGATGGCTACCGCCCCCTCTACACCGCAGATGATAGGCCATGAACCTTCTCTAGCGGTGCGGTTTCACCTCCGCTGTCTTCGTGGCCGGCCGGAGTGTCGATCGCCACTCCAGAGTCCCACTGGTGCTAGTCGCCGACACCGATCATCATCCTCCTCCATCGCAAAGAAAACATCAAAACCACAAAGGTTGTAGAGTGGTCAGGCTATGTTCATTTGGCCCAAAACCAACGCGTTAGAGTGGTATCAAGTGGCTCATGGGGCGAGATTCGATGAAAAAGATAATAATGAAGATTAATAAAAAACACACCCATTCCTTGATGGTTCTGGAGGAGGAGGCATGAGGAAGAAGACAAACTCATTGAAGAACGTTGGCATTTATTGCATCCGCAAGGAACTTCTGATGTGGGCTGAGGGTTGATTCCTCATTCTTTGTTGGAGAAAGTTCTTCGTTGGGGAATGTTCTCCTCAAGCTCTCTTCTTCTTTAACCTAAATTTTCTCTCGTGAGAGGAATGGTACCAATTTAAAAGCATAGATTTTAATTTAACTAAACTCGTACATTAATTAAATTATTGTGGCACAATCAATTAGGAGAAAACCAAGAGTCACCTCCCTCATTAAAGAGGGATTTTAAGGGGGTCATTTGGTCCCCACCATTAATTTAAAAATGAGAAGTTTTAAGCTCCGTTGGTCCCCAACACTAAACATTCAATTGAGAGAATATAAAAATAAAATAAAATTTGTTATTTATTTTATTTTTATTTCCAAGAAAAACATGAAAAATAATTTTAACCCTCATGTTATTGTGGTCGAGGTGAAATTTTTCTTAAGCGAATATTGGTGCTCTCAATTCAATTATTTCCTCAAATTTTAAATCCAAGAACCAGTTCAAAAGTTACAAAAACTCACTACCACATTTACTGAACGTACCTAAAAAAAGTTGAGGAATACATTCTAGGAACTCCGGGCCTCAGAATCACACAAATTCAATTTTTGCAGACTCATAAAATTCCCATATAATTAAGAATAATTACATTCAATTTTCAGGTATTTACAGATATGTACCAAAATCATTACAATCATATAGGCCCACATTTTCCTCCCTAAATAATATGTAATATTATAATGAATGATTGAATTTAGTTAGTTCAATATCAAAGATCATCAATTAACATCCAGGCAGTATAATTCATTAAGGGAATGAATACATCATTAGGACGTATGTAATTTATAATTTTAAGAAGATAATTAATAAAAGCATTAGAAAATTTATACATGGTTTTCCTGTGATGCAGTCTCATTAAAAAATAAGACACTTTCGTCTTGCCACATGAATGATGTTCATGATTCGTTATGTCATTTTAAAATTTGTCGGCATCTCAACATCTTAATTCTCATTGTTTTACCATTTGTATTCAAACCGTTGACTTTTTTCATATAGATAATTATATTATCTTGATGACTATTCAATGGAAACCCAAATAATTTCAAATTCTCCATTCAACAAATTTAATTTTTATTATAAACAGCCTTGCATATCCTTTTCTTTTTACATTAATACCAGATATAATAGTGTTAAAAAGTTCTAATATTTAATCAATTTATGATTTTTTAATTGTTGTTTTTAAAAAATACACCTTTTTTTGAAACATTGTTTTGATTTAAACAATGTGAAACACCGTACCTATATCTCTTAGGTGACCCTAAAATATGTATTTATTTAAATTAACATATTAGACTATAATTAAAAATTTATTGATAGCCATAAATATATTAAATACATAAGAAGAAAAAAATAATTAAAAAATGAAATATATATGTCAGTATCATGGAAATAAATTATTAAATTAGAACTCTATTCTAAACAATAATAAAATTAACCTATTTGGGAAATTTTATTCATAATAGAAAACATTAATACTATGAGTATGCCATAATGAAATATCAAATGTTTATTGAACATATCTAATAAGATAATCCATACAAAAATATAAATATAGATGTTAATAAAACATATTAGTATCCTTAAATACTGAGAATAAGAGATAGAATATTCTATAATTGAAGAATACTGGTATTATCATAGATAATGTATGAGATATATAATATACATCAACTAATTTATACTTATATCATTACAATAAAAGTAAAAGTCTTTGATTAAGAAAAACTTGATTTATTAAACCCTTTAAACAAAATAATTGTTTCATTTAAACAGAATAAGGCTTCCTCTAAAGACATATCAGGGAAAAAAGTATGGGTTTGAATAGAGGAGTTATATTTAATTCTTAAAAATACTAAAGCGTTCCAGAGGATATGCTTTTAAATATTAAAATCTTATATAGTTTATGTGTTTTTTAATAACTAATAAATTATTTCTTATTATACTAAAAAAATAATTATTTATTTCATATCAATAAATAGTATATCTGAGAGTAAGTTTGATTTCTTAGGGAATTTGTTGTATGTAGTGACCAAGAAAATAAAAAAAATACAAAATAAATGTAAAGAATAGTTAAGATAAAAAGAAACAATGGTAGTAGTATAATGGAATATTGTGGATGTAGGTAAACAAAAATGATGATGAAACAAGAGAAACTGGAAAGTAAGAATAATAGATGGTGATATAAGAGAACATTATTGGTTATATTTGAAATTGTTTTCCTTTATTCAGACACTAAAAAAATCACTCTAGAACTAAAATGAAAGAGGTTTCCCATATTTATGAGTTGTTCAACTGATGAGTGAATGAATACCACAGTTTTCCAACTATTGAACAGACTCATTCATGAAATTTATAAAATCTATTACTCACAAAGACTTACTTTTCCATGGATCATTATATGTTACAATTAAGAGAATATATCTAGTTTCATAGATCCTCAAAAGATTGTATATCCTAAATTTAATTCATTGAAGGTGAAATTTCCTTTACATTCATTTTTAAAAAAGTAACTACATAGGAGTAATGAAAACATTAACATCCAACAAGATAAGAAAGAATAGAGTAAAATAATAACCATAAAAAAAAATTTTTCAACAAAATATTAACCTATTAAAATACACCAATGAACAATTTTGGATAATTCCATTAAAAATAAAAACATGAATAATGGAATGTAATCTTATATTAAGGATCTCAAATTTTGGTAAATGTATTTTCCTTATAGCCTAGTTATTTTCCATCTGTCCAAAATATTCATGGTTAGAGTTCATTATGATTATTTGTTATTAATTAATCTCCCCAAATCAATCCACTAATGATACATTAACTATTTGAACCATTTCACCACTTAAATTCCTCCAACACCCCAGATCATATCCTAAAGCTCATAGAAAATATCTCAAACTGATCTCTTTTTTCTCCACAATATGCACCTATCTTTGTTTCTTTCTATCCACACAAGTGACATGTGAAAATATCAATAACTGTTTATCCCCCCCACCACTTGAAACTTACTTTATATATACTTGTAATGATATTGGAAAACATCATTAGTATATCTATTCCAGACCATAGATTCATTTGAATATTTTCACAATACATTCACAAATTCATCATCACCGATCTTGATTTTCATTCCCCAACACAGCTCAATAATTATCATAGCCCCTCATTGTCCTTAATTTGTAATTTATAACTTTATAGCTCCATTCTTAACTTCCTTAAATAATTTTCATAGAATTAAAATATATTAAATCAAATTATTCATTAAATAAAAAGATATAAAATTTCAAAATAATTAAATTCATGATCAAATTGAAAAAATATCATTTCAAATTATTCACCACTAACAGAAAAATAATTTAATCTTAGAGTAAATAGAAATTAATTCAAAGAACTAATAATAAATTAAAGTAATAAAACTCTTATTTTCATTATGATATTCAAAATATAACTATTAAAACATACAAAACCCATTACTAAAAGATACTCCAACTAAAAAATATTTAAATGGAAATAATAGTAATACATAGCTAATATGTGAAACTATGCACCCAAAATTGGAATAAATTATCCCACACCTAGGATATTTCATATCATAAAGTAGTAAACTAAATAAACTTTGTAAAAGAAAATAAATATAAAGAATGAAAATCATGAAGTTCCGAAATGAATTATTTGTCAAAATTATTTTCCCCTATAGGCTGTATCAAGTAGAAAATGTGTTTCCTTTTTCATAATATGTGTTATCCCACAACCTGTTTTAGTTATAAAAAAATAAATGAGATTCGAAATTTTGAAAATTTATAAACAATATTCAATTTTCATTTAATTGATGCATCCAAACATCTTTTTTTAGCCAAGTGAAAATACAACCATAATTATCAAAAAAATAAATAGAAAAACATGGGGGGGACAATGAGTTTAATAAACATACATAATGAATAAATAACTGAAATATTGGTTGTAGATTAACAAAATATGTTATCAAATGGATTAAGAGTTTTTTTCATATCTTATTTAAATGCATAGCTTGAATGATTAAAACCTAGTTAGAATGATCAAAATTAACAATGATATTAAATCCAACTCTTAATGTTTGAAAAATAAAATATTATTAAAGAGTAAGATGAAAATTATTTAACAAATTAAATCTATGGGGAAATAGAAAATATTATCTTCTTAATTATGGAAAATATGAGATCGGGTAATAAAAAAATGTTTTACCACTTATTATTATGCCTAATAATAATAAATTTATATATTTATATGGGTTTTTTATGTGTATAATATGGATGCTTTTTAGCACATTTAAACCCCCTACTCTATAATTTAATCAAAAAAATTTATGTAATGTTTAATCCAAAGGTGAGAGAAACTTAATGAAAATATGGTTCAAAACATATATGTATTTTAGAAGACTGTGGAATATTAGAAGTGTATTAAGAAGTTTCATTTTGTCCCAAAAAATGAAAAATAGACAAATCACATCATGGATCAAAATTATAAGCACCTTGTACCTTTAATTTTTGAAATAATGAAAATAAATTCAGTAGGGGATGCTATCACAATAATTGTTACAAAAAATCATTAATTCCAATAAATTAATTTAATGTGGCATTAACCAATACATCGGAACAAACTGAGAAGGTATAAGTAATCCGAAATAGGCAATAGTTTCTTCTGCATATAAGACATCATATTTAAAAACAATTTATAACAATTTATATTTCTAAATAGTATAAATAGTGTTATAATTCAAGGAAATAATGAAAAGATGTATTAGTACAAAAATTGTAACAAAATTCCAATAAATGTGGAATCATTAATTTTTTGAGTCTATCCAAATGTATCATCCCAATATTTGAGTAAATGTTATGGTCACCAAATTTGAAACACCTACAAATAAAAATATTGAAATAATATTCCAACAAATTTTTTTCTCAAAATAATATAAAACTATTTTATGTTACGGTATGATGATTTAGATTTCTTTAGTTGGCATCTCCCATGCCCATAGAAACCAAATGAAATTATACTCTGTTTGATGTACATGATGGTTATGTGGAAAAACATTATCCTTACATAGGGAAAGTTTTATTTAAATGAAAGTGGTGTTCATGTATATACATAAGGCCATTTATTGATTATGTAATAACATGTGATTCTTATGCAAAAGGCATTGATACATATGAATGATATCACCCCATGGATTATATATTCATAAGAAATATCACATTGGAGTATTCATATAAGAGAGAGACTCATTTTTATGAAATAGTAAAATTTATTCTTAAAAAAAATCAATTAAACCTTATGGTCACCAAAATATATGAAATTTCCCAAGCTCTGTTGATCATTTCCTTATTCTAACTAGTTAAACACTAATTGGCCATGTATATCTTGAAGAAGGTTACTTGACCACTTGTTTAAATCCCTGTGACTATGAGATGATCTAAATTACTGCATGAATAGAAGTGACCATTAAAAGACACTATACATCCCATAAAATGTACCAAGAAACTAAACAGACAATGTCCATATTAACTACTATAATTGGATTGTACAACCCAAAAAACAAAGGATAACATGATAAATATTTTATCAATGATAAGGAAATATAAGTGATCATAAGTACAGGACTTACTATATATAAAAGAAATGAGAAACATAAAATATTCATTGATTGGCCATAAGAAGGAACCAAACAACTGCATAAGTGAAAGTGAGTGTGAAAATAATTAGTAGCTACAATAGACAACTAACCATCTGTTGAAAAGTGACCAGACCTAAATTAAGTCAAACTAGATCAATTTTCCTCAAAAATTTATAAACAAATTGTAATAAATGATGGAATAAAATTTCTTTTCCCCAAAAGTTGAAAAATATAATAAAAAAACCATGGGTGGACTACCATGAAGAAATATGATTTAGGTCCGCAATTATACATAGTGAAACCTCTTCTTTTAAGCATAGAGATCATATCCAAGACTATATACTTCCCATAAATGTAGTGTTTTATCCTATAATGAGTAACAAAGAATGTTCTATTCCCACATCCATCTAATTCAATATCCCTAATAACATTTAATCTTTATAAGTTGAATGGTATAAGGCATTTGGTCCTGGCTTTTTATGGGGGAAGTTTAATTATAGATTAAAAAAATAAAAAACCACTAACCAAACATAAAGTACCAATTGTGAATGATAGATTAATGGATTGAATTTTCTCATTCCTTATAAATATGATAATTTTCATAAGGCTCCCTTCTAATAACTCCTGGTCCCTCATCTTTAACAACCTTCTTTCTCAATCCATTTTAAAATCAAGGATTAAGGCTTTTATTGCCCAAGAGTACTTGGGATACAACTCTGAAGGTAAATAAAATGATTTAACAAAGAGAATTATATAAATAGGTATTTCTATGGGTTATTATAAGAAGTCATTTTATCCCAAAAATCTTTATATATATACAAATATAAAAATCTTTTTCGGATTTGGAAATTGCTATTTTTTTAAAAAAAATCTTACGCGTTCAATTTGTTATTAAAACTTTTCCCCTAAACTATGGGGGATATGTTGTACCAGTGACCATATTTTTATATTAAATATTTCAACATAAAATTATTGAAATGAGTACCTTTATTAGTTAAGGAATCATTAGGTATTCCAAATCTAGATAAACATTCTGTTTGATGAATTTAATAAAATGAAAATCTATGTTATTGGGAAGTTAGACCACCACTACCAACATTGGTATATAGTCTACATACATAGGATTTTACTCCTTATCATTAGATGATTGTAACTATCCCAATAAATCTATTTCATAAACCTAAAAAATTTGTACCTCTAAAATCCTTTTTTATAAATCTTATTTTATTTAGTCATTTCCAAATATTAGAATTTTTTATACCTAGAAAATATAATCCTAGAATAATTAAATAATGTAGGATAATAAAAACCACAATTCAGGGCCTTTTATGTCATCATCTCACCCAAATGGTTCCCTTCACACGACGAAGAGTAAATACACACAACAATGGTTAACATCTCCTCCATTGGAACAAATATATTGAGGATACTATAAGAATGCCTTCTATACTAAAAATGACCATCCTAGAAGCAATAATTAAACTATAAAATCATCTTATTTCCATGTTATTGACATATTTCATCAGGAATGAATCATAAATCCTAAAAATTTTAAATTTAATGTTTGAAAGGATAGTTTTTCACTAAAATCAACAACTATTTTTCATTTAGAAATTAACTATTTATCTCCCTTAGTTCATCTATTTGGGTACTGTGTCACTTATAAAAGTGGTTAAAACCCATATTTTCTACAACAAATATATCCAAAATTTATAAATCGAAATATTTTAACTATAGAGTCACTCTCATAAGTCATGATTTTGGTTTTTTCTTATCTAGAGTATACATGAGATCATAACAATCTGTAAATATTATAACCTTGGACCCAATCAAATACTATCTAAGCATTTCTAGAGAATTCATAATAGCTAATATCTATTGTTATATTGTAGAGAAATTCAATTTGGAATCATCAAGAATTTTACTGTAATATTGAATCACATGTTAACTCTTCTTCTAAATTTTCCATAAAACACCTCCCACTACCACACAACTAGTATCTCACATCACATCAAAAGGTTTTCCATAATCGTGGGATGCAATATTTGGAGAATTAGAGAATTTATCCTTAATATGGTACAATGAATCTATAAAATTTTCATCTGAGATACTGGGTGTGTCTTTGATTAGTAGTGAGCATAAGGGACTAGTTATTTTATAAAAATATTTGGTAAACCTTAGCTAAACACCCGAATTACCTATGAAACATCAATTTACATTAAAATTTCACAGATGGGTAGGATTTTAGATCACCACTATTTTTTCATCATCAACATTCACACCCCTCTTTTAAACATTTTTTTCCTAACACAATACCCTTACAGACCATGAACTAGCCCCTTTACCAATATATAAATAAGTTTTTTACTATATATTATTGTAATGAAACTTTTATATTCCCAAGATAGATCTAAAATTTTTATCAACCATTATAAAATCATTTTTGAATACCGAAATAATTATTTATATCATATATGATAATATATCCATCATATACCTCTAAAAAGTGGCCATATAACAACAAAAATCAATGGTAATTCACTTTTAGGAAAAAAATTTAAATTGGAACATGAAAGTTGTTTTTTCCTGTTCATTGTGGGCTATAAAAATAATTTTGTAACCAAAAAAATCCATCAAGAAAAAAATTAAAACTCATTGACAATGATCCTCCAATAATTTGATCACAAAATTACATTGGGAAATGTTCTTTACACAAAAAGGAATTATGTTTTTTATAATCAAAAAAGAATATACGCATATTAACTATCGTAGTTTTAATTTGTTCTATATTTTTATTAGTTATAACAGTCACTCGACATTTCGAAGGGATCACCTAGATTGGGTTAACACATGGGATGTCTGAAATGAAAAATATTATTATGGCATCAACGTGTCTTATTAATTCACCCATAACAACATCATTCATATTGATTTTGAGAGTAATTATCTCATCAAATCATTATTTTTGGTTGGGATCTATAAGAATTCTAAAAAAATAAAATGGAATTATACATTTAATATCATCTATGACCCACTCAAAAATTGATCTAGGCATAGTTAAGATATTAAAAAAATTTCCCCCTTGATACTTTTCTATCTTAGAATATATTATAATATGTAATGAAAAATTGTTACCTAGAAATGAAATTTTTACGTGATTTAGAAGCAGATTGAGATCCATCATGAGTTATTTTTTACTATATCAAAGGGACTAGTGATGGGTAGGTCTAAGGTACTCAAGCTATATGTTCAATTCCTCCTTTTTATCCTATGCTAAAAAAATCAATTTACCATTAGATACAAAAAAAGACACACATATTATGGATTAGAAGGTCCTTCAAAGGATAATAGAAACTCTTTATTCACACTCTATTCCCAACATAAGAAAACCATTCGACATATATAACATACATATTCCATCATGAAAATCATTAACTCTGTCAATTGTGTGAGTAATGTAATCATTTAAAAAGAATAATTTTATTTTTTTGTGATGTTTCACTCCTAATTTCAGGTTTCGAAATAATAAAAAAGGGATCAAATTTACACTCACACCATGAAAAACTACTTTTAAACAAGCTAATATCTCTTAATGTATAAGGGATGATAAAGACACCAAAATATTGATGTTTAATTTTGAGATCCATTTTTTCCTTGTAAGTCTTTTAAATATTTCTATATATATTTCTTGAGCTAGGTAATGAGATGATGTGCAATTATGATGCTCGGTGTACCCAGAATTAATTATATAAAATTATTAAATATATTTTATATTTGGCACACGTAACTCCATAAAAAATATGATAACACTAAAATGATAGATCAGATTAGAAATATGAGAGAACATTTGAGTAAAAAACATGGTGTTTACCCTATGTGTCACATAAAATTAGTGGGTATGGGACCTTCATACCCCTTACCCATTAGTGGTACATTCAGTGAGTTAATTAATTCTTAAATTAATTAATTAATTCACATTGACCAAAATGATGTGTTTGAAAATATATTTTTTATGGATAATTTTCCATAGTTGTCACATAATTATGGAAGTTACCCATGACACTCCCCCCACCTCTATTGTTCATTCCCAATTAAATGACAAATAATCTCTGTATCAGATCAAATGAAGACATAGTGAACACAGTCACATCTGTAAAATATTTAGTGGATGCGATATTTATCAATGAATGGTCCATAATCTAGTTATGTCTCATCAATTTTTTATTGATGTCGTTTTTATGAAATGACAGAGTAGATCAATCATTGTTCATCGATTTATTCCCTTGTCCAACATTTTCATGATCCTGAGTACTGAAATCTAAGTTTAACTATATTTATTATCTAATACTAGAATCTTAGTTTTTTTGGAATAGAATACTTTTCTAATAATTCCTAAACATGTTTTGGTGCCTTTTTACCTAATCATCTTAATGTTATACACTTGTTGGATCCCTATTGTCATTGGTTGACTTTTTTAGGAGGTACTGATCTCGATTGGACCCCAAGATTCATGGTGGATCAACAGAATAAAAATAGATCATTGAGAAAGGAATGCATTTGGGCTTTTTTGCGAAGTAAGGATGATCGATTTGGTGTTTATATATCATGAATCTAATTATAGAATCCATTACTTCATGAAAAATGAACAGTAATACCCTATCGATGAATGGTTGCTATATTTCGGAAAGTGGCGGACCGAAATCATGATTTTCATCTATATCCATGAGTTTTAGATGAAATTAGTGCCAGATCTTAAGCATCATGGTTTTAGTTTAGGAAAAAATATTAGATATGAAATTATGGAGAAAAATTTTACTACACGCCATGTAGTAGGATGTGCACATGGAATATTTCCCCCTTAGCAGTGGAAGTTTGGGTTTGGAGAATGTTAAGGATGACTCTACGTGTGGGTACCCTCACACACCATGTACCCCCTCCCCATTTGGAAAATCCAGTTGATGTGTCACATAGATAGGAACATATGTTGGAGTACATAGGGTCCAGTACACACCTATGTACTCTGGTACACCGACATGATGAGCATAACACGACCTCATTTTCAGAATGCATGGATATTATATGTATTCAACCTACACAGTGTATACTACTACATGAGAAGTTTTCATGTTTCTTCCAACGACACATCTAGTCTGTGAAGCAGGACAACAAACATGTGGGGCCCCTAACACATCGTGTACCCCTTTATCCCCTTTCATAAAACATCAAACATATGTATCTACTTTGTATGAAATAATATTTTATACTATGAGTAGCCTATACTGAGTGTTTTTAATATAGATCACATTGACTCCATCTTTTTTATTTTAGAGATACAATGTGGAAGGTTCTAGGAACGACTCTTACTAAGGAAATTCTCAATGATGGAAGTGATTCAGCTATATCACCAAAGACTAGATAGCCGGTCCATGATGTATTCTGATTAGTATCCTCCAGCTTGCCTGTGAAGTGGTTCCATGAAATATTCTAAGTGGTACCCTCTTGCTGGGATTTTCATTGGGTCCTTGACGTATTTTGGGTGGTACCCTCGAGCTCGGTTGGGCAGTGGGTCCTCAACGTCTTCCAAGTGGAGCTCTCCAACTAGGTTAGGTTGTGGGTACTTGACATCTTCTGAGTGGTACCCTCTATTAAATCTGGTCAATGGGTCATTGATGAAATTAGAGTGGCACCCTCTTTTTCTACTATTACATGGATCCTTGACATCGAGTATGTGGCCCCTCGACTGTGAGGTACAGTGATGAAGCATGGTTAGACTTTTACGGTGACTTCGGGGAAGATATATGGGATTCTAGGCATCAATGATGGACTTTTGAACCTATTATATTGTCATATTCTTAGGTTGATATGTGATATGGATATCCTCTTACTCTCTTGGTTTTTGTTTCTTTGATTACGCATATATATATATATATATATACCATTCTTCCGTACCCACACCTTGGATTTTTACACTCTCTTTCTTGGAGAGGCAAAGATGTGCGATGTATACTCTGTGTTTTAGGTTTCTGTATTCTCTTGCATAGATGAGTCTACTATACAGATATAGGTGAGGAAGACTCTACAGGTAGTTCATCTCACCGTATTTATACCCTTGTTCTTGGTTGATCTTGCATTCACTCCTTGTTGTGTTGTGTTTTACTTTTTCTTTATATGTTGTGTTATCTACTATCTTTCTATTATATTGTACTCTTGCTTCTCACCCTTCATATTTTAAGGAATATTACTGGGTATCATTATACTGACACCTTCATGGGATTTCCCTCCATGTATCATGTCTTATATATAAGACAATAGGTTGATCGTGACTTCATAGAAGCATAGGGTTACTGGCTGCTTGGACCGCATACAATGGCCATAGCTTGGGATTTAGGAGTTGGGATTTATTTCATCTATTTAGTTTCATGTTTTAAAATTTTCAGACATGCTTCTAGTTGGACATTTATTTTTCCCCTTTACATTAGGTTTGTACTACAATACTTTTCTATTAACTAGAGCTTCATGAATTCTTGGTTTATATTATAGAAATATAGTATCATTTATTATTTCCCCTTGAACTTTTTCATCGAGACGGTTGTGTGTGTTTGTATAGGTTCTTAGGAAAAGGATTCCTTTAGTTATTTTTTCCTTTAGTTCATGTCACTATCCATCTTCTCTGAAGGTTGGTTGGGGTAGTTCATGATCGAGCCCCATATTGGTTCAGGTCATGATAGAATAGTATTAGAGCCAGGTTCAATCCAGGGTATGTTGTTCAGATGTGTCTCCATAAATGGATTTTAATGGGTTTAGGAAACAGTGTAAATGTGTCTCAAGTGTGTCTCTATAGAAAGGGAATCCAATTATGGTGCGGCAGTTGATATATTCATTCATCAGAACCTTGATTACATACTTTTCAAATCTGCATGTTGAGACATTTTTTATAGGGATTAATGGTACATGCATCATATTGTATTGAGTCTTTGACTATCTTTCATGATTTATATCCCCATTATTGTTGATATATATATATATGTCCTCATCTCAATGCGATACTCCTTGATAGAATTCATGATTCCTCTTCAGTGACATCCAAAAAGGACACCATCTCTGGTTCATGAAAATGATCCTTTGAGTGACAAGGTCTCAGTGAAGGGTCCATCCCACGATCCACTTCCACCAGGTGAAAAAGTATAATCACATACTCCTATGAAGAAGTAGATCAATCTAGTAAATCAGGTTGAGTACACAAGTAAGATTATCATGTTTCCCAAGTTCCATTGCCAGAGTTCACTGAGGTTTCACAATGAACTAGATACTCAAGTAGTATAATATTTTATAGAGTTGATAGTTTGTATGTTTATACTTTTTCATAAATCGATAGATTAAAAGATGGTAATGGAATTCCGTCTCTTCCATGGAGCCACTGTGAACTACTGGATCCCTATTACGCAGATGCATGATGAGTCAGCAATCTCATGGTCTAACTTCCTGAAGTTGTTCTGTGAGGAGTACTACCGATCCTTCTTAGGATCAGACTGGATCCAGGAAATTTGGGAGCAACAGTATGGCGGAATGACGGTGTCTGAGTATGCAATAAGGATCACAAAACATACATTTTACTCTATTGAAATGATATGGGATAGCTAATTCTGATCATGAATGTTTGAACATGGATTTTGTGGGGAGATCCGAGCAAGCATTATACCCTGTGAGTCCGTACATATGTTGGTGTGCAGAATCAAGCTTGTAACAGAGTGCTTTCTGTCAGAGGGATTCTAGATAGCTGGATATGTTAGTGGGTTCCATATAGCTTTGTTATCATTAGTAGTTAGCATTTGTTAGGCACCAGGACTCAACACAAAAGACGCTTCCATGAATAGTCATAGGAACAACGTTAGAGGCAATTCATTGTTCTAGGGTATCCCAAAAAGTGGTGGTGTGTTACGTGTGATAAGAAAGGTCACATGACATGATACTACCCAGTAAAACATGTTCAAAAAAACATGAATATGGCTATATAACATCAATGGTAAGGGTATTGCAGTGATTGGGGATCTCCCAAGTGTGGGCATGGTGGTCCTCAGGGAGGTGGAGATGGATGAGGAATAGGAGGGGATTCGGGTGGTGGATCTCATTATGAGAACCTTCCACCACCCCCTACAAGTTGGACCACATCAGGCTCAGAGAGATAGTGGTCAATCCCATTGAAAGATTCCATATTTGGATGCCTATGATCTCACAATGCATGATATGATTATAATTTCTCTCATCGTCCTTTCTACCATATGCTATAGAAGTTTAAATGCACTATTTAGTATTACTCTATTCATTATTCTACTTGATAGAGGTTTAAACCATGTGACATTGGCAATCGATGGAACCCTATGTGGGTGTTGTTTAATGTAGCTTCAAACACATGTGGATGAGGGGTCATTCCCCCACAATGATGTGTTTTTGTGTCATGATTAAAATTATGAGGGTGAATTAATGCCTTCCAAAGTGTGTAGTATCAAGGTTTAGTTGCTGATAGAAGTCCTGTTGAGTCCATGTGTCAGCATTTGGGAAGCCCTTTATTCAGTGGTACCCTTGTGATCTTGACATCAGTTTTACATGTGAGATGCTCTAGGTGTACATGGCATAGTTTGGCATAGCTTTGGACTCATGAGGAAGAAGTACACTTTCTCAACTGATACATGTTTTTATGATGTGACCAAAACAATATGGGTGAGTTTGTTCCTCTCAAATTGGATAGTGTCGATGTGTGGTGATTGAGTTCCTTACACTTGTGTGTTCTGGGAAAGGATGTGTACAGGAGTGTCGGAGAAAGTTCAAGATTTTCTAGTTGAGCTCTACTGCTTGACCACTTTTTTCATGGTAGCTCTATTGTAGTGGGATCCTTTCCTATAAACGATTCATAGATACAAAGTTAGACCATGTGATGCTTATGTAGGATGGATTGGTTTCCTTCCATCCATACTAAGTTGGGATAATACTGGGGGTGTAGAGACGTTCATGGTTTGTGGTTACTCTTCTTCAAAGAGAGGAAATGGCATGTGGGTTATGACATATTCCTTTGGGGTCTAGACTCTCTTTGTTGGAGAGATCCACTCACATAACATGTTCGTGGGTTCCCTTGGGTGATTAACATCAACATTGATGCATTAGCAGATAGTTATTGCATACAAGTTGAGGTATTTGAGACCTCGTGAACTGAACGATGTGACTCACCTGCTGAAGATGGAATTGATAGTATTTTTTCTGAGGATATAGAGGTACTAACATCAAGGTTAGAACATTATGGTTCACTCAAACCACTAGATTCATAGGTATGTCTTCATGCAGAGAGACCTAAACCTGAGATAGTGAAGTTGGTCGAAGTTCTTGTTAGACTATGGATTCAACATAACATATACATTAAGGAATGAAAATGTTATATTAGATGTACTTAACAGAATATCCCAGTCTCCCATAGAATTGGAATCCTTGGTGTACTTAACTTCCCTATAGTTGACCCCAATAGAGAAGGATGGTAAAATGTTTCTTCATTTGATGGGGTTGACAATTTTTCTTTTCAATCATGTGATAGAGTCCAAGCTAGGAGACATCATTTGCGAGGTTTTACATGATCTAATATCTATATGAAACACATCAAATGTATATTCTGAAGGATGGAATCATGGAATCTTTTTCCAAGGGTAGACAGTGGTTCCATTCATGTTGTGGGAGGAGGTGATTTGAGAGTTCCAAAATTCCCACCTACCAGTGCATCATAGTTTTTAGAAGATGTACATATATCAATTACACAGGATTTGGTTATATGACTTGAGACTATGTGTAGATAATTCCATCTCTCAGTGCCTCACTTGTTAGCAGGTGATGGCTGAGCACCTTGTTCCAGAAGGTGTGTTGCAACCTATTGAGATATTTGACTAGAAGTGGGATTATATGTCCATGTACTTCATCAAATGTCATCTATAAACACTAAATTTGTATTTCTCCATCTTGGTGAGAGTTTATCAACCCAAAAAGTCAGTGCACTTCCATGCTATTAGGTAGCAGAGTCTAAATGAGTGTTTGGTTCAGCTTTTTGTACGAGAGATCCTTCACCTTCATGGGGTATCCTTAATGATTGTATTTGATCATGACATGTGGTATATGTAAATAGTATGGAAAAGACTGTATGAGGCATTCAGGACCCAATTGAGAATGAGTAAAACCATTCACCTCCAGAACAATAGGTATTCCATGTTCACTATCTAGGAGTTGGAGGATATGTTGAGGGAGTGTCAGTTATTCTTCATCCAGAACAGGGAGAATCACTATCCTTAGACATATTTTTCATAAAAAAACATCTACCACTCTACCATCAGAATGAAACCTTTTGAAGCCCTGTATGAAAGACCCTACATGCCACCCTTGTGCTAGACAACAATCGGTTAGTCCACATTTGTGGTCCCAGGGATAATACTGTTGTCAATAGAGATTGTACTGGCCATCAATTATTGGACGAGGATGAACCATTGAAGAATAAATATCTTACACAGATCACCATTATAGATTTATGGAGTTCATGGAAGGGGATGACATTTTCTTATGTGCTTCCTCAAGATGCGGATTTTAGAGGATCGGCGGGGAAGAAAACTATACTCAAGGTTCATATAGTCATTAAAGATCATGCATATGGTGGAAAGGATGTCTACCACCTCCCCTTATCCCCATAGCTAGAGCGGTTGTATAATTTATTCCATGTGTCCTGATTGAGAAGATACATGAATTACTCCCACAAGTCATCAAAAGTGGAGAGATATATATCAAGAATGAAGCCACATTTTTAGAGCACTTAGTGCTAATCGAGGATTAGTAGGAGAATAATTTTTGTGGATGAACCATCCCCTTAGTTTTCATTTTGTGGTAGTATAAAAAATGTCCAGGAGATTACCTGGGTGTGGGAGATTCATGTTCAGGCAATGTATCCCATGCTGTTTTCTTAATTTTTTTAAGGAAAAAAATATTGAAGGAGGGAATAATTTAGAGAATCGGAATTTCCATGTAATACTTTAAAATATTTCTATATATATTAAAAGATCTAGGTGCTAAGACAACATATTATTCCAAACCCGGTGTGTCTTGAATTAATTTTATATAAATATTAAATATATTTTATAACGCACTCGAACATCTACTTTAAGAAACAACATAATTCTAAAACGATTGATCAGATCTGAAATTTGAGACCACGATTAAGTCTAGAATACTATGTTTACCCTAGGTGTGACATGAAATTCGTCGGTGTGAGATGTTTGGACCCATAACTCATTGGAAGTACTGTTAGTGAGTTAATTAATTATTAAATTAACTAATTAAATTAATTTTACCTAAAGTATGTGTTTAAAAATATAATTTTTTGGATAATTTTATAGGGTTGGCTAACAATTCTGGAATTTTCCCAAGGTTCTCTCCTCCCACCACTATTGGAAGATCTCGATCGAATGACAATGAATCTCTGGATCAAATCAAATCGAGATGTCGGGACAACAATGACATCTCTTGAATTTTTGATAGACATGATAATCATCAATGAACTATCCAAAATCAATTTAAGACTTTTAAATTAGTGTTTTATATACTTTTTATTAAATAGTTTTTTATACCGATCATTGTTCTTTGATCTTCACCCTAGCATAATCTTTTCATGCGCTTGAGTGTTGAAATCTATGTTTAATTATTTTGTTATCTTATCATGGGATCCTTATTATTAAATGTTGGTTAGGAAATCTCATCCAATGATGTTTAAACATTTTTTGTGGTTATTTTCTCCCCATTCCATTTCGTTTTCTTCACTGGTTGGATCCCTACATCCCTGGTTTGACATTGCTGGGAGGTACTGAGCATGATTGTACCCCAAGATTCATGGTCGATTGAAAACACCAAAATTGATCAAGTATAATGGCATATATCTAAGATCATTTAGAGTAAAAGATGATTTATTTGTTTTTTAGAGATCAATAAAATGATTCTAAGAGTCATGGAGGCATGTAGATTGAACCATGAAATCATCCCGATGAATGAAATCCATTTTTCAGCGTGCAACTACCCAAAATCGTGTTTTTAGCTTGATCTTGTAGGATGGAAATATGAATATAGATGCTAAATTACATGAGGGGTGGTGAATTTAATGTTTAAAAACCTTGGTTTTTAACATTAAGAGAGACTATGTTAAACAAAATTATACAATGTAAATTATCATGTACTCTTAGTTCTAAAAACATGCTAGGTTCTGGAAATATGATTCCCAATATGAAATTTAATAACAGTTTACAAGGAAATGATTCTACATTAAAGTGTATTAAATCTTACTAATCAGAGTATTCAAAATAAAAAGTTAGTGTAAGAAGGTTATAATTTTGTCCTTTATCCAAACACATCGCAATATAAACTTGAAAAAAAACAAGCAAAAAGTATGAAATAATTTAACCCAAAGATAAGGGTATCCAATAACCTTTGATAAATCTCCCTTGATTTATACATTCAAGAAATTATATCATACCCACACTAGAGTAATCCCTCGATAGGAATTTCAGAATCTATCTTTCAATCCTTGCAAGCCCTCAAACTTTAAGGTAGTCGTTACCCCTATCTTCCTATCCACAGAATTCCATAAACTATAAGGTTTTCATCACTTCTATCTTCATATCCCCATAAGTACTTGATTATACACAAAAACAATCGGAGTCACACAAAGCAAGCTGAACAATATGTTCACTACAGACAAGCCATGAGAGTCTCTCCCTCACTAAAATTACTTCAGCATCATGTAATCTCTAGTGATCAATGTTGTCTAAATTTTTATTGTGCTCGTTCAAATGAGGTCCTATTTATAGGCATTTCTCTAAGGGTCGACTCCCTCATCCAATGGTAATATTTGTCCTCGAATCTTGGAGGGACCTATACACATGTCACTCATACAACAGTTAGTTTGAAATAGAATGTTCGACATCATTTTATAATTATAACAAGTTTATGTAAAATAATGTTGCTTAACCAAATCCAATTTCTCAGAGTCTATGGAAAATAAAATTTAGAGTCTATGAAAACAAACACATGGAGAATATAAATCTTGGATGTTTGGATTTAGTCTTCCAAAGGATTCAGAACCTGAATTCTATAGTTTTTGGAATATTACTTCTAATGAATTAAAAATCTAAATTCATAGGAATTTGGAGTCAAAATTATGAGGAATTCGAGGTTTAAATTATGAGGAATTCAGAGATTAAATGATAAGGAATTAAGTATACGAATTTTAGAGATATCAGAATATGAGTTTAATAGAATTAGGGGTCTCAATTTCAGATAATTTGGAATCAGAATTTCTGTGAATTCTGAAACAGAATTTCTTAGAATTAAGACTCAGAATTTTGGAGAATTCGGAATTTAAATTCCAAAGAATTTTGAATCTGAATTTAAGAGAATAAGAATCTGAATTTCAGATAATATTGAATCTGAATTTCATAGAATTAAGAATCTTATTTTTAGTGAATTTAGAATCTGAATTTCAGATAATTCGGAATCTCAATTTCCGAGAATTCGAAATCTGAATTTCAGAGAATTTTGAATCATAATTTCAGAGAATATGCAATCTGAATTTCATAGAATTCTGAATCGAAAATTCAGAGAATTCGGAATCTAAAAATAGAATACTCTATATCTAATGATTTATAATATTTAGAGGTTTTAGATATGAAATCAATTTGTAGTCTTTAATAATAAAATCAGTTTGGATAATAGAAACTATAAAAATAATGAAAACAACGGTAATGAAAAAAATTTCATTATGAAATGAGAATTTTCCTTAATAAGATAAATCTTAGAGGAAATAAAATTTTCCTTGATATTGAGTGTTTTTTATTTTCAAAACATAAAGGAATAGAAAATTCATAAGAAAACCTTATTGACTCAACTGATCAATGAGTTTCAGATGAGATTAATGCCTGATCAAAAGTGGAAAATCTTGAATCAAGGAGAAGGACCGGATATATACTTTTGTACAAAATAACAAAAAACACACCATGTAGTGGGACGAACATAATACATGTATCCCCCTTAGTGGTAGTGAATAATGTTTTGATAATTTTAAATATTACCTGATGTGTGGGTCCCCTCACATGCTTTGTAACCACTTTTGGTTAGACAATCCTTATGATGGGTCACATGGAAGGGAACCCATTTAGGAATACATGGGGTCCAGTACACCCTCTTGTACACCGGTACATTGATATGGAGTGCCGAACACGACCCGAGTCCCTTATTTCTAGGAAATGTTGTGTATTCCACCTACCCAATGAGTACTACTATATGGGATAGATTTGTGTGCTGGATGAGGACATCATCAGGCTGTAAATCAAGAGAAAACATTTTTTTGGGTCCCCTCCCATTCCATGTACACCATGAGTTCCTTTAAAGAAACATTAAATGCATGTATCTACTTCATTTGAACTCATATTTTAGCCTATGACTTGCCTATCATGGTTTTTTTTACACGTACAACGTTCTTATTTCCCTATTGGTAGATTTCAAGACACGATTTGGAATTTGTTGAGAAGGACACTTACTGAGGCGATGCTTGATGTTGATAGTGATTAGGAATGATCACCAGAGACTCCTTCAAAGTGGTACCCTCAAGAGAGACAAGGAATTTGGTCCTTAATGTCTTCCGAGCAGTACCCTCATACAATGTTGGGAAGTGGGTCCATAACATCTTTTAAGTGGTACCCTCCAGTCTGGTTGGGCATCGGGTCATTGGAGTCTTCAGAGTGGTACACTGTAGTAGGGCTGGACATTGGGTCATCAATATCATTGGAGTGGTACCCCCCAACTGTGTTGGGCAATGGGTCCTCAATATCTACCAAGTGGTACCCACACGATGGGTTGGGTAACTAGTCCTTGTAACCCACTACTGGGTTGGCCAGTGATTCCTTGACGTCTTTTGAGTGGTACCTTCTGGATACCCTAGGTAATGGGTCCTTGATATATTCCATGTTGTACCATTTAGTCGGGCTGGGAAGTGGGTCCTCTATAACATCTGAGTGGTTCCATCCAGCTCAACTGGGCAACGAGTCCTCAACGTCTTCCACATGTTACCCTCCAACTGGGCTACATAGTTGGTCCTCAATGTCTTCTGAGTGATACCCTCTTGATGGACTAGGTAGTGGGTTCTAAACATATTCTAAGTGGTATCCTTTTATAGGGCTGGGTAGTGGGTCCTCGACACCATCAATGTGGTACCATCCAACTGTATTAGCACATGCATTCTTGAAATTGAGTTTTAGACCCCTCAACTATGTGACACAATGATGAGGCGTGGTAAGACTTATATAGTTACTTATAGGAAAAGGCATGGGATGATGGGAATCGATGATGGACTTTTGCAACTATTGGAAACTCTTATTTTTTGTATAAGTTGTGAGATGATGATCCCCATGATCTCATAGATTGAGATTCATTTATTTAACAGACACACACACATAAATATATATATATATATATATATATATCCTTATTTGGTATCCAATCATTGGATTTGTACACACTCATTTTATGATAGGTCAAGACATGTAGGGTCTATCATGTGCTTTCTACGTCTAGATTATCATGGTTAGATGAGTCTACTCTCTGGCTATAGGTTGTGATGACTCATTTAGTAGTTCATACACATCATGTTTAACCTCTTTTGAATGGATGAACATACTTTTCAATCTTTTTTGAGTTGAGATGTACTATTTTTTGTACTTTTTATTATCTATTATCTTTCTATTCTACTGTATCTCTTACTGATCCCTCTTTAGCTTTTGGGGTGTCCTACTAGGTATATTTATATTCACCCTTCATGGGATTTTCCCACACATATCATGTATTATGAAGGAAACAGATAGGCTGATCGTGACTTTGGAGGAGCTTAGGGATACTGGGTGTTTAGACTGTATACAATGAGCATTGCTTGGGATTCGAAAGATAATCTCTCCTTCAGTTGTTTACATTACAATTCTGTCATGTTGGGACATAATTATTCTTGGGAACGTATTTTTCTCATTTGCATTCTGTTTGAACTACAATAAATTATTCTTATATAGAGCTTCATGCATGTTTGGTTTAATTTACAACAATTTATATCATTTATTACTTCCCTCTGTACTTTTGAAACAAGATGACTACGCATGTTCATACATCTTCCTAGGAAAAGGCCTTCCTGAGTAAGTTTTGTCATAGGGGCTTGTCATCACCCCTTTTCCTAAGCAGGCTAGATTAGGGTAGTTACAGCCCGAGCCCTATCTTTGGTCAGGTCATGTCATTTAAGAGGTATCATATTCTGAAGGAAAACACTACACTCTTTAGTTACATTATAGGTAGAAAATTCATCCATTTTACAGGACTATTTTTTTAATGATGTAACAAATCATGGGATTTTACAAAAATCTCAAGTAATGGAATATTGATTTGGATTTTCATAAAACTTCTTTGGAATTTGAGTGTTTCAGGTTACTAATTCATAATATTTGTTCTTTATATAAACAGTAAAATTTGGATTAAATTCTACATGATAGTTAGAATCCCCTCAATATACTCCTCAATAGTTTCTTCCTTTATTATCTTTGTTTTTCAGAATTTTTTTATTTATATTTTCAGATATAAAAACATGTTTTAATATAATATTAGTTATTCTATCCGTATTTCTATATATAAATAATTCTTGATTTTGGTTTTCAGTTTCATCCATATTTTTATTTGGAGTAGGTTGAGGGTCTATTTGAACGTCATGGTGGGTTTTTGAACCAATAATATTGAGTCTAGTAGTAATTGTTTGTTTCAATTTTCTCTTACACCTAATTATCTTTCAATTTAAAAAAATATAGTTTATAAGGTGTTAATTTAATTATTTTAATGAAATAATTATTGATTCTAAATCAATATTAATATATCCCTCATGACAATCCAATCAATTTATTATTTCATTGGTTAAAAACTATGATTTTTTTGGGAATTCGAAGAATAGTCTATTAAGTGTTTTTGAAATGATCGCATTGAATATTTTTCAAAGACAAGGAGAAAAACAAGTATAAACACTCCTTGGTGTTTTTGTGAAATTTTCGGATGGTTTATATATCCTTTATTATAATTATTAGAGAATGGGTGATTCATAAGCTGTATCTTGGGTACATACTTGGTGAAAATGATTTTTTAGGGATTCACCACTATATAAATGTTAGGAAAACATGAATTGAATGAAAAAACATACGATAGTGGTGGCACAATGTCTTATGTGACGTTGGATGATTTTCATTGTAAAAATGATCGTTTTAAATTTTATAATGTATAACTAAATTATTTTATTTCCTATTTATGGTGCTTATCCATGCATATTTATTTTATGATTTACTTCCATGACTATTGAAAATTTTCTTTAACTCTTTAATTATTTTAGGAGAAATATCCCCTCCCAAGGAGAGATTGTTGGTATGGGGTTAGAGTATTGTAAATCATGATCATAAGAAAATTTCATTTTGTTGGGTCATTTTTTTATTAGATTATTTTTTATGTTTGAAATATTAATGACACCGTAATATTAATTATTTGGGTAATTATGACATCAATTAAGCTTTTTTGAAATTACATTAAATTTTATTCTTATATATATTATTATATAACTATATTAATATTTTTTTCTAATGTGTATGTTTTAATTTTTTTAAAGAATATGTTCTTTTAATGGAATATTTTTTTAATGTCTTCCATTTTTTATAGGGTCATGTTTTTATAAGAAGTATTATATTTTTTGGGTTATTAATTATATAAATAAACTTCTAATATTGGTGTGAAGTCTTACATTTTTTAGAAAATAATTACAATTTTCATTAAATATATACAACTTTTTAAAGTCATAAGATGAATTTTAATGGAATTTTTTTTAAATGGGTATATTTTATCTCCTCCACTATTTTTCTATATATCAGTGAAGCACTCCTGGTAGATCTAAATCATTTCATACATTAAATTTCATCCAATTTTTTTCAAATTAAATTAAATTTTATTTATTTAAAAATTTTCTGATATAATTGTTGGATTTGTTATATGATATTGTGCTTGAGTTTTCACTTTTTGTTTTATTTAGGTCTTCAACCTAGGTCTGTTTCCCTTTGGTATTATATCCCAAAAACCATTGGTTAGTAATAATTTTGTGTATGGGATTCCTCCAATATATTTATGATTTATGTTTTCCTACATAATTTAACATTATTAGATTTATGGTTTCCCATGATTCCTTGTCTTATCTATATTCATTCCCCCACTTTTCTATTAAACAATATTATTGGTCGGGCCTCTATCCTTCCACATGCGAAACTAAATCTGTGTTTTCTTATGTCATCATTATTTCATAGAGACTCCACGATCCCCCTGGTACCCCACTCCATTTTTTTAATTTGTATTATTTTTTTGGAAAATGTAGAATTTACATGATTTATGGGGTGGTCACCTCCACAATTAGTGTGTTTGGGTTTTTATGAATGGAGTTGGAACATCATGAGCTATTTTTTGGTGAAAACCCACTCCCATATCAGTTTCCCAAAATGTATGGTATTTCAAATATAATATCGGATGGGAAATTACTCCTACAACCCATGTGTTTTAGGATGGAACCCAAGAATGGATTATGTGTTTTGCCTAGGAAACATATGGCTGGAGATAATTTAATATGAAAAGTTTTATCATAGGTATGGTGCATCCTAGGTGTGATGTACTATGGATTTTTACCCAAAATAATTTGATAATGATACAATTTTCTCATTTTATACATGTGAATCCATGATGCCTTGTGTTTAATTTCATCCAGATAAATTGTGGTTAGGTGTTGAGAATCAGTGATGCAAAAAGGTGGTTCAAGATGGTTGGATCTGATGTATTATTGTTGAATTGGAGGCATAATTGTCTGGTATTTGGTTTGAGGGGAGGATTGTTGGGTCCAACCTAATGACACATCTGTTTTTACAATGGAAGGTGGATCATATATAATCTTGGATTTAAAATTTTTCATATCACATATCGATATTTAGATGGAACCCCAATTGGTCTTATGCGTTGGGACTGGAAGACCTAGGGATGGAGGAAATAAATCCCAATGCTATTTATATCTTAGCATAGAAGAAAAATCAATGTATAGAATTTGATAAAAATGTTCATGGGTTTTAGTGTGGAGTTTCTATAAGATTCTATTATTTATTGGGATTCTTTGTTTTTCTATGATGATGATGAGAATAGAGTAGTTTGTACTCAATGATGACAGTCGACATCAATTTTGTGGATGATCCCATTCATCATAATGAAGGCGAGATCAAGCCATGGTAAGGGATACTTTTTATATTGTATACATTCATTAGTACTTCATGAGGCCTGGTCCCTTTTACCTTTCAATGAATCTTAGTTTTTTTACTTGTGTATGTTCATGGATTGTTTTATATTCATATCCCTTGTGTAATTTTCAATATAGGTCTAGGTCAGCCAAAACCCTACATTTAAATAGTTCCTCTGGTACCTTCTCCTTCTCCTACCTTTATTTATACTGTTTGAGGTCTTTTTACTCCTTATTTTTGATTTGTAAAACACAGTTCCCCTACCCCATTTAAAATGTAAAATGAATGAAGAATGTATTATCATGGTACTCAATTTTTAATTTCATTAATTATTTTTTAATCCTTTTGATACTGATGTTTTCAACATTTTGGTTATTTTTTTAATAGATCTTGATTTTCCGATTTTTTATGTTATGCTTCTTTTTTAGTTATCAGCTACTACAAATGGTTTACTATGGATTCGGTATATTGTTTTCTCGTTCATTGTAATTTTATTTTTTTAGAATTAGTTTCTATTCGTCTACTGGTGATAATTCAATTAAATATTTTGGTATCTAGGAAATGATGTATTTGTATAAATTCCCACATAATATATACCTTACCAAACTTCAAGGTTGTTCCTCTATAATTATACTCAATGTCTTGGGGTTACATTCCCTAATCTATGCTATCTAAATATAGTTTATTGGGTTCCTACTAAACTTACATTGATACCAGCTGTAGTGCCCCAACTCAAGAAATCTTAAGTTGGTGCCTATTTTATAACATAGACATTATTATAAAGAAATATACTAAAGGAATAATCAGTTTACCAGTATTTGTAAACCAAATTACATAAATGATACCCATATTACATTGAAAATTTAGAATATAATATATAAATACACAGCCTAAAACATAAGTATTTTTAGTGACTTTTTACTCGAATTTATTTTCATTCATTACAAAAGATCTTTTAAGACTAGAGTTTATATAATTAAGAAAAAATCATTCATAAACATTCAATATTACAAAGTATATAGGACTACACACCATTCACTTTTTATAAAACATAAACTATTAAAAGTAACATGGTTTTTTTCTCGACAGAAATCATTAAATAATTTCATCATATCATCTTCTTTGTCCTCACCAATCTTACGACCTATAAAAAAACATTTAAATACATGATATGAGAAAAAAAATCCCAATAAGGGAAAACAGGGGAAACAGTTTACATATGATCTTGAGAGATATAAATATGAACATGAAGACTTTTATAAAGTTCTGAGGAAGAAGAATATCATAACAATTAGAACATAGATCATAACTGGAAAATGTGGCAATACAAATTAATTTATACATTCATAAAATAAACAAAAAGGTTCATCCCCAATTTTTCATATCTTCATCTTCCATCCCCAAGGTGTCATAAAAATTATCATGGTTAATCTCTTAAAGTATTGTAAAAATACCAAGGTTATTGACCAAGGTCTCATAAAAAATGTCATATCTATAGATTAATTTCCTTACATAATGCATTATAGTGCTTCTCGGACAAACCATTGATATGTATTTAATTTCTCTTGAGACAAATATATCATATTGAAACATTTAATAAATAACCAAAATAGAATAAAATAAATAGGTTCATATCAAAATCATGACATTTTAAAATGTTCTTAAAACCATAATCTCTATGTCATTTATAACACACAGAAAGGGATTGAAGGGATTATGTAAGTCAATTCTAGAAAAAAAATATATAATTTCTATGTCTTGAAAAATGCACTTATAAATAAAATAGTTTTTAGTATTCATATAACTAAAATAAAATAATTTTTTTGGAAAAAAGTGATTGTTTTGAGACTAAAATTCCACAACATAACAGCTATGAAACTTGGTTTTAGAAAACATTAAAAGGAGAGAAGATATAGATTAACAATTCATAAATGATTAATAATAAAGTATAATTTATAATAAAATGTAAATTATAACAAGATATTTAAACATTAAATATATACCTCATAAAAGATAAATTGAAAGGAAAAGAGAAGTGGATAATTCCCTTACAGAAAATCGGTAATCTAATGGTGTCACATCAAAATTCAGAAGATGATATGATAAAAGAGAAAAATGAGATATTTACATTTGGACATAAAATTTACATCAATTAATATAAATCACAACATAACAAAACATAAAAAATGGAAATTAAAATACATAACATAAAACAAGCCTTTGACTAAAAGAGGAGGGAGAAATGTTCCCTTTCCTTGAAGAGTAACTTATAAAACTTTTTGATAGAGACATTGGGGGCTTGAGGACACCTGTGGAGGACTCCTTGGGTGGTAGAGCTTGAATAAAGTAATATAAAATGATTTTCTAATGAATGAAAATGAATTAATGGGTAGGTTTTCATAGTAAAACTGAGGATATTTTTTATTTATTTCTAATGACACCTCATTAGTGTTATTTTCAAAATTACGGGCTTGTCCATGGTATTTTCCCATGTTATTGGCCACTAGGGACACCTCATATCATATTTTAATCCATAATATTCGTTAAACATCTAATATTAATCATTAAATCATTATGACATAGTTATGTTGTTAATTAAACAAACTAAAAACCCAAAACATTATTTTATCTATTCATCGAAAATTCAACTGTTTCAGAAAAATCACAAAAAATCACTCTAATCATTTTTCATCATATAGAATTAAAAATTTAACACCATTTCATAAAAGATAATTTCATTTTAATTTAAATTAAATACAAAAAATAATAATACATAACTAATATTTTTTGAAGCATTTATTTACTTATACTTTGATATAATTATATCATATCTGCACTTTAGATGACTAAAACATATTTATACATCCATAGGAGAGGTCTCTATTCCATTGATCCAAATACCATTTATTTTAACACCCCAAGCTTCTACGGTATGCTTCTCTTTGAATAATGTGATAGCGTGTGTTGTACGCAACACCAAGTTCTAACACACCATAACCAATCATACAAGCCGTTATGAATAGTAATACCTACTTTTTGAAATTATATATATTTTATATTTCAAAATGGACTTCATTTTTGGATTTGGAATATCGAATTTATCCTAAGGTGAAATTTTGGTACATTTCGGATAACTTTCATATTTTGATGAATAGTGAAAATTACTAAATTTTAATTAAAAACAACTTTTTTAATCAAAATAATTAATAGGGATAAATTATGAATTTGAATGGTTTTAAAGTATATTTATAATATATTTTTACCATTTAATATAATTTTGGTCATTGGACATAATTTTACAATTAAACCGAACATAAACAAGTGTCAAACTTTTGATAGTTATTATCTCTTAAAAACACGCTTTTTGTTTTGACAGCGGGAATTAATTTTAAATTAATTTCTGCCACTTATGTGTTTTGAATTTAGAAAAATGGATTCCATATTTGGAATCAGGATGTTCAAATTTTGTAAATAGGTAACTTTTATTTTTAGACATTTTGAATAATTAATGCGGTAAATATTTTATTTACCATGGTTAAGGGTAAATCTGGTAAATAAGGGTTAAAAAATAATATTATAATAATACTAAATTACCCTAAAACGTGTCTTAAACCTATTGGTTGATACATGGTCGACCATGGGAATCTTTGGGTCGATTTTGGGACCCCATGGATCCACTTGTAAGTGATAATGACACTTTATTTTAATTAAGTTAAAATGAATAAAAAAATGAAACAAGCATATATCTTTTAGAAAAACAATTGTTACATAGGGTAATATATGTTGTATTTTAGATTATAAATATTAATTAGAAAGATAAAAAGATATCCTACATAATGATATTTTATTTATAATTTTTAGACATTAAATAAGTTATTTTATTTATGACACAATGATGATGCAGTAATTACTATAATAGTGAAAAATTAAAATAATTGATATTATGAATACCCAAATAAATATAATATGAAACTTTTAATGAATTAAACTAATTTTCTAGGATAATATGATATATTAGGATTGATTTAATTGACTTTGTTCCAAGTAATCAATCTGTTATGAGTTTCACAAAAATAAACTATTGAATAGTGTCAAAATTGATATAAAAGAGTTCTTAAAATAAATATTATATTATTAATTGATATTAAAATCCTAAAAATCAAAGGTTCGGCCAAGAGACTTATATAATGATAGGTTCATCATTAATGGACCACTTGGGGGTCTCTTGGATGTATATAGTAAGTTTATTAACCATATTATATAAAAATACAAAGAGACATTGTAAAAGTGAAACTAATTAACTTAGAGTTAATACTTAAAGATAAGGTTAATATAAGTACCCAAACCTGTCTAAATTCTATTGGTTGAGTGGTTTTCGACCTATCCCCACCTTAACCTTTGAATAATCAACTTTTGAGCCATTAGAAACCGAATAGGATTTTATTATAAATTAATAATTCTATCTTTTCCAAAGGTGCCCCTCACCCCTCTTATAAAAGGGCACTCCTCCTTATCATTTCTTCACACCTTCAAAGCCTTTTGGTTCGGCCAACCTCTGCCCAAATACTCTCCCAACATACATCACTACAACCTAGAGGCCTTAGTTTGATCAGAAAGCCAACCTAAGGATCCCTTTTGATCAAATTAAAAGGAAGAACCCGAAGAAGAGGTAATGTTTTCACCACCCCCTTTCAAGTTCCTTTCTTCTTCCACTTCTTCTTTCTTTGTTCATACCATTCTAAAATAATAAATCCAGTATCTTACATATACTGTGATGTTATTATAAATATGGTACAACCATATTCATTATTCTATCCACCCTTTGAATAACATGTCACCATACGTGCGTACGTACGGCTTACCGTCTCCACGTCGTGGTGTAATTGTTATTCAATATATTATTATTCGGATGGGTATAATAATGATGTGTAACTCATGTAAATAATAAATATAACATGTTAATGATTCTTTATATATGATATACCATCCATTTATATATTATTTTAATATCAAAAGAATGATATTGTCGCTCGTGCGTACGTACGGACAACCATCTCCACGAACGCGATGAGATTCATTCTCCATCGTATCCATTCAAGTATAATTATCATTTGATGATTTAAAAATGATTTTTAAGGACTTGATATCATTCTGGATATGAATAAGATACAACAAACATGGCTTATGTAACAAAACATATAAAAGAAAATGAGTAATTTAACACCCGAAACGACGATAATTCTAAGATATTATTAACAAATCAATGTTAAAAGATCATATATGATATCATATTAATATATATGATTCTTGTATAATTTAATAAAAATTATTTCACCATTATACAGGAGGTTAACCTACCCCAACCAAGGAAATGTACAAGGTAAGGGGTTTTCATCTCACTCTTTATTCCCGTGATATTCATGCCATATTTCCACCATCACATTTTGTGTGGTGTATGTACTGCCCATAAATATATTCTTTGTGTAATACACTCTAACTTATGTGTATTTAAATATTCATTGTATGATTCCTCTTTCATGGGTTGTATGTTTCATAAGTTACCAAATTGGTAAGGGTTATTTCACAATCTCTTCATTATCCGAGGTTGTTTATACGTAATAATCTACTGGGATCTCTTTATCATCCACATCCATGTTTCTTAATAATGTATTTGAAAACATTTTTACTATTTACAAGAATATGGGTTAAAGTCATTTATAACCTTATGTGTTTCGAAAGGAATCTTTTCGTCGTTTTCCAAACAAGTCACTTTTAACCTTTTCGACAAATTTAAGGTAATAATGTTTTTTGAACTTATACGGCGGGTGCGGCTATTTACCGCCGTAATAAAATCATCAAAGTATTCCTTACAAGCTTATAAGAATATTTTCAAATTGAATGTATTATTTTATAATTATGTTACTTTTAAAATGATTAAAAAAAAGAGATATTTCTCTAAAATAGTTTTGATTTCATCTATGTCAACATTCTTTGATGGCTTTTAAGCTTAATTGAAGTTGATTTATTATGATACAAAAAATCCATATTTTATTGAAGGTTTTGTGCTATTTTTGACTATGGATAAGTTATTCTTATGTCACTCATGGTTTTTGTTTATAGTATTGACATTTCATAAGTTATTTTTAATCCGAATGTTTATGTTATATTTCAACCTTTCATTCAGATGAATGTATTAGACAAGTATGTTCCGGGTTGGGGACTGGTAAAAGTAAGCCCTCCGGTTTGGTCTCCGGTTATTAGAGGAACTCTGGTTTGGTCTCCGGTTATTAAAGGTACTCCGGGTTGGTGTCCGGTTATTAGAGGCACTCTGGGTTGGTGTCCGGTTATTAGAGGCACTCCGGGTTGGGTTCCGGTTACAGTTAGCCCCAAGGTCTTGGGATGAGGCCCTGATAAAGAAATTAAAGTTCATCATTATGCATTCCAACATTATGAAAGTGGTTATTGATTTTTTCATGTGATTATTCGATTAGTAGATATCCATGTGAATAAGTAAATGGAATTATTTCATTTTATTTATGCCATACCATGTTGAAAGTTCATGTTTGAAAGGCTTTTGTTTTAGTTATACATTGCCTTAAATGTTTATTCTTATTTATGAAAGTTTCCGCTATATTGTTATCCTTACTGGGCATTTGAGCTCACCCCTTTTATATGTTTTATTTTTCCCAGGAAGTGAAGAAGTAAATTATGAATGACCTGCAGGGATATTATGTGGGGATATGAGTGTGGATTATGGAGAAATTATGTTGTTGTAGTAGTTTTTCATTTTATGATGTAATGTAAAACTTATGAATATATCTAGTGTTTCCAAGGCTACTAAACCAATCAGTCTTTCGAGATTTGGTCTTTCTTGTGATCATGCCAATGTTATGTAATAATGCACCGACTCTGGGTAACTAGGGTCGGGGCGTTACAGATGGTATCAGAGGAAGTTTAGTACAAACCTTGGAAGCTAGATTTAGATAAACTCTGATTAGAGCACGTAGACCTAAGATGAACTTTGAGGATTAGTATAGAAGAACTTCCTAGAATTTTGGTATTGTAGAGATTTTGTGAGTTTTCCGAGCAATACATCCCTGTCTGGATACAAGCAGGTAGAGGCGGCTCTGGCACAAATGTACCTAGGGGTAAAACCTGAAAACACCGCTTTGAGCTAGACTCGAACGGGAACTGGTGCACGACAACGGGCCTTACTGCACTCTTGGTTACGACACTCCCGAGGGATATGCTTAGGATAACTCTCATTTTTCTTTACAAATCATTTTGAAGGGATTATGAGTATATACTTCCTCAAAGAAAACATTCTTATGATTATGGATTATATCCATAAATAGTTCGATTTATGTTAAGTGTTTTATAGGTAGGGATTATGTATTTTGATTCATAAACTGATCTAGTTTATCCCATTGTTTAGAAATGGAGCCTAGTGGAAGAAATGGAAACCGTATTAATGCACGCACTCCATGTAGGGATTTCCCTCCTGCTCAAGATAATTATAGTGGAGCTGGTGATGCAACTGGAGCCGATCAGCTAATCCCCATACTGGGACAACTTACTCAGGTTATGAATAATAACCTTACCCATATAGAGCACCCTGATCCGCAGCATGGAGGATCAATGTTAGACCGATTAATGAGGTAACAACCACCAACGTTCAATGGGAGTGAAAATCCCTTAGTAGCCGAGCAGTGGATAAATTCCCTAGAGAAAATATTTCAGGCTTTGGGGAGCAATGAAAAGGAAAACGTTATCTTGGCAGTTTACCACCTCACTAGAGATGCTGATCAATGGTTGTCATTGATTCAAAACATGAAGGAAGATGATGAAGTATCAAATATGGAATGGAGGGAGTTCAAAGATCTGTTTTTAGAAAAATACTTTCCTCGCGACCATCGAGCAGATATGGAAAGGAAATTTCTATGTTTGAGACAGAAGGAGGATGAGAATGTCACAAAGTATGAGGCTAACTTTACAAGGTTAGCAAGGTATTCTGGTGATTATATACGCAACCCAAGAAGTATGATTGATCATTTATTTGATGGGTTAAAACCATTTCTCCGTCGAGAATTAGTCTCACAATCCTTTTCATCGTACGAAGACATTGTCTCATGTGCTATCAAGACCGAAAATGAATTCTCTAAGTCCTATGACATTAAAGCAAAGCAAGAGAAGAAGAGACCTGCTGATCAATATGGGAATGGAAATAAGGGGACGAAGGGAAAGGTTGAATATCCATCTTGTGGTAAATGCAGGAAGAAACATCCTGGTACTTGCTTGAAGGAAATGGGAGTCTGTTACAAGTGTGGTGAAAAAGGCCACAAGCTCGTGATTGCAAGGGGAAGAAGGAAGCTACCAACGTTCAGTGCTACAACTGCAGGGAGATGGGGCATTATGCAAATGCATGTCCTAAGCGTCAGGAGAACTTACCTCAGAAAAGGCCAAGGGATCAAGGCCAGGCTTATGCTATCACTACTGCTGAGGTAGAAGCTCCGAAAGATGCAGTGGCAGGTAATTTAATGGTTTCCTCAAGTTTAGAAAATGCATTATTTGATTCTGGATCATCGCATTGTTTCATATCTTCCCAGTTTTCTAGGAAAATTAGATATTTCCAATTTGATTTAATAAGGGAGTTGTCAGTTAAAACTCCTAAGGGAAGTATCATTGCAACAATGTTTTGTGAATCAGTCCCCATTAGAGCACATAAATGTTCGTTATCTGCTGATCTCATCGTCATACCTATGATTGAGTTTGATATAATCCTCAGTATGGATTGGCTTTAGGACTATGATGCGAAAATTTATTATAAGAAGAAAGAGGTTACGATTCTTGATGATAATGATAAGGAACACCTTATCTTTAGAGAATAATCGTCACCACCTAATTCTTATTTAGATCCACCCCCAATAGCTCAACTTAATTCAATTATTGGGGCGGAAGAGAATTAAATAACTGTCGGTGAGGAAAGGAATGTTCAAACAGTGGATGTACCTATTGTGAAAGAATTTGTAGATGTATTTCCGGAAGATTTGCCTGGACATCCTCCAGAACGAGAAGTTGAGTTTTCCATTGATTTGATTCCTGGATCAAGGCCTATATCGAAGACCCCTTATAGAATGGCCACTGTAGAATTAGTCGAACTAAAGAAACAACTAGAGGAATTGAGTAATAAGGGATTTACTCGCCCTAGTGTTTCTCCATGGGGAGCCCCTGTTCTTTTTGTTAAAAAGAAAGATGGATCTATGAGGTTATGTATAGACTAAAGCAAGAGCAATGCTATAACGATAAAGAACAAGTATCCCCTACCTCGTATTGATGATTTATTTGACCAACTGCATGGAGCATAATACTTTTCAAATATTGACCATCAATCTGGATACCATCAGTTGTGTGTGAAGAAGGAAGACATTCCGAAAACAGCATTTCGAACCAGGTACAGGCATTACGAGTTTACTGTAATGCCGTTTGGATCGACTAATGCTCCATCTGTATTCATGGATCTGATGAATAGATTTTTCAAGGAGTATCTCGATGAATTTGTGGTGGTATTTATTGATGATATCTTGGTATACTCTAAATCCTACGAAGATCATGAAAATCACTTGCGCATTATCTTGATGAATCTGAGGAGGCATGAATTATATGGGAAGTTTAGCAAGTGTGAATTCTAGCTTCAGGAGATTTCTTTTCTTGGCCATATTGTCTCTAAAGATGGAATCTCTGTTGATCCTTCTAAGACCAAGGCAGTCCAAGAATGGCCAGCACCTACGAGTATAACTGAGGTACGTAGTTTTATTGGTTTGACAGGTTATTATCGACGTTTCGTCCAGAATTTTGCCCGATTGGCTAACCCATTAAAGAAGCTCACACGTAAAGGGGTTAAATTTGTTTGGACAAAAGAGTGTGAAGAATGTTTCGAAGAACTGAAGATAAGATTAGTCAATGATCCTATATTGACTCTACCATCGGGGAATGATGGGTTCGTTATTTATAGTGATGCATCAAAGAAAGGACTTGGCTGTGTCCTTATGCAAAATGATAGAGTTATTGCCTATGCATCACGACAGTTGAAAATTCATGAACAAAACTATCCTACTCATGATCTTGAGTTAGCAGCTGTGATCTTTGCTTTGAAGATATGGAGGCACTACCTTTTTGGTGAAAAATGTGAGATTTCTACTGATCAAAAGAGTTTGAAGTATATTTTCTCACAAAAATAACTCAACATGAGGCAAAGGAGATGGCTTGAATTACTCAAGGATTATGATTGTACGATACACTACCACCCGGGGAAGGCAAACAAGGTGGAAGATGCTTTGAGTAGAAAAGACCATGGAGTTTTGAACAATATGAGAATTGAAAGGGATCCAATTTTCATGGATCTAGTGAAGATGGACATGGGAATAACCAAGGAAGGTGAAACATCAATGCTTTTTCAAATGGTTGCCAAACCATCTTTAATAGAAATGATTAAGAGTACTCAGACCGATGATGAAGAATTCCAAAAGAAGATTAAAGCTGTGAATGATGGGAGATTGAGAGACTTTGTGTATGAAGATGAAATTTTGAAATTCGGGAAGAGACTTTGTGTTCCCGATTTACCTGATCTAAAAAGGGAATTGCTGGATGATGCTCATAATTCCAATTTCTCTATACACCTTGGGAGCACTAAAATGTATAGAGATTTGAAGGAACATTTTTGGTGGGACAACATGAAGAGGGAGATTGCTGATTTTGTGTCAAGATGTATGGTTTGTCAACAAGTGAAAGCTAGAAGGCAACAGCCTGGAGGAGTCATGCAACCTCTTCCCATACCGGAGTGGAAATGGGACAATATTACGATGGACTTTGTCATGGGGCTACCAAAGACTCCTAGAAGGAACGATGCAATATGGGTTATTGTTGATCGTCTTACCAAGTCATCACATTTTCTTGCTATAAGAGAAGATATACCCCTGGAACGTCTAGCAAGACTATATATTAATGAAGTTGTGAGACATCATGGAGTACCCTTATCGATTGTTTCTGATCGTGATCCCCGTTTTACTTCAAGATTTTGGAAAAGTCTTCAGAAATCCCTGGATACTGAAATTCATTTGAGCAATGATTACCACCCTCAGACAGACGGACAATCAGAACGGACTATTCAGACCTTAGAAGACATGTTGAGATCTTGCTCACTTGATTTTCAGGGTATGTGGGATCAATATTTACCTCTGGTAGAATTTTCCTATAACAATAGCTTCCATTAGAGTATTCAGATGGCACCATATGAAGCGTTATACAGAAAGATATGTCGTACACCAACCTGTTGGGATGACGTCGGTGAAAGAAAACATGTAGGTCCAGAACTGGTGGAGGAAATGATGGAAAAAGTGAAAGTAATCCAAAATCACATCAAAGCAGCTCAAAGTAGGCAAAAGAGCTATGCAGATAATCGAAGGAAGGATTTGGAATTTCAAGTCGGTGATCATGTTTTCCTGAAGGTATCTCCATGGAAGGGAGTCATACGTTTTGGTAAGAAAGGTAAATTGAGTCCCAGGTACATCGGACCCTTCGAAATTCTAGAGCGAATTGGGGTTGTAGCTTACCATTTGGAAATGCCGCCAAGTCTCTCTAAAGTTCACGATGTGTTCCACGTATCTATGTTGAGGAAATTCATGCCTGGTCTAATGCATGTACTCACCTATGAGGAATTAGAACTGGAACCTGATCTGTCCTATTGCGAAGATCCCGTCAGGATTCTTGATACGAGAGAACAAGTACTGAGAAACCGGACGACGCGTCTAGTAAAAGTTTTGTGGAGAAACCATAAGATGGAAGAGGAAACGTGGGAACCCGAGGAACTTATGATGAAGAACCACCCGAGTCTTTTCATGTGATAAGTATTCTAGAAATTTAGAGGATGAAATTATTTGAAGGAGGGGAGAATGTAACACCCCAAGCTTCTACGGTACGCTTCTCTTTGAATAATGTGATAGCGTGTGTTGTACGCAACACCGAGTTCTAACACACCATAACCAATCGAACTAGCCATTATGAATAGTAATACCTACTTTTTGAAATTATATATATTTTATATTTCAAAATGGACTTCATTTTTGGATTCGGAATATCGAATTTATCCTAAGGTGAAATTTTGGTACATTTCGGATAACTTTCATATTTTGATGAATAGTGAAAATTACTAAATTTTAATTAAAAACAACTTTTTAATCAAAATAATTAATAGTGATAAATTATGAATTTGAGTGTTTTTAAAGTATATTTAGAATATATTTTTACCATTTAATATAATTTTGGTCATTGGACATAATTTTACAATTAAACCGAACATAAACAAGTGTCAAACTTTTGATAGTTATTATCTCTTAAAAACACGCTTTTTGTTTTGACAGCGGGAATTAATTTTAAATTAATTTATTCCAATTGTGTGTTTTGAATTTAGAAAAATGGATTCTATATTTGTAATCAGGATGTTCAAATTGTGTAAATAGGTAACTTTTATTTTTAGACATTTTGAATAATTACTGCGGTAAATATTTTATTTACCATGGTTAAGGGTTAATCCGGTAAATAAGGGATAAAAAATAATATTATAATAATACTAAATTGCCCTAAAACGTGTCTTAACCCTATTGGTTGATACATGGTCGACCATGGGCATCTTTGGGTCGATTTCGGGACCCCATGGATCTACTTGTAAGTGATAATGACACTTTATTTTAATTAAGTTAAAATGAATACAAAAATGACACAAGGATATATCTTTTAGAAAAACAATTGTTACATAGGGTTATATATGTTGGATTTTATATTATAAAAATTCATTAGAAAGATAAAACGATTTCCTACATAATGGTATTTTATTTATAATTTTTAGACATTATATAAGTTATTTTATTTATGACACAATAATGATGCAGTAATTACTATAATAGTGAAAAATTAAAATAATTGATATTATAAATACCCAAATAAATATAATATGAAACTTTGAATGAATTAAACTAATTTTCTAGGATAATAGGATATATTAGTATTGATTTAATTGACTTTTTTTGAAGTAATCAATCTGTTATGAGTTTCACAAAAATCAACTATTGAATAGTGTCAAAATTGACATAAAAGAGTTCTTAAAACAAATATTATATTATTAATTGATATTAAATTCCTAAAAATCTAAGGTTCGGCCAAGAGACTTATATCATGATAGTTTAATCATTAATGTACCACATGTGGGTCTCTTTGATGTATATTGTAAGTTTATTAACCATATTATATAAAAATACAAAGAGACATTGTAAAAGTGAAACTAATTAACTTAGAGTTAATACTTAAAGATAAGGTTAATATAAGTACCCAAACCTGTCTAAATTCTATTGGTTGAGTGGTTTTCGACCTATCCCCACCTTAACCTTTTAATAATCAACTTTTGAGCAATTAGAAACCGAATATAAATTTATTATAAATTAATATTTCTAGCTTTTCCAAAGGTGCCCCTCACCCCTCTTATAAAAGGGCACTCCTCCTTCTCATTTATTCACACCTTCAAAGCATTTTGGTTCAGCAAAAATCTGCACAAATACTCTCCCAACATCCCTCACTACAACCTAGAGGCCTTAGTTTGATCATAAAGCCAACCTAAGGAGGCCTTTTGATCAAATCAAAAGGAAGAACCCGAAGAAGAGGTAATGTTTTCACCACCCCTTTTCAAGTTCCTTTCTTCTTCCACTTCTTCTTTCTTTGTTCTCACCATTCTAAAATAATAACTCCAGTATCTTACATATATTGTGATGTTATTATAAATATTGTACAACCATATTCAGTATTCTATCCACCCTTTGAATAACATGACACCATACGTGCGTACGTACGGCTTACCGTCTCCACGTCGTGGTATAATTGTTATTCAATATATTATTATTTGGATGGGTATAATAATGATGTGTAACTCATGTAAATAATAAATATAACATGTTAATTATTCTGTATATATGATATACCATCCATTTATATATTATTTTAATATCAAAATATTGATATTGTCGCTCGTGCGTACGTACGGACTACTGTCTCCACGAACGCGATGAGATTCATTCTCCATCGTATCCATTCAAGTATAATTATCATTTGATGATTTAAAAATGATGTTTAAGGACTTGATATCATTCTGTATATGAATAAGATACAACAAAAATGGATTATGTAACAAAACGTATAAAAGAAAATGAGTAAGTTAACACCCGAAACGACGATAATTCTATGATATTATAAACAAATCAATGTTAAAAGATCATATATGATATCATATTAATATATATGATTCTTGTATAATTTAATAAAAATTATTTCACCATTATATAGGAGGTTAACCTACCCCAACCAAGGAAAAGTACATGGTAAGGGGTTTTCATCTCACTCTTTATTCCTGTGATATTCATGCCATATTGCTACCATCACCTTTTGTGTTGTGTATGTAATGACCATAAATATATTCTTTGTGTAATACACTATAATTTATGTGTATTTAAATATTAATTGTATGAGACCTCTTTCATGGGTTGTATGTTTCATAAGTTACCAAATTGGTAAGGGTTATTTCACAATCTCTTCATTATTCGAGGTTGTTTATACGTAATAATCTACTGAGATCACTTTATCATCCACATCCATGTTTCTTAATAATGTATTTCAAAACATTTTTACTATTTACAAGAATATGGGTTAAAGTCATTTATACCCTTATGTGTTTCGAAAGGAATATTTCCGTCGTTTTCCAAACAAGGCACTTTTTACCTTTTCGACAAATTTAAGGTAATAATGTTTTTTTAACTTATACGGCGGGTGCGGCTTTTTACCGGCGTAATAAAATCATCAAAGTTTTCCTTACAAGCTTATAAGAATATTTTCATATTGAATGTATTATTTTATAATTATGATACTTTTAAAATGATTTAAAAAAAGAGATATTTCTCTAAAATAGTTTTTATTTCATCTATGTCAACATTCTTTGATGGCTTTTAAGCTTATTTGAAGTTGATTTATTATGATACAAAACATCCATATTTTATTGAAGGTTTTGTGCAATTTTTGACTATGGATAAGTTATTCTTATGTCACTCATGGTTTTTGTTTAGAGTATTGACATTTCATAAGTTATTTGTAATCCAAATGTTTATGTTATATTTCAACCTTTCATTCAGATGAATGTTTTAGACAAGTATGTTCCGGGTTGGGGACCGGTAAAAGTAAGCCCTCTGGTTTGGTCTCCGGTTATTAGAGGAACTCCGGTTTGGTCTCCGGTTATTAGAGGCACTCTGGGTTGGTGTCCGGTTATTAGAGGCACTCTGGGTTGGTGTCCGGTTATTAGAGGCACTCCGGGTTGGGTTCCGGTTACAGTTAGCCCCAAGGTCTTGGGAAGAGGCCTTGACAATGAAATTAAAGGTCATCATTATGCATTCCAACATTATGAAAGTGGTTATTGATTTTTGCATGTGATTATTCGATTAGTAGAATATCCATGTGAATAAGTAAATGGAATTATTTCATTTTATTTATGCCATACCATGTTGAAAGTTCATGTTTGAAAGGCTTTTGTTTTAGTTATACATTGCCTTAAATGTGTATTCTTATTTATGAAAGTTTCCGCTATACTGTTATCCTTACTGGGCATTTGAGCTCACCCATTTTCTATGTTTTATTTTTCCCAGGAAGTGAAGAAGTAAATTATGAATGACCTGCAGGGATATTATGTGGGGATATGAGTGTGGATTATGGAGAAATTATGTTGTTGTAGTAGTTTTTCATTTTATGATGTAATGTGAAACTTATGAATATATCTAGTGTTTCCAAGGCTACTAAACCAATCAGTCTTTCGAGATTTTATCTTTCTTGTGATCATGCCAATGTTGTGTAATAATGCACCGACTCTGGGTAACTAGGGTCAGGGCGTTACATTTATAAGATAAATTTACTATTCCAAAAGGTAATGTAACTATTCAACCAAAAAGTTATTTGTTCTAATTAAACCACATTTTTCACCCTGATTACAACCATGTATGTACCATTTTTTAAAATCATTTCATAGAAAAAGATAGTTAATAATAAGATTTTTTTACTATTAATCAAAAAACACTATTAATCAAATAATATTCATAAAATACACTATTCATAATGAACCATTCATCAAATACAATAAAAATAAATCTTATTATAAATATTCTAAAAATTCACCCAAAATTAATTTTTACACAATTCATAAAATGGAACTTTTTTCAAAATATCCAATTACTTAATTCCTTAAAAAATGAATTAACTCAAATATAACAAGTGATAGTAATCTGGAAAATTCATGGATAACATCAAAATTTTCATATAATATTTCTTTTAATATTTATATTTTCATATATTTGATTCTTTAATTAATAAATTAATCACTGCATGAACATTGTTTCATAAATAAATTTATTTATTTTATGTCTAAAAATTAAAAATAAAATACCATTATGTAGAAAATATTTATATCTTTGTAATGAATATTTATAGTGTAATATACTAATTATATAAACCCATATTAAAATTTTAATACTTATTAAAAACATGAGTGTGAGTGTATCTTTAAACTAGCATCCATTGGGAGCTTTGTCCATTTTATTAAACATTCTTCCTTGAGAAACAGTAAATTGGATTCCCTAGGAATACTTGTATATTTAATTAATTAATCTTCTATGATAATATTTAAAATTTTATCCATGGGTAGATCAGTTCTTTTAATTTAACAAGCTTCTATGAGAAGCTTTATAATAGTTTCCATGGGATGTTTTATACTTTTATTAAACTAGCTTCTATAAGAAGATTTATACCAGCTTCTAGGGAATGATTTATACATTTAATTATATAATCTTATATGATAATCTTTAAACTAGCTCATCTGTTTAAATTATGACATGTGTTAGGGTAAATTTTTAATTTTAGTTTTACCATTAATTACCGGATTTACACTTTACCACAGTAATTAAAAATAATTACTGAAGTTACTATTGAAAGTATACAAAAATAAAAGTTACCTATTTAAAAAAAATGAAACTAAGGATTAAAAATATGGAATCCATTTTCCCAAATTAGAAACATAGAATATTTAGTAATTAATTTTAAATTAAATCTCGTTATCAAGACAATGAAATAGGTTTTTATAAAAATAATAATAACCATCAAAAGAATGAGGTGCATTTATATCTAATTTTAATGTGAAATTAATTCCAATGACCAAAATTGTATTAAATGATAAAAATAAATTATATTTATACATTAAAACCATTAAATAATATAATTTAACTTTATATTTATCTTGATGTAAAAAAGATGTTTTCAATTAAATTATTGCATACTTTTACTATTCATCAAAACACGATAGTTATTAGAAAAATATCACGATTTATCCAAAATAAATTTTAATGTTACACTTTTAAGTAAGAAGTTTTTTTTGTCAAATTTAACTTTTAAAAGTAAAAAAAGACTAAATTTAAAAAGGGTTCACCAAAATTTTTTAGTAAAACTGCATTTTTAGATAAATACTTCTTTTGTCAGATAATTTGAATTTGTTCTTATATAATATATAGAAAGCATAAAAGAATAATTTAAAACACTAAATTGAATATATAACACATATTTTTCTATAAATAAAAATCTATAACAAGATATATGATTTTATGAACACAATTATTATTATTTTTAAATAAGTTCTCATAAAAACACATCCTTTATATACAATTGGTTTTTATGTCCCTTTAAAATAAAATTGGTAACCCATAAATCATTATTTTTATATTGGTCAAACATATTTTCATAATATCGTTGATACTATTCAATCATGTCATTCCAACAACTATGTTATAACGGTAACATTTAAAATTATAATATTCATTGGTTTGTTTACGTTCAATACAGTGTATCTTATATGCTATAGAATATAGTGTTTCATTATTAAAACTCAGGATGTTACATTCTACCACTTTTAATACATTTAATACTATAAATGTTAAAATTGGTCTCATGAACAATATTGAAAATCCAGATCAGAAAAAGTGTCAATAAAACTATCAATTTAAAAGAATGAAATTGAAGTACAAAAGTCATATAAGATAAAAAAACTATGGTTCCATATAAGAAAATACAGATATAGAAGAGAGAACGTACCATCAAGATTTGATGGAGGGTGATATAAAACATTATCATGATAAAGCTAATGATCCAAAAACCATATACTTGTTATGGTTTAAATGTTATTTGATTTCTTTGTAGGAAACGCAAAAAACTATTTTTGTTTTAAATCCTTTTAATAAAGTTGAGGAATTTATTTATGATAATGAAAAAGAATATAAGGAAACATACATAATTCTCAAGTAGATTTTACTCCTTTAATAAATATATATCAATAACTTATCTATTCTCTAAATGATGATTATTCGAGATGACCTAGTCACTATTGATGTGATAGAATCAACTTCTAGAGAATCATATAATCCAAAAAATATAAACTATATATTTCCAAATATTTAAACCTTAAAAAACCAAAATGGTTAGTAAAAGATCATGTAATCCCCAAAAAAAATAATCTTTTATAAAACTAATAAAACTCTTAATATCCAAAATTCAACAAACAATACCCAAAGTTTAGTAATGACAATGAAATAAACAATTTTCCATAATATTTTTCAAAATAACACAATATAAGGTTGAAACTTAATATCCATAAGTATTTGATCACATATACTTCTACGATAAATCATAACATTTATCTCTCAATAACATCGACTATACTTAATGTCTCATACTTAATTATAATTGACCTAATCACATATTGTCCATGTTAGGCTAATAATTTCTTAATTAAAATATATCTATAATTTAAGAATTCAAAATTTAATCCTCAAATAAATTCCATAGTATTATATTTAACATAATCATATAATGTCCCCAAAACAGTGAAAATCTTCTAAAACAATAGTTGTCACATAATCACAAAATCATTTTCCAATCCCACGAGTATCCATTTTATGAAATATATGTCTTCATAATCACATTATTATTTTTTTCATCTATATATTTAACTATGTATAATGAAGTAATACATACTAGTTACTTCAAATAGGTCAGTGGTAGGCAATAAAGGCATATCACCCTTTGGTACTGGTTACGATTCATGTAGCCTTATCCAACGCGACGGGTTGTCACATGGTCTGCGGGTTGTCTATTTTTCAGAAAATATCTAATTATTATAACTTTAAAAAAATATAATAACATCCTAAAAATAACCATATGATGTTTTAACCATAATTTTTATCTCATCCATTTCATTTGAAATTAAAAAAGTAATAACTAAGGACTACCAGAAATAAATAAATGTCTCTAAAAATACTGTAAATTACAATGAAATTTTGTTACATAATCTTCAAAAGGGTTTCTAGTGAAATAAAATTAGAATCAAACATAAACATAGAATTCCATAACAATATATTATAAACTTGAATGATGTAAATACCTAGATCTGATACCAACTACAATGACCTGACCATAAAAAACATATTCTATTATCTTTTGACTAGAATATATTTTCATTCATTCCAAATGATCATCTAGGTTTATAGTTTTATAGAATTAGGAAAAAATATTACATAAAATATAAATATTACCAAGTAGATAATTCTATACTCCATCACATGTTTTATAAATCAAAAAATATTGAAATGAATCATTTTTATTTTTCAATTCAAATATTCAAATACGTTTATCATAGTATCTTATTTTCCCTTACCAATCATTCCACATGTGAAAAAAATAAAGAACGTGGGATGAGAACAAAAAGATGAATAAGGGAAAACATGGGAAACAATTTATATATGATATTGAGAGATATAAATAAGACCATGAGGAATATCAAAAATGCAATAGGATGAAGAATATCAAAACAATAAGTACATAGATCATAACTTGAAAATGTGGCAACAACATTTAACATAGACATTCATAATCCTATCACCATGTTCCACACCATGTTGTAATATCACCAAGGTACATCCCTAGGGTGTCATAAAAATTTCAAATGTTATTCACCAAGGTATTGAAAAAATTACCATGGTTATTCACCATGGTATCATGAAAATTATCAAGGTTATTTACTAAGATATCGCAAAACATGTCATCTCAAGAGATAAATTTTTTACCCAATGAATTAGTTCTATATCATGACGCACACTTAAAATTTATTTAATCTAATTTTATCCACATAGATAAATATCAAACATTTCATATATAACCCAAAATGAATAATATAAATGGGGTTAGAATCTAGATCATGACGTTTTTAAAATTGCTTAAAAACATGATCATTATGTCATTTATAACCAAAGGAAAAGAAAAAGGGGTTTTATGTTTTCGAATTATAGAATAAAATATATTATTTTTATATCTTGATGAGTACAACTGGATATAAAATTGGTTTCATTACTTATATAAATAAAAGAATAGCTTTTTTGAGAAAATAAGAGAGAATTTGAGGTGAAATTTTTGATGCATAACAGCTATGCAACATGGTTTTAGAAAACATTAAAAGGGAGAGGAAAGGGGTCACCCATTCATAAATGACTCATAATATATTATAGTGATAGAATAAAAAATAAATAATCACATGATATATATTCTTTAATGAAATAACACATAAAAGATAACTTGAAAGGAAGAGAGAAATGGAAAATTCTCTTACAAAAAGTCAGTAGCCTAACGACGTCACTTAAAAATTCAAAAAAATGATTTTATGGGAGAGGAATAGGATATTATCATTTGGAAATAAAATAGACAGAAATAATGATATAGAATAAAATACCCGAACATAAAAATGAAAATTAAAATACAAAACAAAAAATAAGTCATTGACTAAAAGAAGATGGTGAAAAGTTCCCTTACCTTGAAGAGTAACTTCTAAAACACAATGATCGGGAACTTGGGGGATTGAAAAAACATTAGGAGGAGTCCATGGTAGTTTTAAGTAGCATAAAATCATGAAGAATGATTTATTAATGAATAGAAAATTATTAATGGAGTTGTATTTATAGAAAAACTGAGTTAATATTTTATTAATTTCAAAGGACACCTCATTATTTGTATTTGTAAAACCATGGGAGTGTCCCAATTATATGCCCATGGTATTGGCCACTTGGGACACCTAATATCATATTTTAATTCATAAGATTCAACCCGAATATTTTCATACACATTACATCATTATGACATAGTTATGATGTCATTAAACATACTGTAAACAGAAAATAGTATTTTTACTGTTCACAAAAAAATCAACTTTTTTCAGAAAAATCCCAAAATTCCACCGTAATTTTTTTTAACTTGTATAACTAAAAAGTAAACTCAATTTTTAAAAAATTATTTTCATTTAAATTAAATAAAATAAATAAAATACTAATATATAACTAATATTACTAAACCATTTTTTTACTAATACGATGATATAATTATATAACATTACCACTTAAGATAAATAAAACAAATTTATACATAATTAGGAGAGGTAACTATTCCATCGGTCAAATTTAAATTAGTAAGGGTAAAATTACTATTCCCATTGGTAATGTTATAATTCACCAAAAAAATTTGATCTTATTGAACTGAATTTTTCACCCAGATTATAACCTTGTATGTCTAATTACTTAATATCATTTCATTGAAAATTCTATTTAATAATATTTTTTATCAATATTATTAAAAACACCATTCAAAAAATAATATTCATAAAAATACACTATTTATAATATACTTTAACAAAATACTAAAAAAAATTAAACTTCTTAGAAAATGTCTAAATATTCCGGCAAGATTAATTTTGACATTATTCATAACATGATTTTTTTTCAGAATATCCAACTACATAATTCCTTCAAACAAAATGAATTAACTCAATGATGAAATTTCATAATCATTTAAAAAATATTTTGATAACTTCAAAATATTCATATTATATTTATTTTCCTCTTTATAATATCATTTATTTGAATCTTTTATTAATAAGGGAATCACTACATCATAATTAGGTCATAAATAATTTAATTAATTTAGTGTATAAAAATTATAAATAAAAAACTATGTTGTAGGAAATATTTTTAGATTTATAATTACTATTTATTTTTTATGATATCACTTTTATAAACCCATGTTAAAAATGTTATACTTATTAGAAACATGAGTGTGAGAGAAGCTTTAAACTATATTCCATGGGAATCATTGTCCTTATTTTTAAAAAAGCTTCCATCAGAAGAATTAAAATCGATTTCATTATAATATATGTAAATTTAATTAATGAAACATATTTTAAAATCTTTAAAATAAATTTAATGGGGGTGGTTAGTTCGTTTAATTTTACAATCTTCTATGAGAAGCTTTATAATAGCTTCAATGGGAAGTGTTATACTTTAATTAAACAAACGTCTATGAGAAGCATTATACAGGCTTCTATAAGAAGATTTATCAATTTAATTAAATAATATTCATGGGGAATATTTAAAATAACGCATCAAATAATATTATGATATGTGGTAGTGTAATTTTTTAATTATATTTTCACTTCTAATTACCCGATTTACCATTAACAATGGTAATTAAAAATAATCACTGAAGTTTCTATTCCAAATTTCTTAAAATAAAAGATACATATCAACAAAATCTGGACCTTATGATTCCAAATATGGAATCCATTATTCAATAATCAAAACAAAGATGTTTCATTAATTAAATTAAAAATAATTCCCATTATCAAAAACGATAAAAAAAGTTTTTTTAAATAGAAATAACTATCAAAAAATTGAGGAGTATTTATATCTAATTTTAATGTGACATTACATCCATTGACAACAAATGTATTAAATGATAAAAATTTATTCAATTTGTACATCAACAATATTCAATAATATAAATTATACATATAAATTATCTCATTGGAAAAACAGTTTTTCAATTAAAATTTAGCCGGTTTTACTATTCATCAAAACATGATAGTTTTCAGAAAAATATCAAAAATTCATACAATGTAAATTTTGATATCCCAATTATAAATAAGAAGTTATGGTTTTCCAATATAACATATAAAATTTAAAAAATACTAAATTTAAATATGGTTCTCCATCAAAATGTGGTAGAAGTGCAATTTTTAAAAAATTCTTCTTCTATCCAAAAAAATGGATTTTGTTCTTATATCATATGTATAAAACATATAAGATGAATTTAAAAAACTATATTAGATATATAACATATATATTCCAAAATACAAAAATCTAAAACTATTGATATGATTTTAAAAACAAAATTATTCTATTTTTATATAGATTTTCATAAAAAAAAACTTTTTTTATATTCAATTTGTTTATATTTCCATTTATAATAAAATTAGTTTCCAATGTATCATTATTTAAACATGTGTAAACCATATTTTCAAAATTCAATTGATATTATTCATTCCCACCATTCCAATGACTAGGTTATAACGATAACATTTTAATAATAAAAATTAGTTTTTTGTTTAAGATAAATATATTGTATCATGTTTGTTATTGGATAGAGTGATTCCTTATTAAAACATGGCATGTTACATAAAAAATGATACATAATAAAATTAATTGAGATGCAGTCTTCAAATCTCATTCAAATATTTCCACTTCATATCATGGGAAAAATAAAACTAGTGATCTAAAATTATCAGTAAGGGTAAGTATAATGACTAAAATATTGAATCAATGATAATAATCATCAAGTAAATGTAAATAATGGGTCAAAATACATTGTAAATATCTGGATAAGGCATAATCGATGTGGTATGGTAGATAACTGAAACACATTCCATTTAATCAATAATCTGAGAATGAAAAGCATCCATAGATAATGTCAATGAGAAATATCATGGATAATAATAAAATTGAATTATCAATAAATTAAATGCCTGATTATTGGATGTCATATTTACAAAAAACATGATACCCTTATCATCAAAATTTATTCTCAGGACAATTTAAACTACTCTAATTTTACTAATTGATTCGTCTCATGAGACTGCCAATTCATTGAAGGTATTACATTAACTACCCAAAACCATGTAGTGTATGTCCAATTACTTTCTCATATATCAAATAATTTACATAATTAATGAAAAATATGCCATATTATCAAATATAAATATTGAGGAAAAGATACAGATTTATCAATATTTCCCCAATTAATAAAATAACTATAAAAATGAACTCTGTATATAAAATGGTATATGGTTTTGGAAATTAAAAATATCAATTGCATGATAATAATGATATTTAAGATAAATTTAATAAAAATGGTCATAATGAAGTTATTTTTTCAAGAAAAAATCAACAATAAAAAAAAGTGGGATTAGAAAGATAACATTAAACACTTGGTAATGTTAAATTCAAAACACCTTAAATGAGATAATTCAGGGTGAAACTTAAAATACCATGAGTTAATAGTGATTTAATGATATTAAATTAAAAATTTCTTTAATATACATATCATTAATGTGAATTGGTGCATAATAATAAATAAGTCTCAATGAAATGTAAATTGAGATGAAATCCCTTACCACTTGTATACTTTTGAATTATAATCCCTATGAAATAAATAACATCAAATTAAACTATAAATAAAATTAAAATAATAATATCATGATATAAAATACAGTTGGAGCAATATATATACCCCACAAAAGAAATATGTTGTGAAAAAGTTGTATACCTCACAGAAGAAAAGGTGATACAAGAATCCCTTACCTTACACTTCCTTTTCTTAACACTCTTTAACATCATATGTGACAAATTAAAACATGTTATTAAATAAATAAAAAATATTTACAATATTTATGATATCATATATGTTCATTTTATAATATATTATTACACATTCATTAATAATGTTTCATTATTCTCATAATTTCATGTGTTAATTGCCTTCTTTTATTATGTTTTGACTTGTTATTTTTTCATATTCATTAGATCATAATTTCATCATGTATATAATGAAAAAATGGTTTCAATATCATATATATTCATCATATAAGTTTTATATTGTTTCTTATAAAATTTGGATATAGGAAATGAAATTCACCATTCCTGGAGATGGTAGGTTGTACGTACGCATGAAAAATGATTATATCTTCTTGTCATATTAGAAGAATGAAAATTAAATGATATATAAGTATATTTTAATTAAATTATCATATTAATTTCATATCTTTCAAAAATTATAAATCAAAAAATACTTAAAGAATTCCATGTAAATAATGAAAAAATCACATCGAAATGAGGAGGTGATAGTCCACACATCCAAAAACGATGTCATCATATTCCAAAAAATGGAAATAATAATGGTAGGTATTCCAATATAAAGAAGAATAATCTTATTTTGTGTGTGTACATGTGCTTAAATTTTCAAAAATTTGTAGATAATATCAGGATTTCTCTCTCCCCACATTCTAGCTAAAGGGTGAGGAGAAACACATTGAATTTAAAAACAATTGTTGGATAATAATGGGTGGCTATAGGCCCACAGATCAGTTGATTGAAAATGAAAAACCATTTGAATGTAGAAAAATTGGTGAGAAAAACTGAAGGGGGTATACAGCTAAAAAATAGTCAACTCATTTACATGAAACATAAGAACCCCATCATGGAGACCGATTTTGCACAACCTCTCGTCAAGGGAGCCACTATTATTATCAAAATTATCCCAATCAGGGCAAGATAGGACATGAAGTTGAAATGGATATGCCAACTTAACTTCTTTATAACCGCATCATGACCCAATGGAATCACCTCAACCCTATAAACATTCGACATCTAGGAATGGAATGAAACATTATGGATCCTAGTAGTATTGTGACATTTTTAGTAGTATAAATTCTCTCCTATCCATCTAAAAAAACTAGAAGGGGCCTTCAAACAGATAAGGGGTGTTAAATTGTTGATTATGGAAAAGGAGTTGATAAAGGTGATCATGAGTCAGTATGGATTGTTTAACTAGGCACCCCTTTTCCAATCGGGCTTCCATCACCAATGTGCCCACTCAAATTCCCAAGCATGCTTCCCTGGAAGGGGAAAGACATCCCTTAAAAAACATGGAAAAAACATCACTATATGAATGCTTTAGGACACCTCTAAACTCACTTTATATACCCATGTGGCATAATCTCCAACCTCAAGGATATCCTAATAAGGGATCATTCTATCATGAATCAATCGGGAAGGGAACTGTGAAGAAATATAGCAGTTTTCCAGGTCTCTCTATGACATAGGAAGTTGTTGATCCATTAATTAAAAGAAATGAATGTGTGAAGATTTAACTCCTTACTTAGATAACCCTTCATAATGGTAATCATGTCACTTTCTATGGTTGGATTTTTTGTGGAGTCATCCCGAATATTTGTGAAAAGGATAAATTCATCATACATCTACCTAAGGGGAGATATCCCTCCTATATGGTATATATCCCAAAGGTGGACCCATACTTCACCAAGATACATATATAATGAATTAGTACCTTGAATTCAATGGATAATAAGCTCTTTGAGATGTTACTACTAACTATGGGGAATGAATTGAGAAATGCAGGCTACCTCATAATGATGAATATCTTGTAGTAGGTTTGGGAATTCAGATCACCTTTTTCTACCTTCATATATTCTACATTCCTCTTGATAGAACATGGTTAAAAGGATTATTAGGGTTGAAGTATGTCCCAGAGGGATAAGTTTCTAAATTATTTTTATGTCAATGGACTTAGTGATCATAACTTGGTTTTTCTTAGGGACAAATGATGGCCCCTATAATATGTTTTTATTTTGTTTTATATTTCCCTAAAATTTTCCTAATTTTTATATATGGTAAAGCCTAGTGGGAATGGTCCGGATTTTTTTTAGGACATACACTAACGGGATTTTCATTTATAAAGAAAACACCATTTAGCCTCCTGGGGTAGACTCTGAAGGACGGTGTCGGAATGAGGCATTGGTGTCTGGATTCATTAAGAGATTGTTCATGGGATGCATAAAATTCATGCATGGGAACACTTGGTAGGTCAGACCCTATGGGGGATATTTACTTCTTGGAAATATGGGAACTCTTCTAACATTCCAACAAGTATAGTGTCCTCTATATGGTGTTCAATGAGTTTTTTTATTTCAATGATATAGAAAAAGGTTTAATGGATTGTTTGTTAGGGAATATTTATTTTTAGATTCATAACTAGTGCTGGATAAAGCATATATTTCTAAGTTTTCCCTCCCATGGTATCTCCTTTAATGTAGCTAAGAATCGCCCAATGTTTATTAATATTATTCTGGATAATGGTCAGTAAAATACCTTTGATTCAATTGAACTATCATTAGAACCTGATGTGTGTCTGTTTATATAAATTCCTTCAAGGGTGTTTTCAGTTAAATATTAAATTATAATATCTCACTCGATAGTGTAACGGGATGAAATGGGTGAAAACCTATAGGATGAAAGTATTCCTCCAAACTAATATTTCTTGTATGGAATATCAGGAAAAATTAATTCCACATGGATGAAAATGTTCAGTGTTCTGGAATCCGTCTTGCATTTAGATGATATTATTGTAGTATGTATGGTGATGAAATATTGAATCACCATTTTTTCACTGGACATTGGGAAATATGGATATGGATTAATCTAGAAATCTTCACTATTCAAGCTTTTTAGAACACCAATGAAGATATATTTCTTGTTTTCTAGATCTAGGGATGGGGAGATATGGCCTATGAGATTAAATTGATATTCATTTTCCTTTCCTCTAGTTTCTGGTGTCTCTGGATCACTTGGAAGAAATCCAATTTCGAGGGTATGTGTAATTCATGTTCATCCATCCCATTTTGGACAAAAATAATATTGTATATATTGTTTCAGAAAATGAATAATTTGGATGAATCTACGTCTCTTCAATCTGTCAACTTCACTAATACACACATATCTTGTTCCCCAAACCTTGTTTTTGGCCGATGGATTGTCATTTTCTCTTTAGAGATTGTATTGAAGCTAAATATTAATGGTTGGAGCACCGTGGGTTGATTCAGGAGGTGTCCCAGTGAAAAAGGGCCATGGATCAATTGTTATCTCATTCAATACCAACTTTGGATATGTTTACATGCTCGTGGATGAAGCTAATGTAGTAATTACTGGACATGAGATGTATAATAGTAAGAATATCATGCTTCTAGTGTAAGAGACTAACCATTTTCATATTTTCAACTCCCTATGTGTACATATTCCTATACCATGTTCTGTCACTTACAAGGTATGAAGGTGTAAGGGATTAGTGAATAAAGTCATGAGCATCTCCCATACTTGGTGTTAGGGAGATAAAGCGGATGATTATCTTGCATCTTAGTATCCTCCATCTGATTCAGTTTCCTTATTTTCTATTTTGGGGTCATTCTCATGGGTGGGATATATTTTTATCATAAACTATACCCTTGGTCCCCATTACTATTGGAATCTATGAATTTTTACCCCTTCACAACTCAGTTTTAATTGTTTGGGACATTTCATGTTCTATAAAAGATGAATTGTTTGTCCATGTCTAGCGAGCAGAGACTAGATTTTTCCAATGAATTGAATTTCAGTTTTTCAACCTAGTTATAATTATGTATTATTCAAATGGATAAATAAAGGTCATGTAAACTAGATCATTATTGTGTGGTATTTTATGGCCTTCCAGGTCAGCCCCTATACTGTTTTAGTTTAGGTTCTTACAGGTTAGACATTCTATTGTTATAGTTTAGGGTCTTCTATCTCAGCCCATTTGTTAATGTAGTTGAAGGAAATTTATCTAACATATTATATTAATTTTGTATAGGTTCTTCTATATCAGAACTTATATTACTATAGTTTTGGTTATTTTGGCTCAGACCTTCTATTATTGTAGTTTAGCATCTTCTGGATCAGACCTTCTATTGCTGTATTTTTGGGTATTCTAGATAAGTCCTTATATTTATATTATTAATGGTTTTATGTCTTGGACCATTTATTAATTAAGTTTATGTTCATTTAAATTATACCTTTTATTGATGTAGTTTAGGTTCTTTTGTATCATACCTTCTATTATTGTAGTTTAGGTTCTTCTATATCAGGCCTTCAATTTCTATAGTTTTAGGTCATATTTATTGGGAATTCTTTTGATATAGTTTATGGTATTTTGTAATACACATTATATTAATATAGTTTAGGGTCTTTGGGCTCAAACCTTCTATTGTATTAGTGTAGGATCTTCTATCTTGGACAATTCATTTGTAGTCATGGATGGTTGTTCATGATGTGTTCGATATCCCTTCATCTATGATGAGATAATGAAGAACAATTTTCAACAAAGGGTATTAATAGGTTCCATTAAAAATTAGAATACTGAATGATGAATGTTTATGTATGGTTATGGATCCTCGATATCTTGTATAAATCTTGATGGATGAGGTTCCAGGATGGTTCATGACACCCTATATCCATACCATAAAGGATGTTTGTGTATGGAAAAAATATTTGAGATGTTGAATGCATAAGGATTGTTGGAATATTGGTTGTTTAAATCATGTGTCCAGAAGCATGAATCAATGGATTATAGAAATTGGAATCCATACCAGGGATGAACCAAAACACCGTATCTTGCTGAGTTTCTCCACGGTGTCAAAAAAGCTCATGAGGATTAGGGCGTATTTCCTACATAGAGGAGATTCCACTAGTTGGTATGGTAGATACATTAAAAATGAACCCAGAGGTTTTTCATGAATTGTAAAGTAGAGGGTATCCATACTCTTTTACAAGGTACATAATGGATTTGTGATGAATCAATCTTCTGGATGATGTTGTGGGGTTTGTATAAAAGACCAATCCAGGTAAGGTTCTAGAACCCTAAGGCAGTTTACCTTTTAGTTGGGAGTATCGATCCCAATGAAATGTAGTTTTGAGTAATTTGGTGCAAACGATCAAAAGCATAGGGAATGGAGCGTTGCATTTCAAATTTGGAAAATGGTACAATAGACGATGATTTTACATTGAGGATGTTTGATCTACTTGAAAATTCTAGTTATAGAGATTGAAAATCATGGTCTTGGAATATCTGAGTTAAATAGAGGTGGGAACTAATGGATACATGTCAACCATAGATCATAGAGGAAGCCAACAATGTTCCACATATTTAAGACAATAACATCTGTATTTACGGGGGGCCATCCTAACATTGAGAGATCTCTTTAGATGAACTAGTCCCCATTAACATATTTTAAATGGGAGGAGAAAAGAAACAGTATGCCCAAATTATATAGGGTTCAATGTGAAAGGTATCAACCGAAGAAAGTGGTTTTTTCAGCTCATATTTCAATTAATGACGGTGGTTTTTTGGAAAATGTAATATCCATAAAGGGATGGAGAACCCTAAAATTTGTGTTTCCTCTTGGTGAACACATTATCATGGTGAAGAGATGTGGAAACACATTACTCTAAATTTTTCCGAGACCAAGGGGTCTAGTGAGAATGGCCCAGCATTTAGTAGTGGTAAAAAGGGGGCCCTATAAACATTTTCCTTACCCATTTATGCTCTAACATTTTCTTAAACTCGAATGATGAAGAGTTTAGCAAGAAGAAACATGATTTTTTTAGGTCTCCCATTATGGGGTTTCTACCTGATATGTTTTCAGTCTCTTTCACAAGCATCTTTAGGGTCTTATGATTTGGATCATCAAAGGATAATGTTTAACATCATATAGATTTAACCACAATGCATGAAATATAAGGGTGTGATGCATGTGGACCTAATATGATAGAATTCTATAAAATATCCTAATTATGTTACTCAGGGTGAAGAGTAATCCAAAAAAACTTTAAACTAGAGATATTTTTTCTAAATAATGGTTCAAGGTTCTCGAATAAAGTATTATGGTAAAGGAATATAATTCCAAGGATGAAACAGAACACCCTAAGGTGATGTTTTCTACCTTGGTGTCATCAGATTCATATGGATCATACATCTCTTCCTATATGGAAAATGTATCTCTTGTTGGTATTTCAAATCCATTAGGAATTACTATAATGGTCAAAAAAGAGATAGATTTTACTTCCCATGGTCCATGAATGGTTTGAGGCATCCAGATGTTCTTATGGAATAACGTGTGGTTTATGGGTTGGGGTTCATAATATATGGAGGAGGTAACATTTACTTTGGTTGAATGGGGTATGTTTTCTATTGTTCATTGATAAAGAATGATTGTGGGTGATGGTTCACAAATTTTAACATCATTTCATGGGGTGGTATCTTTCTTGTAGTTTAACATAATGTCTTAAAGAGGATTTACTAGAAATTTATCATCATTCAATAATGAAATTTTCCTTTTTGTTTAACATCATCTAGTAAAGACTAGGGAAGCCATGTGAATTGTGTAATATATCCTTAGGGGAAACAGACACCGGTTTGGGGGAATTTAGGTGTAGGAAGAAACATTTATCCATGGACATGATTATTGGTGGTTATCCATATTCCAAATAACTTCTTTCATAGATTTATCTTGTATGAAAGAAAGATGTATATAGATTGGACTTGTGCCTAGGTGAAGGATTTCTATATGACTGAAACCTATTTAAATAAAGGTACATATTACTTTTATATATGGGATTCCCTGGGATACCCTACACATATTCTATTTGAATGAATCGTTCCATAATCTACCCCTTTAATGGGGATCCCTTTGAGTATATTTGAATCATATTCAGGGGATATGGGTTAATAACTCAGAGAAATTATGTCTTCATAGAAGATACATGCACTGAAGTGGAAGTGTACAAGGATACAATGTCATAATCCTAGTCTGAAAATGGGAATTATTCACAAATGAGTAACATAGAAGGTACTCAAATACACTTGAATGGGTGGGTTATGAAAGGTGTAATTCAAAACCCATGATTATATAAGTCAACTAAAGGTGGGAACCAGTTGGTAAAGGTCATCCATTGATGATGAGAGAAACCTATAATGTTACTCACTGTTTGGATAATAACGCCTGGATTAGGGGGATGTTAAGGGATAAAAGGACCTGTTTGGATGAACTGCTCCTTATTACTAACTTACTATAGGGAATATCCAAGGATAAGGAAGGTCGAGGATCATAGGGTCCTAGTAGATGGATATCAACTCACAGAATTGTTGTTTTTGACCCATATATTGAAGATATTATGTTGTTTTATGAGAGATATAATATTTGAGGAGGGTTTGAGAACATTAAAGGCTATGAAAATGTGTATTGAACATATTTCAAGGTAAAGGAATAAAACATAAGATTCTTAGGTTCAAAACCATCATTGGGGATAATATTTTCAATGTGAAAAATTGTTTTTAGTAGTTTAACACCATGTGACAAGGTTGTATTTCTTCATATAAAGTGAATCTTGATCACGTCATATAAATTTGATATCTTGGTTCCCTAATCCCACATGATCCATGAATGGCATGACAAAATAGGTAAAAGTAAGTAGTCAACCATGATATGTGTGAGCAGGTCTTAGTTGGCTGGCTATAAAGGACTAAACCATATTCACTTAAGGGTGTGTTTTTATCATTGATATTGCAACTAGACCAAGGATTGAAGATTAGGGAATCACTACATATCCATTGTTTACATTAATGAATCCACATAGAGTTATTGAAAATGAAACTCCCATCTAGGTATGACCCATATGAAGAGGGGTCAATTCTCATATTGTTTTTTGTGGTAGGACCCAATATTGTATATCTGGGTGTCACTATGTATCCTTTTATGATAGGAATCATGAAACATGTAGCTCATGAATGGGAAACGTTCGACACATGTCTAAACCACATATAAAGGGGGAATAATTCCTTTTGAGTCTCTAAAATTGTCCCAGGATTGGATATTCATGTTTCAATACATATACTTTGATTACAAGAATCTTCCCTAACATAGTTCTTGAGCACAAAAAATCTCCATACAGGTCTGACCCATACACATAGGTGGAATTATTCCCATTGATTTCTGTGTCTAGATCAAGGAATAGATATCAAAGTGTTACTAAATATCTTTTGATAATAAGAATCAAGACACATGTAGTTTTGTACTAGAAACAATCTATGTTGGTCTGAACCATACATAGAGGGGGTATTGTACCAATTGATTCTTGTGTTGGACCCAGGATTAGAGATCTTAGCGTCACTAAATATCTTTTTTTAATAGGAATCATGCCTCACATATTTATTCTATAACCATATAGTTTAATCTATTTTATAAAGGATTAAGGTACCTCAAATTGAAAAAGTAGGAATTAAGCCTTATAGACGTAGTCCATGCATTAAGAAATTAATCTCGTGGGAAGAATCCCGTGTTTGTGACATGGGGTTTCCAGAGAAATTTCGTATGGAATCCAATGTTTGTTGTACATGGTAAGACTATATTTTAACATTTTTTTAAAAGAAATTATTTTACAATTTGATGTATTATGACTCAGATGCATATATTGAGTCTAGACCTAGGATTTGGGATCTGGGTGTTAGTACGCAACATGTGATGTTAGAAATCAATCCACACATAGGTATTGGGAGTGGAGATTTTTTATGTGGATGAGACCCACACACAAAGAAGGATAAAGTCATTTTTCTCTCACAAATATATAGATCATGTGTAGTGAACCATTTTTGAATTGATTTTTTCAATGGAATTTAATATCATGTAGTAAAGACAAAATATGAATAGTTTAAAGTTGTGTTTCAAGAATTTACATAGATAGTTTTATAACATCCCAAGAAATTTAAATAGTAATTTTATTTTTATAATGTATTTATTTTGTTTATAATATTTTTTAAAAATGTTTTTAATTAAAATTTTTATAAAACTACATTATATTGTTGAATCAAAATGAGATTTCATTCAAATTATAAAATATTACATTATTTTTCATGAAATAATATTTTACGATTTTAATGAAATGAAATTAATTTTTTCATTAAAAAGTTTTATTTGTCTTAAACAAATTGGAAATGTGAGGTTATTTTTTTAAAATTATGATTTCATATATTTAATGTCATTTTTTATATTATAAATAAATGGAAATAAATTTAATAAACGTATTTAATTTTATCTTTAAACAATTTAATTATTCTGTGATTCCTAAATTAAATATGACAAAAATAATATTAATATGTATTATTAATATTTTAAGTAAATTATTTTAACATAAAAATACTTGATAAAATGTATGAAACCTCATTTTTAGATATTTTAGGTTATAAATTACCTTTAGTAATAAATACATGTATTTATACATTTAGTTATAGTTCTCAAATTTTGGGTTCTATAAATAAATTATTTTATTCAAATTTTATATATTGTATTAAAACTTAAAATCGGTTTAGGTGTCATAATTTCATTGTAATGTTAATATTATAAGTTTAAAATTAATTGTTTAAAAAATGCATGATTAATATTTAGTTTGATTAAGAAATTTTTTTTGACAGTTAATATTTAGAATATTGAAATTATATTTAATGTGTTATAACTAAATGAAAATATAAAAGTAATAAGTAAAACATTTAATTATTTATTATATAGAATTGAGAATTATAAAATATAATACATGGTATTTAATAATTATTTTCTTAATAAGAGATAATGAATGATAAAAATAAAATTTATTTTATGTTACTAAAAAAATGCGGGCCAACATTAGGCTTACAATGGGACACATATACCACATAAGAGGATTCACTAGGGATCAAACCCCATGTGTGAGGTGTCTAAACCAAGCCCGAACAAGGTTTCTGGGTGGATCCTTAGTGGAGCATATGTATAACTATTCATGGGCAGACCCGTGTGCAGGGTTATGTGTTGCTCACGAAGAGGGTGGGCCACATCCCTCATGACCAATGTGTAAGGACTTTATTGTGTGTTGATGTATTTTAAAAAATTAGTATCGATATTATAGATTATAAATTGCCTCTAGAACCCATTCTGTTTCACTGCGTGATGAGTTTTAAAACCACAAGATGCGATCTCGGTCATTTGTTCGACATCATACTCATATGTGCCATTCATTATTTTTTGGATCATCATCGTACCATGTCAATGTACCATAAGAACATGACATCATAGAGATCCATTTATTCTCCACCATTTCTATTACCTTCTAACTATGACCTCTTGAGGATGATTTCCTATATAGTGTGATTAAATTTAAAAATAATCCTTTGACTCATTTATTCTTTATTTTATTTTATTTTACTTTTTATTTTCCATCCTTTGATTCTAAAAAGAAATATATATATAAATACATATATTTTCTATGAAACCATAAAATCTGAATAATAGAGTTTATGAAGGCTTATTGGACACAGTTATTCAACCCCCTTTGTCATATTTTCAAACCCCTTTTTGTTTTCATCAAATTATGTAGTGAGAATATATATATATATATACACACATATATATATTTGTTAATATCACAAAAGATGATATAAACATTTTTCCACATAAAAAACTCTTCAATTATTTTCACACTAAAAATTCCTCACCCAAAACAGATAATGTGGAAAAAATATTTACAATGAATCATCTATATATAAAACATTCTTTTTTTCACACCCAGAAGACCATATCCTTTCTCAAAAGTTATTATCTCTTTCTCTATGACCCAAGGACTACATCCTTGGATTCATCTATTTGAGGAATGTGATATATAATGTTTACAAATTAATATTTATATATATATACTTTTAAATTATATAATGTAAGGATGTTAGTTCATCGAACTTTCTATGATGTTTATGTTTTAGAAAAAATGTCTCTTTTTTTAAACATTGATTTGAATTATAACCCTTATAAGGGAATAATTTGAAATCCAATTGCCTCTTTATTTTTATCAAAGAACTCTATATTTATTTATATTATTTTGATAATTAATTTTTTAAAGAAATATTCCATGATTTTAAATTTCTTGTTTTAAAACAATAACAAAAGTTATTTCTTATTGTCATAATTGAATATTTTTTTCAAATCAATTTTTTGATAAAGCTTATTATTTTATGTATCATTTTATGTTTACCATACAATTATAGCATGTTTTAAATGTTAAATTTTATTATTTTATATGTGAATTCTTTTTTAAAAATCGATGAATGTCATTCATTACATTAGATATACCTATCATCTAAGATATTTTTCACATTCCATCTACTGTAATTCAATAATTCATTTAAATTATTCATAATTTATATTTAATACTTTGAAAAATGATAGATTAATTATAATTATGGATTTCTCCTAGTTATTTTTATAAATTCTTAAAATTAAGATAGTTACATGTAAATGAATTTGTAGAATTAATTTATTCTATGAAAATAAATTTTTAATGGTTTTGAAATGTGTTTAGGTTAAAAGTTAGAATGGAATGACCATTAAAATGTTTTCGTGAAATTGGAACAAGTGCATAAAAAGATAAGTTATGCTTTGAGGAGTAAACCCATGACCTCAAGGGACACTTCCCCAAATGTGATATGACTACGTGTCATAATGATTTTTATATGGCCAGATAAGTATCATAAATAATCCATATAAGTTATTATTTTTACAATGGATAAGTCAAAAGAAGTATTTCAAATAAATTATTATTCTGAAAATATATTGTTAAGAAAGTAACAAAAATATTAAAAAATATTTTCAAAACTTTTCAACACTTTAAATTAATTTTCTCTTGATTTATTTTATAAATTTTTTTATTTGATAAATGATTCCCACTAGATTTATTGTTTTCAAATAAAGGGTTTTCTACATAATTTAAAAAACCCTAACAGGGAAAATTAATGGTCACCATATTTTTAAATTATTTTTCCCAGGTTTAGTGGAGTTCCATTTGGTGTTTGTTTCACATGAAGAGGAAATTCACACAAAGTAAATTGAATAATGTTTTGTGAAACTCTGATTTTTTATATGTAGTTTGTATAAATCATACAAATAGTAGAACTAAAAAGGTACTGATATGTTAATTGTTCTATTTATTTTTTAGTTTTCATTTAAAAATACAAAACATATTCAATTACATAATTCGAAAGTGCAGGTTCGGGGAATTACATGCCTAATGTCTTTTGGTAACCACATATCATCCATTTTAATGTTATAAAACCAAGGAATTTTCTTTACAGTTTAAAATCATGCATCTAGGATGTGGGGTGTATCATAGTTCTAGGTTATATGACTATGACCACTCATTTAGTTTATAATCATGAAACACAAATTATTTATTTTTGATGGCAGTTAGAAAAATTAATTTTTGAGAATCCTTGTATTGGTGGTGGTGAAATATATTCCCCATCCATTGTGCCTAATGAGTAAACTCCATTGGAATAGACCTTGTATATGGTATAAGGACCTTCACACTAGGATTACATCATCATATGTTTATTTCTTGATATCATTGGGGTTCTGAGAGCCAATACTAGTTATCCCTGAATGAAATAAAAAAGATGAACCATTTTATTGATTTTTTGTGTTATTAAATTTTGTTGAACTTCAAGGTTGTGTAATGTGTTCGACCATTTCTCATCAAGCCAGTACAACTCATCCAATAACTTTTACAATTTCTCATCATCTATGAACATTCTACTGATATATTTTCATAGTGAGGGAAACTATATATATATGGGAAAAAATTAATTTAGTTGCGTTTACCAATCAACATGGATTCTCTTGTGTGGTTGTGTGTGTGGTTGTACAATTAGCCAACAAATAATGAAGGATCTCATTCGGCCATGAATTCTTGTATTTTATCAAAATCATATGGAGTATATTTTATAGTCTTATTGAAAACCTCTTTTTTCTATATTTCAATTTGTAGTAGCAGGATGAATGGTTGGGCTTGATGTTTTACTCCTAGACCAATTTCAGCAATTCAGTTGAGTGGAATTTGGTACCTTTTCCGTCAATATCATGTAAGGGACATTGAAACAGATGATGATATTGGAATTTATGGAGTTAATTATAATATTATTCTATAATTATTTGAGGTGTATTTCGTCATCCCATTTGGAATGGATGTTAGTAGGAGTAAGAATGTAGTTAAACAATTTGGTTTTCATTGGGGTATATTCCCCCACATCATCAATCCCCCACGCGGTAAATGGAATGGAATTTTAATCAATATGTAAAAATTCTAGGGGATGATGTCTGAAGTTAGAATGAATATGAAATGCATTATATTTCCTAGAGAATTACACACATTCATATATCACAGTTTTCCAATAGTAACCTTGCCTCATAATTTCAGGGGAGAGTCTAGTCCCAGACCGTTGAGAGCCATAGGAGCCTGCATGGACTTCTTCCATCACAGTGTGATTATCTCATTTGATATTAATTTTAATATTATTCCATTAAATCCTAATTTTTATAGGTATTTTTTCACATTTTTTCTATGATTCTGGGTAATGTTTGTTTCTCATTATCATGTGTTCTCCCTTTTAATTCAATATATCCTGAGAGTCCCATTACTGAGATAATAAACTATGGGATCCATCTATTTTGGGGAAGATATATATTAATCAATTGATGGGGAAGTATTAACCTAATTGATTAAAAACATGTTATAGATGATGATTGATGATACCATACATTAATGTGTGATGAAGATGACCACATCTTATTAACTGAGATCGGATAGGACTATGGCTACAATAGCCAATGCATTGACATGAGTATTGTGTGATAGAGGTATATTTTTGATTCTTGATTCCAAAGGTAACTATGCCACCCTTCCTTCGATGTAACCAATGATAGGGTCTAATTCATCACTATTGATGTAATTTTGACAAATAATTTTCTTGGTCCCTAGATCTGATCCCCCTTTGATATTTATGTAGGAAATATATAGATATAGAGATATTTCCAAGAATTCTATGTGGGATTTGTATTGTGCCTTTTTATTAGTGTATCCATCAGATAGTTATAAAGATTAGAGAAAAATATCTCTCACCATATAAACAAATACAATCCCTATATAAATCAAGTGGAGCATTCAATTTTCAACCTTTTATTGATATGAATTTGTGAGGTTCCATCAAAATACATCTCCCACATTTGGGATGTTTCATTTGAATATGAAAAATATTCATAAAAAGGTTCAGAGTCTATGGGTGTGCTTTTTTCATGTAGGATGTTCCACAAGTAAATCAACTATGGAATATTATTTAAGTAATTTCTTTGACATGAACTGGTTATAATATTGTTTTATAATAAATGCCCATTGGTCCAAACACCCAATTATCATAGAGAGGCCAATGATATATTTCAGTAGCTCAATACGAGACACCATGCTGTCTTTGTTGTGTATAAATTAATTTCTCATCTTCTTTGCTAAAAATATTAGTGTAAATAAGTACTTATAAACATCAAAATATAGGGAATTAACACTTATCATCATTCCAAAAAATTATTAGAGACTTTATTCATTCCCTACATCATTTTTTTGTGTGAGGACAGAACTGAGATATCATTCCATGGTAGCCACATATAAGATGACTATATTTCCATCTACAATAAAAATCAAGACTGGTGGGTGTAGAATGTATTATTTTAGATTAAAAAATTATTCTTGTAAGTCCTCGCCCCATCGGTAGGGGACACAATTATTCATTATGTTTGTGAAGTGTAGAGATTTTCTAGCTAGTTTAGCTATGAAATACATAATATAAGAGAGGATCCCTTGGAATCCATCTATTATTTATGATTTTTAAGGGGTAAAATTTTTATAATTTCATTTTAATTTTTTATTTCAACCTCGATGCCAAGGTGGAATACCACAAATCCAAGAATTATCTTTAACGTTGTCCTGCAAGTGCACTTCAACAGATTCATCTTCATTCTATTATGCCACAACATGTCCTATATTATTTTAACATATGTTATGTCATCATAATTCAATTGATATTTGAACACCAAAAACTAGACATAAAAATAATCTATTTATCCCAAAATGGATTGAATATATGATTCATGGAATGTTGTTAAGTAGAACTATTGTTCATTAATCTAAAGTGAATGTACAGATAGATAAACATCCCCTAAGTTATTCTAAAGGTAGTGGATTCTTCATTTCTAAGGGTTATTTTTATTTTACCGTACCATGAATACTCTTCCATAAAGGGTATGGGATGAAGTCTTGTTGTTGAATCAATCAAGAGTTCTGGGATTGAAAATTTGAATTTATTCTTCAAGTAGTTCTGATTATTGTCTCTAAAATCGATATTAACCCTAATCTTGATGCCAATTTTCTTTACATGGATGATGGATGTGATCTATATTGGATATTTTAATTCTTGTAAAATGTTATATTTGGTTAATTTTTCAACCTATGATTCTATATTTATAGCAGGAGGGGTGAATCCTCCTAGATGCTTTCTTGAAACTATGATGATCATCTTGTAAGCGAAGGTGGTATGTATCCATGATGGGGTTTACCTGGAGAATTTATATATAATTCCAAGTGAACACATTTCAATGTTTCTATAGAAATATGATATACATATCTTTATCCTCATAAAAATGGTAGAACTAATCAACATTTTCTACGAGTCTTATTTTATTCTTCTATTCAAATGAATGAGCTCATCAATAGTGATAGATATTCCTTCCCCAATTATGGGGGGTGTTCCTGAGGTCTTCCTATTTTTTCATATATTTGATTCTATGGAAGAATTTTATGAAATGGTATTTAATATTTCGGGTTCTCTGTTAATGTATAGGTGAGGGAGTCCATGTGGAAGGTCATTTTTATCTTGAATTTCCAGAGTTATTGCATGGTTATTCTAGAGTTGATTATTTTCTTATATACTATCACTAGGGAAAGGAGGATCATTGACATGTTGGATTAATTCTACTTTCTCAATCAGGTTTTATGGTAGCATAATGTCTTTGCCGATCACACTCTAGGGTTCCATATGGGAATTCCCAATGACATTGGGGTCTACAACATTCATATCATAATCTGCCAGGGTTTTTTACCTTAAAATTTATAGAAACCATCCTCAACATATATGAAATTACAATATAGGAAGGGGGCGCTATCACCATGCAGTATATCGACATTACCTTCAATGGGGTATTTCAATCACTAATGATATAATCATGGTATCAACATATGGATATGAAGAAAATTTCTTCAAAAAATAATATTATATATTGTGTCTTACATGATAACTATAAAATCAATAATATAAGTGATATCTTCAAACTAATCCTTGAGATTTATATTATTGAGAGACCTTTTTAACTCCTTTAGTACAATTGAATAGTTAGATTTATCTAGGATAAATCACCCTCACTATAAACCAAATGCGAGAGGGTCTGAATATATATGACGTTTATCCTAGACCCATTTTCAATCATGTTCCTTCATATGTCGACATTGATGAGTTTTCTAGAAACATACATGGTTCTGATATTTCATGGGTTAAATTATTCTTGATCATACATGTTGAATGAGATGAATGACCGGGAATTATGATGGCATAGTATCCACTCGATAAACCTCAGCTACAATTTCTTCTGTCTCGATGTCTCGTGGGCTCTAGATGGCTACAATATTCAACTATCTAGATTATTTTGTTGGATGGAGAGAATATTGGATTTAGAGAATATAATGTACAACTAAAAACTATTTCATTGTGTTTTAGTTTCATTCTAGGGGTCTTCGCTCCAATATTTGGGGTTTCATCCAAATATATGGCCCAGGATATAAGGTTTTTGAAGTTGATGGTCTTGATTGTTGAGATGAGGATGAAGGGTTATCTACCACCAATTACATAGGTTGTTTTGACCTTTCATTTTGTATAGACTAATCATACAATCACAAGACCACTAGTTGTTCGTATAAGAATATTAGTCTTGGGTGACCACTAGAGGGCTCTAGGGAAGATCTGTGTTTTTTTTCGATCATGTTGGAGTGATTCCCCATGGATCTAGACTGCATACATGTTCTCCATGGGTATGCGATAAAATATTTTCGTCTTGACCTTGCTTGCATTTTCCCCTATATTCTTAGTTCATATATACTCTACCACCAACTCCCCAGTTAGTTATAAGTAACTCATACATATAGGTGTATTCATCATCAAGGAAGGGGTTTGCTAAGTGAATTACATAGAAATAAGTAGTTAGGAAATTATCATTTAATGAAGATTTTATTTGGTGGGATGATTTTCGTGTAGTAGATGTTGTGGGAATGAAGGTTTCAAGAGTAAAATCTCATGTAGGTGATGAATATAACACTTCATAGTCATTCTTTTCCTACATTTGATGATTACTTATACTGTAGGGAGGTGTATTCAATGTCACCTATCTATGTTATTAGATCATTATGGGTTTCTAAAGTCATTCTCTCAAGGTTTAATGAGCCCAGTCAGCTATATTTTGAGTCCTCCAACTATCAAACTTCTTTCTATACCAATATGGAACTTCTTTCTAGTCACCCTATTCCTCTAGTTTGGGGATGGTTATACAAGTCAATTGTTCTAGTAAGTCCTCTATATCAACTTTTCCATAATAAAAAATGCTTCAAATAATATCTATTAATTCAAAGATGTTTGGCATGTTGTGTCCCAGCCTCTCATGGATAGGGTAGTAGCCCTGAAAATCAGTGATATTAACCTTGTTAGGTTTTTTAGACACTGTAATATTAACTTGTTCATTCTCAATGGATGAAAATATATAATCAGGTAACATGTATTTATATAAGTATTATTCATTATCCATTTATTTATAAAATCATAAATGACATTGGTCTTTATTTTCATCTAGCCTTGGGATAATTTTATGAGGATTTCGCTCGATGGGATTCACTAGATGATTTAGGGCCTTAATAGGTGATTCAACGGGCACTACTACTAGTTTGAGGGTATCATTTTTTGTTTCTACCTTATAGAGATTTTTACCTATGTTGAGATCATGGGACATGATGTCTCTTGACTCTACTAAATGGAATATTCTATACATTGTTCCATGTCTTCGAACTCATAGAATTGGCCTGAATATTTCACTAGGAACATAGGTGTTTGGAACTCCTCCCAATGATTCTCAACACTGAGCTCCAGCAAGTTTTCTTAATACATTGGGATGCGGAGTGAATTTTTTATCCCTTTCCATATAGATATGAATTTAGTGACCCTCTAATGTTTTCATTATTTGTAGTCTTTGTGGTCTAAAATTGTTTATTTTCTTTGCATATAGTTAAACTAAAAAATAAATTGATGATGGTGGTCATCACATCTTAAAATGGATCTTATTGGGAGACAACATTATTAAATAATAGAATCCAATACTAGGATTTGTACAAAATATCGAATATTCTTCATCTTCTTCTTATCTCAGGAATCCATCATTAACCACCATTAGTTCATAAAGTGAGTTTGATTCTATTCTATGTCTCTCTGGTTTTTAATGGTTGAAAATATGTTATTTCCAAAATTTGGTTGCGGGAGAGTTTCATCCACTCATTTGGGATATGGATTCTTCTCAGGTTGCATTGGTGGGTGACGCCCTTCCATGGATTTCATTCTTGTATCCAAGGATTCAATGGAATTTACAAGTTCTGAATGTACCATTTTAATAGACACCTCCCATCTATAGTGAGAAATATAGGATTGAGAAGGTGGCCCTATTTTCTTGTCCCTCTAATTCTCACTCCGTGATAAGACTGTATGATAACCCAGATGAGGGAGAGATTGTCCCCGTAATGAAGGATAGTCATGTTCATCTTCAACTTCCTCATTTATATAGACCATATTACTAGATCCAAAGATAGTATACCACATATATTTCTTCCTTGTAGGTGTATTATATATCTATTAATATGTTGAAGGGGGGATATTCCCCCTCTATATGAAGATTATACCCAATGAGAGTATTTCTTGTCAATAGTTCTTCATTGAGATGCATAAGATTTTATAACTCATTCTCATATTCTATCAACTGTTTCTATAGGGAAGGACTTTTGGACCTCTTCGGTGGTTAGTGGGATGTATCCACACCTTTTCCTTTATCTTTGGCAGTGTTTTTCTATAGAGATGGAAATTCATTATTTATAGTTTATAGGTTCTGGATCCTCTTTTGATTCCATGTACGTGATCCCTAAGATGTTGTATCCAGATCACCCCACATATTGAGTCATTCTTACCATATCACATTCCATTAAATTTTTTTCGTAATAAACATTATCTATTGATTTAATGTTGATGATATTTACTAAGGTGTATCATTGATTCATTTTAATATCAAGACAAACACTAAAAAGAAATTTTTCAAGCTCTTATATTCTTGGGCTTGAGGATACCGAGAATTCAGAAATTTCCAGATAAAAATAAATTGTACCAATACTTTGGACATCCCTCTCATATCTATGATAATGGAGGTGTTTATCCTTTAATACCTGATGAGTTAAAGATATATTTTGGTGAAGGTATGACATTCATAACATATTTATCTCATATATGATCACATATTCCAAATTGGAAATGGGATAGAACAAGGTGGGGAGGTTGTTTCTATCCGACTCTCTCCATATGTCCCTATTGTCCTCTTATTAATCATATTTATATTCCACCAACTAGTTTGACTATAGAATTTTCTTCATTGGGTCCCTTGCTGGCCATGTTGAAGTGCTACTAAAAGATGATGGAGAACTATATATAGTTGATCTTGTTGTTTCAAGAACTTATTTATATGATGGTGTCCATGTTTTGAGGACCCATCTATACAAATTTTTCTGGGAAAATGAAGGATTTTCTTATTTGAGGGAGATATTAATATGGTGTGGATTACTAGGGAATATTTTAGGGGTAAAATCCATGTGACCCTTCTACACACTACCATGAGGAGGAATATAAAGGTAATCATCACATTCAGGTTTAGTTGAATAGTTAATAAACCCTTGTGGTGTTTTAGATATGCATTGAATAGCCTAAAGGATGATGGTATTGAGAAGATCAAGGATACGAGCCCCATTATGTGTTAGGTATAGAATATGCGACTTCTCTATTGGGGTTGAACAAGTATATGAGAATAATACATGAAGGCTAATAAAAAATGAATATAACCATATTATGTTGTGGAAATATGATCCAAATAATGAGAATATGGTGGTGTATTCCAGTGAGCTTCTATTTTATATATTGGAATATGATACTGTATGTGGGTGGTTATCAAAATATGATGGTCAACCCTCAAAGAAGTAGGGGTATGATCCCAGTTCAAATATTCACTCCCTACTAGAAATTGATGGCATACCTCTATAATTGAAGAAGGTATATGAGCCTCCTCTTCTATAGCCTCTAATGGATTTTGGTGTAGTTTTTCGTATGAAGAAGTAGGTATATTGGTCTGGTATCCATGAGCTATTAGAATTTGTTGAGTAGATTCATTAATATAAATATGATCTTATATTGTGGCAGGTGTCTCCCTCACTTGGGGGGGACCTGGTTAGAATATAAATTTGAACTCAGTTCTATTACATTTAAGTATATCCCTATCATTTTTTGATAGGAATATGATTCACTCCCAAGGCATGTGCCGCACTCAATTGGCGAGCCTCGATTGTAAGGGGATTATGAACTTGGTTTTATTCCTTTTGAGTATTCCATGAGTCCTTTGTAACCAGAATTTGTGCCAATCATGAATTATTTTCAAATCTTAATTGGTGAGACCATGTTGGAATTGAAATATGATCCAGTTATGATCCCTCTTCCTTTATTGGAATTTGTCGATAATCCTTCGTGATGAGATCAAGAATGTGTGCTTTCTCTAAAGAAGCCACCTATATGTACTTATAATGGTGTTTTACTACATTAGATGTTGGGATATTAATATGTGCGTATGCATATATCTATACAAATTTTGGAATATATCAATGGAGATATTTAAATGATTCTATAATGTTATGAAACATTATCAATGTTTGTGTAGAAATATAAGCCTGCACAATTTCAGCCGTCGAAGTGTAACAGTATATATCATCGATTGAAGAGGGAATAAGAACCCAATTTCATCATACTTGAGAAATCATAATATGTTGATGGAATTCAAAAATGGGGGAAGGAATATGTATCTCCCCCCTTCTTGATGCGGGAATATGTGGGAAAACTCAATCTGATTGTGTAGAGTTATAAGCATGGTCACTGGCTACTTCCAGAAGATGATTATAAGATTTATTAGTGGATGTGGGGAAATGAGACCCCCCATTTTATCCTTATATTTCTACACCATAGGAGACATTATTTGTAACATTAATTGACTGACCAGGGTGATGATTCTTAGGGGGTTCATTCTGTAGGTGACTAAAGGGCTCTGATGAGATGATGTTGGTGATTGTGGTAGACATGATCCCTCCTTAGTGGCTCCTAAATCAGGATGTCTCTATATTCGACTCCTCAATCCACTATCCTGCAGTATGGATCATTCAAATTACTATGCTCTAGGGATAAGCTTCCAAAGTAATTAGATGTTGCGATGAGTGATAATGGTTTACCAACAGCATTACCTGAATGGGATGAAATCACCGGATATAGTGTTTGGGGACATTTATGTGAAATATCAAGGGTTATGGTCATAACATGTAGATAGTATTCCTAAAAAATTATGTTTTCCTCCGGAAGATGATGGTGTCGATTGGGTATTGTTGTTTTTTGATATGTAGTGTTCACTACCATAGCTGTGGTTCCATAATGTTTGTTCGATGAAGACATGATCTTGGGTCATTGTGTTTTATTAGATAATTATCTACAATCACAAATATAAAAAGGAAAATTCCACTAATTAGGGAATTATCGAAAGTATACTTAATAAAATATAAACATGTAACACAATTTCCCTTTTCTATTGTTCCTAGTTTGGGCATTTTTCTCATGTGTACTTGTCAGAGGGAGAATGGAATTATTTAATGAGCCCCCTGGTTACATGGTACTTCATATCAGTTTTACCATTTTGATTTTAGAGTAAATATAACCCAAAGTATACTAATTTTTATCAAATGATCATTTTGGTTATTTAGGATATTTATGTCAGGTTCATCATTTCTTTTCCCATATGATGCCATTTGAATGGTTGTCACCAAGGCTTATGATACATGATCCCTAATTATTATAATGATTTAGTTATTATGTCATTACAAGATTTCTGATGTGGTTTACAATATTTATTTCCTTTCTATGGATTTATTATGGTGGTTCATGTATAGTTCGAAAATAATTTCCATCACATTTACAATTACCATATTTCATAGAAACTACCAACGGTTCCCACATCCAAAACCAAGTACATACCTACTTTCCAAAGGTTGGAGGTCATTTTTGGGTTTAGACCCAATGATGCCAACGAACTACCAATGATTGAGAGGATGGTAGGTTGGGATCATCACACCCTTTTAGATTGAATAGTTGTCTATTTAATGGCTCTCAAATATTTAAGATATGTTCTTGAATCTCTTCCACATCCAGATTTGGGACTTCTTACCCTAACAATATAAATAGGTATGAAAAAAATTTATATATAAAGGGAGGTTTCTATTAATGAGATCACTTGTATGTGTTTGAGGTTCATCACACTCTTCACATTGTATCCTAGAAATGTGTTGATGCTTATATTTTAAATCCATATAACTTGACACTATAAAGGTTTCAATTGTCCAAGAAAGGTGATTTTTGTTTCAAGAATGAGATTAAACCTTTATGAGGCTTCTTACATATCAAATTTATAATAGGAATTTAAACCAACATGGTTCATTTAATACATGTATTTTAGTAGAATACATAAAGGACACATATGAGGGACCTTTAGGTACTACGTGTTGAGCTCACACTTTTGGAAGTAATCCTATATATATTTCTTATAATAAAAATCCGAGTAATTGTTGTTTTATTTTCCCCCAACCGGCTGATGGGAGATGACATGTAATTAATTCTCAAGAGGATTATTTCCATAGGGCCTTCCAATATGGTATTTTAATTAGGACTCAAACAGAGGTGGATACCCTTGTATGGGGAAATTTTATCTTCACATTGACTGGGGATTACACAATAATGTTTCCCTATATAAGGAAAATTTATGATGAGAATGATATGATCATTGAAAATACCTAATCACATGTGATCCACGCTCAGTGTGTGAAACAATGAATTCCACGTTATTAGTGTCGTCATATATAGATTCAATCATTATTCATTAGGGTATCCCTTATGGGCTATTTGATATAGAGCTTGGGCATTTCGATGGAATCCTATGTATTCTTCTTATAAGAGTAATTAGAGTTCACATATCTTAGTTCATCCTTAACCCATTGATAGGTTTGAGGAACTTGAGGGAATGGCCATGGATTACACATAACTAGATTCCCTAGCATGAACCCTCTTCTATGCCATTGAAATATCTGGATATATAGTACACAATAAAGGATAATTCGGTCCAATGAAATTGAAAAATGGAGGGATATACACTAGGGATGATTCCCTTTAGAGCTAAATCATTATGAAGGAATCAAACCTAGCTTGTTTGGATAGAAATATGAGTTCTCATAATTTTTTTGTGGTATACCTAAATATATCTATTTGGAAATGATACCTTTCCCTGAGGTGCTTTCTTGACATATCCTAATTTTTTGTCTCACTTATCTTTAGTGTATTTCAAACGTTTTTGGGGACTCATTCTAACACGTCTTAGGATTCCTGGACATGTATTCATTTCCATGTAGACATGATTGAATATAATCACATGATCTAGTCGAAATGTCTATATGATGTAACATGATCTCGGTGACATGTTTGGAGGATATCTCGTGACTTGGATGACATGTCTAGAGGACATAACATGACATAGATGACATGACTAAAGGACATCACATGATTTGGTTGGAATATCTGAGGGGTGTCACTAGATATTTATGGAATCTCCAAAGGACATCACATGAATTAGATGAAATTCTTAAAGGACACCTCTAGATCTGAATGGAATTTATAGAGGGCATTGAACGACTGGGACAATATGTTTAAACTACTATGCAAGACTTGGTTGACCTAGTCGAAGGGTATCACATGATCTAGGTAGGTCACACAAGGAAAATAATTCCTTCTCATGAATTTTAGTATATCAATATTTTCATAATTTTCTCACCTTTTTTATAGTCTTTATTTTATATGTAACCTAAGGTTAATCACAAACTAACTTATTTAGATCTCATGTGACTAGTTCGACATGCAGAGACCGCTTCACATAATCTGGTTGGCATGCCATAAGTCCCATGCATGATCTATAGGTAAATAATCTGCATAACCTATTCATGTTGTGAGACCCATTAGGATGTCCATCAGATTTTACATGATGGAATGATCTCACGATTGAGTGACATCACACTTCGAGAATTCTACACCCATGCACTTCCTGGGGTGTAGTTGTCATCTAGCTTTTTTGTGCTATGGGGGAGGGATTTATAGGCACTTAAACCCTGGTCACATTCTGTATTTCATAGTGCATATATCATAGATATGTTATATAGTAGGTAGATAGATAATTTATTCATTCATTTTTTGTGATCCTACTATGGGTCATCCACAACATCCTCTCATAAACAAAGACCATGAGAATGTTCTGTCATAACTATTTTTTTTGGGATTGACCTATGAAAGTGATTAATCATGACCAGTTTTATTTGTCAAAAAACATTTAAACTACTGATATGATATGTATGATAATCACTTTAATATCAAGACACATACATAAAGGATTTTTTATGATTGAAAAATTATTTTCTAGGGTCTTGTGTGATATTAATAATGATTATCATAGACCATTAAATAGATCAATATGGCTTTATAGAGGCCTTTCATGAGATCAAAGAAAATTTTTTAGGGCTGCTCTCAATATCCAGGGGCTTGGAAAGGGCCTTCAAATGATGTAGATGGATTTAAAGGTGTTGTCACATGATTAGTGGGGATCACATAATGTACATAACATTCTTCTCATGAAAATAAATGAATGAACCTTACCCATAAGTTGTTCATAAGGGAAATTTATGATTAAAATATAATCTCATGATGGTGCATGATCATTTTGATGGATTGTCACACTACTTGTTTAGTGATGTATTGCGTGATACACACTGGATCTCACGATGGTGTGAAAACATTTCCATGGAAAACACTTATTCTTCCCTGTAGATCTGAAGGGTCATCGTATGATCCAATGGATGTGTCTTTGGTCCTTACTATAATGAAGAGGGCACACGATCTTTCTCTCACATGATGAGGTCAACATATTTCCAAGGTAATCCATAGGTTCATGATAATTTCATAATCATGTTACATTAAAATCAATATAACTCTCCATCGTATGAAGCTTCCTCCTTTTGGAACATTTATTTTATAAGGGATTTTCAGTGACTGTCAAGAATATATCAATGGAGAAGTCCCCTAATTAGAGGGATTTTAGGTAATCCTTCTCATAACCATCAAATCATTTATACATGACTTCACAAAAAAGAGAATGTTTCTCCCGAGGGTCATCATGTGGATATAAATAGATCTTGTGCATCACATGATCCATTCACATGATCTTCCCAGGTTCATGTGACCACATGTTCATCTTCATACAATCTATTTGACATGGACACATGTACATCATGTTACTTCTTCCTCTATTTTATAGAGAGAATAAAATAGATTCTTCGAGTATCGCTAAAATTCTAGAATTGTTGGTTCACATTTAGAAGGCATAAAAAACAATCTTAAAATAATATTGATATGATGATTTCAAAAATTATATCATTTTATCAAATAGTATTTATAAAATAAGTGGACAATAATATTCTCTCAAAAAAGTAATAAAAAAATTTTGTAAGAAATATTTTTAAGAATAAAATAACATTACAGGATATTGAGTTATTATTTCATCATAATTAATAAAAAATATTATGTAGGAAAATTTTATATATATTTAATATCTAATTTACTATTATTAATACATTCCAACTCAACAACTATGATACAATGGTCATATTCAAAATAACATCATTTCAATGTCATTAATTCTCAGTGTTGTATATCATGTATGTTATTGAGTATAGTTTTGTTTTTAAATTATACACGTATTACATTCTAAACCACTTTGGATTTTTTCTTCATATATTTGTTCCAATAATTTTATCTCATTATTGATAGAAACGGTTTAAATCACTGTAAAAATCAATTCTAATGAGAGGAATATAAACCACATGTTCATATAAAGAAAAAATTAATATTTTTAAAAAATAACTATGTTGAACACCAGCATCACAAAAAGGGTTATGAAATAATCTTTTTGAAAATAAGATAATGAAAATATGAATGCCACATGAAGTAACACATTTTCAAATTCCCAAATAGGAGATTATTATTAGGAAATAAAAATATGGACATGGATGAAAAAATAATATCAAAATAATGATAGAGATTGAAATAAAACAGTGATATGAAAAAATTTAATAATTTGGAGAATGTCAATAACCAAAAAAACCATAAGCGAATGATGTGTGAAAAGGGCCATAAATTTTCCAAAAATGAATGTAATAAGATTTAATTTTCCTTAAAATATTCCTTTAATAGAGTTGATGGATTCATTTCCCATTTTGAATAAGAACATAAGGATATATAATAAAATAAGTTTGCTCATTCACATAAACAAAATTTAATCCATTGGTTGTATTTTTGAATCATTTTACACTTCTATATTTTCCCATAATCTAACAAATGAATATAAAAAGTTATTTTTTCATGATTGAAGCACTTAATTCAACTTCCAACCGATCATAGGATCCAAAAAAGGATAAAAATATATACCTTATTCATTTAATCATTAACCAAAATGAAAATGGTTAACACAATATAATATAATATTCAATAGTATTTGACCTTTATAGGTAAATCTCTAAAATTAGGTAATAATAACCAATGATCAATTTAAATCATTATAAAAATAACCATCCTTAAAATTCATCAAAATATTGTTGATGATGATTGAAAACCAATGATTAGAAAGACATGATCTCACTTTCTTCTATTATTAACATATCATTTGTCTAAAAATATTAAAAAACACTCTTATAGTCTCACTCTATAAATGTATATGGCTCGCTCATATAATTTCAAAAATAAATTTATCATTTCTGGAAATAAATTCATTAAATATAAAATATTCTTATAAAATATAAATCAACCATTATTGCTAAAATGAAAACCAATATTATAAAAAATTCCATCCATTTACCTTAATTATATCATGTTGAAAAAATATTGAACTTCTCTAAAAATAAAATTAACACTTACTCCACCAATGAATTTTCATTACAATGGTTAACTATATGATAAATAATATGTTATGAAAAAGTAAAAACCCTTCAATTTTAATTAACCATATTTCCAAAACATTATAGATCATATTATTTATAAAGATTATAAATTCCTTTCAATGTATTTCCATTAAATATAAAATAAATCTTCCTAAAATAATTGTTTCACTATATCACATACTGAATACTAAATTTATATTACCATAAAAATCTCCAAAAATACATTTAATAACCTTTAAACACTACTAAATAAAACCTCTATTATGGTCATTCTACCTTTGAAATTATCATTATCCATAAAATTATATTCTCATGATGGTATCCATAACTCACAATTTAGCCTCAAACGAAAACTATATAATATCAAATTTTATTTAAAACCTATTATGACACCTAATGTAAGGAACCAATCCTTATTCAACCACTAATTTCATATTTAAAAAATTATTAATTTTTTCACTCGATTATATATTTTTAGGATTGTTGTTTTTGGGAATTAGGGCATAACAACTATTGAAAGAATCTATACATTATAAATTGTACATTTCATATTTTTATCCATTTTCCCACAATATAATTATTTTTAAATTAATCGAGTTTTATTTTCATGAAATATCTTTTTTATTTTCCAAATGAAATCTAATTTATTCTAAATTACACTTAAAACATCTGAAAAACATTTAAAAATATATTTTGAGCACAAAAAACCTATTTCAGTACATAAAAAAATAAATAATCCTGTCAATTTAATTTAATTCCATGGGATTATAAAATTGATATTTCCATTAAACTAATAAACATTGAGTTCAAATAATTATTTACATACCCATGAAATTATCATAAATTGAAAAAAAGTATTTTATAAAACAATTTATAAAAAAATAAATATTAAAAATCATAATTATGATAATTTCATAGAAAACATGAGGACCCATGAAAAAAAATCGGAAATACATACCTTTCTACCCAAAAATATCATAATAGTTCATTAAAACTCATTAACCAAATTTTTTAAATCAAATTATTTTAATGGAAAATCTTTATAAATTCATGAAAAGTCAAGAATGTTCTTTGGGAAATCAAATTCATAGAACTCTGACAAGAACTATTACAAGTATAAATACTTATACAGTGTGCTTCCAACAAAATTTTCCTTGTAATGTAATCATTACCCAATGAATTGGAATGTTTTTTGGGATCACCAATAATCAGAGCTATATTTAGATCTCCCATTATTCATAAAAACATCAAAGAAACATAAAAATCCAAAAACACATAAAATTTCAAATTTCTATTATCAAACTCATAAAAATATCCTTTTAGACCCATAAATAAAACATTTTTAGATATTGATATATCGCATTCCTCTAAAATAATATTTTATGAACTAATAAACCAGTAATAGTGGGAATAATGGTTTTTATTTTAGTAATGTATAGAATATTATAAAAAAAATAAAAACGTCAAATAATGGTTATAGTTCTAGGAAAATATAAGGAATTTATATATATTCAAAACCAATATTAATATTTCCTTTTGTAATGAATGTCTAAACATTCGGTATAAAACATTTAAAATTATTATTTTTTAAAATCCATTTGATTAAAGTCTAATGATATATAAAAATTAATTTATTAATTCCTTATTTACATATGAATACAAATATAAAATAATTTAAAGAATATGTTCAAGGATGAAAATTATTTAAAAAATTACTCTTTACAACATTTAAAATGAGCTTTGTAGGGTAAAATGTTCCTTACCTTGAGTAAAACATGCCATATAAGTTTTTTTATTTCTAAATAATAAATTTGATTTAATTGTATAATTTAATAAGAAATTTCTTGATATTTTTTTATCATAATATTTTTATTTTTATCTTGTTATAATTAATTACTTAATCATCTTAGTTGACATCAGATGTTTTGATTATAGTTGGATCATATATCTAAAATGTCATTGGTATATCTTCTATTTTTAATAGATAAATATTTTATCACATCCAAAATAATTATCAGGAAACAATTGTATTTTTTATTTATTAATTCAAATAAAAAAACCAACCCTAAAAGGTGGTTATGAAAAATGAATTATGTTACAATCATGGAGATGGTAGACCATTCATAGTAATGAGTAATGGTTCCATTTTTTAATGATCATGTTGTAAATAAAGTAAGTATAATTATATATATATATATTTATAATTTTATCCTAAATATCATGTTATAGATTTAAATAAACTTATATATACAAATCAAGTTATTTGTTGTAAAAAACAAATCACTTAAATTTTCGTAGGTGGTTATCCACATATACACATAAATGACAATATAATTTTTAAGTGGATGTAAATGTAATAAAATAAATAATGTATTACATATACATAATGATAAATATTTCATTATATATATATATAATTAATTAATAACTATATCTAGTCATTAGAGGTGGTTATGAAAAATGAATTAAATCAAGTTAGGAGGTGATTTTACTATATAGACATGAGTGATGGTTTCATTTATTATTTTATGTAAGAAGAAGATTGATATAGATTATTCCATTAAAATAAAATTATCTTTTTATATGGATGAAATTTGTGTTATTATTTCTTCCTATTTAAAGAATATTTTAAGGTTGTAGAGAAAGAAATAAAATAAAAACACTCTATGAAGAAATATAATTCTTCTTCAGACAACCTCTAAGTTTTACATAATGTGTACATTGTTTGGTTTTATGAAAATTAATACATATATGATGTTGGTAAGGATTTAGGGATAGTTTTTAAAAGTTTTTTACTAAATGAAATATATTTTGATGCGTGGATAAAAGAGTGAGGGAAAATATCATTTATAAGTAGGGGAGAGGACAAACATGAAAATTTAAATATTATTAAAATATATTAATGTATTAATCCAAAAAATCGATCATAAATATACAATTTAGGAATATTGTACAGGATAGTGATGGAATCTGTCTATATAATAGAATAAAAATAGTTATCTAGGTCATTGGAACCCTTATCACTTTTCTTTAACTCCTTGAAAACATATTTTAACCATAACCGTGCCAAAATATTTTTAATGATTTTACTATTCATCATAATAAAGAAAAATTGAACCTACTAAATAATCTTAATTATTATGATGATAAATATAGATTCCATTTTATCAATTACAATTCATATTAGTTAAATAACTTAATTTAAAATTAGTCATGAAAAAAACAGAATGCAAAGCAATTTTCCAAAAAAATTCAGTATTTCAATAAAATTTATTTATAAAAACGAATCTTTCAATATTCATCAAACAAAAATACAGTTTTCAATAAAATTCAGTATTTCTCACTATTCACATAAAAAATCAATCATTTCCAAAAAATTAAAAAAAAATATAATCTTGAGATAATATTGATAAGATTATTTAAAATATACTATCATTTTTATAAAATATAATTTATCAATTTGGTATAACATATTATTTTCTTGAAGAAATCAATAAAAACCCTTTTTGATGAAAACATATTTTTGAGGAATAAAGCAATTCAAATAAAAATTATATCTTATTTCCTCAGAATTAATCAATAAAATTTTATTAAGAGTGATAATTTAATATATATATTTTTTATAATTTATTTACTTCTATTCATATCTACCAATTCAAGGGCTTTGTAATAGTAGTTATATTTAAAATATTATTATTTCGTAGTCATTAAAAATTGGTATTGAATGCCTTATATTCTATCAAGAGAAATTTTATTTTAAAAACATAGGGTTTTAAAAAAATAATATTTTAATAGAATATTTTTTACTTGTATTATAACTAGTATTATTTTATATAAATTTGTTTTGGAGGAGTTTTTTTAAATTCATGTTTTTAATATCAGGGAATAATAAATAAAATAATTTAAGACATAGTTTTATGTAGTGTTTTTTACTATTTAATAATGTTTTTTATTGCTATATTATTTAATCTCTATAGTGAAATATATATTATTTGTTTTTATTTTTATTATTTTTTATAAATAATTTCAAAATGGTGGATTTTTTTAGAGTTTTTTAAAGTTTTGATTTGTTTAAAATGTATAGAGATATTTGTTGTTTAACTATTTGGTTTTGTAATCGTAAAAAAGGGGGAGTGTTTTACTTTTGGAGAATTTTTTAGATTGGCTTCATGTATTAATATTAAGAAAACATCAAATTTAATTATTTTGGTAATAATAACTTCTTATAAGTTATTTTTAATTTTATAATTCTGTGATTATTCTATTGGAAATTATTATTTATGTATTTTAATAATTTCATTATAATGTGTAAGTTTTTAGTTTAATTATTTTAAAAAATATCTATTTCTAAATGAATTAAATTTTTAAAAGTCCTATTTATTTTATTTCAAGTCATTTGTTTTTATTAAAAATTACTTATGATTCTTTAAAAAATTCTTATTATATTTTAAAAAATGATTTACAATGGTGGTTTGAAGACTTATGTTTTTTTAAATGATTGATGTCATTTTTAATAACTAATAAATTTTTTAAAAAGATATATGATTATTTTAAATTAAATATATATTTTTTAAGATTATTTATTTAGATTTTGAATGTTTTATGACAACCTGCCAAAGGCATACAAAAACTAAATTTTATAAATATTACTTTATAACACCCTTACTTTTCAAAATATCAATTAAGAACTCATATTAGATCTATATCTTCCCATGTAGATCAATTAAAGATTATATCTATTTTTTCATTCTATTTGAAATCATGATTTTCTATATCTCAATTTTATGAATTACTTTATGAGTTTTAATTTAGTACCACATGCTATTAATTTTTTATAGTGAAGATAAAATGAAATAATTCAATACTTTTTCACCAAATTCATTACCCACATTGTATATATAGTTTAAAATGTTGAGGAAGTAACTATTATGAGATATTTTAGTCCATCTATCATTCTTCATGTTGTACTCATACTAACGATTGCCTCAATGCTGAAGCTTTCTTCAAATTAATTTAAATCTATTTATGTGTATTAAATTTTTACATCTAGTAAAATATATAATAGTTTCATCGTAGTACATTGCACCATTTTATAAATGTACATTCCTTATATAGATAAAAATGTGCATTAAAATATTTCTTTGTTGTATAGGTGATCATAATATTATAATAAATCACATGTGGTTCGATACACTTTTTTACATTTCATTTCAAAAATTTTATTTCTATAATTATATGTGATTATTTTAAATATTTTTCATTTATTTTTTTTATAAGATATTTAATCTAACAAACCCATAAGAAGTAGTTTCAAATTCATTGATACTAGAATATCACAAGAATTTTTTCAAAATATTAAAATAAAGGTAACATATATATTTTCTTATTTTTATAATTTATAATATTTTGTTTAGTAGACTTAAGAAAATACCATTATAAATAATAAGTTCATTAGATTTATTTCAATAGAAATAGTAATTTCAATTTAATCTTTAAACAATTATTGATGCAATAAGTGTAATACTTTAGTTAATAATTATGATTTCATTTAATCTTCTAGAAAAATGAATATGATTCATTATTTATATACTACTATTGTTAATGTGTTTTGTCCATTCTAGTTTTCAAAAATATTTCATTATTCATCTTCAATATTTTAATCATCGAGGAATAATTTTCTACTCCATCATTAATTTTCTATTCTTTATTTTGTTTAATTGTTGTTTTTTATATGTTATATTCTATGTTGTGTTGTAAAGTTCAAGACCCTTTATATCACAGTTAACACATGGTAATGCCTCCGTTGAAAATTAGTTTTTTTATTATAGTCTTTCTAAATAGAAAGATTTCATTGGTTATGTGGACCTGATCACCTAAAAATTCAAATTTTTGCCATGTCCTATGTAATGAACTAGGTTCTTCTTATACCCACTAAAGGAAGTGTGATATATCATGTCTACACTTGTGTAAAATCTTATATTTTTTTATATGTCCTTAATCTTGAGAAGTTGAATTTTTAGTAAAGAGTTTACGTAGGATCTTGGTGGTCTAAAATATTATAATATAAAATTGTGTGACCATTTGTACATTCAATACAAAATTACCAAATAGTATTTTTAAATTTTATGTTCTAAAATTGTTAAATCATTTAAACCACTAAATTCCAAAATATAATTTTATTACTATGATAAGTTTTAAGGAAGGAAAATTCACCCACTTTTGTTTATTTCTATTCTATCTTTGGACCAACAATTTTGGAGTACACTAATGGTTCATACACTACCTCACAAAACCTCGAAACATTTTACAATCCTGCATAAACAACTCAACCTCCTCATGAATAAATCCAACGATCTTATGCCCAATATTTTTTTCATCCATCATAGGTAAAACATAATCAAAAAATAATCAAAAACCTAATCTCACGTATCATATATATTTCTATATAAATATTCAAACCTTCTTTTGAAAATCACATAAAGAAAAATGAAAACACTATAAATTCTAATTTCAAATCACTCATCCCACAAAGTGGTAGGTGTTTCACAAAACTCTATAAATAAAAAATGAAATCTAGGAGAATTATTATTAAAAAATCCATGAAATTATTCAAATAATTTAAAATTGGACTATTTTATCTCATAATTGTGACACCTAAGGGTTTTACTAATACCTGATGGATTTAAAGAGACTATTCAAACCTAGAACTCCCTCTTTCAAACCCTCCCAATAACATTATTTCTAGTTTTAGGTGCGTTAATTTTTTAGATTTTTTTCTCAGAACATCTCTATTATCTTCTAGATTCACTTTCATTTTTAGATGACATAAATGTTTTTCTATTTCTAGTATCATATGAGAAATGTTTTTGATTTTACACCGAGTTTAAACACCTTATATGGATTAAAATATTGTTCATACCAAAGTAATAATGTTTCAAAATGATTTTTATTAAATTCTAAGAAACTAATTACGAGTTTCTTCAAAAATATAATTAATGTAATATTTCTTTCAATTTTTTAATAATTAATTTTATATTAGGAAAACATTCCTTCCCCGAAAATGAGAATTATTATGAAAATATATTATAGGACACGACAAATTAAATAATTATTTCTTACTAACATATGATATATTTTATAGTAGGGTTTATTTCTCAGGGATGGTGTTTGAATTTAGTGATAATGAAAAAAATTAAAAATAATTGAAAATAGTAGTGAAAAAAACATGCATCAAAATTAGTAGGAGAATTGTAAGGTATTGATTTAGGTAAACAATAATGATGATGAAGCAAGAGAAACATTAATATAATAATAATATTTGATGAGTTAAGGTAACATGATTTGATGGGTTTGAAATATTTTCCATTATTCATGCTCTTAGATAAGAACTATGGTACTAAAATGAATGAATATTTCCTTGTTTTTTTGGCCAACCTATGAGTGATTGAATTCTATAGTTTTTCAAAAATAACACTAACTAATTCATGAAATTTATGAACTAACTTTTTTTCAACAAGATCAAGTTTTTTATACAAATTTTTTATTCTAAAGGTTATATCTTTTATTAGATCAAAACATAAATGATTTAGTGTCACAAATTGAATTGAAAAAAGTTTAATTTTCAATTAATCTCAATGTTTTGAAAAACTAACTTCCTAATATATATTAATATATAACATCCAGAAACATTGAAATTAATGAATTATAAATGAAACCCAGGATAATATTATTCCTTATATAATATTAACTAAAAATTTATTAAAATAAAAATTTGAAAAAATTAAATTACAAATATAAAGTAAATGTTGTAATACAAGAGAAATAATCTTCTCTATCAAAGGGCTCCACTTATAGCTCAACTGGCATACCAATTTATAAGTTGTTTCTCTAATCAAACCATGTAGTTGATGTCCATTCTCTCTTTAATCAATCATAGTCAATTTCATGATCTATCCCCTCGATTAAAGGTTAAAGAAAATAACTCTAAAATCTTATCATTTATCACCACATGGAGTACCAATCATTCTTATTTTCCATATTTATAGGTGACTTGTGAAAATATATCAAAGTGATTGTTCTCAGCCTTATAAAAAATCCTTCAACTATAGGTTTTATAAACCATAAAATTTTTTTTGGTCAGTTCATTCATGACCTTATCCTCAATTTATGATATTCTAGAGACTCCCATAAAGGTTCATCGTGATATTGACCTCAATTACCTAACACACCTCAGATATTATCTCAACCCCAATGTCTTCAGTTTCAAATTTAAAAACTTTGGTATCTGCAAGTAATTTTCTTAAGAAAAATAATGAATTTGAATAAACATTAAACAATGATAGTTAAAATAAAATAACATATAATATAAAAAGAATTAATATCACAATTAATGTGAATATAAAAATATCATTTCAATTTATTCACGACCATACATAAAAATAATATAATCTTACTATAAATAGGAATTAATTCAATGAACCTAGAGAACCCCAATGATTTGTGCCTTGGTTTTAGAAATATTGAAGATCCTTTAGTTTATGGTGAGTCTATGTTGTTGTATTTAGTGACAACCTTACCATAGTATCATATAAGTATGAAATTTCATGATCTAGTTTTTATGGTTACATATATCATTGAAGGATGTACTATCATGCAAGAATGTGTTTTAAAGAATGGTTGAAAATTAGCTAAAGAGATAATATTTGAGTTTTAGTTGTTTCTAGATCCATGTAGTAGATTTTTAAAGGGATTTTTCACATTATTGTTTATACCTCGTATCTAAATTGGTGATAGGAAATTCATGTATCCATTTTTCATTTGTAGTAATTTCACATAGCTGTTTATTATACATAGGAAATATATATATCTGAATGCCTTATATATCTCATAAAGAATGTTTTTTCCATCACATGGGCAATTCACATTGTAAAATGATAAACATTGCTGATTTGGAATTAATATATCTTTTGTCTATCTCATAGAAATATTCTATTGAGAATGACGTAGCTGATTGTCAATGTAGTCAAATTTATAATCACACATGTGATTATGATATAATGCCTATTAATATTGAGAATAATGTAGAAAATTGTTCCTCGAGTCTGATTGAAAATCTTTACTACATATGGATTGAATTTATACAAGTATTCGGAATTGAATTATTTTGAGGTGCTATTATTATTATGATTTCATTGATGGTTTGGGATGAATCCATAATAAAAGACTAGAGTGTATAAAACTATGATGGATCTATGGTTATTGACCATAGTTTTAGAGACTATGGGAATTAAAGGATTATTATTTATTATGGAAACTAAATATATGTGGACTATGTTGACACATTATAGAGATATGATAGTGAGAGAAAAAAAGTGGGAATTCTGAAGCTAAGCTTGAATATTCATTGACCAACAACTCTTGAAGCTCAGGTATTTTGGAGTTTTATTTTGAGAAAGAGAATATTCCTAAAATAAGGAAGATTTTTTCTGTTGGGCAAAAATCCCTCAAGGTATCATTGAAGAATTTTTTAGGTGATTGTGTTTGTTGACAAAGTGGACATCTGTGTTGTGATTGTTGACAATGAAAGCAATGACATACAAATTTGTTGAAAAAGGGGATTTCATGGTGGAATGACAAGTTCAATGGATGTGGTTAACAATCCATGTTTTATTCAAGAACATCAACAAAGGAATAGATGATCTAGAGGTGGTACAAAAAGAGAAGATACAAGGTGGCGCCGTTTTCTAGTGCTTCCGTAATTTTTGGGCCTGAACATCGACAAATAAAGAAAAGTGGTTTTGAAAAAGGGACTTGCGTACCGTGGTCTTGAAGGAGAGGAAACTTGCATGCTATATTTTTTCCAGGATCATAACATCAAAATATGGAAAAGCGAAAAGGGGCGCCAATGTTTTAGGGTTTGTCACGCAAGTGACATGCGCGGCAGAGACTTGCACGCCAAAACATGCGTGCTGAGGGGATACGTGCACGCCGTCGTGCAGGTTGTCCAAATGCCTATAAATAGTGGTTGAACCCTCCTCATTCTGCATGATATCAACACATAGGTAAAATAAGAGCTTTCGTCGCATAGGTGTGGTGTTCGTGCAAGTGCTGGTGTGGTCGCGCAAGTAGAAGTTGCGCACCAGGTGATAGTTCTGTATCCAAAGTGGTTTGGGAGATAAAGGAAGTGAGTCACCCAAGTTTAGAGTTGAAGAAGGATGTGTCACACACGTGGTCGAGGTGGACTTGCATGCCTGGTTTTGAAGAAGCACGACATTTGATGGTTTCATACCAATATTGTTTTGGGCATAAAAGGGTGTGAGTCGCGCAATTTTGGAGTTGCATAAGCTTGTGTCGCGCAAGTGGTTGAGGTGGACTTGTGCGCCAGTTATAACTTGTGTGCCGATACTTGCAAGCCATCCTAGAGAAGGGTGCCAGGTATGGTTGATGCAGGGTAGTGATTCAGAGCTGCGTGGAAGCTGGAATATTTCCCGATACCTTCAGTGCAAAGTGAGATTCATCTATATGTAAAAGATGGTCTTCAACAAAGCATCTATATACAATAGAATATGGGTTCATTAGTGATAATGAAGAGACCTATAGGTCTACAAACTATGAGTGGATCCTTTCCAGAGCAGTGAGAAAAGGAAGAGGATGAAGGTGATCCTCTCAACCAGCAGTGAGCCAAAGAGAGAGAAACATGGAGTGAGCCATGGAAAAGCAGTGAGATGACCCTAAACATTGTAAAGGTAGTGAGACTGGGAATAGATGTGATCAATCCCAAACTTTGTAAACAGTAGTGTGCTTTTAGTGGATTTGGTACATCGGCACATCGTCGGTGTATGCCCCTTCGATGTAGACCAATAAGGGCGAACCATGTAAAAATATATGTGTCCTTTTCTTTCTATAGTTTCTATTTATACTTTTCTACAGGAAAGAGATAGAATGGAGTCTTTCTTAACAATGAGACAAGATCAATAGGGTCAATTGTTTTAATCTATCATACCCTGATTCCCCCCACCCCTCTAAGGGTATCTAAACTAGTGGACCTAACATTTTCACTATGAGATATTGTTTCTTATATATTCTAAAGGATTTTATAAGTAGATATAGATCATTTATTACCAAAGAAACCAAGTTTATTTAGAAATCTTTCTCATTTTATAAACATCATTTGTACTGAAACACAAATCTATGATGTTGGTGGTCACTCCTGACATGTGTGGCGATATTCCCCTTGATTTTTTATAAGAGGATTTCACTTGGAGATATAGTGAATGGAATCCATGTATAATGTGAATAACAAGCCACAATAATGAGTATGATTCCAACCTATATTTGAACATTGTAAAAATATGTCTATAGACGATGTTACTTTTATTAATTATTATGTGAGGATGAGTTTTTCTATTTTTAGTGGATCATACATGAACCCTTCATAATAGTTATATTTTATTTAAATAAATTTAAAAAAAAACTCCACTGATTTATCCCACTTTCTTTTGGGAGGGAACTGATCCTCACAGGCACTATTATTGATATTAGAAGACTGTTTCCCTCTATATGATCTAAAAAATTATACTTTAATCCATGGATAATATCAATTCTATTAAGAGTAGGAATGTACTATATTTCAATGGAAAGAATTATCATAGTAATAAGAATCAAATAATTCCATATCTTTTACCTCTATGTATGGAATTTCATCATGCATTAAAAGTGGGAATTCGAAAATTCATAAATAAAATCCAGCTGAAAATTTCAAATAGAAGAATATATAAGTGGTTAGAAAATTCAAAGATTATCTTCTTATATCATTTTCAAATAAAGTCAATATTAATTTCATTTACCTACAATCTATTGTGGAAATCAGGGATACATTGCAGAGAATTTATAATGGCATTACAAAAGTCAAAGATGAAAATCTATATCCTTGGAGAATAAAATTTTGAAAAAATAAAATATTAAAAGAAAAATATATTGATGAATCGTTATGTGTAATTGAAATTTTGAGTATTACTGAGGATTTTTTTAGAGTCTTTATGATTCAGCATTATAAATATTTTTAAGAGAACTTTTTTGGATATATTTGATAAAAATTCCATAGAACCTATATATATAACATCATTCTATTGATGATATAAATAATTTGGTCATTTCTTATAAAATTTAAAAAATTTAGAAATTATTGATTATAATGAAACAATATATGGATTTTTAATACCATAAGAACATTTAAATTTTAAATAAGGAATAAAGTTTTGACTAAAGCGACTCTGAGAATGATGAATAATATCAAAGAGCTATTTCATTTATTTCTAGAAGGTTAACGAAGGGAAAATCAAGAAAAAGTAACATTTTCTGGTTGATGTTATAAATGAAATGGTAATGGACACTATGAAATTAATTTTTCAATCATGAAATGAGAAAATTATCTATAGAACAATAATCGAACTGTATAAGAAAATAAGTAGAGAAAAATTACAAATTAACAAAAAATGGTGGTAGATGTAAGAAGATATTTCATAGACCCAAAAGAATATATCTGATGAGAAATTAAGTAGAATCAAATATTATCTCATGCAGTGATTCTGAATAAGTTAATCCAAAAAATTACAAATTATATGGATGGTTTTTAGAAGACTATGGACTCATATAGTATTGATAAGGATGGTTTGACATAAATAAAATTATGAATTCATGCTCAAAGATAAAATTGAAGAATTACTTAATAAAAAAGCTATTTTGAAGAAGGAAAATAACTTTACTGTTTGAGAGAAAATCAAACTATTAGATATAAAATGTGAGAAATATAATTGTGAGATAATTATTATAGAAGAAAACAAAAATCTCATATTAAAAGCTGCAGAATATGAGAAAATGATCAAATATCACACTAAAAATATCTCACTGAAGGATGAATAAATATCAATGACATAATCAAAATTTCATAATGATGATAAGGATATATAAAATATAAATATTGTGATCAAAAAAATTACTCATGTTTTTAGAGAATCCTACAATGATATTAAAAAAATTATATAAATTTATTTACAAAAAAAATTTCAAAAAATATTAATACTAACAATGAATTTTTTAATGGTAGTTCTGGTTAAATATGGATATATTAAAACTGCTACAATTATCCTAAAGTATTACTGGATAAAATAAGAATAGTTAATGATACATTTATTCCAAATCATGGGTGAAATATGATACAAATAGTTGAATGAATGTCATTTTCTGACAAGAAAAATTTTGGATATAATTTTGGTATTTTATTAAAATTCATATTTTAAGGTTACCACTGGTTATTCATTTTTTTGTACAAAGAGATCATATGTGTACGTATAACACATATTTTATTAAATGAAAGAAAAATACTAGGGGGTTAGTTTGAATGGTAATAAATCAGTTTCAAGAAGAGAAAAATATGAGATTGAATCTTTTTACAAGTAAAAAAACAAAAAAAAATCACTATCATGAAGAGATTTGAGGAATAAGTAATCAAAATAGTTGTAGAGAAGATGCATTTTGTAAAATACTACTCAGTTTGTTACAAAAAGAAATAAAAATGGAATGCAATTCAATTTCACAATGAAGGGATTTTATTTTTGGTTGAATTTTCTCTTAAAGAAAGAATGGAAACAAAGGAATGGATTCTTGATAGAGGGTATTCCTACCACATGATTGGTATAAAATCTTGAAGATATTATAGTAACTTGAAGGAGATGTATTAAATTTTTGTAATGAATTTTCCTTGAAGATATATAATGATCTGAACATTTATAAATTAAAATCACATTTAAATGAGTATATACCATATTAAGTGATTATGTTATAGAAAATAAATGCACTACTTCAGTTTTTTGGACCACTATATCAATATAGATTCAAAAAATAGGTACAAATCATAAACCATGATAATATATTAATGGTATAATTACAATTAATATTAGTATATTAAGGGATAAGATAAAGTCCATTTGACATAGACAAATGAGGTGATGACCTCAACCAAAAGGAGTATACCCTATGAATCCCATTGATGAGTGAATCTACGGAAGATGGAATCATTGGGATTTCACCATGACTAATAACAAGACCAAATTCAATAACTAAAGAATGATAGAAACCATTTATGAGAGATGGTCAATATCATCGAGATCATGACCCAAGCCATGTTTTCCAATCCACCCCATGAAATGCTAAATATTTCACACATTTCTATTAGGGAATTCACTAATGTAATAAAGGGAACTATATCTGAACCCTAATAGAATGAAAGTGTATAATTTTTTATGAAAATAATTAATATAATTATCCTTTAATATTATGATGAAAATTTAATTGAATAGATAATGTGTTTTATAAAAATTACATTCTGATATAATGAAACACAAATTATATTTTAAGAAATGTATAATGTCAATAAATAAACACTATTCATATTTATTTAAAAATTTTATATATAAATTATATTTTAAGAAAATAATATTATAAAATAATTTTTTTTAATATAATTGATAATATAATTTTTGAAATGAAAAATAATTCTTATATGGGATATAACATTATTAATATAAAAAAGAATTTATTTTAAATATATTTTTATTTTTTTACTTAAATGTGTAAATTATCAAGCATATTGAATAATTTGGATAATATAAATATTATTTTTTTCATTATAATGTAAAAATTATCCAATGGTAATTTTATCATAATTTTCTAAGATAATAAAATTTTTTGGTCCATATTTATTATAGAATAAATATATATTGTGTATTATTACCAAATAATGATCCAAAAATGATGTAAAATATTCCTCAAAAGGTTTCCATTACCAAATATATATTAATACTTTAAAATAATTATTTTTAAGGCTATTTGATTAATTTTATAAACCCTTGATGACTCCTCTAAAATGTATATTATATTTTATGGTTTTAAAATACATTCTTTATAAACATGGCTAACATACACATCTTCTAGGGTATTATTTTAAAAAGATTGTTTAATAGAATTATAATGTAATGAATCTAATCCCATGAAGGTGAATAAATGGAAAAAAAACTTGGGAAGATTTGTGGTTTTGAATAATTTATCTTACAGAATCCAAAACCTATTTTTAGAAATCAATAATGAATTACCATCTCTTTTTCTATATAAACCCACCCAACCTCTGATCCCTCTACCATAAAAACCCTTGGATAAGGAATTTAATCTTAAATTACCTCTCTGGATCCCTATAATGTTTCTTGAATGGTTTTAATAATCCCCACCCATTCTTTTAGAAAAACCATCACATGTTAAGGTATCCCCTCATTCTCCTCATTATTCACATGTGCACTTTATGTTATGCATTCTGATTTCCAATTATTAATGTTATGATATATTTTTCACATCCCAAGAAATTTTATTATGATTTCCATGTAACATGGTACCCATTAAAATCTCATTACACACTTAAATAATACTTTATGGACATCCACTATTCTGCCCAAATTGTACTATGATTATTCATTCTTTTGACCTCTTTAGTGATTAATCATTCCCATTTCCACTCAAAGGTATTCACATTAATTTACATACTCTTAATTTATTTGGTACTTATATGTGTATAACCTAAAATCCCTTTTCTATGGTTTGAAATTTATGAAATACATCCTTATTTAGTATGTTGTTTGTGGAAAACTTATTCTCATAAAAGATATGAATGTAATAGGAGGGCAAGAATTATATATACCTCCAATGAATTGAGTAATTTTTTAATATCAGTATATTCCATACATGATGTACATGATGTAATCCTAATTATATCATGTAATTTTTCCTTAGAGGTAAACAATGAATTTGGTTTATTATGTCATGCTTTAAGTTCTTTCCACATTCCTATGTTTCCTTTTTTTATCATGTTATATCATGCCTTATTGATCAACAACATGATTGAAACCCCATGTTATGTTTTATTAATACTCTACTTGCCTCCCAAGTACCACTTTACCATTTGTTATGATTTTATATTTTATATTTTTTTTAATTTTTTCTCACCACTTTTTAATGTACGTCCCAAGTTATCCCATGGTGTTTTAGAAGAATGATGGATTTTTATGAGCAATTTAAGTATTTTTCAATAATATTTTTGTATCAATGTATCAAATTAATGTTTTATATACCTAATATTAAAAAGGTACTAGGAATTAAGTTCATATTTGGTTTACTGAGTGTTCTATTATGTAATAAATAATGAATTCATGTGTATTAATGATATTAGGAATCTTTGATTGTATCATAGGAAAGTATAGTTATTTTTTGGGATTAGGATTATAAAAATCTATAAAAATATTGAGGGATAATATTAAACATAAGAATTCCTGAATTTTTTTAGGTATTGAGTAAGTCGTTTCAAAGAAAATACATCCCTCACGGGATACTATATGTGGATGTGGCTCTATAGTAGAGGTACCTAGGGGTAATAACCACGAAATGGGTGAATTATGGTGGACTCAATCACCACACTGTGAATGAAAATAGGCCACACAATGCACCATGTCTGAAAATATCAAGGGAAATGATGTGGTAACTTCATAAGTTCCGTAAAATATATTTTAATTATGATTTATCCCATTATTGTTCATTCATTACAATTTTTTTTGTATAATTGTATAAAAATTATAATTCTTATGTCTATTTTGGATTATGTAAATGATTAAAAATTGAATCAAATCATGAAATGTATGATTATTAACCACTCAAGTACATTTTTTTTATATGGCTATGTTTATACACATTCATTCATATCAAAAAAGTTTAGTATAACTATTCAAACACAGACTCAAAACAGTGATGTCAAGTTATCGGTGAAGATGTAAAAGGGGGTAATTCTTCCATCTCAAGTATATAACTCCTTTCCTATTCAAACTTCAGGGATGAACTTCTTATAAAACCATATGATTATCCCTTTAGTAAAAATAGATAAATTCTAGGTATATATTGGAATTCATTATAAAAGTACTATATAAATTGTAAAGATAAATAAATCACCCTCTGTATCGTGAATCATCCTTTGATTCTATATATGTTTTATTAGGAGGATGAATCTTCATCGAAACCATCATCTAAATAATAGTTATTATTTTCTTATGGGGATGTTTTATTTCACAATTGATTAAGACTAATTAAAAGATCATCCTTGATGACGTAACCGTTATAATGGAATTCAATGTTGTGTTTTCAGAAAATAAAAATTTGTCTTCCTCCTATTGTTGAGGTTTAGTTCTCAGTAGATCTCACATAGAGAGATTTACCAGTATTAAGGGATCTATATATAATGTCCATTTTTGAACATGGGTAGCCGAAAAAAAATTTAGAGAATCTTCATATTGATTTTATATGCTGATGTTATTCACAATGGGGTGAAATGGTCCACTTATTCAAGAGTCAGATGAGTAAATGTGCCTCTTCATTGACTATCATGAGATCAATAAGATCACAATAAATAATAAGTATCCCTTACAAACAATATATGACTTATTTGATCAGCTATATTTTGATAATTACTTCCATATGATAGATAATTATTAAGCATATTATTAAGTAAAGGTGAATAATTAAAATATTTTAAAGGCCAATTTTTGTATAAGTTATAGGCACAAAGAATTAATAGTGATTCCTTTTGTAATCACTAATGCTCCAAATATCTTCACAGAATTTATTAATAGCGTATTTAAGTATTACAACAAAAACATTATTATAGTCTTTAGATATGATATTCCTATCTACTAAAAAATAAATTAGGAACATGTGTTGGATTTAAATTGAATAAATAATGTATTTTGATAGGAAAATTAATATTAAATTTTGGAGAAAGTTACATTCATGGGGCTTGCTTTCCCAAAAAATGGGTTACCTATAGATCTATTAAAAATAGAGGCAATTTAAGGATAAACAAATACAACAACTGTGATGGAAGTATATAGTATCTGTCGATTAATATTATTTTGAATCCAACTAACCAATCTTAGATAGAAGGGAGTAAACATTTTTATAGACTGATGAATGTGAAGAATTCTTTAAATAGCTAATGAAGTGGAAAATCATTACACCTGTTCTCACATTACCGCTAGTGTATAAGTATTTGTGAAGTAAAATTATGTATCCAAAAAGCTATTAGTTTTTTAGTCAACAAATATGATAAATTAAAATCTTATTCCCCCTTCAAATTTATTATCCATGAGCTTAATTACTAAAAAATGATTTAGAATTTTTAGTTGTGATCTTCACATTAATTGTTTGGTGAAATTAAAATTATAATATTAGTGTTATATATATAAAGAACATAAAAATATCAAGTATATATCCACACAATTAAGCCTCAATATGATCCAATGAAGGTGGTTATAAAAGATCAAGGATTGTTATTTTTTAATCCATTACCTCCCTATGAAGAAAAAAAGTGGTGTATACTCTAAGAATAATGGATCCCTAAACCCTTCCATGTATTAAGATTACAAGGGATCCAGTCTTCAAGTTCATATAGAGGATGGACATAGAAATAATTAATGTACCTTCATCTAGAAATCATCAAATAAATACTATAAAATATATTCGTTAGAGAATCAGGGAGGCTCATAATGATCTTATTTTGCTACAGAAGAAGGTAGTAAATATTTCATATTTCATATTTTATGTAGATGGAGTTATTAGGATTGGAACCCAAATATGTCCCCAATAAAAACCAGATCTGAATATGGATATTATATATGATATGTATAGATCATAATTCTATATTCATCTAGGAATAACAATGATATATAAATATTTTCAGAGAAATATCAGGTGGGATAATATAAAGAGAGAGATTGTGGAGTTTGTAACTCGATGCTTGATATAAAAAACAAGTTAATAATAATCTATAAATATTGAAAGGGTATGATGAAACCATTACACAAACAGGTATGGAGATGTGTAAATGAAATAAGGATTTCACCAAAGGACCCCTTGGACACATAAAGTAAATAATTCCTTTTGGGTGGTAGTCAATTTCCTTAAAAGGTCAACACGTTTTATTATTATCATGATATATTTCCCTATTGATCAAAATTCAATGATATACACAAGATAATTTGTAATCATATTTGGAGTTACATTATCTATTTTATATAATCGGGTTCTATAGTTTACCTCATCGTTTTAGAGAAAACATTAGTAAGTATAGGATACAGAACTAAGATTCATCATTGTTTATCACCCTACAATGGATTGTCTGTCCAAAATACCATTATGTCATTAGAGGATATAATTAGATAATGTTTAATGGATTATCATAGAAATTGAGACAAGTAATATCCACATGTGTAGTTCTCCAATAAAAAAAAAATTACATTCAACCATTAAAAATGATCCTTATAAGGATATATTTGGTATAAGGTGTCAGACTCTGATATGCTGGGATGATGTTGGAGAGTATATGCTGGTGGGACATACTTATATCCTTGATATGATAGATAAGGTTCAATCCATTCAAAATCATATAAAATCCATATAATTTTGATAAAAATTCTAAGAAGAAGTCTGTCGATGTGACCTAGAGTTTGAGTTTATAGAAAAATTGTTCCTTTATAAATTAAGGGGGAAGAAAGTCATGAGGTTTGAAAGGTAGGGAAATTTTATTCCAATTTACACCATCCCCTTACAGATCCTTGGTCTGATTGAAGTGGTGGCATGTTGTCTAGAAGTCCCACCTATCCTATATCATGTACATGATGTGTTAAATGTATCCATCTTTAGTATGTATATACCAGACTCCTTACATGTATTGAATTCTTATGATGTACCCTTATAGAATGATATTTAATATGTGGAGAAACCTATGAATATCTTATATTGTAGAGGATAAGTTTTATGAATAAGGACAACTCACCTCTTCAAATAATTATGGAAGAACCCTGAGATTAAGTAAGTGATGTAGGATCCAGAAGAGGATATTAAACAAGAGTACCCTCATATGTTTTACTGTAAGAAATAAAAATTTAAATGGAGAATTGTTTGAATGGGGAATAATTTAATGACCTAAAATTTTACAAATGAAATTCCATTTTAAATGAGTAAATTATTTATTAAGAAATGATGTTATAGAAATATCATGAACTACATTGGTTGTCTTTGATCATGATATCCTATTGGATTTAAAATTATATCAATCATTATAGACATTTATAATATACTCATTTTATAGTGAAAATTATGATTAGTATATAAGGGGTTATGAGAAAATCCATTATACAAAGACAGAAGATGTGATGGACATGACGTGTAGGGTTGTACCCTATAAATCTATTTATTAGTTCTTATGATAGAGATAACATAATTTGGATTTTTCGATATCTAAGGCTATGTAAATTATCAATAACTTTACCATGAGTGAAATACTTTATAAGTGATTTTCATGATCATCGAGATCGTGATCCAAATGAAGTTCGCTAAACCACCCAATAAGAATCTCATGATCGCACACCATAACCTTATGAAATTAACATGTGAAATTAAATTCTATGTATCCTGACCCTAATAGAAATAATTTGTATATTTTATTTTTAATAAAATTATTATTATATTTTTCATTTGTTATTATCATTACTTGTAATTTTTTTGATAATGAGTTAGATAAAATATAATTGTTTAAATGATGATTCAAAAATAATTATTTTTTTAAAATATATAATTTCAATAAGGACAATTGATTTTAATGAATTCAAGAATTTTTTTAAAAAAAATGGAATTTCAATAAAATATTATTGTTAAATAATATTAATTAAATATAAGTGATAATATAATTTTATAATGTCAAAAATTATTTTTATAAGGGTCAAATAAATATTATATTAAAACCCATTATTTTTTAAAAAATAGGACTTTTGATTTAAAAATATAATTTATCATACTTATAGAATTAATGGAATTATTTTTTTAGCATGTAAAAATTATAAAATGGTTATTTTTTCATAAATTTTTGAGACATTCTAATTCTTGGATAAAAATTTAATATTGTAAAAATTTTTTGTGTGTATTAAAACATCATAATGACCCAAAAGTTATGTAAAATATTCCAATAAATGTATCCATGACCAATATATATTTCAAATTTAAAATAATGTTCTTTTAGGTTGTTTGATTATTTGTATAAACCCTTACGGAATCCTTCAAAACATTTATTATATTTTATGGTTTTAAAATTAATTATTTATAAACATCACTCACTTCCACATCAACAAGTTTATTATTTTAATGAGTTTTGTTCCTAGAATTATGAAATTATAAAAACCAGCATTCATTGTATGAAATCATGGGTAGAAACCATTGGAAGGTTTTTTGTTTAGAATACATTATCACATACAGTCCAAAACCAATGTTTGAAAATTAATAAATGAATAACATATTTTTTCAATAAAAGTCAACTCAAAATCCCTTTCATCTTCACTGAAATCTTTTGGAGAATAATGATACTATGATATTATCTCTCTAGATCCTTCCCAATTTGCTTCCATGCTCTCAATAATATCCTATCAAGATTATTGAATCACCATATCTTGGTAAGGAATCTTATCATTCGAATTGTTATTCAGGAACCATCATTAATTCATGCATTTTGATTTAGAGTTATTCATTTTAAGATATGTATTCCTACAACCCTATTTAATCCAATATTTTTTACAAGTAATTAGAGACCTATTTCTATCATTAATCCATTTAAAAAACCATTATGTATACCTTTTATTTTATGGAAATTATCCTAAAATTTTGGCAGGCAAATCATTTATGTGATAAAAATAAGCATCACCATTTCCACTCAATAGTATTATACTAATTGTAAATATCCTTAATTTATTAAATATTAATATTTATATAACCAGTAATTCTCAATCTTGGTGTTACAAATAATTTCATATATCATTTTTTTATATGATCTATGTGGCTCACTTTTGCATGTTCATGATATGAAAGTGATCACTTGGCCTGAAATTATATTTCCCTCCTATACATTGGGAAATTTTTTAATACCATAATATTCCATGTATGGTGAATGGGGGTAATACTGAGAACACTATTATATTTTCTTGGGGATTATCCTTGAATTATTTTTATGTTGTAATTTTTTATGTTGTTTTTACATTCCCATATTACCTTTATGCTTTTATGTTATATCATGCCTCATTAATTAAAATTATGATTATCAACCATCTTATGTTTCCATGATATGACTCTTAGATCACATCTACCGATTTTCCATGGGTCACGACTTTTGATTCCCTCACTTTTCTTTATAGGTCACCCATTTCTTATGTATGTTTCCAAGTTATCCCATAAAAGTTTAAAATAAAAGTGTAATTTTAAGAGAATGTTAAGGAGTATTCAATAATGTTATTGTATCCATGTATCAAGTTAATTCTATATAAACCTCATTTCCTAAATTAATGAGGCTTATTAATCATATGGGTTTTACTAACATTTCTTTAATGTAATTAATCAAGAAAATATTGTATTAAATATATGGGTATTCATAAGATAAAAGGAATTCTATAACTCAAATTGAGATTGATAATTTGAATTCAAAATATTTTACTTATTTTGAATGGGTAAACCCCAAATTATTGGAAATTATAGAAAATTGTGATAATATGAAAGATATTACATTTATAATAATTGAATTAATCATTAAAATAATTTGTTTTTTAAGAACTATTTATCAAGATAGTAGAATAATTGGAAACTCATTATCGATTGGCGAAACTTCCCATACATGTTACATCAACATGAAATATGAGTAAATAATATGGAATAGAATACATGGGAATCTAGGAAAAGGGACACTATGTAATTTTATGAAACATTATGTTTTAATAGATTTACCCAAGATGAATAAATAGCAAGATGAAATTTGAGGAACATGCCACAATGGTAGGGTAACTCGTAAGGAATACAAGAAGGCAGACATTACATCTACAAGACCACTCGAATTAGTTTAAATAGATATTAATGGACCCCTAAGACAAAATTCTATATTAGGTTATCATTATTTTATTACATTTATATAAAACATCACTTTGATGAAAAATTTTATATTCATTAAGAAAATGTCTTTGGCTGTTGAGATATTTAAAAAATATAGAAGGAATGTTTAAAAGGATATTAGTATATTTATCAAACAATGATTTCTGATAATTAAAAATAATAAATGAGTAATTAATTTTAATCTTATCTTATCAATGATGGAAGTATATGTCTATATATTACACATTATACAACAAAATAAAATGGTGTTATAAAAAGGAAAAATATGAGAAATGTGGAAATTATCTAAAAAGTGATTTCTATTAATGGTTATTGAAAATACTTATTTGGAGAAACAATGTATTAAATACTGAACATTCATTATATATATCTCTTTAGAACAAAAAATAATTCTACACACTAAGATATGTGGTGCCAAATAAATCCTGCAATAAAATATTTCAATGAATTTGGTAGTCCTTGTAATATAAAACTCAATGGAAGTGGGATTTTAATGTTTAAAAGACCTATGATGGAGTTTTTATAAGATATTTATTTAATTAAAATGGATAACGATGATCAAATAATTGATTTAATAATATTTTCCTGTGTTTAAATGTGATGATTGATGTAAATATGTGAAAAACAAGACAGATGATTCAAGAATATTATGATTATCCTCTACAAAGAAAAGATAAAATTTCTGATTAAATTAATGGAAAACTTGTTGAAATATGATCAATAATAGATGAGGCTAACTAGTAATTCTATATTGGTCATGAAAAGGTACTGGCGTTAATAGAAATATGTTTTAGCGATTAAATAAACATGTTCACTTTGAGAATATCATTTGGAATCTAAATACATGTGTTCAAAAAAAAGAACACCAATATTTGAAAAATCAAATCGATCTTGTATCACATGTTGTACAAAGAATACTTGTTGTGTATATTGTTAATGATGAATGGGTAAAACATATGAATTATTAAATAAATAAATTTTACAATAACACTACATGGAAACTTTTTCACATAACAAAAACAAAAAAATTATCCATACAAAATGTGTTTTTAAGAAAAAAATGAATATGAAAGGTCAAGTAATAAATAAAAAGTATAGTCTTTTTTTAGAAGGATATCCTAAAATAGAATTCATGTTCTTTGAAGCGGCTTCTTCTCTAGATTCACAACATGATAAAATAAAATGATCATGGATATGTTAGAACATAATAATTATAAAGGGCATCAAATGGATATAAAGTCCGTATTTTTAAATAGTGATCTTGATGAAGAAGTCATTGAAAAAATAGATGATTTCATTATGGAAAATTTTGGATGTTCTGTTTCTATAAGAAATATATAATAAAATAGATTAAAATAGGATCCATAGTCCTGGTATTTTAATCATTATGACAGTTTGAGAAATATAGTGTTTCATAATGAACTATTGATAATAACATATACATGAATATAGATTTCTCACAAACATGGGTGGTGAAAATTTATTTGGATGAAATAATTTTTTGATGTAATAAAAATATCTTATGTGAGTAATTCTTCTATTAATATGATAATGTTGTTTGAAATGTCTATACTAGGTTAACTAAATTACTTTTAGGGTTGAAAATTTAAAAATATATAGAGTATACCTTTGTTTCTCAATGAAAAATATTGAAAATCAATACTGATAATGTTTGGAATGGAAGACCCATAAGAGTTTTGAATACCCATGTTAGTCGATTTTTTTTTATTAAATCTGAATAAGGAAACAAGTTTGATTGGATGATTTTTTGAGGCATTATTAAAGGAATATTATATCTCATAACATATATAGCAGACATTGATTATAATGTAAATATTTGTGGAAGCTATCAAAGTTAACTAATGGAGTCATAGATTCCAAAAATTAAAAAATTTATGAGATATGTAAAATTCACAGTGAAATTTGGAATTCTATATAGGTTTCCTGATTATTAAAATTTTATTGTATACACTGATGCAGAATAAGAATGTGACTATATATATCATAGATCCACGTCAAGTGGTTTTTTATTTCTGGTAATGGTTGTGTGAGGTGGTATAGTTAGAAGAAAATTCCAATGAACATGATTATATCTAAATCACACTACGTGATGTTCCCTCTTGCTAAAAAATCAGTATAGATACATGTTCAGTAATAAAATTTAAGGGTAGGAATTCAGTGAATATTTCTGATACATTATAACAATCAATGTGACGTTTATCGTTAAAAATATATTTTTCACTCTAGGTTCAAACATAATTAAATTAATTATCATATCATTAAAGTGAAGGTCGATTAGGGTGAAATAAAACATTTATATTTTTTCATGAAATATCATCCTTCAAATATCTTTACAAAAGCTATACCATGTGATGGTTTTTTGAATTGAGGCTAAAATTTCTAGTTTATCTGTACCTAAACACATGAAATCCTGGTGATTTGAGAACACCCCTATGGAATATTGAATTATGAAGTCTGTGATAAAGGGGGTATGTATGTTATTGGGGTTATTTTTTCTTTCTAAATCTATCATATGAAACTGATGAGGCAAAATATGATCAATGAATAATGTTAAATCATAGAAGGAACTCTTGATGAAATTAGTGAGGTTGAAATATGCGAGGAAAGAATTTACCCAATGTGGTTGAGCCCATGTTTTGAAGTAGTTTCCCAAAAATATTTCTCTTTATAGATGATGAAATGACCCCATTTCTTATAGAACAAAGTTACTTTTTTGAGGAATGGTATATGTGACTCCCCCAGTTTCATGGTGTTGGTCATTTTAGTGTTATTTTATATTTTTAGTGGGATTTATATATAACATATGGAGGATTGGAAGTTGATGTTTTGGGGGATTATTAGGAAGATCAAATTCATATTTGTAAATTTATTATTTACCATGTGCTGAGCATGTGGGTTCTCAAGTAGGTTTGTGGTGTGGCACATAACTTGCGCACAATTTACTAGACTGTGCGATAAATGTGTTGTTGGATTTAAATTTTTAACAAATCCATTTTTATGGATTCCTAATAATTTTTAAAATAGTAATGACATCCTTATATAATATTTATGATCTTATGGTTTTTAGGGGTGAATAACACAATTATTTTAAACCATGTCGCCTCTTAGGGATAACAGTGTGTGTTCCATATGCTTTTCTAGTGTGTATAGTTATGGTCAGGGTATAGTTTAGTAAATCGTAAACCTAAACAATTCCCTATGACCTATAAAAATAATAATTCTTTTCTTTTTTCCTCCCCTATTATTTTTTCCCAACTCCCTTATACATGGTGTGGTGAGACCATCCCCTTCCCTCTCTCTCCTTGTGTGCATCACCCCTCTCTTGGGATCACTTCTTCATTAATTTCACCCTATATTTCTAGAGGATTATTTTTTATGATATAAAGTAATTTATCCACTTATTTTTCTTTTCTTATGGTGTCTTTCTCACCCCTAATACCCCTCCTTTCTTAGCTGATCTCTATATTAAAGTAAAACATAGTTTTCTAAGATTGTTTCCATTTTTAGGGCATGCGATTGGTGTCTTGTGATTGATTCGTGCATGTTTTAGAATACTCCAATGAATTAAAATAATTTCAACCCATTTTGGTTGAAATTTTACCATTTGGGGTAGGTTTTATTCAATTCATTATATTAGAACTATTTTAATTATGTACTTTTAGTGATTTTTGTTTTCCTCTTTCTTGATTATAATTTCGTATGGATCATTACTTGTGGATTACACACTAATACATAGGAATGAACAAATATATATATATACACACATTATAAATATTCTTTCATAGCGGGTGGAATATCTAAATTAGGTCAAGGGGTATATGTAAATAAGTTTATATGCATGTAAGTGTGAAGTGGACACCATAAAAGGTGAACAATTTTGAGGAGTTTTGGGTTGGTCTTCTTCTCTTTGAGGTAGGTTATTATATGAAATTTGTTTCATTTTGGAATTATTAATTTTTATGGGATTTTTAAATTTACATTTATGAATTTAGTATTATATTTGATAGCTAGTTGATGTTTTACAACTATTTCATTGTGTTTTATTGTTGTAATAAATGGGTTTTCATGAGAACTCAACCTATTTTGTTTTGAATATTAATTTTTAATTATGATATGTTTTTTCATGATGGTAAGGGGTTTATGAAATGGAATTTGGAATTTTTATCATATTTTAGTGTAATTTTATTTTTAAAAAAGAGATAAAAACAATATTTTAATGGGAATTTGATATAAAAATGGGATGTGGACTTCAAGATGGTTTTGAAAATGTGTTCTTTATTAAAATTCAAATGATGACTTAGCCTATCTGTGTGATTCACCCTTTGTAAAAATTACTTAATGTAATCTTTAAAAATGGGTTGTTGTCAATGGATGGGGCTTCATACTTGTATTTATTTTAAAATATTAAATTTATTTTTAGAGGGTATATTTGAAATGTTTTAATGAGGTGGGTTGTTTAATTTAACGTCTTAATCCGTTATAATTCATGTTTTATGAAAGTGAAAGGGTATTATAATTCTTAGCATTGTTTTTGTTTTAGTGGGCTAGTTGGAACATTGATTTTTAATGGTGTTTATGAGAGACACCCCTTTATTTCCTCTTTCTATTATACCCTTTGGGGGGGGGGACTTGATAAATACCTGAGGTTATTTTATCTCATTGTAAGGGAATGAATTTTTTAGGTCATGGGTGCATGTTTTATATTTAGGATCCATTCATTTATTTATGTTCTGGGGTAAGGGTATCCTTAGTTATTCCTTGTGAGTTGGACTTGTCTTGATTTCACTACACCTCAATAACATTTGGTCCTATAGTTATTATTTTTATGTGTATGATTTATCATGTTCCTCTAGTTGGTTCACACACCACCAATTTACCCAAAATCGTACTAGGAACAAGTTCCAGATAGGGGTGTTTTCATTACAACAAAAATTGTGTGTGATACCAGGATGAAATTTATGGACTCATAATATTTTGGTGGATTTTTTGGATCATTATACCCTTATACAGTTAGATGCATCACACATTAGGGATCAATGTCAGAGCCCAGGAAAATTTTTACAGTTTGGTTTTTCAGTGAGTTTGTGATTGAGGGGAGTATTATTTTTTGATTATTTATATCATTTCATTTGCATTAATTTTTATATAACCTTCATTTGTATTATTTGGGAAAATTAATCTGAGGCTTGGTTCATAATTTTTTTGGCTTAATCTATGTGAGTTGGATGGTTTGTTTTCTTTAGAAAAGTGAGTTTTCCAAAATGTCTAAAATCCATTTTTGAATTACCGATTATTGTGTGGGCACTTCAACATGAATTTATAAATTACTTTTTTTATTGTATTAGTCCATTGATATGATTTTAGGTAAATATTTTCATTTTTTTACATCAAGTGAGATATTTTGAGAAATGATAACGTTCATGTGTCTTTGAGAAGGCTTCGACCTGAGGATTTTCATCAAAACATGTGTATTCGATTTTATAAATCTGAGAAACATTTTGTGTGAACATATGGAAATGTTTTTTGTTCTTATATGTAATATTTTAAAATCTTATTTTATATTTTATATTCAAAATATACATAGAAAATTGCCTTAAGGGTTATATTAAACAGTTTCAATGGGTTTTGGGTTACCTAGTAAGATTTTTATCTCACAACTATATAATTTAAGTGTTTAATTTTCTCTATTAGAACTTATTCATTAATTGTATCCATTGGTTTAGTTTATTGGTTGTGACCCATGAGGTCACTTTGAGGTTATTTTGGATTTCATTTATGTTTTAGATGTTACTTCCTAGTTATAATGATTATTTTAAGACTATTTATTTTATTTTAGCTCTTCGATTCATTTATTTGATTACTGTTTGCCTCTTTTTTGTGGAGTCATTATTAAAAGGGATTCTAATGAAAATCATGAACTAGTTTCTAGCCTATAGGTATCTTTATTTCCCTTTAATCCATGTGGAGTATCAGGTCTTATGCACGGTCATATGGAAGCCCAAGACAAATAATTATAAAATATTATTTGAGTATGTTTGGTCTTCCTTTAGAAATATCATGATCCTTTTTCTTCTCCACTGTTATTTTGGGATGTATTGGTAGAAGGGAGACTAATTTCTTTAGAGCTTGACATGAATGGGATAGAATATTCTAGGTTTCTCTTTCCCATTATGAGTTAGAAGTTCACATGTGAAGTTGGGCCTTGAATTTTAAATTCATGTTTTTTGGTTATTTATTAGGGATGCTAATTTTATTGAAGTTTTGATACCCTTTTAACATTCACGTGATATTAGGAGTCTTTTTTTGGTTATGGGGTAGAATGTTTGGATTACATGAGTAGTGTTGTTGGAATGCATGGTAAGAGAAAATATCTGGTTCCTGTGTTGTTGAGTGTTCCTCTAAAGAATGAATGATAATGTCCTTTTACCAATTAGCCTATATAGGAAACCTCATGATTCTAGATTCTCCAATGGTGATTACTACTAGTTGGAGGTGTATTATGGATTGTGTTTATTCCTTTATGGGTGTGTTTCTTATGATCTTGATTTGAATTTCATTATAGTTCCTCGTTTTTAAATGAATTTTAATACCTTGTTTAGGGAATTGGAAGCAATTTTGGGAAAATATTTATTTTTTGAAACTATGTTTTGGGAAATATTTGGAAGATTGATTTCAATTAAATTTCTAGAAATGTTTTATAAAATGGATGTTTTCCATTATGGATGGTGATTTCAAAAATGGGGAAATAATTATGGGCACTGGTTGGGTGCTTGTGTTTCAATGTTATTTGGTGAATGTGGTAATTTAAAATAAAATCCTTTCATGTGGTTTTTTGTGCATTGTTTAAAGGATTTATGTATTCCTTATTGTCTCATGATGTTTTATTTATGTTAAATTCAAGAAAATGAATTTTTTGGGTTGTGTATCAAGGCATGGATTAGACATGTCTCTATCTTGTGATATTATTTCTCCAAAGAATGGTAGAAAGGTTTTCTATAATACTGGATCCCACATTGAAATTTAGTTGAGTGGTATATATAAAACTATCCATGTGATCTGTGTTCAGTGGTCAGAAAAATTTGTGAGGTGGTTGGAAAATATTGAGGTGATCCTTGATTCCCATGAGACACCTAAAGCATTGTGGTTGAGAGATGTTTAGTACTGGATTCTCTGTTTAATCTATGTTTTTTATGAATTATTGGTACAATATCTTTTTAATGAGGGGTTTTATTAGGGTCTATTTGTTCAATGTTCCTTTTATAAGCCATTATTTTGATGGTTTTAATCACATTTTTTGAGTTTCGACTATTTTGGTTGATAATGGTTCCCTTTGTGGAAGTTTCTTGTGGATGGCCATGTATAGTGTTTCATATGTTCCTAGTTGTGATTTTGGATTAATTTCCATTCTATCTTGTGGTTAGATATGTGTTTTCCTTTTTTTGGTTGAATAGGAATGCCATTATGATGAGCCCCATTGTTTGGGTGACATGTTCTTGAGGATTTTGGTTTCCAATGTTCTTGATTTTAGTTATTGAGGATGAAAATATGTTTTTTCATGGGAGAGTCCTTGGGTGTATGATTGGGTAACTATGGTGTTTGTTTTACCTATTTAGTATGGTATAGTATTTGGTACATGGATTTTTTTCGATTAGCGTACATTGTATGTAGGTGAACCAGTTCTTAACCCTAGGTTATTTGTGTGTGTAATGATGTATAATAAGAGATCATGTTGCTATTTTATAGCTACTTATGGTTGATCTTCCTCTATTTGGGTTGGGTTCATTTTTGGTAGAGTTTAGTTTTTGACTCATGGTTTCTCAGATGTTTCAGGATGTGTTTCTAATAGTTTATCTTTATGGAACCATTTTAAATGAACTCTAAATGGTGGGAAGATAATTTTAGGATAATTGTAAAGGGTAGGGATCCCATTTTAGATCTCCCATGATTTGTAATTATTTCAGTCTGAGATTCTATTTTGGTGTCACTTAGAGACTTTTCGTACCTTGTTGTTGAATGGTTCAATTATTATTTGGGATCATGGGTATGGGATTTCAGGATGAATCATGTAAGGATTTTACATGGTTAGTTCCTTTTAGGATCCTTAATTTTCCCTTATATTTATCATTAATTGGGAATTTATAGGGGAAGAAAGTGTCCAGATGGAGATTTTGTGACACCCCTGATGTCATTGTGTTGTTTATTAAAGACATTTTAGCTTTAATTGAGTGGTCCTAAGTTCTGGTGCATGGAAGAATATAATTTCATGTTTCTAGAATATTTTTTAGAGGAGTGAATTTATCCTACATAAATAGTATTAACCATGGGGTTCCCATGTGGGTTATCTGGTGGGTCTATGGTGGGGTTCAATACATGTGGATTTTTTGACTATTTGGAAAGTGTGTTGTTGGATCTTATTTTTTGACAGATCCATTTTTTCATGGCTTCAAAAAGTGTTTTCAATCCATGTGGATCTCTGTAGAGACTGTGCGTGGTCTTGGTTGTGTCATAAGTGAGGTGAATGGTATTATTAAACAATAAAACGTTGTAGGGTTAACTTTGTTGGTTCCACATGCCTTTCTAGTGGAAAAAAGACATTTTATGAACATTTTGTTAAATCTTGCACCAAAACCAAGTGTCATTTCCACATTAAAAAAAAATATTTTTCATTTCTTTTCCCCCTCCCCTCTCATTTTCTATCCTCTCTCTCTTCTCATTAGGGACATCTGACCAAACCCTCTCATCTCCCTCCATGCATTCACCACACCTCTTTTTATCTCCCCTCTACATGAATTTCTCGATTGATTTCTAGAGGTTTCTTGGTAGATTCCCAAAGATATGGTCTCCACTTCCAACCTCCTCCCTTATGGTCATTTTTTTCTCTCTCCCACTGCCATATTGGATTGAAAAAACCCATTCTATAGGTATTACCCATGTATTTATTTGATTTATTACTCTTATAGATAATGTAATTGGATTATCAGGTCAGCACAATGTGTGTTTCAGAAACTATTACCAAAGGTGAAATGTTTTAGTCCATTTTGGTATGCCCACCTCCATTTGAGTTAGTGTTTCTTCTACCCCTTTGATTAGATCAGTTATAAATGGGGTTTCTGGGTGATTATTGGTTTCATATAGGTTGTTTAGAATGTCTTTTGGATCCTTGTATGTGGATCATGAATATATATATATATATATATATATATATATATATCGTCCTTGTACATATCCACTCAAAACTAGGGGAATTTCTACAACAGGACAATGGTTGCATATACATATGTTAAAGTGTACATGCATGTAATTGTGTTGTGGTCGAATTTTAAGGGGATGAATTTTTAAGGGTTTCATCTTGTCCTTCTTCTCTTTGTGGTTGGTGTTACTGTGAAATTTATTTCATTTTTGAATTATAAAAGTTCTTATGATTTTAAAATTCTCTTTTATCGATGTATGATTATATATGATATCCTATTGATTATTTAAAACCATATCATGGAATTTTTTGTCATCATATGTGTGTTATCACAAGAACACCGTGATTTTTGTTTTGATTTAGAATGCTTAATTACTCTTGGATTTTAGGTGATTCCCAATGGGGATTTTGATATGGTTTTGATGATGTTTATCATCTTTTAATATGAGTTTTGTTTTTAAATATAATAATACTATGTCTTAAAGGTAATTTCATTTTTAAATGCGGTGTTAACATTTTGATAATTTAGAAATTGGGTTTTTATTATATTTAATATGATGATTTAAAATATAATTGTTATTAAATCCTTTTGAAAATCCAATGTTGGATTCTTTAAAAATGGTTTGATGTAAGTGGGTGAGGATTTAGCCTTGTGTTGATTTTGAAAGAGGAAATACCTTATTAGATGGTGGATTTGAAAAGTTTTAAGGAATAAAGTTGTTTAATTTAACATCATAATGTGTTTTATGTTGTTTTTTATTAATTATGAAAGATGATTGGATTCAAGATCCATTTTTTAGTGTTAAAGGTCCATTTATCATGTTTGTTTTAAAATGTATGTTTTGAGAGTAACCCCTTAATTTCCAATTTCATCTATAAACATGATGTGTTCTACTGATCACTACAGGATTATTTTTTTCTCCCCGTGTGTGGGAATTTGTAGGTTATTTTATTAGTGCATGTTTTATTTTAGGGTCTATTCATTAATGGGTGTTAGGGGGTGAGGGTAGGCTTGGGTATTCATTGTGAGTTGGACATTGAATGTTTTTACTACACCCCACATTGCTTTGGTCATAGAGGTCTGAGTACTATGTGGAAGACAGATCTTGTTCTTCTCATGGGATCCCAAACCACCAATTTCCCACCAATCGTGCTAGGAATAAGGTGTAGGTGGGAGTCATTCATCACTTTGATTCTTTGGTGGGTTATTGGGATGAAGGTTATCGACATAGAATATGTCATTAAATGGTTCGGGTGGTTATACCAATATATGGTAATATGAGTATCATGTTAGGTATCCATGTTATATCCTATGAAATATTCAACAGTTAAATTTTTTGGTAAGTTAATTATTGATGGGGGTTTGTTATCATGCTTTTTTATCCTTTTTTTCTTCTTTATTTAGGATCCTTATTTGATCTTATTTTTTATATTCCATGTGATTCATAATGCCCAATATGGTTTTGGGTGGTGGTGGACTGTGAGGTCATGTAGAGGTCAGTAAGGAAATATTTTTTATTATATACATTTTCTAATAGTATTATTACATATTTTATCACTGTTTATTTTATTTTTTTCACATTAATTTATATATTCCAATGTTGTAAATATCTATTTTTGGAAAAATAATATCGAAATGGATTCCTCTGATGACCAGACATTAGTTTCTATATCATGGGGATTGGGAGTACCATTCAGGGTATATGGTAGACAGAGTTGGGTTTTGGGTCAGATAGAATTTATGGATGGTTAGTTATAGTATTTATATTTTTTTTTCATTTAGTTTTTAACATATATAATGTTTGATATTGAATAAACCCATGGATTTCTAGAATTATTTGATAAATATTAAAGTTTAAATTATTAACGGTGAGTTTTGTTTGTTGTATTTTTAGAAAACCTTAAATGGATATCTCATAAGTAATATGTTTATTTTTCTATTTTGTATGGATTTATATATCATGGAAGGATGTTCCATGATTATATAAAGTATTTTACTAAAGGTATGAAATTCAATTGATACATTACTATTTGAGCATGAGTGGTTTCAAAATCCGCATCGCCATTTCTGTTCTGTAGCCAAATTAGTGAAGCGAAATTCATATTGTAGAATAACATAACAATTTCACACAGCATTTTTTCTATATAGGTGGACCAAATATTAGAGTTATTTACAAATAACATTGACGTATCCATTTATTCTACATATTAAATTCATATAGATGAATGATCGATATAGAGGACTTGCTATTCACATAGAAATTTTCTATCACATAGTATTATTCTATTAAGAAGAAAGTAGACAATTTATTTTTGTAGTTGAATGATGACTCATGTAGTTTAATATGAGAAGAAACCAATTACTATTTATAACCATGTAATTGATTATTCAATGGATATTTTTCATTATATTTTCTAGATATAGATTATATTTTTAATGGTTTTCCGAATAAAGTATTATGAGTTTTGTTTATCACGATTATTATATGGAATATTCTAAATGCCTCATCAATAAAATGATTTTGATAATAAATCCATGATAAATATTTATTTGTCTAACACAATCATTGATATCTTGGGACATTACTAATTACATGTATTTTCTTTCAATGATTACCTATAGGTGGAATGTATTGACAGGAAGCAGCAAGCTGATAGTGACAGAAAATTGGAGGGATATATTAAGCATAGGTTTAATCTTCTACAATCAATATAAAGTGAGAAATGTATCATTGGGAGATATATCTTACTACATATAATATCTTTTTAGTGAAATTCCATTTTTCATATTTGGATATTATTTCATTTATATTCTGAAGGATCATGAATGTGGTTCGACCTATTTCATTACCAAAGAAAACTGATTTATTTGGCGATATTCATTATTTTGTAATAAACTTTTTCACTTCAGCATGAATTTTTTATTTTTTTGTGACTCTTAACATGTATGTTGTGTTGCCAAATTATTTTTTTGTAAAATTATTTAACTTGGGTATATACTAAAAATAATTCATGGTTGTGGGGAGTAACCAACCATGATAAGGTGTAAGATTCTACACTAGATCAGAATCTTGTAAAAATTAGTGAGTTCCTTGTAATTTTTATTGTTCATGATAAAATGAGGACGATTTTATCTATTTTTTGTGTATTATACTCTAACTACTCACAAATGTTATTTTAAAAAAATTGTAAAATCTATTCCCTTTAGATTCAACCCCCTTCATAATGTAGGGAACTAAACTTACTAGTATCTTCAGAACCATTATGAAATTGAAGCCTAAAACACATATTGAAATTATGATAATCAAATAATAAAAGTTACATCATAGAAAATTCATTTTTCCAAGACACACCTACAAATTAATATTATATCTTTTAAAATTGTATTAAAAATAATCTTATTTGTGGAAAGTTTCATTCAAAATAGGCCAAATAACTAAGGCATACCTGAACTCTTTAATAAAGAAATTTCTATAAGTGTTTTTTCAATTAAAATATCTTTTAAAAAAATATGCATAATAAATTTCGAAAATGAATATGACTAGTGTTTATAATATTATATTTATGTTTATGAAACAATTTTGTACTTAATAAATTTTCATATAAAATGAAACAAATATAAATAAAGAGAATGTGATTATTAAAAGTATCTTAAATACATAACATATAAATGATGGAATAAAATAAATGAATTATCATAACCTCCTTACTAACATAAAAATAATTCTAGAAAACTAGTATTATACATTATTTTAGTAACATTGATTACTTAATAAAAAGAAAGGAATTTATTTCTCCATTTATATTAGATATTCAGTTATAGTTTTCTTTAATAATCATCTGAATGACATAATATAATATCATAATTGTATATATGTAAGGGTTTAAAACATTTTCGACATTAAAATGCATGATTATAAGGTTTTAGGTTCTTGGAGGAAGCCCCAAAAAACATTGGTGGAGTTTGGGGGTTAAAATAGATAAGTAAGAATAATTCATGATGTGCATTTTAGTTTACTATATGAGATTGTAGTTTATAGAAGATGATTATTTCAAGCCGGAGAAGGATAAGGTCACATGGAATGATATATTATATGACCTATTAGTTCATGATATGAAGGGTAAAATATAAGTTTTTATGAATTAGTCTAAATAACACAATATGAGAACAATATTTTCACTACACGAATTGATCAATGTTTACTGGATCTTGTTGATTCGATTTTCAGTGAATATTAAACTATATCCATCCATAATTTTAATAACCTATTCATATATTTAATGTGGATATGGAAGAGTGATTATAAATTCTTAGGTACCCTAAGACTCTAACTAAACCGTACAATTTTCTCCCAACGCTTAGCTTCTGAAAATTCTATTACATGTTTTTATGTGATTTTTTTGGGATATATCCTTGGATACACATGTTTGGTCCATAGTTATTTGATTTGAGTTTTCCATGTATTTTTTTCCTTGATTGTGTATGTGTCCTCCCATTATACCTTTCCATTTTATGTCAGGTGATCTCTTTTTTTATCATGGATTTATATGGATGTCTTTTGGTATAGGTATGGTTTGAAATCCTTGGAGTGTAATAGTTTTCTTACAGAATAAGTGATCAACGAACTGTTCTTTTTTGTTTCATTATTGTGGAAGAAAATTGAAAGACTTGAGTAAGGGGATCCATTTATTCCACTTTTTTTTCTATTGTAATGTTATTATGATTTATCTCATTGATTAAAATTGTAATTAACCTTATTTATGGTTAAATTATATTAAGTAAATGATTGATTTTTCATTATAGGGAACACATGTTTTTTAGTGTTAATTGTTTTCCTCTTGTTTTTCTAAATTGTATTCTATTATGATTATTGTATGTTTTAACATGTTCATTATGTTTTGTAAATTGGTTAAATAACCTAAATCTATCAAATCATTATCTTTATATAATAAATATGCTTGTTTAAATTTTTATTGTTCTTTTTATAATGATAGAAATAGATGTTTTGATTGAATCATATTTATATAATTTGTTAGGAGTTGATATTTGATGCATTAGTTTACATATGGTTTTAACCTATGATGATTGAGTTTGTTAATTCAATCTGGTAAACTATTGTTCATTTGTTAAAGATATTTGTTTTGGGATGAGAGATACTATTTTATTTTGAAGGCTATAGGCGTTGGCTCTTAGGCCCAGATTCCCTTCTAATTGAATGTTTTTTTATTGTTTCCAAGGGTGTTTTTTATAGATAATGATCCTTTGAATGTGATATGATGTGATCCAAGGATGGCTGATGGTCTTGCACGATATGGGTGGGGATATTCGGGTCTGTACAAATAGTGGGCTCTTGGGATACATGAATGCATGGTTATATGAATAGTGGTGTTAAGGATGAAATCAGAACTGATTGAGTGAGTTGAATTTATGATTTCACATTGTTTTTGTGATAAAATATCAGTTAAAATTTTGCCAATGATCTATTTTATAGGCCAGATGGCTGTGTTTGTTTGCTATATTTATTTACCCGTATCTTTATGTAACTAGTTGTTCTTTGTCTATAAATAATTTTTCATTATCTTAGGATGAGTCCTAAAGAACATTTAATTATGGAATGATAATTTTATTGAATGTTAAATGTTTTAACTTGTGTGGTTGGAGGATAAATAGAATACTAAATATTGATTAATATAAAGGAACTATGGAATAGTTGGATTATTCATGTAGGGCATGGTAAATGGATTTTAATTATTGTAAAAGTAAAATATTTATGCAATGAATCAATTTAATATATCTTGATATTTTTTTTGAATATTGGATATCTAGTCCTTAGTAGTATAGTTGGTTGTCTAATAGAAGATAACTTCTAATAATTTTGAGTTTAGGTAGCTTCACATATTTTTGTTGCGAGATATATAATATTCCTATGTTACTAGATTTCATACACTACCCCACCCGTGTTGGTATGGAGACCAACACGTAGTGGACACATGGTGGGTGTTTTACCCATTATCTAGGATGTAAATGAATATATGGCCAACTGCTCATCCTTAACCACTCTCTTCCATTGGTATAAATATGAGATATTATGAGTGGTTGTTACAATTCCCATATATGTTTGTAGAGGGATATAAAAAATTATTCTTATTTCACTTATGTGTATCTTCATATATAGTATCGTTAGGATTATTAGTTGTATATCGTGTATGGGATATTATGGGTTGAGGTATAATAAAAAATTTGAATGATGTAGTGGCTCCCAAAACTACTCTCCTTCAATCTGGGGGTGGGGATGTTGTTGACCAGATGATTTGATTCCTTTTCTTCATAATGTGTTATAGTTTCCAATGTATTTTTGGGACGTTCTATTTTTTTGGAGAGACATGGATTAGAACATGTAATTATATTTCAGATCAGTGAACCCATGGAAATATGGTATCTGGGTACCTTACATTGATATAATGTTGGATATTATACAATTTTTAATATGTTATGTTTGGTGAGTGATCCTTGGTGAGGTTGGGTATTTTGCAAACATTATTTGGTGTTGAGATTTATTCCCATCTTTATTCACAGAAATTTAATATGATTTCTATGTATTTTTTATGAAAGAATCTGAGGTGGATACTACTAATTATACCAATTAATCTCACCGTACATATATATAAATTATATTTTTAGTTCACAAATACTATTTAGTTATTGGGATTAACATTAATAACTGGTAGAGTAGTAAAGGAATTCTTTGGATTTTTGGTCACAATTAATAAATTATTTTGGTACATATAGTTCCTTTTGAAGTTGATTGAGTGGTATAACATTAAAATAATTTGTTGGGTTATTTTTTTATGATTAAGATTCTTTTAGTAGATTTATCTTATCAATCATTCCTTACGAACTTCATAGAGAAAAATTACCCCCATCCATGTCTATGAAAAATAATCATTGATTGTGTACAACATGTTTACAATTAGAAGAAGACAATGGGAATCATTATCACTCTTATCTCATGTCCATCCTTGGAGAGGTACCGTGGGGGTCCTGAATGGGTGGTATAAAATAACAAGGTTGGGGGATATGATAATGTTTTGAGGTATTCATTAGTGAAGACTTCATGGGTTGTTAGGGAAATGATGTCAGATGATAATAGTATGTCATGAAAGAAGAAGACACACTAAGACATAGATATCTTGTGTCTCACATTTTCCAATGTGAGGAACATTATATTTTCTAAGCCTAACATGTGAAGTGATATTGGTTGTGGGTAAGAGTACTATGAAAGGATCATGAATAAATTTTTTTTTACATAAATGTTTTGAAATGGGTAACTCATGGGATTAGGTTAAAGAGTAATTAATTTATTAATCTTTAATATTATATATTTATTGAGATTCTCATGACCTTTTTTTATTTTTATCAATTGGATCCAGGAAGTAATCCGTATTACGATCATGCTAAACATGTTTGACATGATGTTCTAGTAGATCACTATAGTGTTGTGGTCAATGATGTAGAATACTATAGGAGTATACTTTGATATTTTTAGCATTAATGTTTTTAGAAATATTATTAACCCATGTTTGACTTATTGAGATCATACTTGTTGGATTATGTGATGATAACCTCCATTTTGATCCATTCCTAGAAGGGGCAATGTATTTTTTAGTTGTGATGATACTAAATGGGCTATCCAGTTAGTGACAGTTCTTATTGAATAATTATTGTGAGTAGTTGGTTATTTCATATGAGAAGTTCCATGATTAGTTTCGATTTGAGCTTCTCTCTTTATCCCCATGGGCGTCCAATCATCAAGAGATTCTTACTCTTCGAGAAGGGAGTTCTTGTTTGAGGGAGTTCATGATAAATTAATGAATCTTCACTGATAAACTTTGGACCTATTTCTAGATGAATTGGATCTAATGAGGCATTTATTGAACACCGTATATCCATATATTCTACACTATGTCACACTTTTTATGTTGATATCATATGTTATGGTATTGGTGGGAGAAGATATTGTTGAGACGAAGTTGTCCACAACCCAATATTCCCAATATGAGATGTGTCATGATTATTGACATAGTAGTGATGCATTCAAGGGTTCCTAGTTTCCTAGAGAGAAGTTTTTTTGATATCCAGGGGTAGGTCACAAACATCTTCATTTCCATTCAATGGTGATAGTGTCCCACGAGCCATTTCAAAGGGAAAAAATATATTTTTTATTATGGAGCCATGATCATCAGTAGTGGGGGTACATGTCCTTTCAATGGAGAAAGCATCTGGTTAGTGTTCTTCTTTTAGTTCCTCCCTTTTATAATTTTTATCTAGGAAAGTAGTAACATGGTGTACCAGCCATTGATTAGAAAAGATGAGATGTGGTAGGAATATGGTATCATAATGATGCTCATTTTCCAAATAGAGTAGAGTGTGTCCATTGTGGTGGTGACCATAAGGGTTAGAGGGGGCATGGACCAGGTCTTGGTTAGTTGTACGATTTTATGTTTCTAGTTATAAAATATATGAGTTTCATTCAATGTATCCTTTTTATATTTTCTACTTGGTTTCATGAATTTTTTAGTCTATGAGCTATTAAATACATTATTTCACCTACCATGGTTCATGTATTAGGACATGAGAGGGATATAATTCCCATTCCCTTGGCATTGATGAGTCCAGTTGGATTCCGGCCTTGTTTTTTTGATGTTTGTAGAGGTTTTGAGCTAATTTTAGAGAAACTGTTAAAGGAATACTTCCCATGTTTGTATATATTCTTATAGGACACCATATGAGACAATAAAAAAAATATTTAGTGCTTGATATCATGGAATTATTCGAGAGGTGGATCATGTTCTATGTATTTTAAAACCTTTCATAAATGATTATAGGAGATTGAGACCATTGGATGGTATGGAGGCATGTTCCATCCATGTCTTATTTTATAGTCAATTTGATGGTTAGTTCATCTGAGGTTCAGATGATAGTGTTTCATAGGGTTATGGAATAGTCCACCAATGTATTTTTCGATAAGGTTTTGACACTAAACCCTTGATAAGAGATTGTGTTTGGGATAGTTCTACAATTGTTCAATTATCCTATCATGATGTATCTATATAATATGACGACTTCTTAGATTTAGTATATTTATATATAGATCAATGGTCTCTATTAGAGACTTTTTTTCATTCAAAGAATCACCTTAGGGTGGACTAGTTTTTTTCAAAGAAGGCTGATGAAATTCTTTGTCTGTGTATCAATTATCGTCAATCAAATTATGTGACAGTGAAGAATCACTACCCTATTCTGTTGATTAACAAATTATATTATCAATTGATGGTATCAAGTTGGTTTTTAAGGATTGATCTATAATAACGATATTATCATATGTGGGTAAATGTGGAGGATATACCATAGACCAATTTATAATGTCATTATGTTAATTATATTTTCATTGTAGTTACATATGGTGTGATGAATTATAAAAATTTATTATAAGGATTTATGAATTTTGTGATATAAGAGTTCTAGTACTATTGTGTGTTACTAGTTATCAATGAAATCTCGAATCAACTACCAGATGTATTGGATGATCTTATTTGTTAGATGATTTTTAAGAAGGTATTATAGTGTGATTTTTGGGCCCATGAAGTTAGATTCTTAGGGGATGTTGTGTGTATTCATGGTATACCCAAGGATCATTCAAATATTAAGGCAGTTGTTTCTTAAGAATCCCTAAAAAAAATTTCTAATGTGTAAAGATTTCTCAGTATTGTAAGCTATTATAAGAGTTTCATACCAGATTTCTCATGGATTGTGACCCCTATGAAAACCTAGTACCTAAGGGATCAAATATTCTTTTAGTAGTACTAGTTTTAGGTTTCCTTGATATACCTAAATGAGATGTTCGTTAGGACCCCAAATTATATGTTTTTTAGATGGTGTCTAGTTTGAGAATTGTTTTGATGCTTCATGTATTTGCATAGTAAGTTTAATTATGTATAGAGGGAAGTTTTTCTTATGAATATTGATTGTTATAAACCCATTAACATATCTATTCCATCCAGGATATCATGTTGGTAGTGGTAGTGTTTTCCATGATTTTTTAGTGGCACTACATCATTAGAAACCTCTTACTGGTTTTCAATGATAAAAAGACAATGAGGTATTTATTTTACGAGTGTGAATATAAATTTTGAAAATAATGGTGTATAGAATTATTTTATAATTATTACATTGAGATTTCATATACCCTAGGATGTTGTAACATTATAGTTGATGTGCTAACCAAGATTTCATGTAGTGATTCCATTTGTGAGTTTTAAGATTCATGGAGATATATAGATGAAATCCCTACAATGAATCTTGATAGTGTAGATGTTAGTGGAAGTGGATTCCTTGTTCAGATGATGGTATAATAATATTTAGTGTAGTAGGTCGAGGAGTCCCAACTGAGGGTTTTTGAGGTGTATGTTTTTTGACATCAAGTTTTCTGTAATGATGCCCTCGATGGATGGTCATAGGATGATCAACAATGAGAGTCATTAAATAATATTATTTTAATTACTTCAAAGATTCATAGTGTGGTTCTTAGTGGGTTCCATAAATAAACCTTTTATATTGATCAAAGTTTTGAAAATGATGATCAATTCTCTAAAAGATCTTTTTTGAAGTCCTGGTATGATGAATTCTATAGTTGTGTTTGACTAATGATGTTTAGTCTGGTAGAAGTTGAATGTTAAAAACCACATTACCAGTGGATTTCCCCAATTATTATATGTCCCAAAGTAGTTGTGATAGAAATTTTTATGGATTTTATCACTATTATTCATCTTTATCAAGGGTTTTATGATTCTATCTTGTTGACTTTGGACCATTTAAAAAAATTTGCCCACATCATAGTGATCAAGGAGTCGATCTCATTGGAAATTTTGTTGAGGATGTATGTAAAGTATGTTTTGAAGATTCATGGATTTTTGAGGATTGTCATCACTGATATCAATCCTTATTTCTCTAAATGGTGTTAAGAGGTCTCCCCCTATTTTGGCTATTGTTTTTTCCTTTGAGCAAGTTCTGATCCATAGATAGTTGGTCAGATAGTGTAAACCATCCAGACTCTTGAATACTTGTTAGGTGTTTGTGTCTTATATTTTTGATGTTCGTGGGTGAGGAATCTACCTTTTATCATGTTTAAATACAATTATAGTTTTCACACTAGCATTTATAAAAATATATTTGAAGCATTGTATGGATGATCATCTGATTTTCCATTGTGAATAAATTGGGTCACAGAGTCATTAATTTATGGATCAAAACTAGTGGAATGAATGAGAATAATGGTTTATCAGATTCGTGAGAGGATAAAGGTTGTGAGAGTCCATTACATGTCTGTTGTTTTCCATTTGAGTAAACCTCGTGTGTTCTCAATTGGGGATCCTGTGCTTTTAATGTAGAGTTATTATAGTGATCAGGGAAGGCTTGGTCCTGGGAGTGATCTTTCTTCTTGGTTTTCTTATCTTCCTTGGTGTTGGTGTGTGTTGGATTTGTCTTGTATCAAATATAATTCCCCCAACAAATAAGCTAGATTCATGATTTATTTCAAGATTCACTTATTCACTTCCATATTTATGTATATTTTAACATTATAGTTTAGGGTGATATTTTTTTATGATTATGTGAACATAAAAGTGTGGCCCATGGAGATCTAGGACCACTGATAGAGGGTGATGTATTGGTGTTTTATTCCATTTATTCAGGTCCTTTAGTGACAAAGTACCATGGTGAAGTGTTCCTGGAAACATGAATCATATAAATTTTCATAGTATCCTGAGTTGTTTAATGCTTGGTTATGATTTTTTAATGATATTCTGAGGATTTTGAACACTATCTGAATTGTGAGATGATTCTATATTCATTAGTTCCTTATTTTTGGACACTATATTATTTGAGAGGTGTCTCCCTTGTGATATTATAATGGTTTTTTTCCTTTTTTCTCTATATTAGTTGGTTATGCTCTTCAGATATAGATATAATTGTGAGGTATATGATTATGTTGTTGGTCAAGTGATCCTTTTTCATCCCTTCCCTCTAGGTTCGGTAACAAATTCTTGTGGGTGATAATTATTTGATAGGTATTTGATGTAAGGGATCAGAAACATCAAGTAGGATTGTTTTCTTATTTAAAATTGTTGAGCTACTAGGAAGAAGCCGGATGTAGTTTTGGTAGAGTTTTGGAACTAAAATCACTAACAAGAAGGACTTAATGATGTCAATTTTATTTTATGACGTGAGTGAGAAGTTCACAGCCTGAATGGTGTTATGCCACTTGATAAAGTGAAGATCATAGGGTGTAAATTAGGATATAAACCCCAGGTACACAATGGGAATGGTGAAGGATCAAATTAGATAAAGCTACAACTGAAAAATCATGATATGAAAAAGAAGTTCACAACATGGATAGATCATGGTTTATGGATATGCAATACATGTTTTCTGGTGGATGTAAAACATGATCCATTAAAAATATAAATTTTCCAATCACAATGTGAATGCATATATGGAATAGTTCATAAAAATCCTGATATACCCTTAGTTTCCCTCAAAAACCTCTAATTTTATTCAAAATTATTGCGGATATATGTTATCATTCATATTATTTTGAATCCTTTTCAATTTGGACCGATTATTGTCTTCTAATTTTTGATCCATGGTAATCAATGGTGATTTTCCCAATTTCTCTTGTAGTCTCTACTATATTAATAATAATTACCTCATTTTAAACCTTTAAGGATATTTATTTTGATGAACATTATTCTCACTGATTTCATTTGATTTTATTTTGTGTGACGATCTTGGGGGGCTACAATTTTCTTTTGGGAGATATTATCTAATAGTTTTGCTAGATTTATAATTCTTATTGAAGAATGTTGAAATCGTTGAGGTAAGGTATTTGTTTCTCCTCCTTCTTTTCAGTGATATCATATATTTATTATTTTTTTATATCATTATATAATAGTTTAATTGACCTTAATGATGATTAAATAGGATTAAATAAAAAATTGGGTTTGGTTGTAGTGATCACATGTTTATGTCGTGTAAAGTGGTCGCCTCAGTATTTTCTTGATAGTTTGTTATTTATTCCTATGATCTGGTTTGGAATGTTTTTTATTTTTAAAAATTTTAATGATAATAAATATGGGATTAGTTTATGTAAATATAATGAAGTGGCATGTTTATTTGTTATTATTCCTATTGTAATTGATGTAAATGAATGTTATTCTTGATGTGTTATTAAATAATTTATTGGTTGTTGAAAGATAACGAATTATGTTTCATTTTTTTGTAACATTTTATAAATTAATAGGTTAAATAATGACAGTTAAAAATTGGATGTTCTTTAGAAATATTTTTTTGGGGGTTGAGCAAGCCCATTTTCTTATGATGGATGGATTGTTTTGTTCTAGGGCCTAGATTCCCCCTTAATTAATTGTTGTTTTAAATCTGTATTGTCTAATATTATATAATAAACAGATTTCGATGTGATGTGTTTTGAACCGGGGATAGATGATGGTTTGGTTAGATATACTTGGGTATGTCTGGGTTTGTGTTAGTAGTTGGTTCCATTGATATTGGGATACATGTTGATATGCATATTTGTGTTGATAATGACAACAGTACTGATAGTAACTGTTGAAGATGGGACTTCCCATTATTTTTTTTCTAAATATTTTTATTATTTTCTAATAATGATATGTTTTATAGGTTTAATGAATAGGTTTCTTGTTTATAAATTCTTTTCCCTACTACTTGATGAAACCTGGTTTTCTTAGTCATTATATATTTTATAGGCATGTTATAATAAGTCCTCAAGTACATGGAATTGTGGAATGATAGAGGTAATTAATGTTTAATGTTTTAACTCATGGAGTCAGTGGCCTAATGAAATATTGAATTTATATAATTCATAGGGATCCATGTAATAGTTGTCTTATGAAAAAAGGGAATGGTAAATTGACGGTGATTAATATAATTATTTAATGTTTAAAATAAATAAATAATTTAATTTTTTTAAATGTTTATGTTTTTCTAAGATGTCAGTCCTTTGAAGGTGTTTTCGGGTGTCCAAGTAATGATACCCATAGTTGAAGTTGATCCTAGTTACATTCCCAATGAGTGATTCTGAACTATATTATAATGTTAAGTAATGGGATTTCATGCGTCACCCCACCCATGTTCGTAGAGTGATCTACACCAAATGGAATATCAGGTAGTTTTTCCCTAACATCCTAGTTTTAACGGTTTGGATGGATGACTACCCCTTCATTACCATATTTCTTCTCATAGTAGTACTACGTTTTGTTATGAATCATGGTTACCTTTACCATATATCTGCGTAAAGGGTATTAATGGGATATGGTTATTTCATAAACATGTATCTCAATATATAATACCACAATGATTATTATTGATATTTTTTGTATGATATGTGATGGATTGAGCTATAATACACGATGTAAAATCTATGATGGATGTTAGAAATTACTCAATTATGATATAGATATAGAGATATTTATGATGAGATGATGTGAGGCATGAGGTGTATGCTACGTTAAATTTTCATAGGTTTTTTATAAGGTTATACGTTGCACCTCTTTAATTAAAATACAAGTAAAGGAAATGGACAAGAGAGTAAGAGAATCAAAATAAACAAAGTCCACAACCAACAGTTACCTTCCTATCTTTTTCATCAATTTTTCAATGAGTTTTCTTTCCACCACTTGAAGAACAAGCCATCCCGCTCTACCTCGACCGTGCCCCTGACCTTTTTTTCTCCCCGTATTTGAGGTTACAGACTGAAGTCTTTCCAGAAATATTTCAGTATCAGTGTTATCATCAAAGGTCTCCTCTTTTCTTTGTTCAAGAGATACTCCATGTACCACTATATTCATATTCTCTTTATCTTGAATTGCTTCAGTTGTAGCAATACTCATTTTCTACATGAACTCTTCAGATTTTTCGAGGATAGTGACCCATGACTTATCGACACCATTAAAATTTTGGTCAGAGGGGGGAGGAATATTACCTATAGCAACCTGCTCATCCACTATTGGAGGAACAACTGAAGTTATCATCCATTCATGTGGCAGTTGATGATCAATCTCTTTTTGAAGAATATCTTCAACCATTTTATCAACCTTCAAATCATCAGAACAGCTTAATGCAATTTTTTCATTGCAAGAATACATTTCTATGGAAAAGATTTCAACCCATGATTTCTTGCATAAGCTGACCCCCTTTTCATCACCTATGGATTTGTTCACTTCCTAGGCACAATATCATTCATTTCTTCCAACCGTGTGTTTCTCTGAGTTGTCTTTTTAGCCTGTGTGGTTTTGTGTTTCTTTAAAATAATTATTTTCATCATGTCCGCATAGAGCATAGAAGCTACAGTAATAGAGGGCTTACATGTAAACTGATCATGACCAATCACAATAAAATCCTTGATTTTTTTTGGCATCTTTTCATAAATTATCTTCAACTCAATGATGTCCTCCTCCGTGGAAATAATTACCTTTTCAACAAGTGTAGATCCCAGTTCAACTTCAACCAAGAATCTGGAAAAGTGACCAAATTGAGAAACTTTTGTTTCCTTGTTGATTTAAATTGGAATGCCAATAGACATCACAATATTATATAAAATTATGGGATGCTACATAATACAATTTAATCCATAATCTCGAACACAAACTTGAGTTGTAATGTTGCCCACTTCAAAAGGATTGAACTTCTTCTTCCATTGAAGGAGATGAATAATCTTGGTTTTCAGTTCAATAGAACTAAATACCCATGCTCTAATATTATGTTCTTCTATGGGAAAAAGCATATGGAAATATCCATTTCCCAATGAAATGAATTTCCAGAAGAGAAGCCACAGTATGATGATATTTGGGCCTCAAGCTCATCAACTTTCATAGGACGAGAGCCTTTAGGTTAATATAGTCTATCTAAGATTGAAAATTCACCCAATTTATGTCTTTCTAAAATAGAATGAGGATATGGTTTTATATGAGAAATATTTTATTTCCTTATAATGGAAGAATAAGACATTCCTTTAACGTAGGAAAATGATCGATTTTCTTATGATCACTCATAAGTAGTGTCCTGTGGCAACACATAAATTCCTGGATCTGATGAAATATTCTGGAGATCCGAAGATTTCATAAAAACAATAGTCTCCTGAGGTGCCATAGGATTTTCACCGGCCGTAGAAATATGTTCGACTTGTGGCTCCAAAAATCCACCAATCCTCATTGTGGTGTCATGAAGTGACACACCCTCGGACTCCATTACAGGGATGGTTTTCAACTCATCGACTGTCTGAGAGGTTTCACCGACTACCTTAGAAACAGAACCAGTGACCTCCGCTTCAATTGTTTCCCTCCGGACAACCTTCTGCATTGACACTCAATTGATTTTTTCCACACCGCCACCAGCATCACGACTCACGACATTACTAGAAATTGCCGCATTAGTCACTGCCGCAATACACCATGCATCTTGCGGCGTTAGGGTCCCACCATTCACAGAAACAAATCCATCATTACAACCTTCGACCTCAGACTCATTCTTAGATCTAGGCATCAACGCTATGAAATCCATGATCACCACCTGGTTAGAGAGATAAATTTTGTCTCTCATCTCGCTCTTTATTCAAAGAACCATTAGGTTTACCTAGGTGTTTTATGAAGGATTATTTATTTAGAGAGAGATAGATCCTGGCCTGTGATTTTATGGAAGAGTGGAAAACCAACATAAATGTGGTAGTGGGGCACCCCTATTTGATATTACGATTCATATTTTATTATTTCATAGATTAAGTGATCAGAGAGATAGGATTTCTGAGGTTGGGAATTTATCAAACCAAATCAGTTGATGAGGTAACTCCACATGTATTTTAAATGGGATTTTGTATTCATTCATTGTATTTTTAATGAGAGGATTCAGATAGCACCCTATTGAGTATACACGGTATACACAACCTATGTATTTATAAAACCACATTTCAGTTTGAAAATATATGGTTTGTGATTGGGCTAGACATTTCTAGCTTGTGTAGTTATTCAACAGCTGTTTGGGCTTCATGGCCACTCTAACAGATTTTAATTTGTACTTGTTGTTCTTTATATATTTATTCTTGTTTAATGAAATTATATGAATGTATTGAGGTATTTTATTTGTTTTGATAAGTATTATTTTGTGGTTTTATCTTATATATTTTTTCCCATGTTATTTTTAGAGGGTAAATAATCTCATTTGTGTTTATGATATATACTCGGTGCCTGTCTCCAACCCATGGTATATTCAATTTGGGCTTTCAGAGTCATTGTCTCTCATCTATCACTAAAATCTATGGAGGGGTACCATTGGTATGGAGGGAATTGATAAAATATAATTAATATAATAAGATAATATAAATAAAAATTTATATATGAACATTTTCAAAATAAGTTAAAATCTAGTCAAAAAATCATTAGAGAAATTGTATGTTATAATTGATGCAAACTTATAGTGACCAAAACAAAGTATATAGAATGAAATACATAAAAAAATTTTATTATAATTAAATTCCAATCAATTAACTAGTCTTTATTATAAAATTAGAAAGATATTTTAATAAAAAAGATGTATATTCCTCATCCAAATAATTTTTCAGTGTATTAAATCATAATTTATGAAAAAATTAAATTTATAAAAATAAATAGTATCCAATGTAAAAACGTTTTTATCAATTGAATGATTTAAATATAATAATAATTTCATTTATGAAAAATATGGTTACCTATTAAGACATACCAAAGGACCCATGTATGTGTTATAATGGTAAAGTGTGATAAAATTTTAAAAACGTAATAAAATATACAATATTATTTGTTTTTTACATATAATTTCTTATAAAATTAATGGTTGATTCAAGAACAAACCCAGAAAAGAATTACATAATTTAATAATATTTATTAGAAATATATAATATTTATAAAACCAAAAACACTAAAAATGACTTGAAAATAACAACTTCTCTTCTAAATATAATTAGAAACTAATATACATTAACAAATAATAACACCTATTCGAAAATATTCTTATATAAAAATTATATTTTATATAAGAAAATCAAAAAACAACAAATATGCATAAAATTAACAAAAAAAATTTAATCCATCCTTTTAAGATCATAATTTTTACAATACATTCAAATATTAACCATCGTAATCCCAAGAAAATCCAACATGCACTTATAAAAATATTTCTATGACAAATAAACACTAAAACATACATCATCACGATTATTAAAATAGTTGAACATATATCCATGAATGATTTTTTTTATCAAATTCCATAATTAGATATTATACCTCTTCTTCATGCATTGTTGTCCATTTATTCATATTTACTAAAAAATTTAATTTACACTATAAAACTCATTAAATAATGTTTAATAAATATTAATTATGGTTATACATTATAGAAACAATCCAAATATATCCTCCGATTTAATTTATCTTCCATTCATAGTTTATTTATCAAACCACATTAGAATGAATTATTTATATTGAAATTTTGATCATTCATTAATTAAGATAGAACTATTTAGGAATTATTTCAAAACCCTGGTTATTATAAAATATAAAAAATTACTACAATGATTATATTCAAGATCCGATAATATAATTTATGAAAAAAATTAACATTGTATTTAGGTAGTGGTAGTGTGTAATTATATTTAAAATATTAATATAATCCCATTTATTATGAAATACTATAACATATATCACCTAAATAACCCTTAGTTTAATGATCCAAGAAGAATCATGATATAATAGGATACAAGTAATTATTTAACACCAAGATAAATATGAAATTCACACTCTATGGAAAAGATTATAGAACCAAAAGACATCGATTGTATATTGGATATGATTGGTATCAACAAACAAATGAATGGGGTGACATTCACCTAGGGAGAATGAGTGGAGACCATGTGGGTGGGGTGAAAAATTTAGGATAATGGGAGATGGGAGTTTATGACCTACATTTTGGGGGACTAGATACAAATGGTTTTACAAAACCGTTGTTATTGCCAATAATCTACCAAAAATATTTAAAAACCACTATTATAGGGTAGTTGGTTTACACCATGTATTTTTTTTATTTTAAACCATTTGTATAGGGGAAAATTTATGAATCATTTTCTTGAAGTATTTATTCTATTTATATCATTTCAGAACATTCACCTCTTTCAATTGTTATATTTTTCTTTTAACAATATACCTCATTTCTTAGTTATCACATTAATTATTAATGGAAACTCTATTATCTCACTAGATGTATTTTAGTATAAAAATATATATTATCTCTCTTTGAATATTAAAAATTTCCAAAATCAAAAGAAATAATTTATTTTTCTAGGATTTCAAGTTACTCTCCACCTGTGAGAACTAATGTGTTTAAGTAAGTAATAAATATTTATTCCAGTCTTCTTATTATCATATATCATCACAATCCAACCTTTAAATATGTTCTTCCTATTCTTACAACTTGCAAAACATCCCCCTTCAAAAACACTGACTTAGGATTCCATATTACAGATAATATTGGTATATCATGCATTGTCCAAGAATGTTATAATTTTGTCCACCCTATACTATGTGAGACTTCTATAATTTCTATTTTTTTATTTATATTGATTGAAATCTAGCCAAAATATTTTTTTCTCATCCTTCTTTTACCCATATTATAGTTTTCTATAAGGTTATTCCATTGAAGGTAATATCTGAATATCTCTCAATCTTTTGATTCCAATTTTTCAAAATCCTTATTCTAAAATTTTTATTTATATATAAAAAATATAAACAAGTTTTGACAAGGATTCTTTTTTTAATAGATCATTAGCCTCAATATAGTCAAAAAAACCATCTAAAAACATTTTTTAGGCTAAAATCCTTTTGTTTTCTATAGTAAATATTTTCCATATTCTTCTTCCCGAAAGGTGAGAATGAACTATTGTTACCATCCAACTCCACAAAACTAATTAGATACACCCAAAATTACGTGGAAATTCAGAAATGAAACCACATTCTTTAGGCCTTTCTTGAGAATGTATAATTTATCTACACTCTTACACCATTATATTCTAGTTTTTAGGATTTGTTTTCTCATTATTTATTACTTTCCTCTAGTAAAACATCTAGATGTCCTTCCTATTATATTCACCACCTTTATCATGCATCATGTTTCTAAATATTCATTCAACATCTAACTACACAATGTATATCCGTAAAATAAAAACACTGAATACATTTTATTTGGTTTTAAAGATGAAAACACATACATTACATGTTAGATCTTTAATGAAAGTCACAAATTATAGAGACCCACACATATAATTGGATAGTAAAGATTCATGAACATATTTGTCATCATGTTATATTATTTGAGCACTTAATGTTCTTTTTATTATATTTAATTTCAGATTCTTATTATTATTTTATATAAAAATCAAAAACAATTGAACTCCGTGTGTCTAAGATTCTGTATACCATTTTATATAAGAACTCACATTTTCTTATCAATTTAGTTTCTATGATTTCTATTCAATAACGTTGGACTTTTGAGTGTTTTTGTTTAAGAAATTGTTGAACAATCACATCTTCTAGTAAGATATTACATTCCATCCCTTGAAACTCCAGAAATTTCTATTAATCCTTTACAAATCTACCATATTATATTTATAAATCCCGTTATTAATGTTAAATATTTTATCTAACCAATAAAAATTAAGTGTTTTTATAAATCTAGTGTGTGAGGAACTTTAGTTGAAACAATACTATTTTCATTAACAATATTTTTACAACTCCCTTCTAATTGATTTTTGGATCCTCATTATCAAATATGTGATCCTTTTCTAATATTTCAAATATATAATTCTTTGTTCATTAATTATCTATTTTGAAGATAAATTATTCTCTAAAATCAATGATCCATGGTTCCATTAATAAAATTACACTCAAAAGTAGAATAATTCAACCATCAGCTATAAAAGTAATGAAACATGAACATCCAAAAGTAAAATTTCCAGAATTTTCTTGGTGATCCCAGAACATTTCCTCGATTCACCCACAGTTATCATAGTTTCAACATAAAGGTCTTGGCCTAAATAATATACATTGTTTCTACTCCATAGATTTATCTTTACATTTATTCTATTCTTTTCAATGAGAATATTTTCATTTTTCTTTCTACATTCAATGAAATTATTTTATGTATCGACACTTATCTCCATTTAAGGTCATCATTAAAAATTAGTTCTATGATATCATCAAACACAATGTCAAATTTCACAAAAGAAGTACTTAAATTAAATATTATTTCACATGTTCCACTTGTTGTACCATTTATAACATCCTCATATCTAATAAACTCCTAAACATAAACACCTTATTCATTGTTATCAATTTATCATACATTTTCATAATTTATTTCATAATCTCTACTATGGTCTTCACTTCTATAATGTTAAATGAAAAAAATCTATTATAATGACATCAATTTAAATACAATCACCTATATTTCCTAACCTTCCCATTATCTTTTCACTATTTTATATAAATTTACTCCAATAAATGGAATTTACTTGTAATTATATATAATATATTATTACAACTACTTTATCTTATAGTTGATGTTCATTATATCAATTTTTTGTTCCTAACATGAATACTTTTAAACAAGTGTATTTTGAAATAATAACACCTAAAAATTTGAAAAATAATATCAATACAGTAATTTAACATATTTTATCAAATGAGTGTTCTTATAAATATTTATAAAATTAATTATATGATATCACTAGTTGGGATCCTAAAAACGGTTCCTCATAAGATAAACCACCAAAAATTATTACTAGCATAAAAAGTCCTAGAAACGTCCATGACTAAAAGGATACCAAGATATAAATGTATAATGAGATAGAAATAAGAAGAAACCCTGAATCAATACATTTATCTGACCAATGAAACAGACTAAAAACCCCAAAAACAAATCATTAAAATGAATAAATAATGAAATGAAGGGGAAAAAGGGTTATATTGTATTGTAATTAGAACAAAATCTATGGGGAACAAATAATGTACTGTATTATTTTATTATAAATTAAAATGAATATAATCACAATAAAATAAATTTAAATGAAATCATATTATCACATATTTTATGATTTATACTAGGATAGGTGTTTTAACCTTAATCAGTCCCCCAAATGATCAACCGGTTCCATCACTATTCGAAATTTTTGAATAATATTATTTTTCCTTTTAAACTCTTATTCCCCTATAATAAATTGACTCAACTACTATCTAATTATATATTGAAAATGTAACTCTTATGTTTCACTCTATTGAAATTCATTTACCACTTTATATTGTAAAACAATAAAAATAAGACTCCTTTTCATTATTACAATATTTTCTAGTATTTTTCTAAATTCCATTTGTCAATCATTCAAACAAATGAACACTACAAAACCCCTACCATAATATATTATCGAGATTACTAGACTCTATTGTACAAAGTTGTTTCATATCTAAATTGGATGAAAAATAATTTCCAGAGTTATTATGTATGGTAATATGAATAATAAATTGAAACAGACTCCACATTCTTAACAATTTCAACAATAACACAACTCATTTATTATTATTATTCCTAAATATATATGTTATGATCAATGTTTTCTAGGATTGATTTACTTATTAATTTTCATGTTCCATGATTATTTCCTTATAGTCACATATTTATCTTATACAAACATCTAACCATTAATTCATATCTCTTATGTTTACCTGAACTGTGTGTTTAAGATCACCCTTTCTCAGATTATTATCCCTTGGATAATCATCAAGAGTATAATATATGATATTCTTATTAGGGTATAATGTATGAAAATAATTTATGTAAAATATTTTTGAATCATTTCAAAACAATTTATTAGTTAATATAACCAATAATTATATAAAATATATAGTTTTAGGTGCATGATTTTTTATAATATGTAATGAATATTATAATAAAATTAACTAATATATACATATGTTTCTGATCAGATCGTATATGTTGGTATCAGAGCATTGTTTTTTTAATTTTATGGATTATTATATAAAATATATGCCGATATAACATAGAACTGACAATATAGAACCAAGATTAATATAGGCGTAACTTGAAATTTCATAGGTTCAAATAAAGGAATCATAATTTTGGGCATGATAAGATTTATTTTCATTATCATATGTTCACTTACTCTGTTTATTATTTATTATTTATTTTTAGTTAATGGATGGATCTATGAAGAACAAAGTTAACAATGAATGTGATTGAAAATGAAAATATTTTCCCAATGGAAAACCAAATGATAATTGGGATGGGGTAAAAAATCATGTTATGATGATCACCCAACATTATCATATAGAAATTATTTACATGAATTGTGACCAACTCCCTAATATTTAATGGAAGGGAAACAGTCTATTATGTCATTCATTTGGTACTACCCACCATCATTCAGTATGTATTCCAACACACTAACTTCCAATTGTTTGGACAACACAATAAAAAATATATTTTCGAATCTTTAGCGAATAGAGGATGAAAATATTGTTTATTTTTATTATTTTTATGAAGATGAAACTGATCACTAGGGGACACTCATTCAGAATATTGGGGGAAATGATGAAATTAAAACTATGTAACGGGAAGAATTTATGTAACTAATTTTCAATAAATATTTTCACGTCCCTATTATCATTAAAATAGATAGATAATTCATTATATTGATTAAAAGTAATGATGAATATATTTGAAACAATAAATAAAACCTAACAAAATGTGAAATGTATGACTACGGTTTTGTAATTGATCCTGATAAAAAAATAAACCATTTATTTAGTGTAATAAAACCGTGTAACTAAAAATAATTTTCTATAAGAGATATTTGAATCTACAAAAAGTTCCTTGATGTGAAATCAATAAGAAAATTAGAATATGATACTCACATTATACTCATGGATTTGGAGAAAAAAATATACATAATAGATTTCTGGAAAGTAAAATGTTAAAACCCATAGAAGAAAATATATTCATATAGCATGAAGCTAATAAATATGGGATAAATCATGAACTGAAAATACCTAAAAGACTGGGGAAATCATTCATGTGTGGATAATAATGCCATCATGAACATAAAATTCTAAAATCTATGGTGATCCAAATCTATCAAATGAATTAAAATAATGTTCTTCATAATGAAAAATTCCCTCTTTAATCAATCAGTTCAATGTAATTTGTATATTATAATAAGTAGTTCACCAGGAAAATGGTTAATGATGAAAATCAACTTATGAAACATTCAAATAAAAAAACTAATGGAGATTTCATATATTAAAAACCACTAAAGTGTAACATGAAGTTGAAATGGTGAAATTTTAACTACTAATCCACTTAAGAACTGAAATGTCTCTATTTGATTCTTTTTCTAAAAATGTCTTTATATTTATGATTTATACAAGGGGCATAAAATCACTATCAAATTTATTAGATATTAAAATAATAGTGAAAACTCAATGTTTTTTTGATGTTTGGATCCTATCAGTGACACCCACATGGTACATTTGTTTTATATTTTATATTATGTCTTCTTATCTTAGGATAATTTATGTTTCTATGAAGTTTCAACTAATGAATCTAATAAAATGATATATTCTTTTGTAAATGGATTATATGAATAGTTTGGGGGAAAATAGTGTGGTTATGGTTACACAATGAGGCTATAATTTCATTTTGGTTAGTACATTGTCTATTCTCATGGGTTGTTCATGATTCGATCTAAATAGTATGAAGATTATTGAAACCTCTTAGAGACCTTTTATATATATTAGTACTGTAACACATATTTCACATAGTTAGGAAATGTACATGACAAGGGTGTGATGGGGTTTTATAATTTTTAGTGAGATTTTGGGTGGTTGGTGTATGGTTTAGTAAACCATGTGTAAAAGGCATGTAAGTGTAATTGGATTATAATGTTCCTTCCACATAGATGGAACATGGTTTGGAAAATCATGTTTCCAAACCATGATTTCTATCCATATTTCACATAAATTTTTGTTTAAATGTTTTTCAGCCTTGATTTCAAGGACTTATTCCCTCCTCTACTCCTCTCTTGTTTTTACAAGGGTGGGGTATGCATGTGAGTTCCACCTCCATTTCATACTCATCAATTTCAATCACTCAATCCCATACATTCAATATGATTCCATATAGTAATCCCTTTTCTCCCATATTATCCAACCACTATTATTTATTGATATTAGGGTTCATGATGTTTTTAATGAAGGATATTTTTGTGTTAAGGGGGTTTTTCTGGATTAACCTTACTTGATTGTCAATTCACTACTAAATTTGACATGTTTTGAATGACATTCCACTTGAGTAGGAAGTTATAACTAGGTATATCAATTCCAATATGAGATGGACCAGTAATTATAGACTAGAATAGGGTTTCTGTTAACAGCTTCGATCATGTTACATGATTATGAGAGAGTAGTTCATGATTCTTAGGTCCTTCTAAGGATGCTCTAGTGGTTTCCATCCAGAACCTTTTTTTAATCCCATGTTCCTGACTGTTTGGAAGCTATTCTTGATTGGGTTTATATTTTTTTATGTGATATTGATTCAATGGTTCATATATGATATTTTATTCCAAATTTATTATGATTTTCTTACATTAATACTTATTTCTAAAATGTTTTATGATTTTTCAACTAAAAAGAATTCTTTTATTTTTTTTCTAAAATTGGGTTTTAATAATAATGGTTTTTATGAGATTTATTATGGAAATGTTTTCTTTTGGAAATACTTAAAATGTGGAATAAAAATTAAATTTATTTTTATTTTAACATTTTTGAATGGTCCATTTCAATTAATTAAAAAGGATAACTAAAGATTCCATCAACTATTTTTTTATTTGAGTGGGTGATTATTTTATTAAAAATAGTTTGGCATGTTATTAAATTTATTTAAAACATGCATATGTGGACCAGTTTTAGACATTATGTTAAAAATATAACTTCACATATAGTTATAAAAAGTTAATTCTATATCCATATTCATGATATATAAATAAGAATTTTTAGCACATAGAATGCATATTTACTAGTGTTTGAGTGTTTCTATAGTTTCTATGGTTCCATTTCTTCTATTTAGTTCACTTTTAGTTGTTTAATTATTCGTTGGGTTGTAGATAGTTGAGAGGTATGTGGTTAGAATATTTGGGTTAATATTGTTTTTTTGGAGACTTTTGGATTCTTTAGGATATTAATTTGATATATTTCACTGGATATTCAACCTGGGATACTTATATGTGTTTGATTATATTGTATATATTTCATATACCTGTTAATTTGGAATGGTTATTTATAAGTCCATTCTTGGTTAGTTTAATTATTTTTTTTCTTATTGATATAAATATATTAGTTTGTATGTTATCCCACATGTGAATTCTTAATACCTAGGAATATATTCTTATCCCAGGGGGGATCAAGAAAACCTTTTGGGCCAGGGGCTATGACGTGTCAGGTGTTGTGTTGGTTTTTCACTAGATGACACATTATAAAATGTTTTTATATCCTTGGTTTCACAATAAGTTTCTATGTTCATGGAACACAGAAATGTAATTTGGGTGTTTCATTTTTGGAAGCAATTAGTATTATCATCAAGACATATGTGGTTATCTATGATTAGGTCCTTGTTCATCAACTTCCATGATGAAACTGGAGTCACTATAAGATGTCGGGTTTTGTATTCTATTTTATAATAATTTTTTATTGAGGTTTGAGATTGTGAGTTGATCCTCATTAGAATGGGATGATTTACCTAGTGTATTGTTGTTCTATTTTTGAGTGATAGATTGAAACAGATCAATAATGTGATTTGATTTTTCATGGACAGATAAATCAGGTAGCGAATGAATAATATATGTTTGAAATGTTTAATGTATCATTGTGATATTTTCCAGTATACCAAAAATACTTTTGCTGATGTTGGTCATGGTTCTATATCCCATTTGTATTTTTCATTTAGTTAAGATGACTTTTGGCTTAGTTCATGTGCTTTTTAATAATAGGAAACAAATCAATTATGCATTGTGATATAATGATGGTGTGGTTTGTAATTGTGATGTTCCTGCTTTTTGTGTGATTATTTTGAAAATAATATTTTGTAAAGTTATGGGTTCAAATGGGGATGTTTTTCTGTCCAAAATGAATCCTTATATATTGGTTTATGGTTTAAGTATCATGTATTTCGAACCTCGTGGGGTGTTTTTTAAGTGTGATTTTTTTATTTAATAAATATTAATTGATGGGTTATATTGAAAATTTTTAAAATGGGGGACGTTTTTTTAAATGGGAGTGAATTTTGGTGGAAATTTTGTTATTTAAAAATGTCCGGATTTTAACACATTTTAAAAAAATTGAAATGAGTTTCAGGGACTCCATCTCATGGGGTAATGTATTTTAAAGTAATTTATTTTTATTTGTACCACGATTTACCTTGGGACCATTTTATTTATTTGGAGATGTGACTGCGATGGGATCATGTTTTATTTGGTTTCAAGATGGCATATTAGAAAGGTATTGAGTGTAGGTAAAGATTCAATATATAAGGGTAGTTTTCTTGTTGTTCAATGATCATTCCAATACTGGAAATGAAATGGTGATTTTTTTTCACTTTCGGTGATATTGTGATTACTTATCTATAAATTTTATTTGGGGAAAATAGCCCTGGTGAACTTTATTTTATGGGGTTTAATTAATGTGTAATGTTCTTCAAGGATTTAGGTTGATTATATCTTTTTAGAATTCTTGGATTGATGAGTCCATTGAATTATGGTTATAAAGTTATCATATATTATGTTTTCATTATTTTATCTTTTTGTTTGATCTTATGTAGTCTGGGTTATTTTTGGTATGTTCATCCCTTATTTTATTTTTTTCATTTTTATGGATAAACTTTGTAAAGATTGATTTTTGATTAGTTTTATGTATTTTTTTCCAAATATATGAATTGTTCAAGAGATAACCATGGTAGATTATTTTGGGGGACAACAACACATATTGAACTTGTTTATATTATGTAGTGTCTTGCATTGACTAGCTCATGTTGGGTTCAATGTGAGAGGGTAACCCTGATATGAGGTCCTAGATTACTCTTTTAACTCAGTTCTTTAATCCAAGGGTAGATCATGTTTTGATCTCTTACTATGGAACATTTACAATCGTAACGCTCTATAGTTTTCATGTGATGCGATGACTTTGGTAGTGGCATGATTACTCAATCCTTTAATATTGGATATTTCATGGATTTGTGGTCCTTCAATTGTATCATGGGTAGTTCATCCATTTTAGAGGTGATATTTCCTTTATAGATATCTATGGTCAGTGGAATTTTCTTATTTTCATTAATTGTTTATAGAATCATGGTTTCTTTGGATGTACACTCCCTTTAAATGTGAGCATCCATTACATATCTACCTTAGTAAATTAAAAAATGTTTGGGAGACCCTATTGGGACTTCATATTCTTCAAAATACTTGTGTAATAGTTGTGGATTAGATTATTTATTGAGTTTAATTGATGCTCAATTGAGTTTTTTTATAGATTTTAGAGGATGGTGCTTTTTTAGATTTTCCTTTTCCAACATTAACCTATATAATTTATACTCTTTAGTTCATGAATTTTTATATAAGTACACAAATAATACAAAATAGAATATTGAAAATCCTAATGTACTTGTAAATTATATACATAATATAAATAAATGATTCAAAGTTGTAACTACATTATTTAAAATCCCCATAACATACCAAGACTGTTCAATTAATATTGTAAAACTCCATGAGATATCCTGGGGATGTACATAAAAAGGGGAGAGCTATAAATCCATGTAGCGGAAAAATCAAAGAGTAACATGATAAAAGTAATACATCTGAGTCAATATGAATTTCAATATGACATAAAAGGTGTAAGAATCATAAACATGATCATCAAATCATGAAATAAGATGATAAATTCAAGGAAACATATGAAATTGGGAATAAAATCAAACCTGAAATCACAATCATAATTAAAGGAAACCCTCCCAGGAAATCATAACATAATTTTTTCAGGATAACCTCACCTATATCATACATGGATTCCCCTAAATTAAAAAAACTACCCAATGCCTTGTGGGGCTGTATAATTTTGGGCCGACTGGTAACATTTTAATCATGTATTTTCATTTGTGTAAAACATATATCATACCACATAAGAGTGAATTTAATCATATTTAATCCCATGATTAATGATTATGGGTTACATAAATATAAATCATCAATAAATTAATGATTGTTACAGCTATGTTAATAACATTTTTTTTGGAAATGTGGAAGGGGTGTCTTCTATAAAAATGTTTGGCATTGAAAATCACAGGATACATTCATTAGTCTACCAGGTGTACATAATGGTTTATAGAATTTTTGAGTAGTATAGAAAGGTGGTTTATCATTCCATGGTCATATTAAGGATAGTAAAGGGATGTGTAAAAAAATAAAAACATTTTCACTTAAAATTACTAATTATTTATTAAAAATAATGTTTTTAAAATAAATAGAAGGGGAGAGAGTCCCTTTCCTTGAGAGGGATCATCTAAAATCATGGTATGAGATTTTCAAGAGATTAGGAACAGCATTGTAGGTACATAGAAAGGGATATTGAGAGTAAATTTTTTTCAATGTATTATTAGTTAATGTGTGTGGGAGTATAAGAGGGTACTTATAGAAAAATAGTGGCGAATTCATTATTAATTTGTAATCTTATGTTTTTGACTCTTATGATAAAAGAATAAAAAAAAAATTTACCATGAATTTCACCCATTTTTTCTACCAATAAGGATTGGTTTTAAATATATTATAGGTATATTAATGAAACAAATTAAAATAATAACATTGGTTATGTAGAAATGAGTCATTTTTTTAAAGAATAGATTTTAAAACATTAAAATATAATATGGGTTTTAAAGGATACATTAAGGGTTTATAAAAATAATTAAATAATTGGAAAACCAATCATATAAATTGAAAACCATTTTTTTACATGGATTACCTTTATACCATTTATTACATTACTTTTGGAAAATAATTATGTCAAAATATATACCTTATATTTATAACTTATTTATTATGACCCAAATATTTGTGTATCTAATAAAATTATTATTATTTTAATTTTGGATAACTTCAATAATTTCACTTAAAGAATTATAACTATATTATAAATATAAATATTAACATATAAAAAATTTAAACATTTAAATAAAAATGCTCATTTATTAAGAAATATTTGTTTTTATGAGAATAATAGTTTTATTAACCGTATAACGATTATATTGGACTTCAATAAATTATATTATAATTTTTATATGAATATTATTTAATATTATTATATGAAACTAAAATTTATTTCACATTTCTCAAATTTATCAAAAATCATGTTTTAATTAAATACATATATCTTCCAAAAAAATATAATTTTGGGGTAATCGCATAAAAACCTAATTTTCCTAAAAACATATAAAATTTGAAGAATGAAAATGGATAAATATAACAATGTTTTTATAAAAAAAGAAATTATAAAAATTAATTCTACTAGGATATAGATTAATAACCCCTTATTACATCAACACACACCATAATAGTAAGGTATGTGGTGGTGGGGCTTTCTTTGGGTGGTTTGATTAACATGGTTTAGTCCATGATCTCAATAAGCATGAACATGTCCCATAATTGTTTACCCATGTACACAAGTTATCGAATCCTGGGTTGGGATTTTTCTAATGAAACTATCAGTGGTCCTATTTTTGTTAGAATATTTGATAAGTGGGATTCATTGGGAATGACCTAACTGGTTGAGGCTATCACTTCATCTTTCTATGTCAATTGGATTTTTTATTAACCTTTAACTTATAAAAATAATTGTGGTAACTTTAAAATCTCTACATTATCAATTAAAATAATTAATAATGGAATTTTAAAAATGATTGGATAAAAAAATCCAAAATAACCAAATTTATTCATGTGTTTTCTATAACTACAATACTTAATGAGGAATTCATCCTTCCAAATAGAGAATTTCATCTATAAAATATTGGGTCATTACATTTCCCCCATTCAGTGATTTCCCCATCCAAATTTTTTATTTATTACAATAAAACTTATGATGGTAAATATGTTTAATCATCTATTTTAGTTCCCATATATCCTCATAAAACATGTGGTTCCATGACAACTCTTTGACTAGATGAGTCATCTTGTTTTGTAGAACCTTATCTCCAATATATTTAATCCTAATTGACAATTGATCCTATGAATGATCATGTTACAAGGGTACCACTTCTGGATTCAACATATTAATGGGATTTGGTATGTAATTCATCAATAGATATACCTATAACACATCATGTATATAATATAGGTATGTGGGGAGTTCCAGTTTATTGGTTACAACTTCAATGTGATCACGGGTACCAATGTGGATGACGTATCTAGGACTAATCATTTCATTATTCCTAAACCACATAAATTTAATCCATGGTGACATATAAAGGAACACTTTACATCTAACCAAAAACACTAGATCATATTAGTGACTGTATACATAGATTTTTTTTTCAACTATGTGTAGATTTCATATAGCACTGAATGGTTTTAATGTTCTGTAACATCTCTTGGATGAGATCAGATCCCATTAGCTTCCACCATCACTCTTTGACCTAGCATGTCAGAGTATGAAACATCTTTTATATATAGCCTCATGATGTTCCATTTGAATTTTTGAATGTAAACTGTTGTTATATGATAAATATAATTGGGGAAGTTGATGATCCCAATGTATATAGAAATCCATTAAACAAGATTTAATCATATCTAATAGAGTTTTAATAATTCTCTAAGACTAACCATACCTATGAGGGTGATAATTAGAATTGAAAATAGATCTGTATCAAACACATACTGAATCCTTCTCCAAAATATTTACGTTAAACATTGATCTAGACTATATACAAAAGAGACTATAACTCCAAATATCCATACCACTTCTATTATGTATATCATGGAATGTTGGTCAAGGGATATGTCTTCACTAATAGAAATTAACTTCATTGAAATTTTAAGGTGATCAAATATCGTAAAAATGGAGTTATTTCTTTTATATGTCCTATATAGTCAAATGATGAAATCCATGGTTACGATTTCCCAATTACATAATCATATGGGAAATGGTTTCATCATACCCTTCGACTTATGTTGTTCACCTTTGAATTTTTTGACATACCAATCATCACATATCAATTTCCACAATCTCCCTCTTCAAGATACCCCCCATATGTTTTCCATGAAATCATTATTGATCTAATTGATTCTTAGATTAATATAGAAGGATGATATATATATATCATCTAGACGTTCCCTATTCAATCATGGTTTTCCTCAAACACATATATGGGTTCCAAAATTATAACTCCATATTTTGAAAATTTGTACTCTAAAGTATTTGATTCGTTTTTTAGTACCACATTTTCATATTTTTTGGGCCTCTATGATCTACTCAAGAATGGATTTTTGAGAAATTAATTAAGAAATGTAGGGTAAATATCCTTTTATTATTTTAATATCCTTCCTTTATGTGTCTCATAAGATTGGATCCCATTCAATATAAGATACTTTCAACTCATAATATTTATCACTTTTTTTTCACCTTACTAAGATGGTAATGTACTGAATAATCATAATCCTTTACCAGTTCTGACCACCTTTAATGGAACATATTAAGATGATTTCATGTGAAAAAATAATTATGGATTTTATGATTTGTTTATATGTCACACTTATCCCCATAGAGACAATTCCTCCAAGTATTTAATGTGACGATCACTACAACAAATTATAGAAAAAGAGTTGGTAAATTATACTCATTTCTATTTAATTGGTGGGATTAATATGCTATTAGTTTTTTTTCTTACAAGAGAACACAACTGAAGCCCTTTTAGAAACATTTATATAGATAAAAAAATTCCCCCCACATATCGGTAATGTAATCAATGGTGTAGTGATTAGCCTCTTATTAAACTAATTAAAGCTCTGCATATATTCACCAGTTTAGAAAAGCATCACTCCCATCTGATTTATCCTGGTTAATGGTTTTAAAAATTATGAAATGCTTCTCACAAATTGATGATAGTATCACATTAAAGAAACTACAGATATAAGTAACATATATTTGTTTTTTCATTCATCAATTATCACTGTCTCTGAACGATCCAAATATGTCACTTCATATGCAATAACATGCCACAAGAATGTTACTTTTCCGCCTCCAAAACTCATTGTTAATATACTTCAAATGTAACAATCCCTTTATCATGGTTATAAATATAACACTGAAATTATCCTAACATTCCTTCTTTCTTTTGGAGTAGATAAAAATATCATATTGAAAGACTACATCAAATTATTTTCGATAATCCATAAATATTATATTCAATATATCAGAAATTATTGATAAAGAATTACTTGGTCCAAATTAATTCTCTATGAACTTATACTACCTATACCTTATAGAAAAATAAATCTTTGTGTTATCAACCTTATTTACCTTTACATGATAATATTCGGATGGAAGCTCCACCTTAGAGAATTAATGGAATCGACATAGATAATTGAATAACTCCTGAATCCAAGCAGAGAATACCTTTTCTTTATCGTGATCTTGTTAATATCACAATAATAATGTGGAGGTTCATCGATCAATAATTAGTCTTGATGAAGATGACATACTCACCCTATGGTGAAGAACTCGGGTGTATAAACTCTTGATCATGATTCTCCTATCATTTCCTTTTCATCGCGTCATGTTCAAGAATTACCTTTCTATATAGAGTCTTGGATATTGGAAAACCTATGGGTATAAGATTAAATTAGAACCCAACCTCACATATTGGATAAATTAATAAAAATTATTTAAGAAACACATCTGCTTATTCATTCATGTGGGGAATGTTACCATGGGTGGTATTTTCCAATGTCATAGCCATTTGATCTAGATACGCTTTATCATAAGGAAATAATATCCAAGAATGAGATGATTATTTCAAATCAGATTCATCCTCCTTGAAATTTTACAGAATCAAATGGTAAATTTTAATATAAATGGTTATTGCATTCTCTTGACAATTTATGTTGGATCTGTATAAGTAAATCCAATCCATACTAAAAATTTCATCAAATTCTACTAAATTGGGTATCAAAATCATTACTGGGAAGTTCATCCCACAAAAATTGACAATGGTGAATTATCTATTTGGGATATAGTGATTGAAGCATTTTATGTTTTCAATGATAACTCTAATTCTTTATATAGAGGTGGAAATAGAATAGATCTAAAAAATCCTAATAAAAAATAATTAATTGAATCTAAATAAAATACTACATTCATTATTCTTGAATGAATAACTAGTATACCTATCACCACAACATTATCTAGATCCACCACTATAGATGTGATGGAATAATCAAAGCCTTTTATCTAGGACTTTGTGGTTTTTATCATAAATTATCACCAACAAAACATTTATTTGTTCATTTATGTTTATATTTTATGTGTTTGTTGATATTGAAATATTGGAAAAAGGGATGAGGGTTGACTTGAAAATTTATTATTTCCATCAAATTGAAGAGTTTCTCACATAAACATTCTCTAGATAAGATCCCTTCCCTCATGATCCCAAATAATTTCATTGGTCCCTTCATGAAATTTTTGGGATTGTTATTCTCAGAATTTGTACATGTAAGATATTGGACTTTCTTACCCCAATGATATTTCTCCATTGCTTACATATAATTAAAACCCACTTTCCACATCGAATCCCTTGACCCATGAGATCATTGTTATTTTCGGAACACTATTTTGACTATGAGGGAACATCAAAAAATTTCCTCATAGAAACCAATGTACTGAATAGACAAGGATAGTTGTAGAATCATATTTATCCCAACAGAGAAGTTGTCATATTTAGTTTATGATTCAATTATAAATACATAGTAATATCTTGAATTTATTGTGGTGCTCACCTCAAACTCCGTGATGTATTTTTATCCATTTTAATGAGGTAATGTAAATATCTTTTTATTTTATGTTAGTTAATTTAAGTAAAATATTGGTTTAGAAAACATTTTTTGTGATTCATTCCACTTTATCCCTTAGATATCCTAATAATGCTTCTTATTTATTATCAAAATCCACTACCAATCTACTTATTCTTATGTATGATAAAATTCTATACCTCACTTATCTTACTCAGAGCATTGATGGATGATAAATATCCTCACATTATAATTCTTATATTGTTCTATGATTAAGGTATTAGATGAACCTCTAAATGTTATAGGTCTTAATCAAATAAAGGTCTCAATTATAACATTATTTTACTTATGTTAATGTGGGGTTTCCTCTTTATTCATGTTTCTATTAAAATACTAAGTTAATTTTATTTTTATTATCCTGAAGTTCTAGATTCCTTCTCCCATTTAGTTGGGTGTCTTATTTGGGCAGTCATGACATTTCCCCCACACATTTTTTATTAATTATATTCATCTTATTACCATCCATTGACTAAATTAATGTAAAATTATAGATAAAAATTATTAAACAAATAAAAACAAAAATATGAAACAATAAACATTGAAGGGATAACTAATAAATGGAATATATTCCATATCATGTGAATTTCATGTTTCCGATATATATTATCTATGGTTTATTTCCTATCATAAAATTATAGGGGATTATTTAAGTCTATTTATAATGTTTTTAAAGAGGTTATGAATTTAAAAAACCATATCACTCAGGATTGTCAAACCAGGTGTATAGAAAGAATTTTTTTTCATACACCTAGGGAAGACTGAGTTGATACCCAATGCACCCTTTTAAGGGTTATGACACATAGATACAGTTTTTCAGGAGCCACATCCACTTTTAATATCCAGATATAGATTTTTTTTCATTGAATCCCTTGAATCTATACATTTCCAATATTTTTGTTATATTTTCAAATGCTTAATCTTATACAAATATATTTATCAAATAATTTATATTAATAATTTCTAAAAATAAGTAGACATTTCGCTGATTTCATCTATACCATCCCATATCTTTTATACACTTTATATCACTGTTTATTATATAAAATCAAACATAGTTCAAAACTATAATATTGAGAGGCCCATTGTATTTGGAAAATAATATAATTAACTTAATTACATGTAACTGGGATACAAAGTCATTATTTTAAAAAATCTATAACATGCTACTGAAATTTCATTTCTCTTCTATTAATGCATAAGATGGCTTGGGGATGTTCATAAGAAGTGGGTGATCTATAAATCCTAACGATTGAATAATCAAATCATGACAAGATGAAAGTAATACATGTGAGTCAAATTTAATTTCATGATGATATAAAATGGGTGAGAATAATATACATGAGAATAAAAGTATGGAATAATATGATACAATCAAATAATAATTGTAATTTGAAAACAATATAAAACATGAAAACATAAAAATAAGTTAAGGGTAACTACCATGAAATCATAAAATAATTTGTTTAGGATAACCTACCATTCACCATACATTAAATCTCATGATACAAAAAAGTACACAATGCATTGGATTGATATATAATTTTGGACCCACCGATGACATTTAGATCATGTAAATGGATTTGTAACCCACATTGATCAAACAACATAAGAACACAATTAACCAAATTTAACCCCATTATTATGGAGTTTGTCTTACATGCATCAATTTAGACAACCAATTATAGAATGCTATGACTAGTGGAATATCCTTTAATAGAAATTAAGAAGGGTATTCACTATATAAATGTTTGTTATTGAAAATATTAGGATAAATTAGGCAACATAACATGTGTAAATAAAATTTTAGGGAAGGGTTGAATAATAGTTAAAGGTGGTATATAATTTCATGGGAATAATAAGTACAATAAATTTATAAAATAAAACATTTCTACAAAGGAAATTAGAAATCAAAAGGTCTTATTATGAATATTATACATGAAAAAAAGAAGTGATTTTCCATTTCCTTGGGTGGGAGGTTCATGAAGATTGGGATGAGAATCATAAATCTTGGGAATACGTTGGGATTGATTTACATAGTTATAGGGATAGTAACTTAGTTATCAATGTGTTTTTAGTGAATGTAAGTAGGATTTTTGGTGGGTATTTGTAATAAAAGTAGGGGAAATCAATATTAATTTCTAAACAAAAATTTTGGACACTATAAGATAAAATATTCAAATCCAAAAACCATATCGGGGTATTCCAATGGTTTCTTACCAATGATGTATGGTTTTGATTATTTTACAAGGATAAGAACAAAACAATTTAAAATAATAACCTTGGAGATGTGGAATTGATTTATGTTTATAATGAATTAATTTTAAAACATTAAAATATAATATAGGAATCGAGGATTCATTATGGCTTTCCAAAATTAATTATATAACTCCAAAAGCACATTATTTTAAAGGGAAGACATAATTTTCCCCTGGATTACCTTTATAGTATTTTTTACATCACTTTTTGGCCATTAAGATTCAACAATACATATTATATTTATACCATATATAATCTTTACACAAAAACATGAGTATCTTAGAAAATTATGAAAAATTTACCATTGTATAATTATAGAATGATGATTTAAAAAGTATTATTTATTATATCAATACAATTCTCTAAATATTTAAATTTACCCTTTTAAATCAATATTTTCATTTATTGAAAAATACTATTTTCAATGACTTTAAAAATCATATAAACCTTAAAACAATCATATTAGACCTAAATTAACAATATTATCATTTGTATATATATATATATATATTATTTTATATTAATTTTATTTAAAAAATAATTTTTTCTCAAAAATAATGAATTTATCAAAATGATTTTTTAAATTAAAACCTTATATTTAATAAAAAATACAATTTTTGTTTCTTAGTAAAAAAAACTTTTGTTCATAAACTCTTATCAAATTGTAATAATGAAAAAATATAATATAATAATTATTTTACAAAAAATTAAAATATAAAATTTCATACTACAAAGTTATAGATGCATAACCTATTTTTACTCCAACATATGTCGTAAGGGTAAGAAGTGTGATAGAGGGGATTTATCGAGTTGGTTCAGCTAACAAGTTTTGGGAAGTGGTAATTGTAATATTGAACTTCTCCCATAGTTAGCTTTCCTCATGCTACAGTTACTGTACCTCATATTGGTATAGTTCATGGGAAATCCCAATGATCCCATATGTCTTATAAGATATGATAAATATGTTTTATAGGTAATGCTCCTACTGGTCGAGGCCATCAATTGATCAATCTATTTCAATAGGATTTTATCATAACCATTAATATATAAAAGTATTATTTTTCACTGTAAAATATATATATTATCAACAGTTATGATGATTAATAGAATTTTAAAATTACTAGCTAAAACAGTACGAAATAACCAATGTAGTACATGTGTCTTATATAACAACATATCTTAATACATCATTTATTATTTCAATGTGGGATTTAATTCCTTATTTTTCAGGTAATTATATTGAAATATGTTCTTTGGGAGTTATTAATAACCCTACGAACTATGATATTGGCGATGAGGTTTTTAGTATTCCATTTATTCTAGTTTTTCCAATGACTTTCTAGGGGAAAAATATAGCATGGTTACGAGAATTGTGACACCTGTATATCACTATTAATTTTTATTTTTTATTATTTTATCTTATCATGATGTAATTTAAGTGTATAAGATTATTTATTATGAAACATAGAATATTTTAAGGTTTCATCTTTATAGGTTTACCAATTTAGGTAAAATATTTTGATTACACTTATACAAAGAGGTATTAATTTTATCTTGTTTAGTGCATGCTTTATCTGCACGAGTAGCACATGGATCTATCTAAACCATGAATAGCATAGTGAAAACTATGTTAGGCCTTTTTTTCATATGGGAACTACTGCACAACATTCACATAGTTAATAAAATCATATGACAAGAAAACGAAGCGGTTTAATAATTTGATAGTGCCATTTTTCATTGTTGGAATATACTTTCGTAAAATATTTGGCCAAACTCTCTAGTTATGTTGGTATTCAGGAGTTCCATCAACATGGATGTCGTATAGCTTGGAAATCCTTTTGCCTAATCCTTGTGTTATGTGACAATTTCATTTAATAGTTAATTTTCAATTATTTCCTCCTTCATTTTAACCTCTCATTCCCTCCTCTCCTCCTCTCTCATTTTTCTAAGGATGGTGAATCCTTTTGGGATCTTCCTCCATATCCTAGTCTTTAATTTTAATCCCTGTCTCCAACACTTTAATGTGGATACTAAGTGTTATACCCATATATGTCTTTCTTTTTCATTCCTCTATTCCCCCCTTTTCATTTCATTTCATCTCTCTTAATTATATGAACACTAACCACTATTTGGGATGGTATTAAAGTATATAGTGGTTATAATGATGGTACTTTAGGAGTTTTGGGTTTTATGGACATATCTAATTCCTTTTGTTTTGAAAATGACCATATTTTTATATAAATGGAGATATAATGCTTTTAAAGGCTTCTTCGCATAGATTTCACCTTAAATTTAATTTTTTGGAGTTTTAAAGGGATGTTTTATAAAAAGTATGTGGTTGGAACTCATATTAAATTTTTTTGAAATTGTTTTGTCACAAGGTTGTGTGAAATGTGGTCAAATGCGAAATATTGGAAATATTTAGATACTGATTTTATTTTTATAGGGTTATTCTATAATTTTGTTTCAAATAAATCTTAATATTGAATTTCAGAAGGTGAAATATAAATTGGAATCCCAAGAATATTTTTAAAGACCAACTAGTACCTTTATGGAATTAATTTATAAATTGTTTGAGACCCTAAATTGTGCCTTTTGTTGTTGTTTTAGACATTATGGATTAGGAATCACATTGAATAATGTTTTTTTATTTATATCCGTGTGATTATCATGCATGATTTTGAAGGTGTATGTTTTATGAAAGGGTGTAAGATGTGTGACGGGGTTGACTTGAAATTATTTATACCTACCCATTTTCATTTTCTAGACTCATCTACTCCTTAAGATGATATTATGGAAATTATTATATATAGTAACTGACATAGATAAGAAAAAATATACTTTATCTTTTGTCTAGATAGAGGTGGGAAATATGAAAGATGATATCTACTATACCCCAAATAGCATCACAATACTACAATGGCTGTAGAACCTGACATGTTTTGTAGGATCTCTAGGATTGATAGGTTTTCACAGCCCAGTCTATTGTTCATGTAGAAAGTTCATGTTTTTTTACTGGAGTCCTAGAGATATTTTCATGATGATTATGCCCGTCTTATGATGTTTTAGGAGACTGTTGTAAAGACCAGTATTTTCAATATTTTTTTTTCCAAATTATTTTCAATTATTAAAAGTATTTGAAAATTGATGTATGTTATTCTGAGTCCTAGAAATCCAAGAACTGAATTTTGAACATTTTTTATGGTACATTGAGTAAATGTGTGACCGGTAATTTCCATCTTTTGAACTAGTGCTCAGATTAAAAATCTGGGGGCACCGACGAATTAGTAGCGCTGGTATTTTCATAATGGAATCTTAAATTATTTTTAAAAAAGACAAATAAAAAAGTTAAATTTATGATCATTTGAAATAAAATAATAAAAAAATAAAGGTTATTTTATTCTTCTATTTTGTTATCGTTGAGCAGTGGTGGTGGGACCACTGTGCAATTCAAGACTTTAAATAAGATAATTTTAATGTCTTTAACCTCTCATTTCATTGGTTTTGTAATGACAATGCATGTGTCTTTAATGGACTCATTAATTACAGTTAATTAATAAATCATCATATTAAACACGTCATGGGAGATTATTCATTTATTTAAAAAATGTTTGGGCATGAGTTTTTGGGACTCTCTATTGGAACCTCTGATGAACTTCCAATGATGTCATCCAAAAAAGTAGAACATAGATTTGACAATTGTTGGAGGATTCATTCTTGAAAACGATGGGCGACGACGAACACCTTATAAAACGAGTTCATCCCCCTCATCCGCAGCACCTTTAAAAAAGTTATATGTAGGGGTTTTCTTTACGAAATATATGAATCATCTACCCTTGATGATATTAAATTCATTCCATGTAAAAATTCAAATGTAGAGGATGCAGACTGAACCAACCAAGGCCCAGACCCTTCGTAGAACATGCTTTGTTTGTGTTCTTTGTGGATGAATAACATATACAACGTCAAGGAGAATATAGGGGCCACACAGAGATTGTAACGTCCTGGGAGGCCCTATAGGCATAGTTGGAAAAGATAATTGAACTTTGGAGCTTCACGGGAGGCCCGTAAAAGCTCTGTTGGTGTGGCAGTGCCGAAGACCGGAGGAGGCAGCGATCGGCTCACACCGGCCACAAAGAAGTGGCAATGCCTGAAGGTGCCATGGCAGACAAGGGAGGCCGACTGATGCTAGCGCATTGATGGATGGTGGTGTGCTGATGAGGAGGTTTGCTACTCCAATCCGTGGCGGGGGCAGATCTGATCCCTCTGGCAGAGGGTGGACCCACACCCCATGGGTCCCGCAAATTACTGGTTCACGTGGACCATCCAAGTGGAGCGATGCTAACTGGAGCTGCTGATTAAAGAGAGGAACAAACATTAGTCCATTTAGGAGGGGAACTGACCCCCGCACCTAGCCACCCATGGACCAACCCCTTCAGGCTGAGCCTAGCCGAACCCCGTTGAGCCCATCCCAAATGGACTGGGACCAGCAGGCTAGGCCTGGTATGTCCGATCGAGACGGACCATACCCAAACCCACTTATGGCCCAGTTTTGATTAATGGGTTATATCTCCTAAACCGGACATCTGTTTGACGAACTGTCTATGGCGTCGGGACCCTTATGATCATGTGGTCCTTTTGAGATACTGCACTTATGTTTTGGAAAAAGTTAGTGTACGACTAGGTTGGATTGGACTCGAATCCTACTGGGCACCTGAAACTAAAATTCGTATAACTTACAAACCATACATTGGATTGACACGTCTTCTATTGAATTGGAACACTCATGACATGGCGGTTCATTTGGATAATTCTTCGTTGGACCTAGTGGCAGTTGAGGTATGACCAGTGGCTGGGGGAGATGATCCTCCCTGAATAAAGTGGGTTTTGTGTGGGAATCTAGTGGTTGGTTTTGACGTGATGAAGTAATAATGTTCAGTTATAGGTCATCACATAGTGAGCCTCTATGGGTCAGCACCTAGAAATCCTCTATGGGTCAGCACTTAACGATCATCTGTGAGTCAGCACTTAGCAATATCCTATGAGTCAGAACATAGTGATCCTCTCTGGGTCAACACCTAGGGATTTTCTATGGGTCAGCACCTAGGGATCCCCATGGGGTCAACACTTAGCAATCCTCGGTGGGTCAACAGTTAGTGATCTTCTATGGGTCCGCACATATCGATCGACCTTGGGAGAGCACCCAGCGTTCCTATGTGGTTCAAAATCCTGCGATTCTTTCTGGGTGAGCTCATGGAGACCTCGTGTGGTTCAGCAGTAAAATCCTCTCGACAGAATAATATGATCTATATTTATAACTAATCTTCCTTATTCTTGTTCTTTAAATTGTATACTTGGTTTGGGTGGAGTCTTTACTTGTGTTTTTGTATTGGGATCATTCTTTGTTGTTTCTCATTTGTGGAATTATGGGAGACCTTTGGGGGGTCTCGGGGTCCCTACTGGGTATTGTTATACTCACCCATGAACGGGCTTCACTCGCACCTTGTTTTTTCTTCTACAGACAACGGTCAACTTTGACCAAGCTTTGGGAACAACCACCAAACAGTGCACGGAGGGGACCGATTGACGCAAAGAGCCTCCATGATGAGATGTACCTACCCTTTAGTTAGGATCCTTTGTGGATGAACTCATGATATTTTTTTCCTTTCTGTTGTATTTTTCATTTTGTTGGGTTTTTATTCTTGACCATTCTACATTGGTTCACACTTTTACTTTCATTAATTATACCACATGGTTTTTTCTTTTTGTGTTCTTGGTTTGTGTTTGTACAGGTTTTGAGGCAATTTTATCCCATTTTTGGGATATTCCTTTCAATTTCTAGTCACCAACCCCTGGCCTATAACTGTTTTTTGTACCATAATTGTTTATTGGATGAAACTATGTTCAGTTGAATATGTATTTTTTGGAATTCTTGATGACTTGGTTTCTATTTGTGATCTTATTTCAACATCGGTGTACTTATCTTACTTTAAGACTGATTTCTAAAATATTTTTTAAAGTGTGGTCTAAAATTTATGGATTTATTTTCATAATTGGGTTTTAATAAAAATGATTATAAATTACGGTATTTATGAAAAGATAATTCTCATTAAATACATAGAAATAAGAATGAAAAGTTATTTTTTTGTTTTAATACTTTTGAATGTTATCTTTCCTTATTTTAAAAATCAATACATTGATTTCTCCCACCACAATTTTTTTAGAGGGTGGTTATTTTATAAATTTGTGCATGTAATGTAATTGAATTTATTTTAAACTACTATATGGAAATAATGTTTTAAACTTTACTTTCAATGTTATACCTTATATACCATCATATACATGGAATTGTTTAGACCACCTGGTGATATCTTATTAGGCATGTATAGCACACATCATATTTATTCACCAATGTACAAGTGTTTATGTAATTTTTTTTGTTTCTCTATCTAGTTCCTAGTTCTATTTTAGTTCCTCAGATGCCTTATAGTTCATGGATAACTGAGTGGGATGGGGTGAGTTATTGTGGGTCACTATTAGTGTTCCATGAGTTATTTGGGTTCAATATATTTTTCCATTGGGATGTTGTATTGACCATTCGAACATGGAAAATTATATATATCTACTTACATTAAATGTATTTTAGTTATTTATTATAGAATCATGTTATTTTATTTTCTTATTTTTTTGGTTTATTTATTTTTTCATACTCATTTTCAAATCTATTTGAGTGTAATATTTTCCCCATGTTTATAATTTCAAGATCTAGATAGCATTTTCCTTACCATGACAATCTGGGACACCCATCGAGTATCGTGGTGAGCTAGGTTAGGTGATGTGTCATGTCAATAAGTACTTATTAATTACACAATGACTATAACTCTTACATGGTTTAGTTTTATAGGGATTTGTTTCTAAAAAATTGTTTCATTCCACCAAAATTTTAATTTGAAAGGTATTTTTGAATGGATTGGATCTCCCTACAAAGATAAAATATATAATTTTGGGATCGGAAAATATTATTTTATTTTCAAAATCAACCCATGATAATATATTATTGAAATAATGGCAACAAAATCACTTTAGAAGTTAATTCTATTATACGGGTCTAAATACCAAATCATGATGGGTATTTGGCTCAAATAGTTGAGGTGATACTTTATATTAAATATATTCATATTTTGTGTGAATATATCAATGTTTTTTAAGATGAGTTTCTTTATTTTACCCAATATCATCTAGTTTTATTTTCTATATAAATCATAATTGTTGTTTTTCCAATATCAAATTATTATTATAGAATGTAATAAATTAATTTTGGGGAATTTAAAAATAACATCAGGATAATATTCATAAGGGTTTTATATGCCCACGTGCTTCCCCATGTGGTGTAGTAGTCATATTTTTTTAAGAAGGATGATAAATCAATACATAACAGCATTGATAATCATGAACTAATAAATATAACAATCAAAAATAAAAATCATCTACCCATTATTGATTAACATTTTGATAAATATTGAGCAGGTCAATGATTCATAAGGATAGAACATTCATCTAGATATCATAAATTAATGTTAAAAATGGGGGATATAACCAATATAGAATTTCATAAAATATATTAACACTTTTAATTTATAGTTATTCATTCTAGACACACAAATTCCCCCACTATAATCATGGATCCAATGAGAAGAATCTAGAGAGATTATCTAAATAATTTTTTATTCTTTATCATTGATATTACACTATTTTATATGATCATGGAACATCATTAAGATTATTTGAGGATTATGATGATGACATTAAGAGGGGAAAAGGATATGTTAAATTTATACAATGTGACTTTAGTATACTAAATATATTGTTTTTTGGTTAATTAATCATATGTAGGGTATATTCATGGATCCATCATAGATAGAGGTGAATAAATAATGGGCCGAACCAACCACTGTTAGAGATATCTATAGTTGTCATTGATATACTATATATCCTCAATGCTTTATGAGAAATTTACCATGATTATTTAATCCAAAAAATATGTAATCTTAAAAGGGATTAAATTTTATTTTGATGGTTGACTGTGATGAATATTTCTAGTTATCTAATAAAAGGATGATCACAACACCTATACTCATACTACCATGATGTAGAAAACTTTTTGTGATATACTGTGATTCATTACAAAAGGTTTTGGGATTTTTCCTTGTGTAAAACATAATGGTGGTTGCTTATCCATCACATCAATTGATAGCCCAAGAGAAAGACTACGTTAAGCATGAATTTGAGCTACCTTTGGTATTATTTTCATTAAATTTATGTATTCATTATATCTAGGGTGAAATGTAGGATATATATTCATATAAAAATATATTAATATCTATATAAACAAAGAAGGATTTGAATATGTACCGTTGTATATTGTTGGATTTGATTAAGGAATATAACTTATCAATACATTACCAAATAGGGTAGAATATAAATTAGCTGATGCATAGATTAGGAAGGACCATTATACCATATCTATGATGAGTATTTATTTTGAAATAGTAACTATGTATTTACAATGTATTTAAATTTTAATAAAAAATAATTTTATAATTAAATTATTTTCAACGTTAATACACATTCATTAATTTATGTAAATACATAGGGGTTGTAGAAGGAGGATATAAGGGTGTGTGAGATTTTAATGTTAGGTTCCAAAATATATGGTTGATAGTTTAAAGGCGGTGAATAATTTTTAAAAAAAATTAATGAAATATTATTCAACGTTAATTATTAGAGTTGATCGTTTATAGTTGAGAGATAATAAGTAGTTGAAAATATCGGGAAGAGAAATTTACTTTTTATACTAGGTTATATCATATGGATAATATATTTACTCTTAAAACCACTATAATACACAAGAGGTATGATATTAATGATTTTAAAATATTTAAGGGGAAGTCACAACCCATTTACATAATTGATTTTTCTATTGGAGGGACCACCATGAAAAAATCAAACTTTTTTAGGGGGAGATAGAACTAAATAACAACACCTAACCTTCATAGAGTTATAACCACAGAAATAATAAAAATTAAGTTGAATGATAAAAGAATAATCCAAATATAGTTTAAAAACATGTGAGAAAATTTGAAATATTTAATTATAAACTCAATAATTTTGTCAATAGTTTTTGATTTAAAACAATTTGATCACAACAACATGGCCTAGATAAATGGATTGAGAAATTTTTTATTCCACTTTGAAATTATTCCCATCAAATTGAAAGAGATAAAAACTATATCACTTGTAACCTTTTTATATCAGTCTGTCTATCTTGATAGCATGAATTATTTTTCATTCTTATATACATTCTATCTCACCATTAGTACTTCAAAAACATTAAATATAGACAGAAATATATAAATAGTAATCTAAAATAGTTAGTTTTATTTAAAATAATTATTATTATTATTTCCTGATTATATAATTGATTTATAACCATGAAATCAATGAGTTTATGTAAATTTCAATTTTCAAATAATAAACTATTTTGAGTTTAATAATTCATTTAGATTCATTATTGAATAGATTCAAAATATCCTCATTAAATATCATAATATACATTCAAAAATATCATTGAAAATTATCAATATAATTTCTTCTTGAAAATATTAAAAATTCAAATATCATTCCCAAACCATGAAAGAATATATATAAATTTTAATTATATATTGCATACATAAAAACAATATTCAAAAAAACATAAGAACTACTTTATTAGAAGTTAAAAATTATATATATAATATTAATTCAAAATAAAAAATCAATAATAATCAATATTAAATAGATATATCATTAAGATATAGACCTGATTAAAGAACTGAAAATCCATCTACGTCATAATGTTTATATCTTTTGAAATTTATGTAAGATTCATTTTTATTGTGTATGGACCTGTAATTTGGTCTTTTTAAAAATAAACTAGGGTTTGTAAATATAAAAATAGTATTTTAGTCTCTAAAAAAGTCAACATAAACATGTAAAATGGTCTGCACAAGAATCATTTTATTTTTCATAGGAATGATTCTTGTCTACATGAACATGAATCTGGTTTTCTATATAGATCAACACTTCTAAAAACATTGACTAACATATGGGTAAAAACCATATATATATATATATATAACATTATAAAATTTAAATAAAATAAGTATTCTATTTGAATAAGAATCTATAAAAATACAAAATATATATATCATTAATGCGGAGAAAAACATAATTATCCAATAGAAAAAATAATAGATATAAAGGTGAGATAAATAATAAATTTAAATTACTCATGTCTGAGGGAATAAAATAGATAATTTTCTGATATATATGTGAATCAATATTACATTAAAAATAAAAGTATATGGTAAATAATTAATAAATAATAGTAATATTTGATTACTATAAATATCAAATAGATGGTAATGAGTAACCCAAAAAATATAAGCTTGATAATATCAAAAAAGAACATTAGTACCATAACATTCCTCCTCCACTTTATAATTAAGAAAATATTTTTAAATAATAGGCAACTCAACCCCTAAATAAAAGATAAGTTCAAAAATAATTCTCTACCATTAAAAAATAATGATAAAAAATATTTTAATAGAAATAAATCAATTCCATTTTTTCTTTCATCTAAACATATAAAAATTTCAAATATATTGAAATACTAAAACTGAAAATTTAGGTTGTTATATAATGAAATATTTTACATTGAAAATTATATTAGGAAAGTCATAACTAAAATAGAACAAGTGGACATTAAAGAAGAATATCAAAATAGATAACATAAAAAAACTATTGACACCCCCCAGATATACAGATTAATAATGTGATCTTGAATATAACAGTGATATAAACATACATATTTAGTATAAACAAATATATAATCAAAAATTTTAAATTTGGTCTGTTAAATATATATATATATATATATATATATATATATATATACTAAACAAATAATAACATAATTATAAATATTATATATTAATAAACACATTAGAATTACTATCTTTTAAAAGTAAATATCCATTATAACAAGTGTTAAATTTATGTTCTTAAACATTATATTATCTAATGTCTTAGAAATAATATCATAAAGAGATTTTAACTAGAAATAAATTCTAGAAAATATCATTTTTATTTACATGATATCTAATAAAATGAAATATAACATCAATATGCTTAGTATATAATTGTTTTAATGGTTTATTTGAGATAGAAATTAATGAGGTATTATCAAAAATATATATAATTACCTAAACCAACTAAAAATAAAAAATAGACTATGTATACTTTATAAAAAACATTGATCCCTACAGAAAAAAATGATAATATATTTTTTTTTATCTATTAATAAATTAATTGATAATTATTCATTGAAGAGTATAAAAATAAATTATTTACTATAAAATGAAATATTATAGAATAACTATTTCTATCAATTTTACATCTACAAATTTATGAGTCACAATATGTAATTAAACCAAATCACTTATGAGAATAATAAAATAGTAAAGAATAAAATGTTTCTTTGATATATCTAACAATTATTTAAAAACCTTTTGAAATAATTTTATTAGGTTCATATTGAAATCTAGAACTGAAACAAATATTTAAATATAATATCATTTATATAATTAGTTAAATATAATAAACTTCCTATCATTACTCTGTATAAATTAGAATTAATTAAATTTGCATAAACATCCAAATAGAAATTCAAAATATTACAAAAAATAGTTTTAATAGATTTACATGAATCAATTCCAAATTATTTTTTTAAATCTCTAGAATATTTTCATTGATTAAGTAGAATTACATTATTTCAATGAAAAAACTGAATTCATTGAGGGAATGTTAATTCTCCCATAATTATTATGTCAAAAACATTAGTAAATAATTTAAAGAGTTAAAAACATAAAAATCACTATTATATCCAAATAAATTTCATCTATGTAAAATTGAACAATTAAAAGATAATTTTATCCTTATTTAACAAATAATGAAATTTTATATTTACCTATAATAAAAACTTTTTTCCAACAGAAATATAGATAACCATTCTTACACTGACAAGGACCATTATTAAGAACATACAAATTTTTTTTATAATTTCAAAAAAAGTATTATTAAATTTTTCATCATCAAAACCATATGGATGAATAAAATATAATTCATAAAAAATAATAAAATTTAAAATTCATATTAATATTTTATTTAAAGAAATTTTATGAAAAGTAAATTCAAAATAGATAATAAATCAACAATATATTCAATCATATAAACTAATGAAATTTTTTAATTGAAATCGATAACTTATTCTTAATATAATTCATACATATAAGCATAGCTTTATTAATTATAATTTTTCCATGTTCAACCATTTTATTTATTTTGATTCATTTAGTTACAATTAAATGTTTATCTTTCAGTGGTTTTTCTAACATGTTGTCATTATTTTCCAAGAAAAAAGATTAATTTAATCACACATAACAATAGTCCAATAATAATCTTTTAAAGATTCATCAATTTTATTTGGTACAAAATTATAAATAAAAGTATAATATGCGTAGATATTTAAAACATGTTATTTTTCTTGAATAATATAATAAATATTTCTAATAACATTAACAATGTGGTGATATTTATGAGTTTTACATGTTTTAGGATATGATTTTTCAGGGATATTACACCCCTAATTTAACTCAGTATTGTTTTGAGGTTTCTTCATCCAAAATAAATCTTAATAATTATTTAAAATTCTCCTCTAAAAAAATGTGGTTTCAAATTATATTCATAAATGTTTACATAAATATATTTTTATTTAATCATTTATCTTTTATTATAAACTCTATAATCCTTTTATATTATTATATTATCAATTAAAAATTCCATCATTTCTTTCATAATTATATTTATATATATTATCAAAAATATGTAAAATAAAAACACTTTATCTAATAACTCTAAAATTACGAGTATTATGTTACATAATTGTTCATATGTTTTATTTTTTAATTAATTAAGATGTAATAATATCTTTATTTGAAATAAAAGAAACTTTAAAAACAACTGTATCTTTAAAAATTGGAAAAATTATATGCACATAACATAGGCCTATCCATTTCAATAAGTGTTATTTTACTTTTTCAATAATTCCATTTTGTCATGGATTCTATGGGGATGAAAAATTATATAGATAACAATTTTTAAAAGAAATAAAAATGATATGTTATTTAATTCACCTCCAATTTCCCAATGAAAAAAACTATAATAAATCCATTTTGATTTTTTACAAAACGAAAATAAATAGTGAATATAGAAAGTGTTTCAATTATATTCATAAGAATGTAAACCCATTATAATTTTATATAATCATATTCAATAACAAAATTTTATGTCATTCCTCTATGAATAATAATTTGACTACGACTAAATAATTCATGATATATTAATTATAACGGTTGATTAGTATTTACATAGTTAATCGGTATGAATGATATTTTATGTTGTTTCCATTTTATTAAAGTATCACAGACATGCAGTATCTATTTCAACCTAGACTGAAACTAGGTTATGTTCTTATGTTTAGAATGTTTTTAAAAAAGTATAAAATTTATTGGTCCAAGTCTCCAGTTCTACATTATACTATCACTCTACCCAACCATAAAACACATTACACATTTATTTGTTGGTTCAGAAGGGCCAATTGTATATATATTTTATTGGACGTAGGAATAAAATAATAAGAAATCGTCCTTATAACCAATAAATTATCATATTGAAATGAAATATTCATTCCATTATCACATAATTGTGATATTATAATAAAATTATATTGTAATCGATCGATATATAAAACATTATTAATAATAGTAGAGTTTAATATACGAAAATTGTAAAAAACATTAAAATTAACTTTAGAGTTATCTCATAAAGAAACAATGCCTCTATCCAATCATCCATATTGAAATAATTTTATTGGGTCTTTTCAAATGTATAAAGTATCCAATGCCTATAAACCACATATTCTTCTTGATACTTGCATAGAAATTTTCCTTCACAAATTAATGAATTGAGAATTTTAGAACCCAAGAATATTTGGGTATATTGAGACTTGTAAAATTATATTTTGATACAAAGATAAATTTTAAAAATTATTATGTGGTACTCTAAAAGAATGTTATCTATAAATACGATCCTTATTAAATCATAAAGATGGTGTAATCCTATGAGCATTCATCTTCATTGTTCCCTTTCATCATATTTCTAAAACAAATAATAGTATAAGTTAAGCATTTTTTCATTTCACAAAATTATTTAACACATATATGGTAATATTCTATCATATCAAATACCATCATTATTTCTATTTATTTTTGTTACATAAATTGTCTTATTATTACGATTTCTTCATTGAACAATGTAGTAAAATCATTGTTCAAACTATCAATTTTATCTTATATTCCATTAATTAAAAATTATATTGATTTTAAAACCCCCAAAACAGTTTCATTTTAGGTAGATTAAGTAATTCATAAATTTTAATTTTCTTATAAGAGAAATTTGTTTTCTTCATAATGTTTGGACTATTTTTATATGTATATTTTATAAATCTGTAGCTCCAAATATATATTTTCTACAAATTTGAATTTCTATTTTTTAATTCTTCAATACACGTTCTATAATATTTAAATTTATAATCTAAAAAATGAATAAAAACCATAATAACAAACCTTATTACATTATACCATAGAACACACATTACCTTGTTCTTTTTTCCTTTCTACATTCATTAGAAGAATCATATTCTTCCGTAAAACTCCAAATTGTATGTAACAAATTTTTATCATTTCTTTAATCATTTTTTTCATTCTTCACATTATTTAGTATAGAAAATTATTTTTTTATATTAACATTATTTTTTGAACATGAGAATATAATATTTCACGTATTATAATTAAATTTTAACCTACCATTCTTGTATTATTCCAGATCCGTAAGGGTCTTGAAATTAAAATAGATTTTTTATTTTAGCGTTAGTGGAATGGTCTTATTTTTAGTTGATGTTAATAAAAATGTTCATGATGTTGGAACCATTTATAATGGGTATCTAAAAATGATAATGTGGATAATGATTCCTTGAGTCTTAATTAGTGTTTGGGAGGAAACCTGGGCATGGAATGTTGGTGTAAGGGAGGAATGAACATGACGCACAGTTAGTGTATGGTTTGTGATAACTGTGCACGTAACTCGTATGGGTTAAAATTAATAATAACATGGTTTTATAACCCTATTAGGGGGATGAGAAGACCATAATACTTTATAAAATACCAAAGATTAATAAAAAAAATTTGGAACATAGTTTTTGAAATCATGGGTTAAAATAATGTTGAATGGATAGCCTTGGATGGAGAGGATCATGTGGTTGGCACACAGCTTGGTCCCAAGTGCATCCAAACAATATACCATTCAAAATATTTCTTTTCAACATATTCTACTCATACTTATTATTATTTAATACCTTATTAACTTCTCATATCTCTTACACATGCCCAAGAACCTTCTCCCCTACCTCTTCTCATTCAATCCCTTCAAGAGGGATGATATTTTGGATGTTTTTTGGTGATATAAAGTGACTCCCCAGATCCATTGGTCCCAAAAAATTCTATTATTTACTAATTTTAATTATATGTTTTTGGATTTAGTTTTTTGGTTTTGATTCTAATAGATATTGGTGTAATCAGATGATTTAAATTGGGATTTTGTTCTTCCTATAATATGGATGTATCGAGGGTATTTAAGAACTAAAGATCATCACTTTTGATAAGGTAATTCACACAAAATAAATTATTATAGAATTTACAAATTTTTAAAGGAAATTTATTATGGAATCAGTGACACACATTGGGGCTTTTCCCAGATCAAGGGCTGGTGTGTACCACATGTTATTGGTGTGAATTTGGCTACAAATCTGGTGCAATGAGGACATTAGTGATCTTTCAACATTATTAAAATTATTTAAATAATTTTATAAATTAACATTTAATATTTATTTAGGTAATTTGGGTATTTTTGTAAATATTATAGCCCTCATGTTAGTGAGGATGGTTGGTCATCTTTAGTTGGGTCTTCGACATGCCATTGTAGCTACTACCAACCCCTTGGAGTTTAGTTGGAATGCTTCAATCTCGGTAGGTGTCCCATCTAATTACCCATATTTCATTGTGTATATTTCATATATTTTTTTTAATATAAGTTTTCTTTGATGATACCCTAACTTAATTAAATGGATTCAAAATATGTTTCTGGTCTGAGACGATGATTGGGTAATGATAACTCACAATCATCGATTATTGGAAATGTGTTCCTAAATATTTAATATAGAATGAAATAGCCCTAGGGTGTGGTGTTCCTTAAAAATTCATAATTATTTTTTTGGGGAAATGGTATATGGCCTTGAAATGGTATCATAGATATTTTAAATGGGAGATGGGATTCCAATATGTATTATATTGAAATGATAAAAAAAATTTCTTGAAAAAACAAAAAAAAGTAAAAGATAATTTTGTTTTGTCTCATATAAAAGTCAATGAGTTTTTTTATAACACATGTTGGTAATTAAAATTTCATTTTAGAATGTTCAATTAGATATTGTAAACAATCATTTATTGTGTATTGTTTTGAAATAGTGTCGACAGGTGGCACTATAATTGTTCTGAAACAAAAGTGTTAATTGTATATTTTTGCCGCATTTTTTATATTTATTTAAATCACTTTTATATGTTTTTTTATATATTTATATATAAGGTTAACATAGGGTGAATATGACCACAAAGGGAAAATTTAATTTTTGGCCATCCTGTGGTGAACATGACCCATATAGAACATTAGAATTTATTGTTAATTCGGGTTCAACATGACCCCAAGTGGATGATTCTAATGGTTAAATCAATGTCAGAATAACTTATAGGGGATGAATGTGATAGTTAGTACATGTATTAACATATAAACATTCTATATTAAAAGTTACAAGGTTGTTTATATTACCCCCACATGCTAGTTTGGATTAGGGATGGGCATATCACCCCATTTTGGGAGAGATTTGGTTAGAATAGTCACCTTGATGTTCTTAATGACACCTCGACACTGGAAGAATATGGTATGTATCATTATAAAGGTAAACCCGACCCATATTTTTTATATTTAGTTTTTTATATTTAGTATTCAGTGTTGATGTAGTTGTACTTGAATGTTTTATTTAGAGCACATATGCCTTCATTATCCCTAAAATTGGATATATTTAGGGATTCCACTAGTGGTGGTTTACTGAGTTCTAGTCACACCTTGATTAGGATTTCCAGGAATTTTGGAACCCAATTAGCTCCAAACATGTTTTAGTAAAAGGTTAGACTGATGCTATGGATTTTCACGATCAAGCTGGAGAAACATAGAGGAGATTTGGATATTGAAATAAGCGAGGATTGGGGATTATAGTGGAGCCCCTAATATTTCATTTTCATATTAAACATTTTTCTTCATTTTATATATATATATATTTGGTTATCCGAGCAGGGGATAAATTAGTATAAATATATTTCATTAATTCAGTTTTTATAACTTGATGATTCTATTTATATTTTTGTTTGCTCTGATGAGATAGTATTGTTTGATATTTTATTTATTTCCACTATAATTATAACTCTCATACAAGGGGTATAGTCTACCCATAGTTCAGCCCTAGACCCCCCTAGCTTGTCAAAAACATTTGGCTTATATGGAGGCATGCCTAAGGTATTTGAGATAGCACTAGTCATGGAACTAACTAATGTTATGGGGTGGCAGGAAACTATAAAGTTGTATGAGTGAAATTTTTTCTTTTTTTATTTATATTTCAGGATTTAGTAGATAATGATTTAAGAATGTGTAGGTTCTTTTGATGGATAACGATTCGGTTAATTATGAACATTGATTCATGTAAGAGGTCTTTGATACTAGGGGCTGTGATTTCTATTCTTAGTAATCACTATTACAATTATATATGATTTCCACCTAGAGTTGCATAAATGGATGTCTGATGATTTATGATTTTTATGGTATATATATCTCTCTGTCCTTGTAAAAGTGAAATATTTTGGATTTAATCTTGGAATATTTATTTAGGAGTCAATAAATGCTTCATTATTAGGCATATAGGATCCACATTAAAAGTATTCCTTCTTATATGTGGCCTTTGTCACTGATAGTGTTTTATCAATTTAAAGTTTTATGAAATTATCAAAATGTGTTTTCTTATATCAGTTATTAGTGGAAGTATACTCTATTGGGCTGAATTTTACATTTTAATTTTATATTGATGGATGGTCATGGGAATCTAAGGTGAATCAATTGGTGATGATGAAATAGATCATGGGAACATGAGGTGCAGTCATCCATGTTTTTCAACATAGGCACTTAATGTAGTAATTGGGAACCGCTTGTGGGGTTTTCTCATCCTAGTTCAGTTATTTAGTTTTCCATTAAAAACATATATGGTTTTTTTTAATAAATAATTGGAATAAATTCTTCATAATTATGTAACTAATTAAGTCCTCCTAGATATGGATCATTTGAGACACTTTTATTGGTTTGGGAAGAGTAGATCATTTAAAACATAATTCAAAAAGTGGAGTACAATGTGATGATTCTTGGTGAGGATCAGTGCCTCGTGGTATATTTTTTTCATGCGATTCTGGATGTACATAAGTCTAATGAGTATATGTTTTGGTTCTTAAATATTATATATCTTTTTGTGGGTGAGGTTAGTGTACTCCCATTAGTTTTAATATGTGTGTTAGAACTAGTTCATGGGCTAGGTAGGGACCATTGTGATCCTTGATATATAATGGGGACCTTTGCCGGATTGTTCTTAGTGTTTCTCAGGGTGACCCATTCAAGGGTTTAACCAAAGTTTTGTTTTCATTCAAGATTGGTTGGTTGGGAAGGTTCTTCATATTCTATGTTTTAAACAGGAGATTCCACAAATGTAGTGTAGGTTTTAGGAATTACTTGATAATGTGGATAAATGTGAGGTGTTATTAAAAAATTATCTTTTACTAAGTACTGGGGTTACTAGTGTGTGGGAATACCCTTAGAATGGTTTGATGAAAAGATTGAAGTATTCATTGTGCCTTGTGGATGTGGAGAAGATGAAGTGTTAAAGATTGGTATCTGATAAAGAATATAGGGAAAGTATTATTTAGAAGTCTGGACATGTATTTAGTGTACTTCTTAGAATACATTGAGACCGTGGTAGATTTCTGTGACCCATATCATTGTTGGGTGGTCCTTAAAATGAAAATGAGTCCATCATGCTTTGGATTTTGGTAGACCCATGTGGTTCAGAATGATTCCCTAGTATTGAGTGATTGTAATGAAAATAAAAGAATGGATGATGTGGTAAATGATGAAATAGGGTTCCTACAATACTCCTGAGATGTTAGAGATGAAATGTGGTCTGGAAATCTGTAGTGGTTTCATGCGATGAGCCTTGCAACAGGTAATATATCAATATCCTTTATATATGAGAGCTTCTATAGTTTTTTGGGTTGCATGAAACATGAATGAAATGGGAATATTTAGATTTTTAATTAAGATCATGATCATTATTTGATATTATGTGACACAAAAAACCATGGGAAGGGATTTGGTGGTCAGGTGGTATGGGAGAAGACACCGATCATGTTTAAATGCATTGAGGAAGTGCATACTAGTTGCACATTATGGTTTTGGGTTATGAATCTCATAATTTTTTATGTGAGACAAGGTCCAATAGAAATATTTGGGATCCATATAGGAATAGAGGACCAGGTTTAGTTGAAAAATTAAAATTCTAATCCAAGGTTGCGGGGAAATTATAAAAGTAACAAGTGTTCTGGGATAATTGACATAGGTGTGGTCCAAGTATCTAGTAATTATAGTGGACTTTAAATATTCCTAGTATAGAGTGGAAACACAAGAACTAGATTAATTATGACTTTGTGAACAATATATAATATATCTAGGATGAATTGTTAATTGTTGGTGATGTGTTGGAAATTTATTTTTGATGAGCTACACACAGAAAGTGATGGAATTCTTAGGATGGTGCATGTAGAGTTTCATATGGTGATCCATATGGTTATAGATGTTCTATTTATGGTTTGAGGATGAGACCATTGTTATTGATGGAATCTAGATAGGTTAGATATTGATATATTTCTATGGGTCAGTAACGAGTGTTTTAGTTGTAATCTAGATTGGAAATTAGTGATGTGTAGTCCAAGCCATTGTACATTCATTACATTAGAATATGGATAGAAAATTTGATAGTATGATTAGGAATTAGAAAAAGTGAATAAACGACAAAATCACTTTTATGGTGGTTTTTTGGATGAAGTACATTGTTTTTACAACTTTCATGTTGAAGGGTCATGGGTAAATGAGACTAGAGGTTGATGACCGCTTAAACCTTGGGTTAATGGTGGGAATTTGGGTTTATTTCTATCTAATTTTTTTTTGAACAATTCTAGATGTGAATTAAGAAATCCAATAAAGGGTTCGGTATTGAAATTGATGTGGGTTATCGGATGATCCCGAGATTCCTCATGGGATAAAGGAAACATGATTTGTAATTTGATGATGCAGTAGTGGAAATCGTCAAGAAACCATGTGATGTATTAGTTGATGGAGGATTGAAATTTTTTTTCATTTAGTTGGATGTTATTAGAAATAAAATTAATCAGGTGAATCTTCTTGGATATAAAATAAAACTTTTGTTGGTTTTTTAGTAATTTCAATGATAGGAGGGCTAGACGATTGTGTGTTTAATAAATTATGGTACATCTATTTTGATTTGATATATGGAAATGAGAATGGTTGACAATGAATTAATGATATAATCATTTATGTGGAGATTTTTAAATATGTTAACCATTCGAGAAAGTTGGTGGAAAACTATAAGTGTGTTATATTAAGAAATTTTGGTGGTGAATGTGTCATGTCAACAGAATTGGCCATTACAATCCAGAAATTATGGCCAGAATCCCCATAGATTAGAATATATATTGGTTCAAAAAATTGTGTGTCTTAGTATTGATAGTCTATAGAAATCATTATCTTAGTGTTTTGATTATAGTTATGAGCATTGGATCAGATTTTGGTGGTTATAGTGCCTCAAAATGAAGGTTGGACCTTCGGTGAGGATTGCAAAGTTCATATTGTATGTGTCCATTTAGATTTACATCAATGATGGATATAGTATAGATAATTTATGTGGATGACCAAGGAGAATTATTGGGGATGTTAATAGTTTTAGTCAAGTATTATATAGGGCCCACACATATCTTCAAATTCAAAGAGATTTTAAATTTTGAAGATGGTAGAAGGGTTATATTATTTATTAATGTTTATAATGTGTTTATAGATGTTTCAATCCCTTATAAAGGATATCTTATAAGTGAAAATGGGTTTGGAAGTACACATAGGATTTTGAGAGGTTTGGGTGGTTATAAGGGCTTGTAATTTTGGAGTCTATGATGATAGAATGGGGAGCATGGTTAGTGCTCAATTTGTAATAACTGAGCTCCCTAGTAGTGTGTTGTTAAATTATCAGAAACAATGTGTTTTAAACTATGTGTGGGGTAAAAAACCATAAATAAATCTATAGAATACTTTAGATTCATAGTGAATGGTTTATAATATTGTGAACTATAATGGTATAGAATTTATGGCATTTAATTGAGGGTTTCACATTGTTGGCGCACAATTTGGCCTATTATAAAACCCAAAAATACGTCATTTAATTTTTTTAACCCATTTCCACTTGAAACTTTTATATTGGTATTCCTGTTTTCCCTTTTGTCTCCAACATGAACCCCCAGAATCCTTCCTGCTTCGTCTTCTCCAATAATCCCTTTATGTGGAGTCTTTTCATATGAATGTTATTGCGATCTAAATATATTATTTACATCTATTAGAATATTAATTATTCTACCTTTTAATTTATTATTTTTTTTGGTTATGGGATTTGGGTTTTTGGGTTTGATTCCATCAAATCATTATAGAATCTACCGATCAGGAAGGGACTTTTGTTCTTCCTTAAATTGGGATGTCTCAGGAGGCCTCTCAGGTATATTGTTTTTCATTTTAGAAAATGCATGAAATGCATCATAATTTATTATGTATTATCATCAATTTTAAATGATATTAACTATTGAAACGATAAATTGAATTGTGGATCTCTTATTGATAAAGGGATGGATCGATCCATAAGTTGTTGGAGTGTGTTTGGTGTGGTGTTGGTGTAACATGGCCATTGGTGGCTATTTCAGTGGTTATGATCCCTTTTTAATAAATTTGGTAAAATAGTTCTAAATTTTTATTTTGATCATTTGAGGTTTCATGGCATGGTATACGACCTTATGTGGGTGATGGGGTTTTTTTTCTCATACAAGGTTTGGAAGGGCCTTAAGAGTTACTAAAATTCCCTAGGAGTGAAGTAGTAAAGCTTCAATTATGGTAAGTGGTCCCTCTAAATAACGCATAGTATTATTTATTTATTAGTGAATCTATTATGTAGTCTCATTGGGTTGATGACCCTGTAATATAATTAAATGGATTAAAAATAAAAAATTGGTCTTAGTTGATTTTTTTGTAATAATAATTCATAATCATCAATAATTAGAAATATTTTTATAATTTATGGGAGTTAGAGGAATTACCATTGCTGGTGGTGTTTATTTTATAGAGGTTGTGTTTTGGTTATAGAAAATTTTAAATGGATTTGAAATGTTATTATAGAAATTTGTATTTAGAAATGGTGTTTCACGATGTTTTGGTTTGAAATGTTTAATTATTTAATTCTGAAAAAAGAGGATGATATAAATAGGTTTTTTTATTTCAATGATAATGGTTTTGGTAAAATGAAATTTTTTAGTATATAGAGTTGGCTTTTACAATGTTAAATTATATATGGTAAATAGAACATGGGGGTGGATTTTTTTGAAATGATTTTGAATAGTGTCACTTGAATTATTTTGAAATGGAAGAGTTAAATGAATCATTATTAACTATTGTTTATTTTTATTCCATGGATTTTTATATGATTAGTTTTCTTGGTAATTGTGTAGTATTGAATATTGGTGTAGATTTACCCCATTTTAAGCTTGAATTTAATGTCATCATGGGGTTAACCCTATATGACCCCAGCCTTAAACATTACTTAATCTTGATTTATTTCAAGAATACACATTTTGGATCTTTTCAGGTTTAGATTGTTAGATAATTAGGTCATAACTATTACATCTCAAAAGATTACAAAGTATACACTTCTACTATGTTTCCATAAAATTAAAAACTCTTAAAAAAGAACATGTCTAGTTCCATGTTTTAGAGATCATGTCTTTCCTTGATTCCATCCTTGACCTTATTCATCTTTCATTCCTATGGAAAACATTTCAAAAACTTGGGATGAGCATAAAAATCCCAGTAAAGGATACACAAAGAAGTAAAACTGTTTGTTTTTAAAAACACCAAGTAAACCAGGAATACTTTATCCATGTAATACATTTTACCTTTATGAAGTACTGAATACTCATCACTGAATAAAATATCACTACTTATCCTTTGTAACCAAAATATTACCATAAACCCATATAAAGAACACATAACATATAAAGGTAACTTTGGACATACTTAGATGGAATAACCATACGGTCGACTTCCACTCATATCACTACATTGAATAGCCATACGGCCAACTTCCATACCAAATGAATTGGAGGTTATAACGTAACCACCCATCCTAGAAATCATGGAACCACCTGTCATATAGTTTATCACATAACCACCTCTCAAATTTCCAAGTACCATTATAAAATCATAACACATAAAAAAATTATAATGGAAAGAAAAAAATTCCACATTTAAATCAGAATATATCACTTAAATATATTTCCTTAAAAATCTATTATCAAAACCATTTTCAATACCAAAATACAAAAAATAGTACATGGTATTTATTTACTTTTAAAAACATTACGACTTTTTGAGGAAGCCAAAGATCAAATAATACTCGCGAAGGTGTAAAGGTCATTGTCAATGTGTATGATAAAAAGAAACATACTTTTTGTAGTTTAGTAAAACACTTTGTATAGAAAAGATTCCTTTTGAATAAAAGTAAAATTAAAAGGGGTTTATACATCGTATAAAAGAAAGTTGTTTATAAAACAAAATATACCTCAATGAAAGGAGATTGAGACAAAGTCTCATTCAAAGATGGTATCCATTGATTAAGGATAAATAAATTATGTAATTATGTGTGACAAATATAAATACAACCAATATAAGTGGATATTAAGTGTAAAACAATAAGATTTCATTCACACATATTCATATCATGACATGATCAAGAATTAGAGTTTTAACCAAATGAATTGAAATTGGGTTAAGAAGTTCCCTTACATAAATTCGACAGCCTAACGGCGTCACATTAAAATTCAGAAAAAGAGTTGATGAGATAGAAAATGGTATCTCATCACTTTTACAAAAAAAAATTACATCAATAAGTATATATAAGAACATATCCCAATATAATAAGATGTAAATTAATAGATATAACAAACAGGAGAATTTTAAAGTGATGAGGGTGAAAGGTTCCCTTACCGATTTGGTAACTTACAAAACACAAGCCACATGAAATAAGGATCATAAAATGAAGATGTAAATACCTATAAATTGAATTATATTACACAATTAATACAATAATGGTCAGTATATACACCACACAAAAGTAAATAGTGGAAAATGTAGCATAAATCTCAGGAAAATAAAAGTGAGATGAAAAATCCCTTACGAAAACTCGACAGCCTAACATCGCCACTTAAAACATCAAAAATCGATTGATGAGATCAAATAGGGTCTCTCATAATATGAGAATAAAATTTATTTTAATATGAATATAAAATAACATCCCCCAAAGTAATAAATATGAGCTTAAATTAAATTACATAAAAGAGAGTAGATAAAAAGAAAGAGAGAGGTAGGATCCCTTACCTCAAGTCTGACTTGTCTTGTTCGTTTCATTATATTCCTGAATAATAAACTTTGGCCAATTTATAAATTCTTAAGGAACTCCTTAAAATATTATTATTCAGTTCATATCACATATTATAATATTATAATAATTGGTTAATAATGTGATTTCATATCAGATGTTTTTGTAGATGTTCGGAACATGAGTCAAAATTGAACATGTTGGAAAAGAATTTTCCATGTACTTATAGGTACATCATCTCTAGATTATTATTAATGATTTAAATATCATATATATCCAGTATATATTCATTTTATACTATTCCATAACATTTGGATATAAAAAATGAAAAGCACCTTTCATGGAGATGGTAGGTCGTACGTACGCATGAACACTACTTTTATTTCTTTGTCATATTGATGGAATTAAAACTAAATGAGAGATATATATATTATATTTCCAGAATTGTATCCATAATTTAGATGTAATATATGACATATATATCCATTATATATATGTGCTTTTAATAGTACATAACATTTGGAGATAATAAATGAAATGTACCATTCATGGAGACGGTAAGTCATTCGTACGCATGAACGCTACTTTCATTTCAATTTCATACTTTAATGGAATGAAAAAAAAATAATGATAAAAAGTTATATTATAATTACTGTATAATATTACATATAAAATCATTAAATCCTTCCTTTATACATCCCACATATGGTAGTAACGATTCAAATCACTTTGAGGGGGCGGTAGTCTGCACTTACTAAAATGAAATTATCACATTTACCCCCTATGGAAACCATAAAGGTATGGCATAAATGAAAAATAAAGAAGAATAAGGAATATATAAACATAATTTATATATCATATATAAATACAGTGACATTTTAATGGCCACCATGATAGGTGTTAAATGAAGATTGAACAATCATCGTTTCGTGAGGCAGTAATTCGCCACCCACAAAAACAGTATGTTTTCAAGCCATTAGATGGAGGTGTGTATGAGTGTAGCTCTAATCCTCATTATAACATCATCCTAGTATATTCAAGATAATGTTTTTTTTAAAATAGAAAGGAATAAAAAGAGTTTATGGGGTCGGAGAAGCAAAATAAAACAAAATAACATAAGAGAAGTCATTACATTCAAATCAGATAACTATTTTTGATTTGAGCTCAAAGGATTCCTTGAAAAAACTCTTTCCAAAAGTGAGGATTCTAGGAGTAAGAGAGGGATGTGGAGAGACAAAATTATCAGCGTTTGGATGAGCCAAGGGCTTGAGAGGTGTGGGTAAGGAGGTATATGTGAGGCCTTTTAGAAGAGGGAGGAGGGGCACTCTTGGAATGTCATGAAAAGATACATTATTATAAAATGATTTTCAGATATTAAATCTCCCAAAATTATATATTTCTAGTATAACGTGATAAGGGTTCTAAATCCACCCATCCAATAGGTTTTTGGAAAGTGTAAGTCTTATATTTTACCTTATCTTCTCATTTTATTTAAATCGTTCATTAATGAGGTAATCACTACATCATCATGGTGTAATAAATAAATTTATTCATTTAATGTCTAAAAAATATAAAAAAATATCATGATGTAGGAAATAATTTTATATTTAAAATGGATATTTATAGCAAAAAATATGACGTTTATAATCTCATGTAAAAATTGTTTTAGTAAAACAATATATGTTTGGGACATTTTTATTTTAACTTTAAATAAAACGTTATTAATGCCATTTTCTTACCCAAGTGGCTATATGGGGTCCCCAAGTTTAACCATGGATTGTCTTGGTCAGAAATGACTCATACAATAATGTTAGGACATGTGTCAAGGTCATTTAATATTATTATAACATTACCTTTACCTTAAATTTCACTAATTACCCTTAATCGTGATTAAAAAACATAAACGTTACTATTCAACAAAAACTATTTTCATCCCATTGAACCAAATTTTACATCCTAATGACAACCCTATATGTTGGATTTTTAAAATTCAAATCACAGAGGTGGTAAAATTTAATTTCAACAAAAAATAGGTTTTTTAACTACCACTTAGGGGTTTCAATATTCATCAAAAATTGATGTTTTTTAGAAAAATACCAAAAATTCACCCTAAGCTATATATGATATTCGAAATTCAAAAATGATGTCTATTTTAAAAAATTCACAACAAATAAGTTGCATTAATTAATTTAATAATTAGTTCCCGCTGTCAAAACAAATAGCGTGTTTTTACGAAACAATATCTATTAAAATATTGACACTAGTTTAAGTCAAATTTCAAAGTGAAATTAATTTCAATGTCCACCATTGGATTAAATTGTAAAAATATATTTTAATTGAAATTTAAAACCAATTCAAAAGATGATCTAATCATATAAATAAGTGAGTTTAAAACAGGGTTATGAATTAAAATACAACATTTTTCAGTTATTCATTAAAAACGAACTTTATCGAAAAAATAACAAAAACATACAGGAAGTAAATTTTGATGTCCTGATTCTAAAGAAGGATTTTATTTGGTTTAATATAACATATAAAATTTTCAAAAAGTGGATTTAAAAAGGGTTCACCATCAAAAGGCTGTTATTCAACCTTTTAAAAAATATTCGAATATTTACGCTTAAAATTGGATTCATTCTCATTTTAAGCCTCTAACATTTATTGGAAAAAAGTGAAAATATTTTACAAACATATATAATCATTTTTTAGTTATTTCTGTTCATTCCAGCCATTACAACGGCTAGGCATTAACTACCATTTAAAATAATATTATTTTCTTATTAGAGTGCAACGTTAGATTTCAAAGAAACTCATTGTTGCATATTGGGTACGCCATCGAGCATAGTGTTCCCTTTAAAGTAATATTAATATTTTATTCAAAAATATTAATAAATATGAAAAAATAATATTCTTTATTTACCTAGGATGTTAAATCCTTCCCCCCTTTTTGGAATTGCGTTCTCACAATTTTAAAATTGGTCTCAGAAACCTCATTGAAAATCCCACATCAGAACAAGAGTCAGTAAAAATATCACTTTAAAATAAAGAAAGAGAAGTACAAAGGTCACCAGAGTTAACCCATACTAGGATTACATGTAGGAAAACATTGACACGAATGAGAAAAAAAGGGTCATGTTCTAAAATAGAGTGATAGAAAACAAGTTTAGGAAAAAGTTAACCACAAGAAAATAACAATCTTGTGATTGGTTAAACGGTATTTGATTCTCTAGTAGGAAAAGATACCAGACAACATTTTAGTTTTAAGTTACATTTCATTGAAGAATTTATTTATGAGCTTAATTAAATCACAAGGGAATACACATCCTTGTCGTTTATACTTTCATCTATTATTCTATTTTATACACAAACTCATTTTTTCCTCCAAAGGACGAGTATTTAAGATGACTTGTTCACATTAAGAGTGCTATAATAAACTTCTAGAGAATCACCTAATCCAAAAAAGAGAACTATATATTTCCCATGTCTTTAGACCTTAACCAAAACCTAAATTTTTAGAACAATATCAGATAATCCACAAAATGATAACCCTTTATAAAAATAAAATCTATTCATAATCTCCAAAATTTGTCCAAAAAAACCCAAAGTTCAACGAAGACCATTCAATAAACAATTTGTCTATAAAATTATTCAAATTAATCCAAACTGTGATTGAAACCTAAATATTTGAAGGATTTAATCACAATGTCTTCCAAGAAAAAAATTAACATTTATCTCCAAGTAACATCAGTTGCTCTGAAAGTCACATATTGAAAAGTAATTAACCTAATAATATATCGTCCATGACAGGTCAATATTTTCCTAGATAACCCAAAATAAACTTATTCTTGATTCATAAAATTATATATCTAAAAAGAATTTTTCATAAAAACCAGGGACTTCACGTAGTCCAATGGTAGGCGATAAATACCAGTCTCACTTTGGTTGTGGGTTCGATTCCCACAGCTTTGTTTGATGCGACGGGTTGTCACATGGTCTGTGTGTTGTCCTTTTTCCAAAACTATATAATTCTCAAAACATTCCCCAAAAAAAGATAAAATCATTAAAAATAACCATAACATAATTTCACCTCAATTTTATCTCAAGCCCTTCATTTCCCATCATAACATTTGGTAACCCATAATTACCTCAAATGTAAGGATCATATAAACCCAAATGATTCTTTATAACTATGTCCAAAAAATAACAGATAACTATTCCTTGAATAAAATATTCATATATAAAACATTAGGGTTAAACATACTATAAAAAGTCTTCTAATGTAACCCAACCATCAAAAGAGAGTTAATAATTTTAATAAATTCACCATCCTGAAGTCTACCATAACTCTTGAATCCCTTATATGTTGACTTCTAAATCATTTAATATTCTTCATGATCCATTAACAATTATTTTCCAACTTATTTGGAAATACTTCTTTCCTACAAACAAAATCATAAATCATATCCAAAGATTCCAATGATATGAAAGTATATGTTAAGAAATAATCCATACCTATGTCTGGTCATTGTCAATTTCTTCATCCTCAATCGGAATGGTTTTAGGTATTGGTAAATAAATATTTCTACGATCGTGGTGATCCAATTCCCAAAACTTCTTAGTAGGATATGTGTTTGCATAATGACCATGCACACCACATTTAAAACATTCAATTGATCCCTCAGAAAGAACTTCTTTCCCTTTCCGCGAGTCACCTGGATGCTTCCTTTTTCTATGGAAGGTTCTTGCTTTATTACCTTCATTTCCACATCTATTGTATCTTTCTATCCCTTTGAAACATTTTCCTAGGTGTTTCTTTCCACATCTTTGACACATAGGTTTTTGAACACACTTACCTTTATGATTATTACCTGAACTTATGTAGGTATTTGTTTCTCGCATATATGATGCCTTAAAAAAATCACCCAGGTTTAGGTGGTCAATCGTGACTCCAGATAGTTGGTTGAGGATAAACACAAGAGTTATCATTGCAGCTCCCATATCATTCAGTTTCTCACTCAGAAAACATCCACAGTTTCCTTCACATCCACTCTTACTTTGGTGCCTGTTAGTTCCAACCATTTACTAAAACCAAAAAGGTCAGTGTGAGCATAACAGTAAAATCATCATATAATAATGAGGAAGATAAACACTAAGATATAGTTATCCAAGTTATCTCAAACTAATTATAACTTTCAAAAAAACCAATGACTCCATCTAATATACTACCCATTGTGGTTATACAGAACTTGTCACTTATGATTAAACAACACTCTGACCTCTAAAGTTATCTAAATTACCCTTTGATACAAACTATAAGGCCCCATCCTTAAACATTACTTAATCTTGATTTATTTCAAGAATACACATTGAGGATCTTTTCAGGTTTATAATTTTAGAAAATTAGGTCATAATTATTAAATCTCAAAAGATTACAAAGTAGACAATTCTACTAAGTTTCCATAAAATAAAAACTCTTAAAAAGAAACATGTCTAGTTCCATGTTTTAGATAGAAAATCCTTTCTTGATCCTATCCTTGACCTTATTAATCTTTATGTCCTTTGGAAAACTTTTCAAAAACTTGGGATGAGCATAAAAATCCCAGTAAAGGATACACAAAGAAGGAAAACGATTACTTTTTCAAAACAACAAGAAAAATCATGAATACTTTATCAAAGTAATACTTTTTACCTTTATGAAGTAGTAAATACTCTTCACTGAATAAAAGATCACTACTTATCCTTTTTAACAAAAATATTACCATAAACCCATATAAATAACACATAACATATAATGGTAACTTGAGACATACATAAATGGAATAACCATACAGTCGACTTCCACACATATCATTACATGGAATAGCCATACGACCGACTTCCATGCCCAATGAATTAAAGGTTATAATTTAACCACCCTTCCAGGTATTCACGGCACCACCCATCATATGGTGTATCACGTAACCACCCATCAAATTTCCAAGTACCATTATAAAATCATAACACATAAAACAATTATAAAAGAAAGAAAATATTTCCACATTTCAATCACAGTATATCACATAAATATATTTACATAAAAAATCTTTTATCAAAACCATTTTCAATACCAAAATACATAAAAGAGTACATGGTATTTATTGAATTTTAAAAACATTACGACTTTTTGAGGAAGCCAAAGATCAAATAATACTCGCGGAGGCGGAAAGGTCATTGTCACTGCGTACGTTAAAAAGAAACATACTTTTTGTCGTTTATTTAAACACCTTGTATAGAAAAGTTTCCTTTTGAATAAAAGTAAAATTCAAAGGGGTCTATACACTGTATAAAATAAAGTTTTTTATAAAACAAAATATACCTCAATGAAAGGATATTGAGACGAAGTCTTGTTCAAAGACGGTATCCTTAGATTAAGGATAAATCAATTATGTAATTATGTGTGACAAATATAAATACAACCAATATAAGTGGATATTAAGTGTAAAACAATTAGAGGTCATTCACACATATTCATATCATGACATGATCAAGAATTAGAGTTTTAACCAAATGAATTGAAATTGGGTTAAGATGTTCCCTTACAAAAATTTGACAGCCTAACGGCGTCACATTAAAATTAAGAAAAAGAGTTGATGAGATAGAAAATGGTATCTCATCACTTGTACAAATAAAATTACATCAATAATGATATATAAGAACATATCCCAATATAGTAAGATTTATATTAAAAGATATTACAAAAAGGAGTCTTTTAAAAAGTGGAGGGTGAAAGGTTCCCTTACAGATTTGGTAACTTACAAAACATAAGCCACATGAAATAAGGATCATAAAATGAAGATGGAAATACCCATAAATTTAATTATATTACATAATTAATACAATCATGGGAATTATATACAACACAAAAAGGAAATAGTGGAAAATGTAGCATGAATCTCACGGTAATAAAAGTGAGATGAAAAATCCCTTACGAAAACTCGGCAGCCAAACGGCGCCACTTAAAACTTCCAAAAATGGATTGATGAGATCAAATAGGTTCTCTCTTAATAATATCATAAAATTTACAATAAGATTAATATAAAATAACATCCCCCAAAATAATAAATATGAACTTAAAATAAATGACATAAAAGAGATTACATAAAAAGAAAGAGAGAGGTAGGATCCCTTACCTCAAGTCTGACTTGTCTTGTTCATTTCATTATATTCCCGAATAATAAACATTGGTCAATTTATAAATTCTTATGGAAATCCTTTAAATATTATTGTTCATTTCATATCACTTATTATAATTTTATCATAACTGGTTAATAATGTGATTTCATATCAGATGTTTTTGTAGATGTTCGGTACATGAGTCAAAATTGAACTTGTTGGAACAGAATTTTCAATGTACCTATAGGTACATCATCTCTAGAATAGTATTAATGATTTAAATATAATATATATCCAGTATATATTCATTTTATACTATTCCGTAACATTTGGAGATAAAAAAAGAAAAGCACCGTTCATGGAGATGGTAGGCCGTACGTATGCATGAACGCTACTATCATTTCTTTGTCATATTGATGGAATTAAAACGAAATGAGAGATATATATATTATAATTCCATAATTATATCCATAATTTAGATGTAATATATGACATATATATCCATAATATATATGTAATTTTAATAGTACATAACATTTGGAGATAAGAAATGAAATGTACCGTTCATGGAGATGGTAAGTCGTTCGTACGCATGAATGCTACTATAATTTCAATTTCATACTTTAATGGAATGAAAAAATAATAATGACACAAAGGTTTATTATAAATACTTTATTATATTATATATAATATCATTAAATCCATCTTTTATACATCCCACATATGGTATTAACAAATCAAATCACTTTGAGGGGGCGGTAGTCCGCACTTCCTAAAATGAAATTATCGCATTTACCCATTATGGAAACCATAGAGGTATGGCATAAATGAAAAATATAGAAGAATAATGAATATATAAACATAATTTATATATCATATATAAATATAGTTACATCTAAATGGCCACCATGATAGGTGTTAAAAGAAGATTGAACAATCATCGTTTCGTGAGGTAGTAATTCTCCACCCACAGAAACAGTATGTTTTTATCCATTAGATGGAGGTGTGTATGATTGTAGCTCTAATACTCCTCATAAAATCATCCTAGTATATTTTCGATTATGTTTTTGTTACAAATGAAAGGAATAAAAAGATTTTTGGGGATTGTAGAAGAAAAATAAAACAAAAGAACATAAAAGAATACATTACCTTCAAATCAGATAACTATTTTTCATTTGAGCTCAAAGGATTCCTCAGAAAAACTTCTCCCAAAAGATAGGATTCTAGGAGTAAGAGAGGGATGTGGAGAGACAAAATTAGTAGCAGTTAGATGATCCAAGGGCTTGAGAGGTGTGGGTAAGGAGGTAGAGGTGGGGGCCTTTTAGAAGAGGGAGGAGGGGCACACTTGGAATGTCATGAAAAGATAATTTATTATAAAATTATTTTCGGATATTAAATCTCCCACAATTATATATTTCTAGGATAAGGTGATAAGGGTTCGAAATCCACCCATCCAATTGGTTTTTGACAAGTTTAAGTCTTATATTTTACCCTATCTTCTCATTTTATTTAAATCGTTCATTAATGAGGTAATCACTGCATCATCCTGGTGTCATAAATAAATTTATTTATATAATGTCTAAAAACTATAAAAAAAATATCATGATGTAGAATATCATTTTATATTTATAATGGATATTTATAGTCAAAAATATGATGTTTCTAACTCCATGTAAAAATTGTTTCAGAAAAATAATACATGTTTGTGACATTTTTATTTTAACTTTAAATAAAAAGTTATTAATGTCATTTTCTTACCCAAGTGGCTCTATGGGGTCCCCATGTTGACCCATAGATTTTCTTGGTCGGCCATGACTCATCCAATAAGTTTAGGACATGTGTCAAGGTCATTTCATATTATTATAACATTATCTTTAACTTAAATTACACTATTTACCCTTAATCGCGATTAAAAAACATAAAAGTTACTATTCACCAAAAACTATTTTCATCCCATTGACCCACATTTTACATCCTAATGACAACCCTATATGTCAGATTTTTGAAATTCAAATCACAGAGGTGGTAAAATTTAATTTAAACGAAAAATCAGTTTTTTAACGACCACTTAGGGGTTTCAATATTCATCAAAAATTGATGTTTTTTAGAGAAATACCAAAAATTCACCGTAAGATATATTTGATATTCCAAATTCAAAAATGATGTCTATTTTACAAAATTCACAACAAATAAGTTGTTTTATTTTATTAAATAATTAATTCCTACTGTCAAAACAAATATCGAGTTTTTACGAAACAATATCTATTAAAATATTGACACTAGTTTAAGTAAAATTTCAAAGTGAAATTAATTTCAATGCCCACCATTGGATAAAATGGTAAAAATATATTCTAATTGAAATTTAAAACCAATTCAAAAGTTGATCTAATCATATAAATAAGTTAGATTAAAATAGGGTTTTGAATTAAAATACAACATTTTTCACTTATTCATTAAAAATGAACTTTATCGAAAAAATAACAAAAACATACACAAAGTAAATTTTTGATTTCGCAATTCTAAAAAAGGGTTTTATTTGGTCCAATATAACATATAAAATTGTCAAAAATTGGATTTAAAAAGGGTTCACCATCAAAAGGCGGTTAATGAACCTTTTAAAAAATATTCGAATATTTACGCTTAAAATTGGATTCATTCTCATTTTAAGCCTCTAGCATATATTGGAAGAAAGCGAAAATATTTTACAAACATATATTATCATTTTTTGATAGTTTTGTTCATTCCCACCATTACAATGGCTAGGCATTAACTATCATTTAAAATAATATTCTTTTATTATTAGAGTGCAACATATGATTTCAAAGAAACACGTTGTTGTGTATAGGGTACTCCATCGAGCGTAGTATTCCCTTTATAGTAATATAAATATTTCATTCAAAAATATTAATAAGTATGAAAAATTAATATTCTTTATTTACCTGGGATGTTACATCCTTCCTCCCTTTTTTGAATTTCATCCTCACAATTTTAAAATTGGGCTCGGAAACCTCATTGAAAATCCCACATCAGAACAAGAGTCAGTAAAACTATCACTTTAAAATAAAGAAGGATAGGTACAAAGAACACCCAAGTTAACCAATACTAGGATTACATGTACGAAAACATTGACACGGAATAGTAAAAAAGGGTCATGTTCTGAAAGAGAGTGATAGAAAACATGTTTAGGAAAAAGTTAACCACAAGAAAATAACAAACATGTGATGGGTTAAACGATATTTGATTCTCTAGTAGGAAAAGATACCCGAAAAAATTTTAGTTTTAAGTTAATTTTCATTGAAGAATTTATTTATGATATTAATTAATCACAGGGGAATATACTTTTTTTTCGTTTAGACTTTCATCTATTACTATATTTCTTACCAAAACTCATTTTTTCATCCAAAGGATGAGTATTTAAGATGACTTGTTCACATTAAGAGCGCTATAATAAACTTGTAGAGAATCACCTAATCCAAAAAGAGAACTATATATTTCCGATGTATTTAGACCTTAACCAAAACCAAAATTATTAGAACAAGATCAGATAATCCAAAAAATGATAATCCTTTATAAAAATAAAATCTATTCATAATCTCCAAAATTTGCCCAAAAAAACCAAAAGTTCAACGAAGACCATTCGATAAACAATTTGTCTATAAAAGCGATCAAATTAAACCAAACTATGATTTAAACCCAAATATTTTGAGGATTTAATCACATAGTCTTCCACGGTAAAAATTAACATTTATCTCCAAGTAACATTAGTTGCACTGAAAGTCTCATATTGAAAAGTAATTACCCTAATAATATATCATCTATGATAGGTCAATATTTTCCTAGATAACCCAAAATCAACTTATTCTTGATTCATAAAATTATATAACTAAAACTAATTTGTCATAAAAACCCGGGAATTCACGTAGTCCAGTGGTAGGGGATAAATACCAGTCACACATTGGTTGCGGGTTCGATTCCCACAACTTTAGCTGACGTGACAGGTTGTCACATGGTCTGCGTGTTGTCCTTTTTCCAAAACTATATAATTATCAAAATATTCCCCAAAAAGATATAAAATAATAAAAAATAACCATAATATAATTTCACCAAAATTTTATCTCAAACCTTTCATTTTCCATCATAACATATAGTAACCCATAATTACCTCAAATTTATGGATCATATTAACCAAAATGATTATTTATAACTATGTCCACAAAAAATCATATAACTATTCCTTGAATAAAATTTTCATATATCAAACATTAGGGTTACACATACTATAAAAAGTCTTCTAATATAACCCAATCATCAAAAGAGAGTTAATAATTTTAAGAAATTCACCATCCTAAAGTCTACCATGACTCTTGAATCCCTTATATGTTGAATTCTTACTCATTCAAAATTCTTCATGATCAATTAACCATTCCTTTCCAACTTATTCGGAAATACATCTTTCCAACAAACAAAATCATGAATCATATCCTAAGATTCCAATGATAAGAAAATATATGTTATGAAATAATCCATACCTATGTTTGGTCATTGTCAGTTTCTTCATCCTTAATCGGAATGGAATTAGGTATTGGTAAATAAATATATCTACGATATTGGTGATCCCATTCCCGAAACTTCTTAGTAGGACATATGTTTTCATAATGACCATGCACATCACATTTAAAACATTCAATTCATCCCTCAGAAAGATCTTCTTTTCCTTTCCTCGAGTCACCTAGATGCTTCCTTTTTCCATGGCAGGTTCTTGATTTATGACATTCGTTTCCACATCTATAGAATCTTTCTGTCCCTTTGAAACATTTTCCTAGGTGTTTCTTTCCACATCTTTGACACATAGGTTTTTGAACACACTTACCGTTATGATTATAACCTGAACTTCCATAGGGATTTGTTTCTTGCATATATGATGCCTTATAAAAATCTCCAAGATTTAGGTGGTCAATCAGGACTCCAAATAGTTGGTTGTGGATAAACACAAGATTTCTCATTGTAGCTCCCATATCATTCAGTTTCTTGCTCAGAAAACTTTTACAGTTTCCTTCACATCCACTCTTACTTTTGTGCCTGTTAGTTCCAACCATTTACCAAAACCAAAAAGGTCAGTGTGAGCATAATAGTAAAATCATCATATAATAATGAGGAATATAAACACTAAGATATAGTTATCCAGGTTATATAAAACTAATTCTAACTTTCATAAAACCAATGACTCCATTGAATATACTACCCATTGTAGTTATAAACAACTTGTCACTTATGCTTAAACAACACTCTAACCTCTAATGATATCTAAACTGACCATTGATACCAACTATAAGGACCCAACCTTAAATATTACTTAAAATTGATTTATTTCAAGAATACACAGTGAGGATCTTTTCATGTTTAGAGTTTTAGAGAATTAGGTCATAACTATTACATCTCAAAAGATTACAAAGTAGACAATTCTACTAAGTTTCCATAAAATAAAAACTCTTAAAAAGAAACATGTCTAGTTCCATATTTTAGATAGAAAATCCTTTCTTGATCCTACCCTTGACCTTATTCATCTTTATTTCCTTTGGAAAACATTTCAAAAACATGGGATGAGCATAAAAAACCCAGTAAAGGATACACAAAATAGGAAAACGGTTAGTTTTTCAAAACAACAAGTAAACCATGAATACATTATCAAAGTAATACTTTTTACCTTTATGAAGTAGTAAATACTCTTCAGTGAATAAAAGATCACTACTTATCCTTTGTAACCAAAATATTACCATAAACCGATATAAAGAACACATAACATATAAAGGTAACATGAGATATACATAAATGGAATAACCATACTGTCGACTTCCACACATATCACTACATGGAATAGCCATACGACCGACTTCAATACCCAATGAATTGGAGTTTATAATTTAACCACACTTCCGGGTATTCACGACACCACCCATCATATGGTGTATCACGTAACCAACTGTCAAATGTCCAAGTACCACTATAAAATCATAACACATAAAATAATTATAAAGGAAAGAAAACATTTCCACATTTCAATCACAATATATCACTTAAATATATTGACATAAAAAATCCATTATCAAAACCATTTTCAATACCAAAATACATAAAAGATTATATGGTATTTATTTAATCATAAAAACATTACGGCTTATTGAGGAATCCAATGATCAAATAATACTCACAGCGGCGGAAAGGTCGTTGTCACTGCGTACGTTAAAAAGAAACATACTTTTTATCGTTTATTTAAACACATCGTATAGAAAATATTCCATTTGAATAAAATTAAATTTCAAAGGGGTTTATACACCGTATAAAATAAATTTGTGTATAAAACAAAATTTACCTCAAAGAAAGGAGATTGAGATGAAGTCTCGTTCAAACATGGTATTCTTCGATTAAGGATAAATCAATTATGTTATTATGTGTGAAAAATATAAATACACCAAATATAAGTGGATATTAAGTGTAAAACAATAAGATGTCATTCACACATATTCATATCTTGACATGATCAAGAATTAGAGTTTTAACCCAATGAATTGAAATTGGGTTAAGAAGTTCCCTTACAAAAATTCGACAGCCTAACGACGTCACATTAAAATTCAAAAAACGAGTTTATGAGAGAGAAAATGGTATCTAATTACTTGTACAAAAATAATTATGTCAAGAAGGATATATAAGAACATATCCCAACATAATACGATGTAAATTAAACGATATAACAAAAATTAGTCTTTTAAAAAGTGGAGGGTGAAAGGTTCCCTTACCGATTTTGTAACATACAAAACATAAGCCACATGAAAGAAGGATCATAAAATGAAGATGTAAATACCCATAAATTGAAGTATACTACATAATGAATACACTCATGGGCGGTATATACACCAAACAAAAGGAAATAATGGATAATGTAGCATGAATCTCATGGGAATAAAAGTGAGATGAAAAATCCCTTACGAAAACTCGGCGGCCTAATAACGCCACATAAAACTCCCAAATATGGATTGACGAGATCAAATAGGGTATCTCATCATATGAGAATAAAATTTTCATTAAGGGGAATATAAAATAACATCCCCCAACATAAGAAATATGAGCTTAAAAGAAATTACATAAAAGAGAGTACTTAAAAAGAAAGAGAGAGGTAGGATCCCATACCTCAAGTCCGACTTTTCTTGTTCATTTCTTTATATTCTTAAATAATAATCTTTGTTCAATATATAATTTCTTAAGGAACTCCTTTAAATATTATTATTCATTTCATATCACATATTATATTGTTATAATAATTTGTTAATAATGTGAGTTCATATCAGACGTTTTTGTTGATGTTCGGTACATGAGTCAAAATTGAACTTGTTGGAAGAGAATTTTCCATGTAGTTATAGGTACATAATATCCAGAATATTATTAATGATTTAAATATAATATATATCCAGTATATATTAATTTTATACTATTCCATAACATTTGATGATTAAAAATGAAAAGAACCGTTCATGGAGACGGTAGGTCGTACGTACGTATGAACACTACTTTAATTTCGTTGTCATATTAATGGAATTAAAACTAAATGACAGATATATATATTATAATTCTAGAATTATATCTATAATTTAGATGTAATATATGAAATATATATCCATTATATATATGTACTTTTAATATTACATAACATTTGGAGATATGAATTGAAATGTACCGTTCATGGAGACGGTAAGCCGTACGTACGCATGAACGCTACATTCATTTCAATTTCATACTTTAATGGAATGTAAAAAATAATTATACATAGTTATATTATAATTAAATTATTATATAACATATAACATCATTAAATCCATCCTTTATACATCTCACATGTGGTATTAATGATTCAAATCACTTTGAGGGGGCGGTAGTCCGCACTTCCTAAAATGAAATTATCGCGTTTACCGATTATGGAAACCATAAAGGTATGGCATAAATGAAAAATTAAGAATAATAAGGAATATATAAACATAATTTATATATCATATATCAATACAGTTACATCTTAATTTCCACCATGATAGGTGTTAAATGAATATTGAACAATCATCGTTTCGTGAGGCAGTAATTCACCACCCATAGAAATAGTACGTTCTTTAACCATTATATGGATGTGTGTATGATTTTAGATCGAATAATCCTCATAAAAGCATCCTAGTATATTTAATATACTGTTTTTGTTACAAAATAAATGAATAAAAATAGTTTATGGGGTTGGAGAAGTAAAATAAAACAAAGTAACATAAGAGAAGACATTACCTTCAAATCGGATAACTCTATTTTATTTGAGCCAAAAGGCTTCCTTGGAAAGACTTCTACCCAAAGTGATGCTTCTAGGAGTTATATAGGTCTGTGGAGAGACAAAATGAGCAGTAGGTGGACGATCCAAGGGCTTGAGAGGTGTGGGTAAGGAGGTAGAGTTGGGGGCCTTTTATAAGAGAGAGGAGGGGCACTCTAGGAATGTCATGAAAAATACTTTATTATAAAATGATTTTAGGATATTAAATCTCAAATATTTATGTATTTCCAGGATAAGGTGATAGGGGTTATTAATCCACCCATCCAATAGGTTTTTGACAAGTGTAAGTCATATATTTTCCCATAACTTTTCCTTTTATTTAAATCGTTCACTAATGAGGCAATCACTATATCATCATGGTGTCATAAATAAATCTATTTTTTAAAGTATAAAAAATAAAAAAAATATCATGATGTAGGAAATATTTTTATCTTCTTAATTAATATTTATAGTCAAAAATATGACTTGTATAACCCCATGTAAAAATTGTTTTAGTAAAACAATACATGTTTGTGACATTTTTATTTTAACTTTAAATAAAAAGTTATTAATGTCATTTTCTTACCCAAGTGGCTCTATGGGGTTCCCAAGTTGACCCATGGATTGTCTGGTTCTTCCATGACTCATGAAATAAGGGTAGGACATGTTTCAAGGTCATTTCATATTATTATAACATTATTTTTACCTTAAATTACACTAATTACCCTTAATCGCGATTAATAAAACTTAAAAGTTACTATTCAACAAAAATTATTTTCATTCCATTGAAAAACTTTTTACATCATAATAACAACCATGTATGTCAAATTTTTTAAATTCAAATCACATAGGTGTTAAAATTTCATTTAAACAAAAAACCAGTTTTTAACTACCACTTAGTGGTTTCACTATTCATCAAAAATCGATGTTTTTCAGAAAAATACCAAAAAAATCACCCGAAGCTATATTTGATATTACGAATTCAAAAATGGTTTCTATTTTAAAAAATTTAAAAAAATATAATTTTCATTAATTAATATAATAATTAATTCCGGATGTCAAAATAAATTGCGTGTTTTTAAGAAACAATATCTATTAAAACATTGACACTAGTATAAGTCCAATTTCAAAGTGAAATTAATTCCAATGACCACCATTGGATTAAATGGTAAAAATATATTCTAATTTCACTTTAAAAACAATTAAAAAAATTATCTAATCATGTAAATAAATTAGATTAAAATGGGGTCTTGAATTAAAATACAACATTTTTCAAGTATTCATTAAAAATAAACATTATCGAAAAATAAAAAAAAACATACGCAAAGTAAATTTTGATGTCCCGATTCTAAAGAAGGATTTTATTTGGTCCAATATAACATTTAAAATTGTCAAAAAGTGGCTTTAAAAAGGGTTCACCATCAAAAGGCGGTTAATCGGCCTTTTAAATAATATTCGAATATTTACGCTGAAATTTGGATTCATTCCCATTTTAATCCTCTAACATTTATTGGATAAAAGTGAAAATATTTGACAAACATATATAATCATTTTGTAGTTTGTTCTGTTCATTCCCTCCATTACAACGGCTAGGCATTAAATACTATTTAATGTAATATTATTTTATTATTAGAGTGCAATGTACGATTTCAATGAAAATCGTTGTTGCATATTGGGTACACCATCGAGAATAGAGTTCCCTTTAAAGTAATATTAATATTTTATTCAAAAATATTAATAAATATTATGAACATTATGATTCTATGGGGTTTTTTATGTCATTATGTAGTCCACAAAATTAATTCTTATTCTAAAATATTTCATACTCAATCAACCTTCCATGATATATACAAATTCGTAATTTTGGATGGAGTGCCACATTAAATTATAATTGATCAAGATATAATGAATACCATGAGGTTCTAGAGAAATATTTAAAAAAAATTAGATATGAAGTATGACTTTATAAATACATAGTACACATAGACTGATTACAAATCTAGAAAGAATATTCATAAAAAAGATGATAATCTTGGATATTATATAATATATTTGATTGGAGGTTCGTAAACAAATTCCGCTATTTAAGTTCTCATACAAAAGAAATTTCCATTCTTTTATTCAAATGACCCCATATGAGACTCTATATGGGAGGAGGTGCATAACTCCAATATGATTGGATAAAGTTGAGTATAGAAAGATACTTGTACAAGATCATATTAAATAGATGTTGAGAAGAATTAATCCTTTTAGAGATATATAATTGTAGAAAAAAGTTGAAAAAGTTATATACTGATAATAATTTATGATATGTATCCATTGAAATTGAAGACAACTTATTACTTTGACTATCACTATAGAACATGGTTTTGAGTTTTTCGATAAAGGTAATGACAATCCCAAGATACATTGGCCACCTCCTAATACTAGATCACATTGAGATAGATTCATATTGCCTTACCCTTACACCAAACCTTTTAAAAGTCCACTATGTGTTCCATGAATTGCACTTATGGAAGTACATACATGATCTAACAAATGTATATAACCCATAGTTAATACAATTGTTTCATGATCTCTTTTATAAGTAAAAAAAAGTTGGGATATTTATCAGAAAGATAACGTACTATGAAATAAGGACACTCTCTTGGTGAATGTTATCTTGAGAAATTATAATCTTGATAAATCAATGAGGGAGACTAAATATGTAATAAAACATAATTTTCCTAATATATTTTCATATATGTAATGATATGTTAGGGGAAAATTTTATTTTAATGGGGGGAATAGTGTAACACCACATACTTTAATATTTAATTTCCTATTAATTAAATAATGTCTTCTCAAATTCATGTGATACATGTAACACCAAACTAAAATTGATATTTACTTATTTCATCATGGTAGAATATTAAAAGTCAAAACAAAACAAATTACCATATGACTATATAAAAAATAAATTTTATGTTACTAAAGGAGTGGAACCAGATGTAGATAAAAATAATACAACTTCAAAATTCTCCTCAACATGATCCATATAATGATCATGAAACCCCTGATGAATATTGAAAGAATAATAAAATTTATACATTTAGTAAGAATCTTAATATTGAAATTATAGAACATGATTAATGATTTTAGAGTTGTATTTTAGGATATATGTAGTAATGAAATATGATTATTATTTGAATGACCTAAACCACCAGGGTTGTACCTGGGCTGGTAGTGAGCTATGTGGGCCACCCTAAGCCCTCTTCTAATTAATTTTACACTCCATCAATATTAGGACATCCAAGATTCATGTCTAACATAATGTAATCTATATAACACATGAATCTTTTAGTAAATGCTAATAAAGGGGTGATTATATAAAACTGACATGATACCACACAACTGTGAGAAAATATTGAATTGGTTTTGAGTTCACCCCATAAGGAAATAGGGGTATGAAACCCCATAATATTTTTTATGATCACAATAAAATCCAAGTTATAGAGATATCGAGAGATTGGGACAAACAATAAGTGAGAGAGAGGGAGATCTCCATATATAGATATAGATGATTGGTCTTATTATTGAATCATGAATCCCAATCATGATATTAATGAAACATAGGAAATCACATGATATCTATAGTGGTAAACTGATTCCTTACTAAGGGACACCTTAGAAAAGGGATTACCAAATCTGGTGGAGGGAATATACCATTTCACAACACTTAGACAGTTGAGTAATAGTTTTATCAATATAAGTCTCATAGTGTATATATGTATGCGAGAGTACTGAACCTAAATTTATATGGGACATGGTAGAATTTTCCCTTAAAATAGTCCTTTTTCTAAGGGAGTACTGACCCATATACAAACTCTGAAGTCCATTTCCAAATCCTTACCATCATATAATGGCCACTTAGAGGAGAATACATATTCTACTACTTCATGTCACATATATGATGTAAAAAAATGTCAAACCTCACATATTGTGTCATATTCCACTCATAAAGGACTAAAAGAGGTTCCTCATCTAAACCTATGAATGGGGATATAGTTCTTTGTTCATTTTAGTAAAGGAATGTGGTGTGTATTTCTAAACCAAGGCATATTTTTGTATTATCTCAATATGTTGAGTATAGAGATAATACATAATGAAATATATAATATAACACATGAAATGTAGGGTCATAAGGGGTACGTATCATGTACCCAACTAATCATGTTGTGTTCTATCAAGGGGTATATGGAGTTTATAATTTCTTTACATGAAATGTATGACTTCTGGATTCCTTGGGAGTGTACCCCCTATTCACACTAATCTAGTTGGCTAGTATACAATGACGTGTGGGGTAAGAAACATATAATTATATATTAATATATGCTTGAGACCATAGCCCTCACACATACTATAATACATGGTGTGTATTTAAGAACAATATGTTATGGAATTTGGATTTGATAACCATATTCATATTCTTCAATAGAATCATCCAACTTTACTAATATCCACACAAACCATGTTTAAATCTTTTGTTAAGGATCAAATACCAAAGTTAATAGCATGAATAGTCAATTTCTGACCTACATTTGTCAAAATTGGTATTTCACATTGACCTATACATCCTTCATCATCCCTCACACTATATCCAATAGTTTGGACACCTATTACACCGTCTTAAATTCACTATCCCTAGATCATATACCCTTAAATCATGATATCCAACAATTTTAAAAAAAAACAACATTGATCTGGGGATTGACCATGATTAAAACCAGACCAAGAGTTGAATCGTTGGCCCAACCATAGTTTGGTGACTAATATGTGATGAATAAGGGGAGAACGAAAATAAATAAATAAAGTGAGGTCATCCATTCTAATACAAGTATCATCCACTAATCATAATCATCAAAACAGATAGGAAGATGAATAATATAGTGCAATGATTCATTTAATGGTCTACGGAAATAAAATTACTTTATTTGTAATGCAATTTTGGATAATACTATATACATGTAAGATGAATTTCAATTCATTTATAGAATCAAAATAAAAACTGAATGAATTCAAAAATAAATTATTCATACCACATTAATTGATCTATAAATAGAGGTGAATGGATTAATTTTAATGTCATTTTCAATCCACAAAAATTCCATGTTATGATATGTGAATATTCCTCGATCTACCATTGGTGATTCTATTTCTTCAAGAACTTCTAATATCTTAGGTTTATGTGAAAAAATTTATATTTTTTACAAACTAGATTACATATAGAATGATCTAGGAAAGAATATTTGATAAATAAATCAATTACTAATAAAAATATATTTTCAAAAATATGGAAACTATTTATAACTCCAAAAATACCTCAGGAGAATAGAACATACATAGTTTCAATGGTTAATCCTACACTCAAGACACTGAAATGGTCTTGGTTTCCCAAACTAAGACTATATTAAAGTGAAAATGTATTATTTCCAAAATAATTAATGTGATTGGGTTATAAAATTTTGTTATTTTTCATATGTAAAATTATGATTATACTACAGCTAAATCTCCCTAGAAAATTATAAATAAAACAACAATAATATTTAAAATTATTTAATGGGTCATATTAAAAACATGTAGATGTAACACCTGTAATGTCCCAAAAATTCCATATTTTTTTAATTATATGGAATTATTTCTAGACAGAAGAATCTTGTAGCACGTGATTACAAGGCCCGGGGTGCCTGAAATGATCCGTCGAAGATTGGTTATGTTTTAATTAATGTGTAATCTGTTTTCCTAAAAATGTGGAATAACTCTTAAATGATAACTCAGATCAAGAATTTTGAGGGCACCGTTGCATTCAGGATGACAGGTTTACCCAAGGCGTTGCTTAAGTTTAGTTGGTGTGGGCCTCCTGTGAGAAAACACAAATGTGAAATAATCGTAAATAAAATAATTAAATAAATTGTTTTATTTTTCAAATTCTTTTCACTAACAAACGGTAGCTCAGATTGAAAATATGCGACCACCGCTGAACTCATGAGGGTATACTCTCTCCAGTATGGTACTAACATTGGTCGGTGTGGTCCACTAATGAATGATAGATTTTTGGCCATAAAAAAATAATTTAAAGACTATTATTTTATTGTAAAATTCATAACTTCTAAACGGTAACTTGGATTGAAAATACAAGAGTACTGTTGGGTATATTGGGTTGTGTTTCATTTAGGCATAGCCAATCCTTGACTGGTGCAGGTCAAGGGTGACTATTATAATTTTCCCAAATTTTTATTCATTAATGTTCAGTAAATGCACGAGCGGTGTTATATAACTTTTTAACCGGTGCAAGGAATTAAAATCTAAGGGCAATGTTGAACTCTCAGTGCTGATATTCACTTATGGAGACTATAACCCTGATGAAAATAGGTTTGTGGTGAAATTTATATTTCTTGAGTTAAATATGAGAGTTAAAATAATAAAAATAAAATAAAGAACAATTTTTTTTATAACCTCCCATTTTAAATGTGCATTAGAGGGGACTGCATGAGCTAGGAAACCCCCAAAATTCAATTCTAAATGGTGGGGACCACCTGACTCTTGAACTCACTATTTATTGAGGGAGGTTAATTTTGGTTTCCTCTAAACTAATTATGAAAACCTCATCATAATTATTGGCCATCATTAATTTAATAAGGTCTAAATTATTTTACTGCATTGGGGAAAATCATTGACAAAGTGATGGAAATGGGTTAGAAAATCCTTAGATAATTTTGAGGAAATATTCTTCTCCAATGAAGAACGCTTCTCCAATGATGAACATCTCTCTATTGAAGAACGAGGAACCGACCCTAAGCCTGGATCGGAAGCACCTTGCAGAAGAAACAAATGTCGACTCATCAACTATTTTGTCTTCTTCCTCGCGCCTCCTCCTACAGAACCATCAAGTTATTATTTATTATTTTCAATACCCCCTTAAATGTTCTTGATGTTCTTCATGATTCAAGAATTATTGAGCCACTTGTTACCTCCCTAACGCGGAGGGTGCGGGCCAAACAAACATCGCTCGTCCTCTCCGGAATCCTTTGAGGTTTTTGATGTTGTTTTCGTGATGGAGGAGAACATCGATCGAGGCCAGCAATTGGCATCGGTGGGACTCGGGAGTAGCAGTTGGAACCATGGACGACAGCAAAGATGGCGGCGGCGTAACCACACCTCTAGAAAATTGTGGTGGTCGGTTGGCCGTAGCGGAGCAAGGGCGGCGGTCGGCACTCCGGTCAGTCACATGAAGGGGATGGTGGGGTGTGTCTGCACTATCCAGCATGCAAGAGTGGTGATCTTTTGCTGTGATGGAAAGAGGAGGGTGTCCTGCTCACAGTGGGGCACCGACAAAGTCATTGCGTGGGAACGCACCGTCGAGAGGTGGGTGCAGGCTGTCTGGACTACCGTGACGGCTCAGTGCACCGCAGGATGCCGCACCGGCGGGCCGGGCTGGACTCAGTGGGCTGGTTCAGACCAAAGGCCAGACTCGGGTCCGACTAGGTCGACCCGAACCGGGTTGGGTCATTCCGGGTTGGTCCGGCGGGGTGGGACCGGACCTGGACCAACTTCATTCCTTTTTGTTCTTTCGGCCATATCATGAGCTACGGGTGATCGTTTGATGAACTGTCTATGTCGTTGGAATCCTTGGATTTAGATGGTCTTTTTTGGAATACCCCAATTGGGTTTTTGATAAAGTAAGGGTTCAGACAGGTTGGATCGATCACGAATTCAACTGGGCCCTCAGGACTAAAAGGCCTATAACTTAAAAACCGGGCATCCGATTGACTTAGCATCTATTGCGTCGAGACCCCTTTTAAGTTGTCGTCCATTGGGATTCTTCTTAATGGTACTTCATGGAAGTTGGATTATTGACCTATGGATTGAGGAGAGGACCCTCCCATAATCATTCAAGCTGAGTGCGGGAACCTTGTAGATGGCTGTAACATGAGAAAGGGATCCAATTTGGGGGTGTGCTTTGGGATCCTTCATGGGTCTATGTTCGAGATTCTCACTTGGTTCCACTCTAGGAAACCACAAGGTACTACTCTAGAATCCTATGTCTGTCTAATGTACTAGGATCCTTTGTGGGTATGATGATGTACTAGGATCCAATGTGGGTCTGATGATTTAGGATCCTATGTGGGTCTGATGATTTAAGATCCTACATGGGTCTGCCACTTAATTGATAAAGATGATCCAGTAGTTATATCTAATCCTCTCTATTAATGCACCTAATTAATTAAAGGTGTGACTTGAGTCATTACCATCATGGTAATACCTTTTTTGTATTCTTCTTTTTGGCGTAACTGTGTGGTACTTTCCTTCATGGTGATACCTTTTTGGTATTCATCTGTGTGGTGTACCTATGTGGTACATTATTTCATGGTGATTCCTTTGTGGTATTATTTTGTGTGGAATACTTATATGGTACTTACCTTCCTTGTGATACCATTGTGATATTTTCCTATGTGTCATACATGTGTGGTACTTTCCATCGTGGTGATACCTTGGGAGAATTCTTCTGTGTGGCGAACCTGTGTGGTACTTTCCTTCGTGGTGATACCTTTGTGGTATTATTCAATGTGGTGTTACCATTGTGGTACTTACCTTTGTGGTGTTACCGGTGTGGTATTATTTCCTTGGTGGAACAGTTGAGATTTGAGCTAATTAGTTGGGCATTGTGTTTTTCTCATGGATGAGTTGGGTTTACATGATAACATAGTTATATGTATTGGAATATACCAACGTAGGGTTTTTTGATGTTTTTATAGTTTTTGGATTATTCTTTTTTGGGTTTTTTGAGACTTTCAAGGGTCTCGCAGTCCCTACTGAGTATCGTTATACTCACCCCTTCATAGGCTATGCCCACACCTTGTTGTGTTTGCTACAGACGATGGACAACGCTGACAGAGGATGAGGGTACCAGGACTAGAGGGAGCTTAGAGGTGGACCCTAGATGAGGCGTACCGTAGAGATGATCGTTCAAGAGTTGTACCTACCCTTCAGGTAGGATCATTGGAGTGAGTTCACGGGATTTGTTCCAGTTTACTTTTACTTTTCAGTTTTCTTGTACATTTTAGTTAGGCGTGTATTTTGGGTCCTTTTTCCTTACTATACACACTATTTTTACAATACATTTTACTTGTGATCGTATCTTACTATGAGCTTGGTTGTGTGTGTGTGTGTGTGTATAGGTTATAAAGGAAATGCCATCCCAGTTTTTGTGAATACGCCTTATTGTGCAAGTCTCCATCCCCTAGCCTATGGATGGCGGGCTATGGGTAGTCACGGCACGAGCCCTGAGGGGGGGGGAGTCATGACATATTGGTATCAGAGGAGTCATTACTACCATAGAAAATTGTAATATTATATTTTTAATGGAAATACTGTTTAGTGTACTGAGTGTGGTTATTAGTTTAGGGAATCCTGTGTTGGTGTGGCAGCTGACGCATCCATACACCAATACCCTGAATTCTGATATCCGACATAGTGTGCAAAAACACAAATTGCATGTGTTTTGAAGAGTTTTCTTTTTGAATTCATTGAGTCATATCACCAGGTATAACTTAATGATCGTGGAGAACCTATTATTTATCAGGATTCCGCTGCATAGAAATACAGCTAAGATTCATGAAAGAGTACATGATGACGGCCCAATGTGAGATGACGGCCCAATGAGCGATGAGGCCCTGGTGTAGGGACTTATTACTATGTTGGAACCTTCGAGTGGTGTACTAGCAGCACCACCACCCCTTGGTAAGTAGTTACCAATAACCGTACTGGCGAACGGTGCACTCCAACTAAGTGTGTTGCAAAAGTTCCAATAACAGAGGCCTCCGAGTTTTGAGGTGATATAGTTTCCCATGGAGCCGAGGGCTGGCTGGAGGCGGTTGCAAGAGTTTTTTTCCCAATTGATACCCCAGTAGAGTAGATAGTGATCTTAGCAATAATTTTTAGTGTATTGAGTGTGGTTATTAGTTTAGGGAATCTTATGTTGGTGTTGCAGCCGACACATCCATACACCAAGACCCTGAATTCTGATATCCGACTTAGTGTGAAAAAACACAAATTGTGTGTGTTTTGAAAAGTTTTCTTTTTGAATTCATTGAGTCATATCACCAGATATAACTTAATAATCGTGGAGAACCTATTCTATATCAGGATTCCGCTGCATAGAAATATATCTTAGATTCATGAAAGAGTACACGATGACGACCTAATGAGCGATGACGGCCCAATGAGCGATGAGGCCCTGGTGTAGGGCCTTATTACTATGTTGGCACCTTTGAGTGGTGTACTAGAAGCACCACCACCCCTTGGTAAGTAGTTACCACCAACCGCACTGGCGAACGGTGGAATCCAACTAAGTGTGTTGCACAAGTTCCAACAACAGAGGCCTTTGAGGTTTTGAGGCGAGATAGTTTCCCACGGAGTCGAGGGCTAGCTGGAGGCGGTTGCAAGAGTTTTTTTCCCAGTTGATACCCCAGTAGAGTAGATAGTGATCTTAGATACTAGTTTTTTTTATTGAGTGACCATGAGGATAGGCCATTGTGACAACTGGGCCCCGGTGACAGCACAACCACCCCGCCTTAGCATGGCTGTTAGGTCCTGGCCCACCGCGTACCACCAGTTTCCCCCACAGACACATGGGGCCCACCCCAGGGTCCACCCATGTGCCTGAGGTTGCAAAAGTTTTTTGCCCATTTGATACCCCAGTTGAGTAGATAGTGATCTTAGCTACTAGTTTTTTTTAGTGAGTGACCATGATGATAGGCCGCTGTGACAACTGGGCCCTGGTGACAGCACAACCGCCCCGCCATAACATGGTCATCGGGTCCTGGCCCCCCAGGTACCACCAGTTGCCCCTGCAGACACGTAGGGCCCACCCCAGGGTCCACCCACGTGCCTGAACGGGTCATCTGACTAATGACAGTCCCCACAGGACAACACATGTCCTTTCCAGTGTGCTTTGTCCTTACTCACACACATCCTGCGAAACTTCCCAGAAGGTCACCCATCCTGATCACTACACCAGGCCAAACACGCTAAACTATGGAGTTCTAATCAGACAGGCTCCTGAAAAGTATGGTGCACTTTGTTGACATGAGTTATATCATTTAGTCATTTAATCCTTTATCATTTGGGGATGTTACAATCACCCCCCCCCCCTTTAGAGCACAACGCCCTCGTTGTCGGACCTACAACTCAACCCAGGCAGTGCACCGCACTTAAGGGTGGGTTCCTCCTCTGATACCAAATGTGACAACTGGGCCCCAGTGACAGCACAACCACCCCGCCTTAACATGGTCGTCGGGTCCAGGCCCACCAGGTACCACCAGTTTCCCCCGCAGACACATGGGGCCCACCCCAGGGTCCACCCACGTGCCTGAACGGGTCATCTGACTTTTGACAGCCCCCACTGGCCATCACATGTCCTTTCCAGTGTGCTTTGTCCTCACGAACACACATCCTGGGAAACTTCCCAGAAGGTCACCCATCCTGAACACTATTTCAGGCCAAGCACGCTTAACTGTGGAGTTCTAATCAGACAGACTCCCGAAAAGGAAGGTGCACCTTGTTGACATGAGTCATATAATTTAGTCATTTAACCCTTTATCATTTGGGGATGTTACAGCTGTATAGTGATGAGGCTTTGGTATGTGGACTACTACCCGAGATAGTACCTTCAAGTAGTGTGTCAGCTATATCACAACCCATTGGTCAGATGTTTCAACCGACGGTACTGGTAGAGGACACATATAGTCATAGTGCCTTACGTGTGATTTAGCATCATAAAACCCTTAGGTTATGAGGTGATCCCAACTCATAGGCAGCTGAGGACTGGTTTGAGGAGGTGGTTGAGTGTTTTCTACAGCTTCGACAACTTCGACAGGATAATATGTCGGTAGCTAGGTATTCATTGAGGCAAACCGATCATTCCTGATAATCGATGAATAAGATATGGTCAGTGCTTTGGGGATTGAACTTTCAAGTGCTGTGTGTTTAAGGATTTATGAGCTATTATTATTCTTCTATACGTTCCTACTTATGTTGGGGTGATAGAGATTACTTTTGTGGTTGAATGTTCATTGGCTGAGCGGATACAGCCAGTGAATGTCAGTAGTTGGAAAATAGGAAACTGGAACCAGTCTCAGAGACATGGGTGTGTAAAAATGTTTTGGGAAGATTAAGTGTTTGGGATAGATTAATCTTTGGGGTAGAAAATGTGGAAGCAGAGCTAGGGGAGCATTATGAGGTGGTGTACATTTTGACTTGTTATAACCACCCCCCCCCCTTTGTGGTCCACACTAGCCTCTAGGAGCTAGAGGACAGGGGAAGAGAGTAGATTAATGAATTCAAGGAGTCTGACCCAAGGGCTCTATGAATGATTCGAGGTAAGGTCGGTGTCTACTACTAGTAGCCATATCAATTGAAATAGTTACCAATCATTATTTCATTCTATGAATCTTGTCCAAGACCTAGAGATTTCGGTTCAACCATTGACATGACCCTCACATCTGGAGATACCTTTGGAAGGAGACTCGATAATCACAATTATGCCGACGATGTGATTTGACCCTTGAGCCAAGAGTTTCGATTGGAACCTCTTGGTGGAAGTTTCGAGGCCTTAAGAATTTAGTTTGGGTATGATTGGACATCTAAAATTCATACTCCAATTTAATGTATTAGGAAAAAAGGTTGTGGTTTATCTACAATGTGTGGTTGAGGTTTTCCTTAGATGGAAAAAAGGTAACCCAGGCAACACATTGTAAACACATGCATAGGGTGGTGCAGCCGATCACTCTTGATTTGGCCAGCCTTAATCTCATCGAAGTAGGAGTTTTGAGTATTCATTTCCCAATGGGTGTGTCTAGTGTTCCTCTAAGACTATGAATTTGAAATATTCTATACACCTGGGAAGGGGAACGTGGTAGCAAATTTTCTTAGCAAGAGGTCTGGCTTGCAGTTGCTGATTGAGGCGACAGAGTAGCAAGCCACTTTAAGGATATCCTACATGGATCAAGATGGAACAAATTATATTCAGTCTCTTACATTCACTCCCCCACTTCTTCAGCAAGTCATGGAGGCACTGTGTGGGGACACAGACTGCAAGGATCGATGTGCTCAAATATCCTCAGGACAGGCACCTGATGGATTTTCTAAAGGTGTAGAGGATGTTATCCTCTTCAAAAGACATACTATGGTACCAGTGGAGATATATGAGGATGTTTTGAGGGAGTTCCATATGTCCCCTCTTGCAGTACATACAGGAGTGGAGAAGATGTACCAGGACCTTCAGTGTCATCATTTATGGCCGAGAATGAAGACGAAAGTAGTAGAATTAGTCTCACGGTGCCTCATTTGGTGACAATTGAAGGCATAGCACTAGGTTCTAACAGGATTAGTTCAGCCTTCAGAGGTCACATTGTTGATGTGAGAAGGTATATACATGGACTTATTGGTATGAATTCCACGTATATCTAGGGGCCATGATTCTATCTAGGAGATCATCGACCGACTCACCATGTCAGCCCACATCCTACCGATCAGAGAGATGGGTTCAATAGGGAGCATGGGATGCCTCTATGTGTAAGAGATTGTGTAGCTACATATGGTACCCTCAACATTTTTATTTTATCATGATTCATATTTCACATCCCATCTATTGAAGGAGTTGTAGGATCTTTTCAGGACGCAACTTCATTTGGGCACCGCCTTCCATCCTCAGATGGATGGCTAGACTGTGCGGACCATTCAGACCCTCAAGGATATGTTTCGTGCTTGTGTCCTAAACTTTGAAGACATCTAGGAGGATCAATTTCCCTTGGTGGAGTTTTCATACAACAACATCTATCACTCCACCATTGGTATGACACCATTCGATGCTTTTTGCGCCCGACCATGCTGATCGCATTTGTGCTAGACTGACTCAGGGGAGTAAGCATTCATGGGACCAGAGGTGGTATGGGCTAGCACAGAAAAGGTGAAGACCATATAGGAGTGGATGAATACTGCATAGAGTAGGAATAAATCTTATGCCGACAGGAGATGAAGACCTCTGGAGTTTGAGGATGGTGACCACGTCTTTCTACGGGTCTCACCTCGATGATGTTTGCGAAGTTTTGGTAGGGGTGGAAAGTTATCTATAAGGTTCATCGGACCCTTTCAGGTCCTTAGTAGAGTTGGAAAGGTGTATTACCACTTAGCTCTTCCTCATCAGTTGCACCGGGTGCATGACGTCTTCCACATTTCCTGGTTTAGGAGATACGTGCATGACCCTTCTAACGTCATCGACCACGACGAGCAGGACATCGAGGATGGGGCAAGGTTTTCAAAGGTTCCAGTGAAGATTGAGGATCGACATGACTGGGTCCTTTGTGGGTGGTTGATACCTCTGGTGAATTTACGTTGTATGCACAGGAACCTTCAGGAGATCACATGGGAGAGGGAGGCTCAGATTCGTGCTCAGTACCCTCTTTTAGATTTTTTTCATTTGTTGTGGATTTTGGGGATGTAAATCCCAATTTTAGGGTGAATGTAAGGTCCCAAGAATTCCTTATAATGTTTTCTAATTATATGGAATTATTTTGAGACCATGAAATCAGACGGCGCGCGATTCCGAGGCTCAGAGTGCCCGGAATGATCCGTCGAAGTTTGGTTAAGTTTTAATTAGCGTGCCTAAGCAGTTTTCCAAAAAATGTTGAATAACTGTTAAATTGTTACTCAGAATAGAAATATGGGGGCACTTTTGTGTTTGGTATATCATTTTTACCCAATGCGTGACTTATGTTTAGTCATTGTGTGCCTCCTGTGGGAAAACCCAAAAATGGCATAATCGTAAATATCAAAATAAAAAAAAATATTTTATTTTTCAAATTCTTATAACTCAGAAACAGTAACTCGGATTGAAAATCCGATACCACCGCTGAACTAGTGAGGGTATACTCATTTTAGGAAGATTATAATTTTGGTCAGTTCATTCCACCAGAGAAAGTTTGTTTTTGGGTCGTAAATAAAATAATTAAGTGACAATTATATTATTGTAAAATTAATAACATTTAAATGGTAACTCAGATTGAAAATCAGATTTTACATTCGGGTTTTTTCAGGTGTGTTTCACTTAGGAAGAGCCTAACCTATATAGGTGTGGGTTAACGGTGACTGTTATTTTTTTCGAACTTTTTTTTGGGTATATTCATTAAACACGTGAGCGGCATTATATAAAATCTGAACCAGTGATCAAAATTAAAATCTAAGGGAACCATTGAAATTGAAATGTGGATATTCTGTTAAAGATACCTTCACCTTGGCCATAGTAGGTCGAGGTTGAAAGTTAGTTTTTGTGAATTTCTGGGGAGAGTTAAAAGAATAAATTAAAAATAAAGAAAAACTTTTATATTATTTTATTTAAAAACCTCCCATTTTGAATGTGCAATTATGGGGACCACCCGAGCTAGGAATCCCCCATAATTGAATTCTTAATGGTGTAGACCACATGACTCTTAAACTCCCTCTTCAATGAGGGAGGTGACTTTTGGTTTCCTCTATATTAATTTTTCCAACCCCATCATATTTAATGGCCACCTTTAATTTAATAATTTATAAATTCTTTTATTGGGCTTGGGAAAATCATTGGAAAAGGGTTGGAAAAGGGTTTTCAAAGCCTTGGAGAATTTGGAGGAACTCTTCTTCTCCAACATAGAATTCTTCTCCAACGAAGAACATCTCTCAAACGAAGAATGTGGAACCGACCCCGAGCCTGAATCGGAAGTGCCTTGCCGAAACAATGAACGCTGACTCTTCCACGACATCCTCTTCTTTCTCGCACCTCCTACTATGGAACCTTCAAGGAAGGGTTTTTTGTTTTGAATACCCCCATGCCTGTTCTTAATGATCTTCTTGATTCAAAAATTATTGAGCTTCTTGCAACCGCCCTAATGCGGAAGTTGCGGGCAAAACGAACATGGTCCGACCCCTCCGCAATCCTTTGACGCTTTTGATGTGTTCATCTCAATGAATGAGGACGGCGACCGGTGCCAGCGATTGGAACCAGTAGGACTCGAGAGTAGTTGACAGAACCTAGGTCGGCCGCAAAGCTAATGGCGGCGCAACCGCACCACCAGATAAGAGTCGCGACCCGTCTGCCGCCGTAGAGCAAGGGCAGCGGTCAATACTTCGTCCTACCTCATGAAGGGGATGGTGGTGTGCATCTGCGCCACCTGGTGTGAAAGAGTCGTGGCCTTATGCCATGGAGGATAGAGGAGGGTGGCTGTCTCACTGCCAGCCACTGGAAAATGCGCGGAGCATGACCGTGCAACGCAGAGGAGGGGGATGGCCATCCGTCCAGCTACGTCAGGACGCTGCACATCGATCCTAGCGGGATGCCGCACCCTGATCCCAGTGGCCCGCCGCACCATGATCCCAGTTGGCTGGGATGAGCTGGCAGGCCAGGCTATATCCAGCTGGCATGTCAGATCCAGCGGGCTGGGTCGGACCCTGGGCCAGACCTGGGTTGGACCAGACCCGGAACCACTTCGACCCTCTTTGTTCTTTCGGCTATATCTTGATCTATGGGTGAAGGTTTGACGAACCGTCTGTGGTGCCAGGAACTTTTGAGCGAGATGGAACTTTTTGGTATACCCCACCTAGGTTTTAGATATATTTGGTGTAAAGATGGGTTCGATCGAACATGAATTCAATAAATCCCTCAGGACTAAAATGCCAATAACATACAGATCGGGCATCCGACTGACGCACCGTATGATGAGTTGATACCCCTTTTACATTGCTATCCTTTTGGACACTTATTCATTGGAATTCGTGGTGGTTGGAGTATTGACCTGTTGCATGAGGATCGTACCCTCCCCGAATCAAGAATGCTTGGTGGGGGAACCCTATAGATGGATGTAACATTAGAACGGGATCCTATGTGGGTTTGTGCTTGGAGATCCTGTTTGGGTCTGTGTTTGATAGTCTCACTCGGGTCCACTCTTTTAATCCACATGGGACTACTCTAGTATCATACGTGGGTCTACTGTACTATGATCATATCTAGGTTTGATGATGTACTATGACATAATGGGGGTTAGAGGATTTAGGATCCTACGTGGGTCTAATGATTTAGGATCATACATTTGGTCTGCCTCTTAATAAAGTAAAATGATTCAATAGTTACATCTAATCATCTGTATTACTATAACTAAATTGTACATAGTGTGAGCAGTGTCCTTACCTTAATGGTAATACCATAGTGGTATTCTACTGTGTGGCGTACCTCTATAGTACTTTCCTTCGTGGTGATACCTTTGTTTTATTCTTTTGTGTGGCATACCTGTGTGGTACATTCCTTCCTGGTGATACCATTGTGGTATTTTTCTTTGTGGTGTACCTATGGGGCACTTACCTTCGTGATGATACCTTTGTGGTATTCTTCTGTGTGGCGTACCTGTGTGGTACTTTCCTTCATCGTGATACCTTGGTGGTATTCTTCTATGTGGAAAACTTGTGTGGTACATTCCTACATGGTGATACCTTTGTGGTATTCTTATATGTGGTGTTACATTTGTGGTACTTAACTTTGTGGAGTTACCTTTGTTGTATTCTTTCCTTCATGAAATTGTTGAGATTTGATCTAATGAGTTGGGTGTTGTGTTTTCCTCGTGGATGATATGGGTTTACATGATAACATTGGTATATGTATGGGCATATACCGAAGTAGGGTTGTAATTTGTTTTCATGAATATTGGTTTATCCTTTGTGGGTTATTTGAGACATCATTGGATCTTAGGGTCCCTATTGAGTATCATTATACTCTCCCCTAAATGTTATATGCCCGCACCTTATTGTGTTTGGTGCAAACAACAGTCAGTGCTGACGGAGGATGAGGGTACTAGGACTGGAGGTAGCTCCAAGGTGCACTTTAGATGAGGCGTACCACAAAGAAGACTGTTCGAGAGCTATACCTCCCCTTTTGGTAGGATCCATGGTGTGAGTTCATAGTAGATGCTTCAGTTTACTTGTACTTTTCAGTTTTCTTGTACTATTCAGTTGGGCTTGTATTCTGGCCCATTTTCCCTTTCTGTACACACTCTTTTTACTATACAGTTTACTTGTGATCATATCTTGTTGTGTGCTTAATTTTTGTGTGTGTATAGGTTATAAAGGAAATGGATTCCCAGTTTTAGGGAATACACCTTCTGGTGCTAGTCCCCATCCCCGTGCCTTTGGAAAGTGGGATTGGGGTAGTCACCGCACATGCCCAATGTAACGCCCCGACCCCAGCTACCCAGAGTCGGTGCATTACTTCTTAACATTGGCATGATCACAAAAGATCGTGTCTCGAAAGACCGATTAGATTAGTAGCCTTGGAAACACTAGATACATTCATAAACGTTACATTACAACATAAGGTGAAAAACTACAATAACAAAGTCTCCATAGTCCACACTCATATCCTCTTCTGACTATCCCTGTAGGTCATTCATAAAATACTTCTTCACATCCTGGAAAATATTAAAACATTGAAAGGGATGAGCTCAGATGCTCAGTAAGGATAAAAATATTGCGGAAGCTTTCATAAATAAACATTAACATTTAAGGCAATGTATAACTAAAACAAAATCCTCTTTAACATGAACTTCAACATAATATGGTAAAAGTAAAATGAGATAATTCCATTTACTTATTCACATGGACATTCTACTGGTCGAATAATCACATGCAATATCAATAAACACTTTCATAATGATGGAATGCATAATGCCAGACTATCATAACCACGTAGTCAAGGCCTTGTGCCAATACCACAAATAATATTTTGTCAAGGCCTCATGCCAAGACACTAGTTTGTCTCATGAGACCTGCCGATGCATCGAGGAGCTGTAGCGGGCTCCACCCGTCACTTATTAAGTCCAATGCATTCCTCATATGAATAGGTTTAAACATATCATAAACCATAACATAATCATATCACATAAAACATGCATAAAGGAAACATAACATTTCCACATTTCAATCACAAGATATCAATACAACACATTGATATAATAAAAACACTTTCAAAACCATTTTCAATACCAAAATAAAAGAAAGTTAAAACTTTGTATTTATTTTTCATTAAAAAACGTTATGGCTTGTAGAGGAAGCTGAAACACAAATAATGGTCGCGACGGTGGGGAAGTCATTGTCGCCGCATACGTAAGACAAAAACATTCCATTTTTTGTTTAGTAAAACGCTTTTTCAAAAAAGATTCCTTTTTGAATAAAAGTCAAAGTCAAAGGGGTTTATACACCGTATAAAAGAAAGTTGTGTATAAAACCAAATATGCCTCAACGAAAGGAGATTGAGACAAATTCCTTAAAAAGATCATTTTTTAAAATAAAATAGATCTATTATGTGTATTCACCATAAGTACACATAAAGAAATTACAAATACAATATAGGACATAATAATATCATGACATAATTTGAAAGTAGGAGATTAACCCAAAGAATGGAAATTGGGTTAAGAAATTCCCTTACCTCGTGTCTGATTTGACTCAACCGTTATTTAACCTCCTGAATAATAAACTAGAGTTAATATATATCTTATTAAGAACCATTTTCAATTTCATTATCCTTATTATATCACTTATTACAATGATATGAACATTATGTAATTATTTAAGTTAATAACGGTCGTTTTGTCGATCTTTGGTACTTGAGTCAACAATAAACTTATTATAATTACAAGTTGTTTATGTGGTAGAATATCCATTATCTCCAAAATTATATTCATTATTTAGATGTCATATATATCTCATATATCCAGTATATACATTCATTTATAATATTACGTACCATTTAGAGGTAAGAAATGAAATGCACCGTTCATAGAGAAGGTAAGCCGTACGTACGCATGAACGCTACTTTCATTTCAATTTCATATTTAATGGAATGAAATCATAATTATATAAATTTATAATATAATTCCAGTATAATATAGTTTATAATACCATTTACTCCATCCTTTATACATCCCACATATGGCATTAACGATTCAAATCACTTTGAGGGGGAGGTAGTCCGCACTTCCTAAAATGAAATTATCGCGTTTTACCCATAATGGAAATCATAAAGTATGCCATAAATGAGAAATACAGAAGCATAAGTAAAACATAAACATATTATATATCATATATAAAAATAGTGACATCTTAATGGCCACCTTTGAAGGTGTTATATGAGTGTTGAACAATCATCATTTCGTGAGGCAGAAATTCACCATCCACAGAAACCGTATGTTCATTAACCATTAGATGTTGGTGTGTGTAAGTGTAGCTATAATACTTCTTATAACAACATCCTAGTATATTGAGGATACTGGTTTTGTTACAAAAGAAATGAATAAAAAGAGTTTAGGGGGTTGGAGAAGAAAAATAAAACAAAACAACATTAGAGAAGACATTACCTCAAAATTGGGTAACTCTTTTTGATTTGAGCCAAAGGCTTCCTTGGGAAGGGTTCTGCCCAAAGTGAGGCTTCTAGGAGTAAGAGGGGGAAGTTGAGAGAGTATTTGGGCAGAGGTTGGCCGAGCCAAATGGCTTGAAAGTGTGAATTAGGTGGTACAGGTGGGGGCCTTTTATAAGTGGAGGGGAGGGGCACTCTTGGAAAGTAAAGAAAAGTCACTTTATTATAAAATGAGTTTCGGATTTTAGAGGTCCCAAACTTATATAATTCGAGTATAAGATGATAAGGGTTCGAAATATACTCATCCAATAGGTTTTTGACAAGTGTAAGCTTTGGATTTTACATTATCTTTCCATTTTATTTAAATCGTTAAATAATGAGGTCATCGCTGAATCATCATGATGTCATATTTAATTTAATTTATTTAATGTCTAAAAATTATAAAAAAATATTATGATGTAGGAAATCTTTTTAGCTTTATAATGAATATTTATAATAAAAATTGGGACTTTTGTAACCCCACTTAAAAACTGTTTTAGTAAAATAACTCATGTTTGTGTCAATTTAATTTTAACATTAAATAAATATATATTAATGTCATTTTCCAACTAAAGTGGCTCCATGGGGTCCCAAAGTTGACCCATGGGTTTTATTGGTCGGCCATGACTCATCCAATAGGATTAGGACAAGTGTCATGCTCATCTCATATTATTAAAATATTATTTTTACCTTAAACTACACTAATTACCTCTAATCGCGATTAAGAACTTAAAAGTTACTATTCACCAAAAAATTATTTTAATCTCATTGAACCACATTTTACTTCTTAATGACAACCATTTATGTCGGATTTTTGAAAATCAAATCACAGAAGTGGTAATATTTCATTTAAACGAAAAATCAGTTATTTAACTACCACTTAGTGGTTTCACTATTCATCAAAAATTGAAGTTTTTCAGAACAATGCCAAAACTTCACCCTAAGCTATAATTGACATTAAGAATTCAAAAATGATGTCTATTTTACAAAATTCCAAACATATAAGTTCCATTAGTTAATTTTTTAATTAATTCCCGCTGTCACAACAAATAGCGTGTTTTTAGAAACAATTTATATCAAAAGATTGGCAATTGTTTATGTCCAATTTCAATGTTAAATTAATTCTAATGACCACCATTGGATAAAATGGTAAAAATATATTCTAATTATTATTTAAAACCACTAAATAGTATAATTTATCACTATAAATTATTTTGATTAAAAAAGTTGTTTTTAAGCATTTTTCACTATTCATAAAAATTAGAAGTTCTCAGAAAAATACCAAAAATTCAACATATGCTAATTTTGATATTCCGAATCCAAAAATTAAGTCCATTTTGAAGTATAAAATTTCTATAATTTTAAAAAGTGGTTATTACTATTCATAACGGCTACTTTGATTAGTTGCGGTGTTTTAGAACTCGAAGTTGCGTACAATGCAAGCTATTGCATTATTGAATGAGAAGCGTATCATGGAAGCTTGGGGTGTTACATTCTACCCTCCTTCAATAAATTGCGTCCTCGCAATTTGAAATTTTTCTTTGAAAATAAAAGGTTGAAAAGAGAAAATACCTTTGAGGAAAACCCACATCAGAAATAAGGTTAATAAATATATAACATTAAAAGAAAGCAAGATAAGTACAAAGGTTACCCGATATAGCCCATTCTAGGATTCTATGAAAATATGGATATGGAGGAGAAACAAACCATCATGGTCTGATGGAGAGTTATAGAAAACAGGATTAGGAGAAAGTTTAACTATAAGAAAATCACAAACTTGTGATTGGTTAAATGGTCATTGAATCCCCAGTTGGAAAAGTTAACCGACAACATTTTTGTTTTAAGTTACCTTTTATAATGTTGAGGAATTTATTTAGGAGATTTACTAAGAACGTAAGGGAATATACATACTTGTTATGTATACTTTCATTCGTTAATAAATTTTTACCACAAACCCATCTTTTACTCCAAATGGTAACGGAACTCAAAAATATTCTATTTATCCTAATTGTATAAGGTTCCAAATGTTAACACATACCATTTAGATTAGTCAAATTATTTTGTAATAACCAGGTACTTCCTGTAGGCTAGTGGTAGGAAATAAAGGCATGTCGCACTATGGTTGTGGGTTCGATTCCTGCAGCTTTGTCCGACGCGACGGGTTATTCCCCACCCTGCAGGTTGTCCTTTTCCTAAAACTATAGTATCATAATATTCCAAAAATATTCTTCATAAATTTTTTAACCTTAAAAAATACTATCCAACGTTCAACTTAATCCATTCCAACCTTTATAGTTATCCAAAATACCTCTGTCCAGACTTTCTCTAAAAGGTCTCTTAATTCCAAACTCAATTTATCAGATTCCCCAAACAAAGTAAAGTTTCTCTTATTGTCACATACTAAAAATATAATTACCATCAACATATTGAAACCTTACTGAAATCAACAAGTACTACAGTACAATCCTTATATATATCACATTATTCGTATAACCAAAATATAATCCTTGAGTCCAAAAGCACCAATACATTAATTATTCTGCTTCAACTGTAGTCACAGCATAAGATTGGCCTTGATCCCTTTGCCTTTTCTGAGGTAAGTTTTTTTGATTCATAGGACATTCATTTGCATAGTTCCCCATTTCCCTACAATTGTAGCATTCAACTTTGACAGCCTCTTTCTTTCCCTTGCAATCACGAGCCTGGTGACCCTTTTCTGCACATTTATAACAAACTCCCATTCCTTTTAGGCACGTACTAGGGTGATTATTCCCACAATTATCACATAATGGAAAATCCCTCTTTCCCTTTTTCCCTTTATCTGTCTATTGTTCCAACGTTCTCTTGTTCTCTTTCTTTACTTTGTTGCCATAAGACATAGAGAATTCCTTTTCTGTCTTGATAGAACACGAGACAATATCTTCGTATGATGAGAAGGATTGTGATACTAAAGCTCGACGGAGAAATGGTTTTAACCCTTCAAAGAAACGATCAATCTTACTCCTTGGGTTACGTATATAATCGGAAGCATGGCTTGCTAACCTTGTAAAGTTACCCTCATACATTGCGACATTCTCATCCTCCTTCTGCCTTAAACTCAGAAATTGCCTTTCCATATCTGCTCGATGGTCACGAGGAAAGTATTTTTCTAAGAAAAGCTCTTTGAACTCCCTCCATTCCATATTCGATACGTCATCATCTTCCTTTGTGTTTTGAATCAACGACCACCACTGATCGGCATCTCCAGTGAGGCGGTAAACTGCCATGACAACCTTCTCCCTTTCACTACTCCCCAAGGCATGGAATATTTTCTCTAAGGAATTTATCCATTTCTCAACTACTATAGTATTTGTACTCCCATTGAAGGTTGGTGGTTGTTGCCTCATGAAATGGTCTTGCATTGATCCTCCACGTTGCGGATCAGGGTGCTCCATACGAGTAAGGTTATTATTCATAACCTGAGTGAGTTTTCCCAGTATGGTAATAAGATGATCAGCACCAGTTGTATCTCCAGATCCACAATAATTATCTTGAGCAGGAGGGCAATCCCTACACGGAGTTCGTGCATTGATACGGTTTCCATTCCTTCCACTAGGCGCCATTTCTAAATAATGGCATAAACTATATTAGTTTATGAATCAAAATACATAATTCCATACTTGTAAAACACTTTACATAAATTGAATTATTTATGGATATAATCCATAATCATAAAAAGAAATGTTTTCTTTGAGGAAGTATATACTCATAACCCTTCATAGTGGTTTGTAAATAAAATAAGAATTATCCTAAGCATATCCCCTAGGAGTGTCGTAACCAGGAGTGCATCAAGGACCGTTGTCGTGCACCAGTTCCCGTTCGAGTCTAGCTCAAAGTGGTGTTTTCAGGTTTTACCCCTAGGTACATCTGTGCCAGAGCCGCCTCTACCTGCTCGTATCCAGACAGGGATTTATTGCTCGAAAAACTCATAACATCTCTATAATACCAAAATTCTTGGAAGTTCTTCTATACTAATCCTCAAAGTCTATCTTTAGTCTATGTGCTCTAATAAGAGTTTATCTAAATATAGCTTCCAAGGTTAGTACTAAACTGCCTCTGATACCAACTGTAACGCCCCGACCCCAGCTACCCAGAGTCGGTGCATTACTTCGTAACATTGGCATGATCACAAAAGATCAAGTCTCGAAAGACCGATTAGTTTAGTAGCCTTGGAAACACTAGATACATTCATAAATGTTACATTACAACATAAGGTGAAAAACTACAATAACAAAGTCTCCATAGTCCACACTCATATCCTCTTCTGACTATCCCTGTAGGTCATTCATAAAATACTTCTTCACATCCAGGAAAATATTAAATCATTGAAAGGGGTGAGCTCAGATGCTCAGTAAGGATAACAATATTACGGAAGCTTTCATAAATAAACATTAACATTTAAGGCAATGTATAACTAAAACAAAATCCTCTTAAACATGAACTTCAACATAATATGGAAAAAGTAAAATGAGATAATGCCATTTACTTATTCACATGGACATTCTACTTGTCGAATAATCACATGCAATATCAATAACCACTTTCATAATGATGGAATGCATAATGCCATACTATCATAACCATGTAGTCAGGGCCTTGTGCCAAGACCAGAAATAATATTTTGTCAAGGCCTCGTGCCAAGACACTAGTTTGTCTCATGAGACCTGCCGATGCATCGAGGAGCTGTAGCGGGATCCACCCGTCACTTATTAACTCCAATGCATTCCTCACATGAATAGGTTTAAACATATCATAAACCATAACATAATCATATCACATAAAACATGCATAAAGGAAACATAACATTTCCACATTTCAATCACAAGATATCAATACAACACATTGATATAAAAAAACACTTTCAAAACCATTTTCAATACCAAAATAAATGAAAGTTAAAACTTTGTATTTATTTTTCATTAAAAAACTTTATGGCTTGTAGAGGAAGCTGAAACACAAATAATGGTCACGACGGCGGGGAAGTCATTGTCGCCGCATACGTAAGACAAAAACATTCCTTTTGTTGTTTAGTAAAACGCTTTTTCAAAAAAGATTCCTTTTAAAATAAAAGTCAAAGTCAAAGGGGTTTATACACCGTATAAAAGAAAGTTGTGTATAAAACCAAATATGCCTCAACGAAAGGAGATTGAGACAAAGTCCTTAAAAAGATTATTTTTTAAAATAAAATAGATCTATTATGTTTATTCACTATAAGTACACATAAAGAAAGTACAAATACAAGATAGGACATAATAATATCATGACATAATTTGAAAGTAGGAGATTAACCCAAAGAATGGAAATTGGGTTATGAAATTCCCTTACCTCGTGTCTGACTTGACTCAACCATTCTTTAACCTCCTGAATAATAAAATAGAGTTAATATATACCTTATTAAGAACCATTTTCAATTTCATTATCATTATTATATCACTTATTACAATGATATGAACATTATGTAATTATTTAAGTTAATAACGGTCGTTTTGTCGATCTTTGGTACTTGAGTCAACAATAAACTTATTATAATTACAAGTTGTTTATGTGGTAGAATATCCATTATCTACAGAATTATATTCATTATTTAGATCTCATATATATCTCTTATATCCAGTATATACATTCATTTATAATATTACGTAACATTTAGAGGAAAGAAATGAAATGCACCGTTCATGGAGACGGTAAGCCGTACGTACGCATGAACACTACTTTCATTTCAATTTCATATTTAATGGAACAAAATCATAATGATATAAATGTATAATATAATTCCAGTATAATATAGTGTATAATACCATTTACTCTATCCTTTATACATCCCACATATGGCATTAACGATTCAAATCACTTTGATGGGGCGGTAGTCCGCACTTCCTAAAATGAAATTATCGTGTTTTACCCATAATGGAAATCATAATGTATGACATAAATAAGAAATACAGAAGCATAAGTAAAACATAAACATATTATATATCATATATAAAAATAGTGACATCTTAATGTCCACCTTTGAAGGTGTTATATGAGTGTTGAACAATCATCATTTCGTGAGGCAGAAATTCACCATCCATAGAAACCGTATGTTCTTTAACCATTAGATGTAGGTGTGTGTAAGTGTAGCTCGAATCCTTCTTATAAAAACATCCTAGTATATTGAGGATACTGTTGTTGTTACAAAAGAAATGAATAAAAAGAGTTTAGGGGGTTTGAGAAAAAAAATAAAACAAAACAACATTAGAGAAGACATTACCTAAAAATTGGGTAACTCTTTTTGATTTGAGCCAAAGGCTTGCTTGGGAAGAGTTCTGCCCAAAGTGAGGCTTCTAGGAGTAAGAGGGGGATGTTGGGAGAGTATTTGGGCAGAGGTTGGCCGAGCCAAATGGCTTGAAAGTGTGAATGAGGTGGTAGAGGTGGGGGCCTTTTATAAGTGGAGGGGAGGGGCACTCTTGGAAAGTAAAGAAAAGTCACTTTATTATAAAATGCGTTTCAGATTTTAGAGGTCCCACACTTATATAATTCGAGGATAAGATGATAAGGGTTCGATATATACTCATCCAATAGGTTTTTGACAAGTGTAAGCTTTGGATTTTACATTATCTTTCCATTTTATTTAAATCGTTTAATAATGAGGTCATCGCTGCATCATCATGATGTCATATTTATTTTAATTTATTTAATGTATAAAAATTAAAAAAAATACTATGATGTAGGAAATATTTTTATCTTTCTAATGAATATTTATAATCAAAATTTGGACTTTTGTAACCCTACTTAAAAACTGTTTTAGTAAAATAACTCATGTTTGTGTCAATTTAATTTTAACATTAAATAAATATATATTAATGTCATTTTCCAACTAAAGTGGCTCCATGGGGTCCCAAAGATGAAACATGGGTTTTCTTGGTCGGTCATGACTCATCCAATAGGAGTAGGACAAGTTTCATTCTCATCTCATATTATTAAAACATTATTTTTACCTTAAACTACACTAATTACCTCTAATCGCGATTAAGAACTTAAAAGTTACTATTCACCAAAAAATTATTTTAATCTCATTGAACCACATTTTACTTCATAATGACAACCATTTCTGTCGGATTTTTGAAAATCAAATCACAGAAGTGGTAATATTTCATTTAAACGAAAAATCAGTTATTTAACTACCACTTAGTGGTTTCACTATTCATCAAAAATTGAAGTTTTTCAGAACAATGCCAAAACTTCACCCTAAGCTAAAATTGATATTCAGAATTCAAAAATGATGTCCATTTTACAAAATTCCAAACATATAAGTTGAATTAATTAATTTTTTAATTAATTCCCACTGTCACAACAAATAGCGTGTTTTTAGAAACAATTTATATCAAAAGATTGGCAATTGTTTATGTCCCATTTCAATGTTAAATTAACTCTAATGACCACCATTGGATAAAATGGTAAAAATATATTCTAATTATACTTTAAAACCACTAAATAGTATAATTTATCACTATAAATTATTTTGATTAAAAAAGTTGTTTTTAAGTATTTTTCACTATTCATAAAAATTAGAAGTTCTCAGAAAAATACCAAAAATTCAACATAGGCTAATTTCGATATTCCGAATCCTAAAATGAAGTCCATTTTGAAGTATAAAATTTCTATAATTTTAAAAAGTGGTTATTACTATTCAAAACGGCTACTTTGATTAGTCGCGGTGTTTTAGAACTCAAAGTTGCGTACAATGCAAGCTATTGCATTATTGAATGAGAAGCGTATCATGGAAGCTCGGGGTGTTACACCCAAGGTGGGGTCGGGTCGTGACAACACCCTCCTTGTTGTTATAAAATTTCATATTGAAAAGATCAACCTATTAAAAATGTGATTGTATTGATTCATCATATTGCTCTAAATTTCCAATGAGATCTCATTGTGGTTTAGATACTTCTAAAGAACTGAAATGAGTGGAATGGATCACCCATAAAGGATCCTTTCATATCGATACTCTATAGACATTGGCAACTCTAAAAATATGTGTACATCATCAATGTCCAGCTCACACCATTCAATAATTTGAGATATATCATTTATATACCTCCTCATATATGATTCATGGAATACATCATTCAATCAATCCAACTAGTATACAATCTTATCTACCTTATACAGGATCAAGAATAGTTCGATGAACCCCAATGATAAATTGTTTCAAGGAATAAACCTCCACAATATTTTTCATGGAGTGAATTTTAGGAATACATGAAAACCATATTAAAACTCTAGATGTAATTGATGTTAATTTTTGTAATATATTTTCCAACTCTAGGTGGTCTTAAACAACTCTCTAATAAGATAAACATTCTCTATCATTGTATGTTATTTCTCCAGTTCAATTAGTGAAAACGCACTCATCTCTATCACACATAATGGTTACCTACATGTTTTCAAATAAAGGGTCTTGAATAGTTCTATTGATATTCTAGAGTGATATCTTTTACAGTAACATTAATCTACAAATGGTAAGTGGTCATCCTAACTTAATCTAAAATTTAACACATAAGCTATCAACATGTCCTCTAAAACCTGAAAGATTCTTTTTATATTTCAACTCATGTATCGGTTGAACATTGTTCTCATCTATAACTAGGCCCTAATTTCCAACCATCATCCTCTAAATGATTAATATTTGAATAGAGTGTCATAGATAGAAAAAACATTCAAGGGAACCCCATTAATAAGGATGATATCCTCCATATAAAAGAATAATTAACTCTCTACTGAACTCTTCTCCTATAAGGTAAATAATTACATCAACATGGTATGTTTTGGAATAATTAACCAAAAAATGTCATGACCTCTCACTATCTATGTATTTAATATCAAAATTGAAATCGATATTCCCTCCAAATTCCACTATATAACCATTAGAGTTTAATCCAATCATGTTGGAACCTGATACTCTGCTATTAGTTAGAGGATGGTGAGGTATCAGGACACAAACTTTGAAACCCATTATTTTATAATCGAGTACCAAAACTGATGAATAATGTCCCAGTAGATATTTTCCACTCTTTGATATACTTTGATTGATGAAGTGTGAAATTACATTAGAACATCCAAATGTGGTGAAATTGAAACTTCTTTCCATCCTAAAAATAAGATAAAATGATCCCTAACATCAAAAATACCATTTTCTGAATATCCTAAGGATATCTCTTCAAGAAATACCTCATAAGTTATGTCACAAAACTAAACCTCTATCACATGATGGTTATGTAGTGGAATCTATACCATCATTTTAAGATAATTTCATCCTCTCTCCTACACCATGTTCAACTAAAACAAGGCTATTATATTTAATTCCACATCTATCAACTATGATTAATACTTCTTTCCAAGTAAATCATCCACCATTTTTCCCTTTCCTAGTGTATAGACATTCTAAATTTCACATTACTATACAAATTTCCATAAAAACCTATACCTTTGGTTGGGATCTATTTCCATGATGTTCTTTTTGATACTCCAAGCATTTGAGTAGGCAACAAACATCTCACCCAAAAGATAAGGCCTCTGTATATTCAAGGTTAAAACCACTATTTTCAACCATATTTCATGTGTTACATATTTCTTTTCATGAAATATCAGTGGTATAGACCCATATGAAATCACTAATTGTATTTTAATTAATATACAACTATGAAAACCCCTAGAGGAATCCCAAAAAACAATTTTCTCAACATCCTCCTCTAACAGTCTCAAAAGTGAAGTGTTTCTCTACATTTCCTAATCACGTGATGTCCCTCCTCCAAAAAATCAATATTCTAAAACGTTTTTCTCTTCCACATCAAGGAAGTTAGAAGGGATGAAATTCGAGAAATGTATTATATAAGCCTCTTATATAAACTCAACGAACTAAGGAATATTCATACCTAATAAATAGTCTTGGGTGGTTCCAAAGTTATAATTTCCTAAATCATCAATCTTTAGATAACTATACATTATTATGAGATTACATTCCTTATAAAGTGTAATTATATAAATAGAACTATAATTATTAGAGTTATCTATATAGATGGTTTTCTTAGAGTAAATTAGGAATCTTCCTAAATTTATCTACACAAGCATCCTCTAATAAAGAAACAATGAGGTTGAAATTGACAATGAAGACCAAGAACTAGTCTTGTAAAAGATATAATATCTATTTTATAAGTCTTGTGAAAATATTTTTCATTTCCAGGGGAATTAATATGAATTCATAATGCGCATAGGGACATCCAAATTCAATCTTTATAATTTTCTTCCCATGAAAGAGAAACTAGTAATAACTGAATGTTAGAACAAGCCTAAAAAACATTCTCTTACATTTTAGATAGTTCCATTGGTTATCTATCAAAAGATAAGGGTACATATCTTATATTATAGCCTTATTTTTGTGTTTACAATCTACACATGTCCTTAATATAAAATGAAATTCTTTAGAGAATGATACAATAGCTAACTTGTGGGATACACATAGACTAATAAAACTTTTATTAGTAATAACTGGACGTTAGAACAACCCTAAATAACATTCTCTCACATTGGAGATTGTTGAAGTGGTTATCTATAAAAAGATAATGGTACATATCTTATATTATCACCTTATTTTTGGGTTTATAATGTAAAAATTTCCTTAATATGCAACAACTATATTGTTACTTAAAAAATTCCCTTACCAAGTCATTCTTTCGAACAAGATCTTATTTGGGTCAGTCTTACTACATATGCAAATGATGTTATGATGTTTATATCATGTGTGACAAATAAATCCTTAACAATTTAATAGGATTTAATAATGTATAATTTAATATGTTTCCAAAATTATACAATGGTAATATAAAATTTAATTTTTATAATAAATTTATTTCTTTTATCAAATCAATTATCCCTAAAAAACACTGTTTTTACTGTTCCATGCAAACCATCACAATAAATTATATTAAATGAACACGGTAATCCAAATATATATCAATAACAAATAAAAAATATTTATTAATATTATGGATGTGAATTAACCACTTTCAATATTTAATGACAAAAACCTCAAAACTAATGTATGAATTAAAAAATAGTACAATTATCTCATGAATATTAAATTTTCTGACAAAAAAATAATATCGAGATTATAATTATTTATAAATTAATGATATTAATTTAAATAACGATGAATATGTTTATAGTATAAATTATTAACAAACCTAAATTTATTTTATGAGGTGTTAGAGAATGTTTGACTAAGACAACATTTGGGGTATTTTTTCTTTTAAAAAATCCCATTTAAAATGAGATTGTCAATGATTAAATTTATATTGGAAGAAATTTTATATTCACTAACACCATATCAATATACAATTTTATCCCTTATAACTATTTTTTTATTACATTCCATTTTACCATTCCACCTCTTTGTGGTTCACAATTGAGCCGAAATGAATCTTTTATGTTGAATTATATTTATATAATCATTTTATTGGGAGTATTTCTCCTCCATATACATATTATTTATATTTTTTTATTTTATTATCTATAGATATATTATTTATTATTTTTTAGTTCTAATTTTTATAACTTATATTAAATATTCTAAAAGGAATCATTTTATCTCAACTCTATTATTTTTCCCACTCATTCACTTTATCAAACTGTTTCCTTCTATTTCCATTACTATTCTTAATTTATCATTTTAAATGTTGTTTATAGTAATTTCAAATATTTTTATCAGTATTATCAAAAACCATTCATTTATAATTTATTTAAAATTAATATAATATATATGAAATATTTAAAAGTAATAATTTTAAAAATATTTTTCTAATATTATTTTTAAAATAATTTTTTAGATATGATATTCCCATTTGGATATGAAGATATGTTTTTTAATGGATCTCAATAGTCAATGTTAATGAAATATTGAAGAATAATAAAAAATTCCAATGCAATATCTTGGAGTCAAAACTGCTGATGTAAGTTCACTAAGGTGAAATAATGAAATAAAGAAAAATTATGATCACCTAATTGTAAAAAATATTTGGGTAGATGAATTATACTTGTAATATGAATAAGGATGAATTATTTCTCAAGAATTTTGGAAACTTGATTTCATTGGAATTGAAGAATAATTTTTTAATAATGTTTCTTTTAGATGAAGATGAAATATCCACGTCAACACAGCACTAAGAAGTAGCTTGTACATATTATGGTTTTTGAACAGATGTTATGTGTGAGTCCATGTAAAGTGTTTAAGATTTAATGACCACCTTATACACTATAGTTATTATAGAGAATAAACCCTTATGAAGGATAAATATTTACTAGATGCTAAAAATTGTAATTATTGATGATAACAATGGTGGAATATGTTCTATGGATGAGAAATTGAAGAATAATATTAAATATATAACATAAAGGTAAATACACATTTCATAGAATTCATACACAAGAATTTTATTCTATAAGAAATTGATTTCATAAATTCATATTGATTTTGTAACAATAATATTGAAATCATGGGAAATTAGAAGATCATAGAGGATAAAGATCAATGAAAATTTTAAATGTAAATGAAGTATCATTGAGGAACATGAGGTTAACTTGACGGACCATACAATTTATTCATCCTTTCAAACTGGGCATTTTTCTGATAAATGGAATAGTCATAGATTTCATTAATAATTAAATCCCAGATATGGAATTATAACAACTATAAGAATAATTGGAAATATATGAAAAAATGTTCTGAAAATGATGAATCTATTAATGACACATGAACCCATAATTTGATCAATAGTTCTTAATAAAAGTTATATGATACATACTGTAATTGTTCAAGGAATAAAAATCTCTTTTCAAAAAACCATTTCTGATTAAAAATTATTTTATTGAATTTTTAATTGATCTGAAGAATCTATAATGATGATTTGTCAATAAATACATGGTTTAATGTGATAATAAGATGATGTAATTAGTGATATCAATGGATGCCAATTTAGTGAATGTTGAGATAGAATAATGGTAAAATAATCTGTTAAATGTATGTTTAGTTTTCCAAATGATTCAATATCCTGATGAAATCATGGCTAGGCGATACAGGCATGTATAGTGAATCAAGAAATTGTTTGATGAATACTGGTATAAAATGAATCCACTTTGAAAAGGTCGGACTTAATGATTTAGGATGTTGATGATAAATGAAATCACATGAGTCATGGAAGATTTTATTATAAGGAAAAAAGGAAATTGAGAGTGTTGAAGAGGCAGTGGACCTAACTTTAATGAATAAAGTGATCTATTTATATTTACATTCACAAGATGATTCCGTGTAACATCACCCATCCATTTTCATGTTAGCTCCATGACAATGCATATATAGACATTTAATTACTCAAAATTCTTTATGGAAATATCCTTATTTTATATAAGATATTATATAGTGTTGAATATTATTAATGTCGATATTCATGAGTAATTTTAGGGAAGAGTTGGCGTTGATTTTCTTGGATATATTATGGTCTATTGACAATTAATTTTAAATTTTAATATCTAAGAGTTTGGACATCTCAAATCACCAAACTATCTACGACTGGTTAGTCTATAAAAATTCATAACACCATTTAGAGTGGGTAGTGCTGATGAGAGTGGGATAATTAATGAATAAAATTTTATGAGTATAGATAATTTGATAGAAATTTTCTAATATTAACATTATAAAATGCTCATTTGAGTTATATAATTGATAATACTTGAACATCATGTTCTAAAGAACCATATAGTGTTCTTTGGTATCATAAAACTGAATGGTTATAAGTGATAATGAAATTAGACACAACTTACAATATTTCCAAACATAGAATACTAAAGAATATCAATGGATCAAGATTTGTTTTACTAAAGTAAAAAAAGTATAAATTTAAATATTTCCATATAAATTTTTTTTGTATTCAATGTCATATTCGAGTTTTTTAGATAAATTTCATTTGGATGAAGATAATATAAATAAAAAATTATATTTAATGAAAATTTTTATTATCCCTAGGATGTTGATATCATTACAACCAAATTGGTTCTACTATTGTAAAATCATAACGTAGTTATTGAGCATAGAATGATACCCTCCCAGCCTAATATGTAATCATTTTTAAGAACTAGTGCTAAAATATATGTCTTAAAATGATAACAAAACAAAATAAGGTGTATGGTTTATACACTAGGGATGAATCATGTAAAAATATTATGTGATTTTTCATTTAAATTATGTATATCTATTTTAGTGTGAAAGTGTTTCAGAATAAATTAATGTGATCTACACATCCATACTGAGAAACAGTTTGGATCGATATGAATGGTTTGAAAGCCTCTATTAAAATTATTCTAAAAATATTGGTCACACATAAATCACTCCCCTCCTAGTGCTACATCACAATCCACTAGGAATCTCATGTGGGATCAGATTGGATTTTCCCTATGATTGGATCAATAAATATTACCCCATTCATTTTTACCATTCATACATTAAGTGCATATTTATAGAAGTCTAACAAATTAATCTTCTAAAAGATAATGTAAGGATATATATGCATATTCTAGAAGTAAATGAAATTATTAATTAGGTTGGAAAAATTAATGTTATTATAGGTAATTATACCATATTTGTTTTATCTAGAATAGTAAAAGACCAAAAAAGATGTCAGTGATGAAAGAAATAAATATAAATTCTCAAAATTAATGGAATTTGGATCCAGCAACACAAATAATTAAATAGAGTTTCAATTTTCTAGTAAAATATAGAGATCACTGTTATTTTCATGGAATATGGTCATGTGGTGATGATTATGAATTAGTTGAATATATATGAAAAATAAACACTGGATTCAATGAATACATGAAAAAAATATCTATGTATTCCTTATATATATATTCACCTTTATTATGATACAATATTATATAATGTAATATTTATTCTTTGAATCTATTTAAATGGGAAATTCGTTTCATTAAAAGGTTAGAATGAGTAAAACATTCACTAAACTCATGTAATCAAATGAAAAAATTTCAGGACAATATAGTAAAAATAATTTTTAAATTGAAGAAGAATTAAAACTGATTTTTTATGTTAAATAGATTTTGATGGAAGATCTTAATGTTGAGTTCCATGCTCTATATGATACTCACACTGAAATATTTTATATCAAGTATACTCAAATAATAATAAATGTAAAATGATTAAAATTAGTTCATCATTACTAATATGATATGAGCATGTTGCATTAATAAATTTTTTGGATGATGAATGTTAGATGAAAATATAATTTAATAACAACTTAATGTTTGTAAAAAATTTATATTTCAATTATCATTAGTAGGATTTAAATTTTAGAAACTGGAATGTATCTCATGTTAAATCATCCCAAGAATCCAAGGGAGCATCTGGTTTTGGAAATTTATAAAAGACACTTACGTTTATAAAGACTTAGTAGAGGAATAAAAGGAATTTCAAAGGATTAGAACATAAATAATTTAATAGATTGAAGAAAGTCGTAATCAGAAGATTCAAAAAATCTAAAATAAATGATTCTAAATCGTAGAATGTTAAAAGTTATATTTTTTATTATGAATGAAAATTGTAAAGAAAAGTGATAAAGCACCCATTGTATATTCAATGGTAGAATAAAATAATGATGAAAAAAGGATCAACCCTTAAGCTGTTAATATGAATGTAGTTCTAGTTTAATCTATGGAAGCTCCCTCTAACAAATAAATTCCATCACAATAGAAAAATCCACGATTTGTTGGAAACTATTGGTGTTGTAGTATTTTTTCACACATGAATTTTTTTTAATATAAATTTCAAATGTATGAATGAAAAAAACGATCTACTCAAGGTGGGAATATCATAGTTTCCAAAAGAAGTTTTGTTAAGGGTAGTAATAGTATACATAAAAAAGGAAAATATTTTTTTCTAAAAATTATATTAATATATTGATAACCTATATGAAGAATGTAGAGGTAGTGGTCATGATAATTATATATTGTGGTTTAAATATACCCAACTCAAGTCACTCTCTCTTAACAGGAGGTGTCCAAATCATCTAAAGATAGTAATGAGTTGATAATTTGTACATCTACAACAGAGTGTAATGAAAATAAATTGAATAAAAAATTTCAACTAATAAGAGTGTAATGAATGTTTTTAAGATTAATATTAGATTTTTATTCTATAGAATTGTGGGACACATCTTGTGTAGATTAAAAATCCATGTCTTGAGGTGTTATGTAATGAAATATTGAACAAAGTATGATATTAATCCCGGGAAGAAATAAATACATTGGATTGATTGATGAAATATTTGATGAAGAAGTTGAATTTCACAAAATTTTACCATAATATAGTAACATAATAAAAGAAAATATTATTGGTTAAATGTGTTTGAAGGATGAAAAATCTTTTCATAAATTGATGATAGTATTACGTAGTTATGATAAATTTGTATACAAAAGTATCTAGACTTCAGAAGTAATAAGATATACTGTTGAGAATAAATCATATCATAAGTTAAGAATAGAACATACTTAAATGGTTTACATAAGTTTTTCAGTTTAAAAGTATGAGGAACCATGGTGGTTTGATGACAAATAAAATTAGAAATAATGCACCATTATTTCTCAATTGAAAAATAAATCGTTACATACTAAAAAAAAGAACATAAGAAACATATATAATCCATAAAAAGTTTTCTCAAAAAAGGAAATGGAATAATATTGAAAAAAATTAAATTTGATTTTAATAGAGCGTTCAGGTTGAGAAAAATCTCCCAAACCCATTACTCAAAATATTTAAAATAAAATAACTACATTATTATCAAGATATTCAAAAAAATAAATTATGAATGGGGTTGAAGGGGATTAAATTCATGGGGATCCATTAAGATAAAGAATTTTTGTAGTATACTACTAATAGAATATATCCATCATCAGGAACTTTATCCCAATTTGTAGTTTTACCCTCATGTACGATCAATCAATTTCATTGAATAATGGTGAATAATATTGATATGGATCATGATTTTACATGAAATAAGAGAAAATAATGATAAATATGTCAGTTTTAAATATTTTATGAGTTTCAATAGAAGATCTAAAGTCCATAAAATCAATGAAATTTGAGGATGGATGCTTTTTGTTCAATGTAATATAATGAATGAAATCTCATTGTTTAGAGGAAAATTATGTTTTAAATTACTAAATTAAGTCTGTTGAAGAGTTTATCATACATGATTCATATTAGCACCTCTCTCATGAAATTTTCAAAAATAAAGATTATGTTTCAATGGGTAGATTGTTAAACACAAGATGAAAAATGGAAAGGTATCATAAATAAGTAATGAAACATGTTTTCTGTATATATTTTTTAATTCATTTATTAAGATGAATATAGAAAACATTTTTATACTAATCCATTGAAATTACCCCGGGATGGATAATTATTACTCGCATCAAATAGTGTATATTTTTTTGGATAGCTTTTTTGCTTATGATAGTTGATGTTATTTTCTTTAATGAGCGTGGCTTACATAGACCTAAAGTTGATTAACGTATGATTCATTACTTAATAAAATCTATTCCAACCATATCTAGTGGAATTCAAGGTTTACAACATGTTTAATAAAAGTCAGAGCGGAGAAGATTAACCTGATAAAGTATGATACGAGCATTTTTATCCCTCAACCAATATGAATATGTCAATAATGGTAGAAAAAAGAGAAAAATTGATTATATTGTGAATAAGGGGTACACTTACCCATTGAATTTAAAAAACTACTTGATATTGAAAACAAATCCAATGTGATGGATTGATGTTCTAATGTGGTGATTATAATGAATATGGGTTTTTTCATTAGTTATTGCTAATGAGAGATTTAGGAATACTAAAAAATACACATGGTAGATCCCTGTGTCGACACACCATATGTATGATCACCAGAGTGTGAAAGAAAGAAAACAATAGATGTATGTTCACTAAAAGGTAAAATATGGACAATAATTTGACTTAATTCTGAAATGATGAAGAATTTTGAGTAATTTATATTAGAGATTGAATAATATTCGTTTATCATAAGTAAAAAATATAATGGTTGGAATTCTACTGTGTATGGTTGAATACAAATTCACTGATTTAACACTATAATTGGAAGCTAATTATAAATATGATGATTTTTTAACTAATGTTAAATAGGATTAATGAAAAAGTAATTTAGATTTATGGATAATAATATAAAACCTGTTATGTTTATATAATTTGTACTTTTAATGGGTTTGGATTTTTCCTAAGTTACTCATTACACATCCTAATGATATGTTAGTTTTAAGATTTTCCATGGATGAGTAGCATATAGTGCATTTGAAATATGTAACTTATATGGAGATATATATTGAACAAAATCCATACACATGAATGTTGGTTTGATATAAATTTAGTTTAGGGATACATTATTATCATGTATTTAGAATATGAGAATATATGAAATTAAAAGATCATGGAATTTCATTGATGAATGATCTCTGAAGGATAAAGCTGCTAGGGAAGAATGAACCACAAACAACTAGAAGTACATGGAAAAGGAATAAAAAAATTCAAGTAGTGATCATTCATAGAAGAAATATATTTTTTAAATATGTATAATTTTTATTCAATCTAATTAAATATAATGATTAAATATGTTGTTATAATGAAAAAAGAAGGCTTCTACTAAATCGTTAAAATAATGTGGCAAGAAGACCAGGTAATTAGGGCTATCACCGAATTTCATTTCAGCTAAATTTGAAGTAGAATACATGTTGAAAAATCAAAATAATATAAGATTATTTTATAAAATAATATTCCATCATGATGATATCATAGATAGTAGATTTGTAAATGTTGAGAGCAAAAGAAGTTGGTAGCTGAAGATGCATAGAAGTAGAAGACATTCATGGATTTTCATGTAAAATTATTGGTGAACCCAGTTATTAAAAGAATTATAGGAGTCAGGGAGAAAATATCTAAGGATAAAATGGATAAAAGAGTGGGTGAGATACAAAAAATATTCAAATGGATCATATTGGTGTCTTCTAACGTACATTCACTGGAGGATTCGTAGAAGCTTCACACTATTACTATGATGTCAACACTATGAAGATACTGATATGCACGTCCATAGAAAAAATTATGAAAACGTAGAATTTAGGTGGGTGTTATCAAAATTAAAATTTTCAAAGGATCATTTTGGGTAATGAATTGATAATATTGGGGAATCATATTTAGAAGAATCACAGCGGTTAATCAGGGTTCATATGACTAGAAGGAGATAAGTTTGATCAATGTTTGACACAAATTTAACTATTTCCAAACAATAAAGACTCATGTATAAGTAAGGCTCTATATTTATCTTACAAGAATCCGAAAACGATTAATATGAAAATATTTTTTCAAAATAAGATTTTGTCTAAATGATTTTTCATCTTTGAGAATACATGAAATGTATAGGAGCCAATATAAAAAACGATTCATTATTGAGTGTCATTTTCATTATCCTTTGAAAGTGGATATCAATCGAGACTAATGGTTCATACTAGAGTGAAATTATAGTGTAGGCGATGAAAATAGGATCATCCTATCTCAACATAATATATTTTCACTTTTATACACTAGTGGGATAATTAGTATATTAGGAAAAATTTCAATCATAACAAAGATTAGTTTTTCCACTATGGAGGAACAATTTATAAAGATATCATGTGATATTTTAATTACATTATTTTCCATTCATTTTCTATGAATGTGTTTCTAATGAAATTAAGAATATTCATACATGCTAACAAAGACAGTGGTTTGATAAACATATAGGGTAAAATGACTATATATAACTTATAACAGAAAATGGTCCCACCCAATTAAACCCACCCCCTCCCTTTATGACATCCCAATCCAATAGGACTCTCAATCTATGTTAAAATCATATAATGATTATTATACTCCACTATGGATATTCCATAATAAATACATCCACATTATTTTTCAAGATTTATTTCAATCCTGTATGGGATAAATTTTAATGAAAACCATTTATTACTCATGGGATAATTAAATTATAATTGAATTATAAATGCTTTCATGTTCATGTTTTACAAATATGTATGGTTTTTCATTTTGGGATGGTGATCCCAGGATTATATATCCCACTAATGCATTTTGAAAATCATTATATCTCATGATTTGAAATGTAAGGGGATATTGGGTGAACCTAATTCACTATATAAATGGGAATTGGGAATGATCCCAATCCATGAGGTTGCTTTTTTAACATTGTGGTTATGGTTTGTGTAGTATTCAATAACATAAGAATTTATTTTATATTATATTGTATATGAAATATCTCCATGTTATTCCTCATTAAAATTTTAAACATTCATGGAATAATATTATTGACTCATGTTTTATGATTTCATGTGTGGTTGAAACACTAGTAGGGGTATGCGTAACTGGGATTTTTTTTTCAAAAATGTTAATTAATTCGAGATGTGCATGATGAATAATTTCATGAACAATGGAATTGAATTAAAGATTAATTTACTTGAGAATGTTATCACCAAATACATGACTGTCACTTCATTATTTATAATACATTTAACTAGTTAAATAATTACCTTGTGATGAATTAATTATTTATTGATGAATCTAAACATCTCAAAGTCGTAGCATCATTGTGACATAGGAATAATGTGTATATTCCCTCCAACAATGATCCAAATGAGAAATATAAAATTCCGACTGATTATATTGGAATATCTAAGGGTTTTCATGGAAGATCATAATCCATAGATCATTCTTCAATGATTTCAATGAGAATCGACTCAAAAAATAACTATTCTTCATAACTCAAGAATCAAGATGGGTGGTGGAGGAGTACAACTCTGTTTGATAAAAATATAGATATAAATGTATATGATATTTTAAAATACAAGAGGGGTGAATTGTAGGTTTAAAAGTTTTTTACTTAAACTCTTAATAAATATTTAGTCTAAGAGATCTTAAATTAATAAAATTCTCAATGCCTCTTATGAAATAATACAATTGATCGGACGGGACCAGGATCTTATGGACATAATATGATACCATATATTTTTTAAAACAATTGTATTTGGGTTGAATACAATGATCAGATTGTAACAAATGTATATGACTCTTCCATACAACATACATAATATTTTCATACAATATTTAATATAAATGAATGTATTGCAATTAAAACAATTACAACTAAAAATAATATAAATATAAAGAGGAAATAAATGGATTTTTATTCTATATCAAAAAATAGTGGAAAAGTAAAGGGTATTACAATTCTTTTATCCCAAGGATTTGGGTATCCTTTCACATAGGATAATATGTATATATTACCAACACCCTGGAAATCCATCGATACAATGATCGTTACATCTATCTTCCTATCCAAGGAAGCCATCGATTAAGTTGGTAATAAACACCACTATATTTTAAATATATTAAATCACTTGATACAATGACCAGAAAAACCATATTCCTATAACCATAAGCCCTCGATCGTTATCACGATGATCAGTCGCATGAAGCAATTCAAATCACTTATTGAGATACAAGAAATAAGAACAAGCCGTTCATGTCTTGTATCTTCTAGGATATTCGTACGAAGCAAGAGACATGTTACACTATCTCTCTCTAGAACATAATTCGCAATAGTGTGTATTCTATGTTCAATGACCCAAGTCTCTTACACTCTAGTTAAATTAACCTCTTAATTATAGGCATCATATCAAACAGTCATATTTGATTTCGTGGGTCATATTTCATTGAAAAACATAGAACGAATTGGACACCTGGCACTATAACGGTCAAAATAATACATAATACATGACATAATTTTGATTCATATATAACTAACTATAAAACAAAATTTTTAGTTAGAAAATAATTGTTTTAAAAATATGAAATAATGAGTATGATGAATATATAAATCACGAGTAAAAGGATAATTTGAAACATGTATGCAGTATCCGAGTAAGAAACTGGTATAATGAATTGCATTAGTACGATTAATAACAATGGTATGATGCATAACCTGAGTACAATGTATAATATGGGTATGATGCATAACATGGATATGATGTATAACATGGTTATGATGAATAAAATGGTTATGATGCATAACATGAATATGATACATTAGATGCAGTTACGATGAAGAATAATACATGTGGTACTGTTGAAAAAAACATATGCGTTTAAAATGAAAAACAATATATGCGGTTACAATGAATAATAACATATGTAGTCAAGATGAAAAAAACATATGCGGTTATGATGAAGAATAATATATGTGGTTACGATGGAAAAAAACATATGTGGTTATGATGAAAATGATGAATTATTTTTTGATTTACAAAACAAAAATAAATTAATGTGAAGGTCGAAACACAACTTTTGACTCCACAATATCCCCCATTTTTTTGGAAAGAATAAAACAAAACAAAAATAAAAACTTATCTCTCCCTATGTTTAGTAACTCTTCTGAAAGTAATATTAAATACAAAAAATTATACCTTATAATACAAAATTATCTCTCTGGATCGTATTATCGTATCTTCAACTTTTCTTATTAGTTCTACCATTAATAATATATTATACCAATTTCATTTTGAGGGGGGAAAAGTTCTTCTGTATAAATTAATTTTTTCTTTTCCAAATTACTATCTTTCTTTGTGATTTTGAAAAATAAAAATGTAAAACATTCTTCCCTTTAAATGAGTTAGAGAAACAATATATTTGGAAAAATAGTAATTAGTTGAAATGTAATTAAATAAGTATTATTTCCTTAATAGTTCCAAATTAGTTCTTTCTCCTTTTTCCTAGAGATTGAAAATAGTCAGCTTCAACTTCTTCAAATCTTTTTTATCCTCCATCAACAGGTTAAGAGATTATTGCGAATCCTTTTTCTTATCCTTCTATTCAACAATAATCATTTCATGTTTATGGAGCCCTTCTACATGAATTATATTGGTCACTTCATGTTCTTTGAGCCTTAATTCCTGGGAATTGTAATCGTCTATTTTTACTCTATAAGACTTTTCTATTACTAAAGCACTATTTGAGGGCAAAAATTCTTATTATCATCATTTGTTACTTTTGACTTTAGATTTAAAAGTTCTTCAGAGGATATTCCTTTTGAGGTACTCAGTCTTTTAAGGGATTCTAATTTTTTTCATATCAATTACCATATTTTGTTAGACAAAATTTAGATCATTTACATGCTACACCAATTCCTAATGCATGTCAACATGATACTTGATATTTTTATCAATATTGTAAAACCACATAAAAACTTGGTTGCAAGACTTTCTATGCTCAATAGAATGTTTTTGGATCATATAAAAATCACCTTCCTGTTTCAAAAAACATGTCCATATGAATATTTCCAGAATCCATTCTTTCATTATGACTATTACCAATGATATCTATCCTATATTCAATTTCAGGAAAGAAAGTTATTGCCTTTTCAAATTTGTTAATTTTTTTTTCAATATATTGAACTCCCATTACTTTGATTGTATTCTCTGAATTGGTATCTTCATTGAAATCATGATGATATCCAAAATGAGTTTATGTACTGACCAAAATAGTTAGTTGATTTTGATTCTTATCAAATTATTTTTCTTCTCCTCTTTCTATGATTTGAATAACATTCTTGGAAGAATTATTTTAAAAAACTCATTTTGATGATTTGGAATCAAAAGTGATAAACATAAAGGATGTGGCTTCTGATGAATCTAATGAAGTAATTTTTTGAGATTGATTTTTATTGTTTTAAGCTTCATTTTTTCTTTTAATTATTATTCTTATACTTATTCACCTTCTATTTTTTATTCACATTCTTGATTGAGGATTTGTGTAACTATTTGTACCACTACCTGTTTTTCTTTTGCATTCTCTAGGGGATCTGGTTGTGTTTGTAGATATGGTTCCCTTATTACTATTTTTCTTCTGGATTTCTCATCTATCTCTAGAGGACTATTAATATTGATTTCATGAGGATTTCAATTAATAATTATATTTTTTGTGTTATTATTCTTCTATGTTTTATTTAGTTTCTATTCATTCATCCATGAATTCAGCATGACCCAATACAACTTTAGGATTACCCTATTTCTTTGAATCCATCTGGATTCTCCATTCTTCCCCAAACTCATCTGATACATATTTTAGTCTTTGATTTCTAGGGGATTGTATACTCAGCTAAAATTTTTTTGATCATTGTTTATTTTGATGGCTATGAATATTTCTTTCTCCTTTCATCTATTTCTTTTACTTTCTCTACTTCCGAATCCTTCTCAAACTTTTCTATTCAAACTTTTATCGTAACTTGAGTCTTATAATCGTATCCTTGCTAATAAGAGGCTCCTCCAAATTTTTCATGTATGATTTAATTAAAATGTTTCAAAATCTCATACATTCTTTCAAAAAAACAAGCATAAGATAGTAAAGAACATAATCAATAGAGATTAATTGCACCAGATTTATGTTTTTTAATAGTCAAGAAAATTAAACCCATGAAGTTAAACATTCTCATATTGACTATATAATCAAAGACTTAGACATCAGAGAGTTTCAGAGCTTCCTTATAACCATTTCTCAGTACTATGAAACCTTTCATCTAGATGGATGTGAGATGGTATTCATCTGATAAATGATTCACCTTCTGATTTTTTTCATGAATCTCAAAAAGCGATTTCTCTTATTTTCTTTTATCAAAAGTTCCATACTTTTCTTATAATTTTTGAGATGGGAAAATAGAACCTCCCTCAAAAGAAACACCCTTGAAGGAATCTAATTGATAAAATATGGTTGTATATTTATTTCCATACATAATAAAACAAACATTGATTCCATCATCTATCTATATTGTTTTAAATATTTTTAAAAACTTTTCATGGTATAAAAAATCAATATCTGATTCAGGTCATTCGATACACATCGATTCCCATCCATGGAAAATTATTATTCTTTTCAGTGAAGAATCAAACGAATCATAAAATTATCGACAAACTTAACTTTCACCTCGAAAGGTCATAGAAGAATTTTTTTTTACGTATTTGTTTCAGAGAAGAAGAAATTGAATCCAACATAAAACGCTTGAAAAAAATTTCTCGGCCACAGATATTTTCACTAGTTACAAAAGATGAGAACATCTTTAATTATGTGTGATAATAGCTATTTATAGAGTGGAAAAATTGTTGGTGAAGTTTAGAGGAAATTAGATGGGGGATGGGTAGGGGTGGTTCTTTTTAAAAAGAAATTAGGGTCAATATTAGATCTGAAAGATTCTGTGGTAGATAATGACATCTGACTCTTGAGGTATAAAAATGTATTCAGAAAGAATCCAATTATAAAACAATAAAAGAATTGAAATACCAAAATTTTTGAATATAATGGAAAATGTGGGATTTTAGAAGTCATACATATCTAAGTATGAAGATAGATATATTGGTTTTATTATATTGTTTTTAGGATAACAATACGTAAGTACTATATTAAAAATAGAGTAATTTTACCACAAAAAATAATATGAAACTGATAAATATTCTATTACTGATAGAATATAATGCCAATAAATTTACAAACCAATTAAAATCACATTACCACAAACATTAAACACTGATAATATTCAAATATGACTAAAATTATAATACCATTAAAATTCATATATTGATAAAATTATAATTAAGAAAAAATTATAAAACCTATAAAATTCCAATACTGATAAAATTCAAATACCGGTAAAATTAATTTCTGAAAAAAATAAAATTTCTATAAAAACCAACTACTGATAAAATTCTATTACCGATAAAATTCTAATTTCGATATAATTATATTTCTAATACATTTTTAATTCTGATAAAACATAAAACCGATAAAACATGAAACTGAGAAACACATGTATACTCCCCATTTAAAAATAAGTAACATAATATAATGGGATGGTTTAATCATGAAGTAGATGTGACTGATTAAATTACATTAATAATTCCTTGATTCTATTTAATGTATTCAAATATATCATAAGATAATGTATTTATGAAAATGTTAGAAAATTATTCTTGCATTCTGATGAATTGTGAAATAATATCTCCTTTTAGTGTGTGGTATCTAAGAGAGTGATACCTAATATCTATGCGATTTTCACAACAGTGACGTGTAGGGTTTTTACATAGAGCAATGGAACTAGTATTATCACATTGTATTTGAGTTTTTGAAAATCTCCTGCCATAGTAAGTGAGTACTTTTTTCATCCATTACACTTGAGCACAACAACAACCAACTACAATATATTCAGCATCATCAGTGGAAAGTGCTACTGAATGTTGTTTTTTGTATGACCAAGAAACTAATGAATCTCTTAAGAAATTATATGTTTCGTACGTAATTTTTCTATCAATTCTATAACAAAAAATGTCAGTATCTGAAAATCATTCCTTAACACAATCATTTTCAAAAGAATAAAATAGTCCCAATCCATAGTTCCTTTTATATAGAATGAAATTATTTTTACTATTTTTAATTTGAATTTTTTTTAGATTTTCATGGAATCTTGTACATAATCATAGAGAAAACATTATTTATGGATAACCATAAGATATATATAATATACATCTTATAATTCCTATGAAGTTTTTTTAATCAACTAGTTTCCCAATTTCCTCAAGATAAAGAGTATTAGAGGTTCATATTGGGGAGCTGATATTTTTTCTATAGTCATATCCATTCTTTTTTTGTAAATATTTTTTATAATTATGTATGTAAATATAGGTTCCTTATGGTTTTTTAGAGATTTTAAAACCAAAAAATAATGTTAACTCCCCCAACACACTCATTTCAAACTAAACTTTCATGAGATTCATAAATGAAATAGCTAGGGATTTCTAAGTTGATCTGAATATAATTTCATCAACATATATTTGAACCATCAAATTTTTTTTCTATATTTATAAAATGATTTGGATCTGTAGTTCCTTTAGAATAATTTTTTTGAAATAGCAATCATGTAAGATAGTCATACCAATCTATAGGGGGTTCTTTAGGTCCATATAAAGCATTTTTATGTTTGAAAACATGATCAGGAGGTTATGAGTCTACAAAACCATAAGGCTGTACTAAAAAATCTTTTTCCTATACATATACATTCAGAAAAGCACATTTCACACCCATTTGAAAAGGTCTGAAATTAAAGACTGATGAGAAGCATAATATAATACGAATAGATTCAGTTCTAGATACCAGATCAATGGTTTATTCATATTCTATTCCCTCTGGTTGATTATAGCCTTTATCAACAAGTCATGATTTATTTAATATAATGATACCATTTTCATCACATTTGTTTCTGAAAACCCATTTTACTCCAGTTATAGTTGTTTCTTTAGGTCTTTCAACCATGCTTTGGACCTTATTCTTTTTAAATTCATTTATTTATTCTTTTATTACTTTAATCCATTTCTCATCCTTTAAGGCTTCATTATAAGTTTTATATTCTAATTGGGATAGAATAGAAATATGTTATAATTCATTCCTCAAGTAATATATAGTCCTCATGGGTTGTTTTAAATCACCAATGATATTATTAGTATGATGATTCTTAAGAAAAAATTGATTTGGGTTGTGTAAAACCTTTTCATCAACATAATGTAGAATGTCATCTAGATTAAAGATTTTAGAAATATTTTCTAGAGTATTTCCTTATCAAAAGGATTTTCAATCAATATTTGATAATCATTTTTTTAAAACACATCCATTGATTTAGGTAGGGGTTGTTTAAAAAAGCATTAGTTCCATCAAATTTTAGCATGCATTATTTTCTAAACAATAAAAGAGTTTTTCTTAAAATCCATATAAGCCTTATAAGTAGTGGAATAACATAAAAATATTCCTTCATCGTATTTTGGTGCACATTTATGTAAGTTTTCTTTGGTATTTAATATGAATAATTTTCATCCAAAAACTTTGAACTAAGAAAATTTAGGTTTTCAACCAGTCCATATTTCGTATGGGGTTTTATTATGAAAAGGTATAATTAAAACTTGATTTATATTATAATATTTAGTACTTATAGCTTCATCATAGAAATTCTTAGTAATTGATTATTCACTCAACATGGTTGTTTAAATATCCAAAAGAATACAATTTCATCTTTCAGAAACACCATTTTGTTGAGGGGTTCATGGAAAAGAAAAGTTATGATTAATAACTTTCTTACTAAAAAAAGATTCAAAATCCATATTTTGAAATTCTACACAATGATCAATTCGAATAGATTTTAGTGGTATATTTTTCTCATTTTTAACATAGGCTCTAATTGATTTTAAAAGGTAAACATAATCATAATTGTTTTCTTTAAAATAACCCATGTAAATCTTGTGAAATCAACTACTAAAACAAATAGAAAGTATTTTACTCTAATACATCTAGTTTATATAGGACCTAAAATATCCATATTCACTAACTATAATGCATTAGTAGTGGAAACATCACTTATAGATATAATGCAAGATTTATGTTTCTTTCCATAATGATAAGGGTCAGAGACGTTCAAAGAATCATACCTCATATCAAGTATATCCTTAAAAAGCCTTTTCTTTGAGATTGTTATAGGTTTTTATGGTTACAATGTCCTATACTTCAATACAACACCAAATATTGGTCTTCCTTTTATCTTAAGAATGGTATTTCATGGATCCTAAGGACATTCTTGTTAACTATATATACATTCACATTCCTATGAGTAGAGAGATTGAATTCTTCTTTGGAATTGTGAATTAAGAATTTATCATTCCTAAAATTCAAAAGGTAACCTTCATCACATAATTTACTTTTTCTTATAAGGTTGAACTTAAGACCTTTAAAAAAAACAATGCATTTGAAATTAAAACTATTCCAAAAAGAACAAGACTACATATTCCAATGATCTTTCCTAGAGCATTATATCTGAATGTCACTCTTCCACCATTCATTTCAATGATCTTTTCAATGTAATATTTTTTCCCATTTATCTATCGAGAACATACACTATCCATGTAGCATATATTCTTGTTGCTGACACACTTTTTGGTTTCCTAAAAATGAGACTATTATATTTTCAATACCCAAACATGTTTGGATCCAAAAAAGTAAGATAATAGAACTTCAGGAATCCACATATTTTTTTTAGAAATTTACAATTATGAAATCCTAAATATTGGGTTTTATTAAGGGAACAATTTCATTCCAAATTTCCGCAACATGAACACTTATTACAAAATGGGGAACTTTTAGGAATGAAATAGTTAGGTCTAAAAACTACTTTTGAGCAAGAATAACCTATTCCAAAATTATTTCTTAGATGAAGTATTAGCGAATACATCTTTTCATGGTTTTACTTAAACAATGTAAACATTGATCAAAGATTCTTAAGAGATAAATATTCTTATTTTAGTCTAATGAATAAATTTTCATTCTCGGAAGAAGTTGTTTTATAATTGGTTTTTGTTTCATAAACATTTTTATCTAAAACAGGTTTTTCAAAGTCTTTAGAATGTTTATCCTTCTCAGAAATTAATTTCATTAGGTTCTTTGAAATGTTTCCTAAATGAAGAGTTTTTTGATCTAGATCATTTAGAAGATCTGATACTTCTTTTGAAAGGATAGATATTCTAGAATTTTTCTTATCAAGAATTTTCTCTAATTTGATGTTCTCATTCTCAAGTAGTTTTAAAAATCTTGATACTTATTTAGAAGAACATAAATTATCTTATTCTATGGAATATTATACATCTGTAGAGTAAGAATATGTCTCTTCGGGGTAGTTATAATTTAAAGATACATTTGTAGGAGATTTTACATTGTGTAACTTAGCCATGAGAGAATGATTTTCAATAGGTAGTCTGGCTATAAGTCGTATATTCTTTAGACCAGAAGATTCATATTCAGATGATTTGTCTAAAGAGTTACCTCCACAAGAACTCTTGGTATCACTAAATTTCAAGAATTTATTAGTATTATTCTTGTAATAATTTTTCATGGATCTTTCACAATTTTTATCCTTTTTGTCTTTTGTTTTATGAAATGGGAAATCTGGACTAATATGACATGGTCTTTTACATTCGTAACAAGTTACTCTTGAGCCTTTCTTATCCTTTTTTGTCATTCCTTTTAAATTTATATCGAATATTCCTTCCCACAATCTTATTCATACTTTGAGCTAGTTTTGCTAGTTCATTCTCTGAGTGATCAATTTCACTGGATTCAGATATAGAAACAACTCCCATAGCTTTAGATCTTGTTACCCTTTTTGGAGTCTTTGATTTAGATGTTGCAGAAAAAGCTATACTTCCATTTCCATTATTCTAGTAATGATTATCTACATCTCTCTTCATTCTTATCTCGTTTTTTAATAGTGTAAAAAAAATTTCATCATGTTATATTTGAGCAAATTTCTTATTTTCATCAATATCTATCCATTTTTATTCGTACTTGTTGGAAATGATATCGGTAATCTTGCCCAAAATTATCTCATCATCAATTCCTTTTTATCTAATAGATTGAAGACTGTTTTATATTGTCATAAATCTTATGTTTAACCTTGAATACAAATTCTCTATAGGGGAAAACAAAACCATGATATTCATCTCGGAGCATGGCTCTTCTTGGTTCAAAAACAATAGATGTACCAGAAATTGTGACTTCCAATTTCTTCCAGATATAATTGTCTGCTTCTCATGATGATATATTGCTATATATATTCCTTATCTTATAACATAACAAAGTATTTAGTACCTTGTAATTTAGTTTATATTCTTGTTTCTCATGGTTGGTGAAAGTTCTGACTTCGTTGTCTAGATTTTGTAATCTCTACTGAACATCAAAAAATTATCTAAAGTAGTATTAATAACAAATGTATTCATAAGCTCTCTCTAATAGTAATAATAATTCCCATCAAAAATAGGTGGTCTAGTTGGGTTTTGATTATTAATTGATCCAATATTCATTCCTTCCAACATATAAGACAACACCTTTCCACTCCACATGTTAGTGTAGTAAGTAATTTTAAGGAAAGGGTTTGTCACAAAAATATAACTTTCTTAAACAAATAAATATATATAGTAGCATAAATAAAGGGATACATTCTCTAATACCAATCGTAGGATCAAAATATATATATAAATGTATATGAGATGGCATAATACATGAGGGGGTGAATTTCGGGTTTAAAAGTTTTCTATTTAAACAATTCAGATAAAACATAGTTTCAAATATCTTAAACTAATAAAATTCACAAATCCTCATGTGGAACAATAAAGATGATCAGACTGGAGCTGGATCTGATGGATATAATATGATACAATAAACGTTTTTAAACCATTGTATTCGGGTTGATTACAGTGATCATAGTATAATTAATGTAAATTATTCTACCATGCAGAATATAGAATCTTTTAATCCAGTATGTAAGGTAAATGAATGTATTTTAATTAAAAATATTACAATAGAAATGAATATGAATTAAATATGAAATAAAATGGTTCTCTTTATATTACAAGTAGCAATGGAAAAGTAAAGGCTATTACAATTATTTTATCCCAAAGAGTAGGGTATCCTTTCACCTGGGATTATAGTTGTGTCTTAACTCCCCCCGGTTAAGCCCTCAATTCAATGATCATCATGTCTGTCTTCCTATCCATAGAATCCCTCGATTAATTTGGAGATCATAACATCTATCATTTAAATACCTAAAAGCCCTTGGTACAACGATTGGCCACACCGTCTTTCTATTCTTGGAAGCCCTCGATTGTAATCTGAATGATCTGTCACACAAAGAAATTCAAAGAACTTATTGAAATATAAGAACTATGAACAAGTAGTTCACTTATTTTATATTCAATTATTTTCACATAAGGAAACAGAGAGGTTACACTATATCACTCTAGAACATAATTCACAATAGTGTGTCTTCTATGTTCAATGGTCTAAGTCTCTTACTCTGTGGTTCAAATGACGTCATATTTTTTGGCCTCTTGTCCAACTGTTATATTTGATTTCAATGGTCATACTTCTCTGAAAAACATGGAGCGACTTGGACACCTGGCACTATAATGGTCAAAATAAAGCTGAATACACGACATCATTTTGATTAGTATATAACGGACTTCTTGACATCATTTTTTTAGAAAATTGTATGTATAGAAATATGAAATAATGGGTATGATGATTATATTAAGAATGAGTAAAAGGATAATGTGAAACATTTATGTAGTGTCAGAGTAAGACAAAAGTACCAATCATTACAGGAGTATGATAAATAACATGTTTGTGATGCATAACATGGGTATGATTCATAACATGGGTATGGTGTATAACATGGGTTTGATTCATAGCATGGTTATGATGCATAACATTGATACGATACATTACATATAGTTATGATAAAAATCATTACATGTGGTTACGATGAAAAATAACATATGTGGTTATGATAAAGAACAACATATGCAGTTATGATTAAAAATAGCATATGTAGTTACGGTGAAAAACAACATATGAAGTTACGATTAAAAAGAACACATGTGGTTTTGATGAAAAAGAACATACGTGGTTACGATGAAAAAGATGAAATAATTTTTGATTTCAAAAACAAAACAGAAATGAATGGGAAGGTAGAAACACAATTTTTGACTCAATACACTCTCTATTCTTTAGATAGTTCCTGTTGAGGAGCTCTTTAAATCTTGGAAGGATTCTCTAGAGTCCTCATGAACAAAACAAATGGCTAATGTGAGGTTTGGATAAAATATAATTGGGTTTAAATAACACTATGATAAGAAAATAGTAACTACACATGAACCCTTATTATCTAAATAACCCTCTTAGGATCCTATATCTATAATAATGATAATATTAATTATTAACATGGACGTAAGAAAAATAATTAGTTAAATATTATTTCTTGAATAATTTTTTATAATATATTCCATTTATTTTATATATATATTTTTTCTAATGAGATAATAAAATATAGATCAGCATACCTTCACATGATATATGAGGAACTGAATAATGATTATATATTTAATAAATAAATATCACTGCATTATTCACCTATTAATAAATGAATAAATATTTAATCATTAAATAGAATATAAATATATATTAAATCTTCACCATAGAAATATCCTCCTGAAAAACAAGAAACTGAAAATAAATAATCAATCAAACCTGAATAATTATTAAAAAATTTATGGAAAAAGTATTTATTCATCTTGTTAAATAAAAAATAATATTTAATTGTTAACTAAGGTCATATATACACTTAGTGTGTCACTCTATAAGCCTCTCCTTCAATGGCATTGGGCGGAGCCACCCAAAGTCCATTGTTAGTGCATAGTAATATGCCAAATCACCCATCAGTAAGGAATTTAATGTCAGTGATATAAAACATCATAGGAATTCTTAAAGTATAATGTAATATATTAATAATTATATCTATAATCAATAAGTTCACATACTAGTGTTATCAATTAATGTGCTCGATGTTTCTTTTTATAACTTTTAAAAAATGAACCTTCCATGAGAACAACATTTTAATTTATTTATTTAGTATATTTCATTCCCATAAAATGGAATAACATATAAACGTATGTTAAAGAAAATAAGGGAAAATCATTTATCACATTGTTTATTAATCTAATATTACTCATGATGTAACCAACGTATCATACATCACCACAAACATATATTGTCAATGATTTATTTAATATATAAAATTATTTAAACAAAAAATAAAAAAATTATAAATTTAGGGGATAAATATAGAATCCCACAAATAAAAACAACGAAGGACACATATAGTGGATTTACTAATAGGGGTTCATGTTCTTGTAATATCTTTTATCCAGAATTACCAAGTGCATACACCATGAGAATTTTCCTCAATGTACTATGAGACTACACATCTTATAGAATATATCATTTTTGTCCCATGAAATGATATCATCTTGGTAAAAAAGACATATTTGAGAATACCGTGATGGCACTTCTCAGTTGGCTTTGTAGTATGGATCTATAATGAATTTTTAATTTCATAATTACTCTTAGTACAATATCACATACTATGTCATGCTAAATAAAAAACATGATGTGTTAAAAAGTTTATTAATATTAAGAAAAATTAGTAATAATAATAATAATGAACATATATTTTGGTACTATGGAACAGACTCCAATAAAATACCACATAATCTAGAGACAAATGCGAACAACATTTATTCTATTTTCTATCACATGATACTCATGCTTCTATTTAGATAATTTTTTAGTTAATCAGTGAATCATGTTTCTATCCATATATAGTTTTCTTTTTTATAAGCTCATCCCTTTGAAAAAAAATCCATCAAGAGGAGATAATTTCAATGTCTGTAAATTTTCTATTGGGGAAACATTCTATCCTCTGTGAATACCACCATTCAAGGATTATCAAAAAATTATATGATAGGTTCGGTAACACCCTTAAATTTTAGAATATATTTCCATTCAAATAATTTGTAAGAATCCAATATATTTCTTGACAAGAATCACCATGAAAAAAATGAACCATGATATAGTATAATATAGTCATTCAATTGAAGGTTATTAATATGATTACCAAAAACATGAATTATATATATATATATTTATTTATTTATTTACTTCATTAAAATGTATTTATTAATATATAATGTAATACCCCATAACTAAAATGTGAAAACATTGTATTCCATACCATGTATGACACGCCACACCAAGTGTAGAAGGGAATATAACATCTAGAAAATTTATAATATATTCACTATTTTAAAATAAATTCAATATATTTTATGGAATTAAATGCATGATTTAATTAGTTATGTTGTGTTACACACAACAAAAGATTTTATTGATATATTTCATTACATGTAAGAACGAGTTTTATTAAATACTAGTAAAATTATAATTTAATGTAATGAGATATTTCCTAACTATTAAATTGGATGTTATCCGTATGATTAACTGGCCTATGAAAATGTATATTTTACAAAAATATAAAATCAATTCATTGGTAATTAGTTTATTAGAAATAAAAATAAAAACCAATTGAATATAAATGAAATTTTTTCATAAAAAATATATTTTTCTGACCGCAAATATATTTTGTATTAATAAATTAAATTAACTAAAATTAGTAAATGATATTGTTGAATTCTATATATTATATATTAAATAAATTATTTTTGCCATATTTCCAATATATTTGAAAGGCATGTGAATAAGGCCAATTGTACTAAAAAATTATATTTTTCTAAATGTAGTTTTTGCACTTTTAAATGTTGAACATATTTTATACAAAACTTATGACAATATTATAAACCTTATTGGTCAAAATAAACATCATTTTTTTAATATTAATTTTAAAATTATCTTAGGGTAAATTCTTGTTATTTTTCTGACGTTATTTATGTGAATAGTATAAAATACAAAATATTTATTGACTACTTTTTTCCATTTAATTAATTTATAAAGTTACATTTTATTTTATGTTAGTTTTAAAAGATTTCATTCTCATCCCATTATAGGGATTAATTTTAAATTAATTTATACCAATTATGTTACTCGAATGTAGAAAAATGGATTTAAAATCTTGAATCAAAATAATTAATAATTTTTTGTAAGTTCAACATTGTTTTTGACCAAATTTTTTTTTAAATGAAATTAAAATTAATTACAAAAATTAATAAAAAAATAATAGGTTAACAACGGACTAAACCTTTTCCATAAGAGACCAAAACGCCTAGAACCAAGTCAATAAAATTTTATGGTCATATTTCGACCAAATATTCCATTTTATCGAATTTAGTTAATTATTGGAGGCACAATATTCTTGGTCGACCTCCCAATATTGTTTAACTTCTTATATTTAAACTAATTCCACTTATCCTCCACTATAAAAGGGAAGTCACCCCAAAACTTCTTCACACATATAAATCCATTTCCCTCTCCCAAAAAGTGCCCAAATAAGTGCCCAAAAAATATTCCACTGACCTAGAATCCAAACTTTGTCCAAAAAGACTAAGGAAGGATTTTGGTATAAACTAAAAAAAATTTCCCGAATAAGAGGTAATACTCTTCAATGATCTTGTTTGTTTTATTTCATCCTCCACCTGTTAAATTATTTATATATAATGGTTATATTATTAAATTAGTATACTCAATATACTGAGATGTTATTATCCTAAGGGTGAAACATACACCTTCACTCACTTACCTCAAATGGGATACACAACTATCATTTATGTGTATGATGGACTACCACCTCGCGAATAGATGCCATTCATTTTTCTATTACAACCATTAAAAGTTGGAAATAATTATGGATTTATAGTTTATATATCATTTATATAATTTTTTTAATTTATTTATGCTTTTTATTTTTTTATATTACATTTATTTCATTTTTTGTATTCCTAATGAATATGGTTACATTATTTGTGGACGTGAGGGCTAAAGCCTTGTCAAAATGCTGTGATTCATTGAAACATTACATGGAATATATTAAAGATGATTTTAATAAAAATATCTGGTATATATAAAAAAATATGATATTTCTATGATAATTTAAAAATATTTATATATACCACTTACTCTTTAAATATGACAAGGAAATTGAAGTCACGTTCTTGCATATGTACAACCCGCCATCTCCATGAATTGTGAATTTAATTTCCTATCTCCAAATTTGATGGATTAATATAAATACATATATAATGAATATATATCATAATTAAATCATGGTTTACATTTGGGATATTATGAAATTGTTACTCATGTAATAATAAAAAAATTAATATTTAAAACATACTCCAAAAAATGACAATTAACAACTGAAATGATTAAAATAATGAATAATGATTAAAAAATTAAGTAATAAGATATTATAAGAAGATAATATATGATATTATAAATATATGTATGGTTTTTTTATAACATAATATAATTTATAAAAACATTATACAATATTTTAAAGGATGTTAACCCAAAAGGAAAGGCATGTTAAGGGATTTCATCTCAATTTCATTTCATTATGGCATATTGTAATGTTATGCACCCAGTTTCATTTATATAGCTTATATACTACCCATTCAGAATTTAATATCATGAATACTTCGTTATTAATGGTATTTCGAGTTTATAATTTAATTATCTAATCAAAGGGTACTTCAAATACAAGTTACCAAATGGTAAATAAATTTCAAAACACAATTAATTTTTATTGGGTTATATTAATTCCTAGCTGTTGTTAATATTCTATGATTATGTGTATAATTGATTTGAGTGTCTATTGATGTATTTCAACTTCATATATGTGTATTTATTGTATATACACATAATCAAATTATTAATTAATCCTAATTTAAATGTTTTTATCATTTGAATGGATTATTTAATAATCTTATTCTCATCTAGAGTGCTTATTCTTGAAATTAAATTAATTTAAATTATATTATTAGTGTTAAATAAAAAAATTAATTATTATATAATCCATTTATTAATGAAAATTTTCAAGTAATGGTACTATTTTCTCTCTCCTTGGTACTCAAAATGTTTTTGAAAATTTTTTTATGTAAACCTAACATCATTTTTATCTTCGATCAAATATATATTTTATCTCAAAACCATGTTTTATAAAAATGTTTTAAGCCTTAAAATAATAAATTATTAAATTTATTTTTATCCCTTTTGTCTTTTAAAATATATTGAAATGAATCTTCTTATCACTTCGCCAATAACAAATGTTTTTATAATTTTAATCATGAAAAATGAATGTTATTTTCATCTTGTATGTCATGTATGAAATTTGATGGCATCATTTATTTTAATATTACTTGAAATTTTAATAAAAAAAATTTAATGAAAATATTTTCTAATTTTATTTTAAAATAAATCGTATTTTAAAAATGATTTTTAAAATGAAAAGGATATTTACATTATGAATATTATAATAGATATGATTATATCATCACTTACAACAACCCTTATTCTAAATTTATTCGGTATATGTCATATTGATATAATCTTTATTATTCCTCTAGATGGATTTTGATTAATTTAAACAAGGATAGTATTGATATTTACTTCATGGAATTATTTGTCTTGTAATTTTCTTCCCCCTGAGTTATTCACCTTCCTGTGACCATTGAAAATTAAATTTACCATAAATATCTAAATAATTTTGTATAGATCAGATTATTTCCTAAACCATGTATTATTTTTACATAATGTTATTAATTTGAATTTTATTTGATTTACCTGGTAAATATTTGAAAATCTATATCCTTTACTCAATACACATATTTCATAATGCACATTTTTTAGGAATAAATTCAATTATTCAAATTATGAGGAATTCTTTATACATGAAAGACATGGGTTGGGGACTATTTAATTCAATCCCATAAATGTATCAATAGTCTCATTGGATGAATCTATTGTCTAGACTCAACTAATGGGGTTATACCCAGTGTGTTTTAAAGTATCGTGAGGTTAATTCTATATGGTAAAGGTATTATGTTAATATGGGAAATAACATCCATTAATTTTGAATTTATTTCATTTAGTATCTATTTATCATTATTATCCATGATATTTTCACTATGAAAAAATCTATCGATGCATTTCATTCTCAGTTTATTTAATAAATGGAATGTGTATTATGTTATTTACCTTGCCACATTGATTATTATTTATCTAGCTATTTAAATTCCATGTGTGTTTAGTTATTTATCATTCTATATTATTTATGAAATCTTTATAAGATTATTGATTTCATGGAATGTGTGATCTATTACATAACTTTCCATATTGATTATGCTCATTAATTCATTATTTTTTCCATTGCACTTCACCCTTACTGACCATTTTAGCTCACCCTAAATTTTTTTCCTTTCCCCTAGATTCCAATATATTTATTAAGAACGATATAAAACGATATTATATAGAAAATAATGTTATTATCCATGAATTAAATTATGTTGTAATTGTGTAATCATTTGTTATTTGAGACTCATGTATGTATCAATTTAACCAAGACTACTAAACTGATCAGTCATTTGAGATTTTATTCCACGTAATCATGGAAATTATATGGTATTATAAAGCGTATCTGGTATTTCATGGTTTGGGGCACTACACATAATATATAATTACTTAATTTTTATTAAATACATTTTATTCTTAAAAAATATTTAATATGGTATTTATTAGTTTTTTGTGATAAATTATTATAATTAATTTCATCATATTTTATAAATTTTATTCGATAAAAGGGTACAATTTTTTAAATAATAATATAAATATTATCTCCGAATTATATTTTGATATTTCTCTAAAAAAACATACTTTTTATTGAATAGTAGAAAATACTTTTTTTTATTGAAAACTGTCTTTTCGTTTGAAGTATTTACAAACATTAATATTTTTTTAAATGGATTACAATTAAAAATAGTGACTATATATGAATTATAATAATATTAATATAATTTGAGTCAATTTTCTTATTGAATTTTTGTGTCAAATCATTTTATACTTTAGTAGACATTAATTCCATAAATCTACTTTTCGTCACATTTTATCAGATTGATTTTAAATTTTATTTATGATAATTCAATGAATTTAATTTAAATTTTGGTTTCATATTTTTAATAATTTTAATTAAAATAATTTAATATGGTCATTATATATTTTGGTCATTATGAATAGTGACCTATTATCAATGTTTGTCATCATGATAAAAAGGGTAAAACTATGTTAACCCTATGTGGTAATGAATTAAAATATAATAAACACATCATTTTATCCTATTGAATGAGTATTTCATAAAAAATTACCTAAAGAGTTAAATAATATAATTCAAAATATTATTTTGAATTTTAGCATCAAATATTGAATTTTTTTAAATAAAATTTTTATTTCATTATAATTTAAATCTATTTTTGAGTCTTTGTAATTAAAATAATATTTGAAAGATTACATTCACTTTTGGATTTAAAATAAAAGAATTAAAAAAAAAATTATTCAACCAAAACTATTTCATTAAAACTAATTCACTACATTATTACACTATATAATGACATTTACTCCTAAATCTGATATTTTACTAAAAACATTTCTTCTTGGATTTTGTGTTCTAATAATTAATGTAATTTTTACCAGATATAGAAATTAAATGTGGTCAAATTAATTAAAAATTTCAAAATATAATTTACAATTTTTAAAATATCCCATTTATCGTTTTTTATTATAATTATGTTATCATGGTAAAAATATTTGTTATCATGGTTAAGATTAAACTAAGTTTAAATTGTTTTAACTAAAAGATACGAATTAAAATTTATCTAACACATTCCCATAAGTGCTTAGTTGATCTTATTTCAACGCTATCACATTTTATCATTTTATTTTTTCCCTTTATTGGAATAGAAAATATTTTGATATATGTGTCTGTGTGTCTGTCTGTTTGTGTGTGTACCAGTTAAACGTTTTAGTAATTCTTAGTGTTTCTTTTCCCTAACTTATAAAAGGGAACCTCTTCTTCATCATTATTCACTAATAATTGTCCATAAACATCATCCAATACCAAATTAATAACTTGATATCATAAAACCACACAACCTATATCTTTTGGTATTTACAAAAGATCATTTTATGAAGGCATATGTTGTTACCAAAAGGGGGTGGTCTGAAGAAGAGATATAGCTATAAACTAAATGTTTTAGTATTATTTCTTCTTCTACCTCCTAAAAAATTCATCCAAAAATTATTAAATAATAAAAATTTAATATATATTACACCTATATTTTATAATTTTTCTGTCTTAACCTTAATCCATATAAACCTTTATCTAATGTGAAATAAAAATATAGTTTGTGTGTACGGTGGACTACCACCTTGTGAAGTAATGTAATTAGTTTTTCATCATTGCCTCTCCTAAATTGTTGAGATGAAATATTATAATTTCATATACGATGTTTTTGAATTAATTATTCTTTTTTAATAATAATAACATATCAAATTTCTTCAATTTTTATCCATTGGAAAAATATAACTTCACTTGTGTGTACATGTGGACTACCACCTCCACAAAGCGATATGATTAATATTTTTATTTCATATTTACATGGATAGTAAGAGGGATCAATTTAACAAATATATATGATATAATTAGTATTTTATAGGGGTTAATATTTTGTTACTTTTTTGTGATACCACCAATTGAATAGTCGAAACATCGCTCGTGCGCTTGTACAGACTATTGTCTCCACAAACTGATGTAATTCATTTAACATCACTAATTTATATAAATAGTATGAAATAATATATAATTATTTCCTATTATGGTCATAAATTTGTTAAATTTTTTAAATTATATAACAATGATTAATTTATAAGGAACGGTACTTTTGAACCGAAACATTCCTGAAAAATGAAGAAATTATAACCCAAAGCATTGAGTTTAATAACTAATTATTAATGACTGGGTGATAAGATGTTATAAGTAAATAATAAATTTTATGATATATTTTGTATTATTAATATGTAATATATGTATGATACATTGACATATATTATACAGGAGGTTGGAATGTACATTAACTAAGACAATGCTTGATGTAAGGGATACCCACCTCAATTCTATTTTTGTGGGGATCATGCCATATTCACAACATTTTCCATTATTGTGGTGTATATAGTTTCCATGGATTTATTTTATGAGTATTATAATGAATTATTGGGGGCTTAAAAATTTATAAATGGTTCTTAATTTTTTAGGGATTTCATTCAAAAATTACAAAAGTGGTATGGTTTTATCGTCTAAAAATATTGTTTTGGACATATGTATTGTTATACCCCTATCTTATTTTATAAGGATTATATACCACCCATTATAAAATATATATCATAAATATTCATATTTTCATGATATTTCATGTTCTATTTGATGATTTTTTTCATGTTTATTATGATTCAGAATTTACTACATCTCTATAAAATGTATGTTTCAATTGCATTTTAATTTGGTTTATTTATCCTTGTATTTACATTAAGAAAATTATATGATAATTATATAATAAAACCCATTGTTTTTATTAACCTCTATTTATCTCAAATATATATAGCTTTTAGTAACATTTTATCTATTTGTTACTCAACATTGTTTAGAGAAATGTTTTTAAAAATGCCAGACATTATTTTTACACTTTTTGTTTGGAAAACATTTTCATCCATGTATCTAAAACGTTTTCAATAATTTTCTTGAATAATATTCAATGAATTTTTAATTTAATTATTCCCAAATTTCAAAATTTTCAAAATATTTTAAAACAATATCAGAACCATTTTTTCAAAAAGGTACTTTTTACTAATGGTGCGAAAAAAAATATTGTTTTAAGAATAGTGACAAGAACAAAATTTCCCTCCATCATGACTTCTTAATGCTTTGAAGCCTTGTTTTCAAGTTTCCATGGATCATTTCAAACCAAATTTTTTCCTTAAAATTTGTATCATATTTTAATTTTGAATAAATTCTTTCAAAATTAAATATGTATTTTCCTCAGGAAGTTTTATTGTGAACTTTTAAATAAATTTTTTATGTAAGACAACATCTATTGATATCAATTAATCATTACTATGTTTAGGATAAAATTATACCTTATTTATCAATAATTTTGAATTTTATGATTATGACTGTAATATGTTATGAAACCTGTTAAGTTTTCATGACTTATGATTTTATGATGTGATGATTGATTTATGATCTTATGGAACACAATAGATATATTATGAATATGTGATGGGTGGTAGAAAGATTACATATCTCTCTAATGCATTCAGTAATGTTGTTCCACTCAAGATATAAATAGGTAATGTTTGAACCTAATTACTTGTCCAAAATTTTATGTTTGTACCTAATTTATATGTCCATAAGATTATACATGTAATTAGTTTTCATGTCTATAAATTTATTTGTGAACCTGGAAATTATGTCTATATGATTAGTCCTAAACCAAGTTTCATTTAAAAAACATTATATGAGGGTCTTATTTCATGTCCTTAATCTAATAAGTTTACCAGTTTCTGTTAATACATGTTCATAATATTATAATCTTCGGTTTTTACACATTCTTATCCTTATGTTATGATATAATAACTCATGACTAAATAGTGATGATTCCACGTTCTTATGAAAATTGTCTTGTGTTATGGAAATATTCTATACCATGACTCATGTTTATGATCTATGATAGTTTGGGTAACAAATTTTTATGTCATGATCATTATCTCATACGCTTATGATTACCCTATTACTTCTTATGATCATTGACTGATATCTTCCTTGTTTACCTTTACTAGTAATCTAAGATCATCCTTTATAATGTTTTCATTCTCTAGGCTACGAATAATGTTTTCTATTAGAGTAATTAAATAATTTCAAAATTTTCTAAAAAACATTATTAGAGATGATGTAGAGTGTTTGTAAATAATAGTTTTATTTATTTACTCCCAAAAGAGACTAAACCATTATGGTTCTAGAATTAATCTTAATGTTATATAATGAACACTTATATAATAATATCTAATATATATGTATGACTTTTTTGGTTTCAATATGGTCATTTTTTATAGCTACCTCATCAAGATAATGTTTAAAATTTTGTATCCAAACAACTTCTTTGGGTTCCCTAGATGCCACTATACACAAGGATTCCAATGTAGAATCAATAACAACTACCTAGTTTGAACTCTTTCATCTAATAACTCTTCAATTGGGACTGAAGACATATAATTTAATATGAGTTCATATCATTTTGATCAATTTAAAATCCATCCTTAGTAATACCCCTATTTACAATCCCCTCATCCCTTCCACACTCATTAACTATATCCTTTGTTTTTCATAAATACGTTAAGATTGTCTTAACAACATAACAATGTTGTTCATCTCAATTACCTTCACTCATATCAACCATGATCAAGCATGGGGAACATAAATACTAGTACCTAATAATTATAATTTATTCCACATATACTATTAGATAATTGCTTCATCACACTAATCCACTTGTAAACACATGGATCAAATTTTAACATAATAAGACCAAAATATTTAATTTTTCCTCGAGATGAATGTTCCCTAACACTGATGATTTATTCTCTCTATAAATGGATATCAATAACATGGAAACATTTTAATCATTACTTGAATTCAAAGAACCTTATGGTTGTTCTATATATACATTCTAAAACCCCATGATTTTATGAGATATACTATTTTAATTTCTTTGATGTCATGTTTTTTATACTACACCAAGATTATCTTGCACTTTACGCAACACCATATTAGCTTTTAGTATACGCAACAATATTCTTGGCTTTTGTTGAACACAATTTCAAGTTCTTTTGATAGAATTAATTTCACAAAACACTAATTATAGATTTTGTTCAATTTATAAATGATTCATTTTTGGATTATGTTATACACAACAACAAAAGATTCTTGCACTACACTCAACACTGACATGGCTAGCGTTACATTCTAGAGTGACCTCCTTTGATAGCTTGTGCTGTATGAAATACTGATTTTTACTAAACAACAATATATTAATAAAATAATATTTAATGGGATATAAAAATTCCAATATGAATATTGTTAACCACAGTTTTAATTTTATAACACTAAAATTCTTCATATATATTTTCTAGAAGATTATGTAAGAACAAGAATAATTTTTTCGTATAATAGAAGTGTTTAAAAAAATTGTACAACCTTTTTATGGAAACCCATTTTTAAATTTATATGTTCACTCCATTATATGTTATATTTTACAAAATAAACATCTTATATAGAATAGGGCCATCGAAATTAACTTTTGATGGATTTTTGATATTTTTCTGATAACTATCATGTTTTGATGTATAGTAAATATATTCTATGTTTAAATTGAAAAAAAATACCATAGAGATACTTTATATACATAAATCATATAATTTAAGTGTTTTAAACTATAAATGGAATATATTTTTATCATTTAATCCAATTTTGTTCATTGGATGTAATTCCCCATTGAAACTGGTCATAAACACATGTCAATAATTTGATAGTTATTACTTCTTAAAACCATCTTTATTGTTTTAACAATGGGAATTAATTTTAAATTAATTACTACAGATTCTATGTTTTGAATTTCTAAAAATGGATTCTATATCTGGAATAAAATGTTTGAAATTGTGAAAATAGGTACCATTTATTTTTGGATATTATGAATTGTATCTTCAGTAATTATTTTATTTACCATGGTTAAAAGGTAAATCTAGCAAAGAAGGGTAAAAATATTATTATAATAATCTTAAACTACCCTAACACATGTCCTATTCCAATTGGATGATATATTTATGACCTTCGGCATCCATGGGTTGATTCTGCGACCCCATGGAACCACTTGGATTTGAAAATGACATTTGATAAGAATTAATTTAATGTAAAGAGAAATATGACATAAACCTGTATCTTCTTAATAAAAAAATATTAATATGGGGTAATACATTAGATAAATTCTACAATTAATAGTTATGGAAATGATAAATATATTTCCTACATCATAGAATTTTATTTATAAATTTTATATGCCAAATAAATAAAATTATTTTTGAAATAATGATGATGTAGTGCGTACTTTGTTAATGAATGATTTAAATAAATGATACTATAAATATTAAAAAAATTGAAACTTTTTATTCCATTAAAATATTTTATGGAGGATTATTAATTTCAATATTTTAATTAGTGATCTTTTTATGAAATAATTATGTTTTTAGGGATTTGTAAAAAGTTATGATATGAATAGTATAAGAATTTACATAAATGAGTTTTTAAAACAAATACTATTTTATTAAAAGTTATAATTGTCTTAAAAATCTAATTTTCGATTAAATAACATATATAATTTTGAACTATTCATTATTAAACCATTTTATGTTTGATTGGAATTTTATAGTAACTATATAAACCATATAGTATGAATATACAAGAAGACATGATAAGAGTTAAATTAGTAAACTAAGGGTTAAACCTTAATTATAAGGTTCAATTTGAGACATAAACTAGTCTAAAACCTATTGTTTGAGAGTATTTTGACACATAAATATCTAATAATATAAATAATTCAGTTTTGAGCTATTAAAACCCATAAAATGTTTTATAATAAATTAATATTTCTAGATTTTTTCAAAAGGGCCGCTGACCTCTTTTGTAAAAGGGAACCGCCCTTTATATTTTTCTCACACCTCAATAGCCATTTGGTTTTACAACTATAGACCATTTGTTCTGAAAAACTTTCTCATATAATCCTAGTGAAATAATATTTGGCAGAGAGACATATTAAGGATACCTTTTGTTCAACTCAAAAGGAAACCCTTGAAAAGAGGTAACCTTTTTATCCCTTCCTTCATAGTTCTTTTCTTTTTCTACTTCTTCTTTCTATATTATTTCCATACAAAAGTAACAAATTCAGAATCATACATATAATTATATGTTAATATAGTAATTCTAAAATTATATTCATCATTTTTTCCATCCAAAGAATAATAATATCACCATGCATGCATACGTACAAATTATCGTGACCACACAGTGGTGTAATTTATTATTCCACATTACATTATTTAAATGAGTTTAAATATGAGTATAATAGAAATAAAAAACGAATATTACATGATTATTATTATTTATAATTAATATACAATACATTAAAATATTTTTTAATAATTAAATGAACGATATTGTCACTTCTATGTACGTATGGCCTACCGTCTCCCCGATGCAATGAGATTCATTCTCCACATTAACCATCGAAGAATGATTATAATATTTATTTTATTCATAATTATGGAATATATGACATAATGAGTCTACTATAATTATATATATATGTGTGTGTGTACATATATGTCATTTACTTACTAACATTTAATACAATAAGAAAATAGAAACTGCAGTCATATGTATGTACAACCTACCGTCTCCAAGAACTGTGTATTCCATTTTATATGTATATCTACTATATATATTTATATAATGAAAATATATGACATATAAATTATATTATACAATATAGAATTAATTAAATCATTATCAATGTAATATGATCCCGAATAAAAATTCGAAGCATGTATGACAATCAAAGAGATAATACCCGAAATGTTGCATTAACTTTAAATTGTTAATAAACATGTAATATGATGTCATAAAATAATCATATATGATATAATAAATAATATTATGATTCTGATATAAGTAAATATTATTTTTAAAAACATTATACATGTGTTTTGGAATCATACGGAGAGTATGAGACCTAAGGTAAGGGATAATTTTTCAATATCATTTTTATCTAAGATTGTTTATACGTAAGTATTTACTGGGTATATATTAATCATCCATGTCCATGTTTTCAAAAAAAAAATTCATAAAATATTTACTACTATAATATGTTTTTTTATATTCATTTTTACCTTTTAATACATTTTATGGATGGAATATTTCATTTATTTACCATACAAGGTACTTTTTGACTTTCTGGAAAAAAGTATGTAGAAAATGTTTTTTTATCTTATAAAGCATAAATGGATTTTTATGCTTTTGGAACACTTTATTTCTCTGAATCTTCCTATATAATATTTCCTAATTTTTTGAATTAAATTATTTTCTTTTAAAATTTCTTGACATTTTTAGAAGAGAAAACATTTTTCAAGAAGAAAGGATATTTTCCTTAAGAAATAATTTCAACTGTTTTATCAGAATTATTCTCCATATCAGATGACACAAGGTTATGTTTATATCCTTTTTGTTACTTTTATTTGATTTATTTAATGAAGGAATTATTTTGATGAAGTCCATTTATCTTAAATGGGTTATTTTTTATGAAATGATGTTTAAGAATTGCATTTTTTTAAAGGGATATGCTATGATGAATGATTTATGGTTTTTTGTGTCACATGTAAGAATGATTTTACTTTGAGATGGGTGAGACCTATATCTCCTTCCAATTAATTGGGTAAATATTCATATATAATTAGTTAAATCTTTCTGGAATGGAATGTAAATCTAGTTCAGAAATATAGTGTTATAACGAAACGTATATCCGGTTCCGTAATACATAGCTGGAACGACATGTAAACCCAGTTCAGTAATGGAGATTGTCCACTATAATGATCTAGGAAGAAATTACATGGGTACTATAGAAATAATGTTATGATCATATAGTTTTAAGTAATTACATGTTTTATTCCAATATTATTCTATCATGGTTAATGTTCTTTTGTGATCATTGCCTTAGGAGCTGCCATGATTTATTTCAGGACTCAATATTTTGATGTCTAAAAAAATATTTCCATGTTTTTTATGTGAAAATTTTTAAGCATTGTTTTATGTTTTCCATGATTACCCATACAGATCATTTGATCTCAACCTTCTTATGTTTTCATTTCCCCATGATATAAATAAAGGTTTTAGGTATCAAAAAAGAAGGGGAAGATCTTTATGGGAGATGTTGAAGATCTTTCACCAAGTTAGATGAGTAAGTTCTGAGATTCCAAAGACAATAAACTAATACAATCATTGGGAATATATTTTTATTAATGTATTATGTATTCTAAAAAATAAATTAAAGGTCTATGTATGTCAAGATTGAGTTACTATAGTTGGTATCGTAGTAAAGGTTTAGTCAAACTTTAGAAACTAGGATGCAAAATCTTTAGTGAGATCCCGATAGATATTTATAAGGACATCTCTAGGGATGTCATAATGATAAGTCAAGTATATGTTACAATCCTAGGGTTTGTTATAATCCTAAATATCCTAGGGATAAAGTAAAGATATAATAGATTGAAATATTATATGTAATTTACCTTAATTATCGGTTTCTAATTTATGATATGTACTTCTCACACTTTTCTTTCTACTATTTTTAAATATTCATAAATATATAGAATATGGTTAAACATTGAATGTTTCAGATGTGGAAATTATTGGAATTATGAAGACCTATTTATTAAGTGGAAATATTATGAGGAAAATCAAGACGATTGTACGAGTATTGGTAATACTAATAAGGATAAAGAGATTGTAAATGAAATGTGTATGGTATGTGATGATATTCTAATATTGTTTACATTTATCCTAAGAATATTAAGGTTGATAAACCTTTAGTAATGATTAATATTTTAGGAAATACAGATATGTTGGATCCTAAGTAATGGTTTAATAGTAATGGTTTATTATTGGGGTGTATATGTTTTGAAATTCAAAGATTATGTTATATGAATTATGAAATATATTTGTGTTTTTAGTATACTTTTTTCATTAAGGATTGGAAAGAATATGTTAAATAGTTATAAAGAGCCCAAAAGTGATTTAAGGGTAAGGTGATATAATTATAAAACACCTAATTAAGGGAAATATAACCCTTAATGTGTTCCTTATGTTAAGATAATGATATTTGGATAAAGATATGTTTGATTTGAAAAAATTAATTAAATGATTCTAGATTCTTGGGAAATAATTATGGAGTTTTTTAAAAGAGGTTATGTTATCATGGATGAAGTATAATACCTTTTGGGAGTTATGAAATATATCCAATAAATATTGGAATAAGGAAACATACATGTTTTAAATAATGATATGTGGTAATTTCGGTTATTACCATGACTCAAGAGAATACATGATGAATCGATTAAAATGTTTTGAATGTGACCAACAAGGTACATATTATGATATATGGTGGATAAATGATGGTATTCACAAGCTTATTATATGACCTTTCTTGTAATTTTTTTGTACTGTTAGTTTATATAGATGTATTTTGGATAAAAATAAAGGTTGGAATGGATTATGTTGGACATTAGATTGTATATTTTAAGGCTGAAACTTTTTTTGGAATGTTATACCAATATTATCTTACAAAAAGGACAACCCACCTGATGGGCGAAAACCCATCACATTGGACAAGGTTGGTGTAATCGAACCCATAACTGAAGTGAAACATGACTTTATCACGTACCACTGGCCTATGGTAAGTCTCTAGATAGTATAAATTAGTTTTATTTATTTATGAAGAATGATAGATGATGTATAATTCCATTTTTGGAACAATATATGATTAATCTCACCGTAGATGGACTTATGCATATTTGATTACTTGTGAACACCATTTATTTTGATAAATATGGAAGGAATGTCATATAATTATGTTTATATATCAAATGATCTAATAAGAATTTAGGAATTAAAAAATCAACTTCATTTCGTTCAATAAGAGATGAAGTTGAAATTGTTCAAGGCACAACTAGCAATGATATTGGACTGAAATCAAGTAATTATTTCATCTCAGGTTCCTAATATTTAGGAAAAGGATCTTGAAAACCAAATATGTCATCCTAGTACCTTTTATTAGATGAATCATATTGTTCCTTAAATAACAATAGATTTATGGCTTTCTAGTTGTTAAATTTATCCTAACCTTATTCTCTATCACTATCCATCATAATATGATGGTTAGATTTCAATTCCATATCCATGTTTTGACTTCCCACCTATGTTATCCTGTGTCGAAACCCAGTGATTAGTAACTCTGGGTAACATTTATATTTATAACTTTACTATTTAAAATGAGTTTTTATTATCCCTATTTAAGATATGGGTTTCCATAAATGAAACATTCAAGTTGTAAACCAATTATAACCGCGACATATTTTGAGGGAGAAATTCATTTTAAAGGGGGTAGAATGTAAAACCCCCATATTTTAGGACATATATTATTTTAATTTTTTTATGTCATGTTTTCTATGCTACAAAAATATTAGCTTTCTCTATATGCAACATCGTATTAGCTTTCAGTATGTGCAAGAGTATTATTGGCTTACTTTGCACACAATTTCATTTTCTTTTGATAGAATTAATTTCACACAGCACTGAGTATATATTTTTTTCAATGTATAAATGAACTATGTTTGTATTATGTTATATGATACACCAAAAGAATATTTCACTATAGGAAACACTGACATGGCTTATGTTACATGCAAGAGCGACCTTCCCTGATAGCTTACATTGTATACAATACAGAGTTTCACAAAACAATGATATATTATTAAAATATGATTTAATGTGATATAAACTAGATTTAAGGAATAGTATTAACAACATATTTAATTTTATAATATTAAAATCTATCCTATAAATTCTCTATAACATGATATAAGAACAAAATCATTTTTTGATAAAAGAAGGATTTTTTAAAAAAAAGCATTTTGACTTTCTTTTTATGGAGAACCCTTTTTAAATTTAGTTCTTGACACCTTTATATGTTATATTTTACAAAATAAACTTATTATTTAAAATAATAATATCAAAATTTACTTTAGATGAATTTTTTATAATTTCCGATAAATATCATGTTTTGAAGAATTGTAAAAATATGTTAAATTTTAATTGAAAAAAGCTTTATTCATTGATATAATTTATATGGTTAACTCATATTATTTAATGTTTTTAATGTGTAAATGAAATATATTTTTATTATTAAATCAAATTTTGGTCATTTTAAGTAATTCCCCATTCAAATTTGACATTAACACATGTAAATCTTTTGATAGTTATTAACTCTTAAGAACCTGATTTTTAGTTTTGACAATGAGAATTGAATTAAAATTTAATACTACAGCTTCTATTTTTTGAATTTGAAAAAATGGATTCCATATTTGTAATATAAAGCATCAAATTTTATAAATTGGTACCTTTTATTTTTGGAAATTTTGAATAGTAACATCAGTGATTATTTTATTTACCATGGATAATTGGTAAATATTGTAAATAAGGGTAAAAAATAATATTATAATAATATTAAACTACCCCAACACATGTCCTAAAACTATTGGATGAGATATTTTCGACCATGGGTACTCTTGGGTCGATTTTGGGACCCTATGTAACCACTTGGACATGAAAATGATATTTTATAAGAATTAATTAAAAGTAATGGAAAATATGACACAAAATTGTATCTTCTTCATAAAATAATTTTAATATAGGGTTATACATAACATAAATTTGACACTAAATAATCATTGGAAAGAAAACAATTCTTCCTACATCATGGTGTTTTATTTATAATTTTTAGACACCTAATAAATAAATTTATTTATGAAACAATGAAGATTTAGTGATTACATAATTAATGAATGATTTAAATAAAGGAGATTATAAATATTAAACTAAATTTATTTGGAACATTTTCTTTCATCCACTAATTATATGTATTATTATGACTTTTTTTTGATTTAATGAAGATTTTTTGAGTGAATCATGTTTTTATGGGTCTGTAAAATTCCATGAAATGAATTGTATAAAAATTAACAAAAATGAGTTTTGAAAATGAATACTATTTCATTAAATGATTTAATAGTTCTAAAAATATAATATTCAGTCAGATTACTTAGAAAATATTTATTGTTTCATTAATAAATCAATTAGTTTTATATTTAAATTTTATATAATGTATATTAACCATTTACTATTAATATACAAAAAGACATGGCAAGAGTTCAATTAGATAACTGAGGGTTAATGCTAAAAGATAACTTCAAATTTAAGATCTAAACTTGTCTAAAACCTATTGGTTGAGATTAATTTGACCTATAATCACCTTACCCTTGAAATAAATAAATTTGGAGTTATTATAAACAGAAAATATTTTTATAAAAATTAATATTTCCAAAAATTTCCAATTGTTCCCCTCACCTTTCTTATAAAAGTGCTCCTCCTTTTCACATTAACTAACACCTCTAAAGCCCTTTGGTTCAGCCAAAATCAGACCATTTCATCTCCTAACATCTTTCATATAATCATAGAGGAATAACATTGGGAAAATATCAAACCTATGGTGCCCTTTTTTCCAACAAAAAGGAAACACGTGAAAAAGAGGTAATCTTTTTATCCCTTCTTTCAAAGTTCATTTCTTCTTCTACTTCTTATTTCTATTTTGTTTCCATACCAATGTAATAAATCCAGTATCATCCATGTAAATATATGTTAATATAATCATGGTATGATTATATTCATCATTTTATCCGTCCTTTGAATAATAATATCACCATCTGTGCATATGGGTGGCTTACAGTCTCCCCATCGTTGTGTAATTTGTTATTCCACATTACATTATTAGGATAAGTATAATTATAAGTATAATAGGAATAAATAATTTATATTAATTTATTATGATTATATATATTAAATATGACATATATTTTCATATCATTTAATCATTAAAGGAACAATATCATCGCTTGTGCATATGTACGACCTACCGTCTCCACGACACAATGAGATTCATTCTCCACTTTAACCATACAAGAATGATTATAACATGTATAAATATATATTATTCATAATTATTAAATATATTACATAAAATTTTTAATAGACTGATATGTGTGTGTGTGTATGCGTGCACGTGCATATATTTCATTCACTTAATTCTGTTCAATACGATAAGAAAACAGAAAGAGCGTTCATGTGTAGGTAAGACATACCGTCTCCATGGAAGATAAATTCCATTTTGTATATCTATCTATTATATATATTTTTATTATGAATATATAAGATATATAAATCATATTATACGTTCTATAAGTAATCAAATCATGATCTAAGTAACAAGATCAAGAATAACAAGTCAAAATATGTACGTTAAACAAAGAGATATTACCTGAAATGTTGCATTTACATAGAATTGTTTATAAATGGGTAATATAAAGTCATAAAAGAATCATATATGATAACATAAATGTTATTTTTATTATGATATAAGTTAATAACATGTATGAACACATTAAATAGTATATTTGAACTCATACAGAGAGTATTAGACCTAAGGTAAGGGATAACATTGCAATAATATTTTTATTAAAGATTGTTTATACATAAGTATTTATTGGGGATATATGTATCATCCATGTAAATTTTTCCTTAAAAGTTTATAATCAAATGTTTACTATTATTATATTTTTGTTTAAATACATTTTTACCTTTTACTATATTGTGTGGAAGGAATCATTCTTTTGTTTACCATATGAGGTGCTTTTTAACTTTTCTAGAAAAAGTATGAGGATAATGTTTATTTAACTTGTACAACATGAACATATTTTTACACTTTCATAACCCATTATTTCCATGAAACATCAATTACAATATTTCAAATTTATTTTCATTTAAATTATTTTCATTTAAAATTTCACATCATTTTGAAAAAGGAAAATGTTTTTGAAGAAGAAAGGATATTTTCATCATAAAATATGTTCAATTGTTTTATAAAAGTTATTTTCCATATGAAATAAAATAGGGTTATGTTAAAACCATATTATTACTTTTATTTCATTTATATTATCATGGAATTATTTTTATGAAGTCCAATTATATTATATATATTATGTTATGATGAAATGATGTTTAAGAATCACATTGTATTTCAGGTGTTATGCTATGATCAATGAATTATGTTTTTTGGTGGAACATGTAATAATGATATAAGTATGAGTTGGGTGGGACCTATATCTCCTTATAATTACTTGGGTAATAATTTATATCTCATGAGACAAACATGGTTGGATGAGTAAGTAAACATGGTTCAGTAATAGAGGGATGGAACAAAAATTAAATCTGGTTGAGTAATATATGTCTGGAATGGAAATTAAACCCAGTTCACTAATTGATTTTTTCTACTATAATGGTATTGGAAGTAATGTATTAGCTACTGTTGAATTCATATTATATTCTTATTTGTTTTCTAAAATTACTTGTTTTAGGATAATTTTATTCTATAATGGTTAATGTTCCTTTATGATATATGCCTTACATAATGCCAAGATTTATTTCATGACTCCATATTCTGATGTCTAAACATTATGTTCATGTTTTTACAATCAAATGTTTATGGGTTTTTTATGTTCTATATGTTTACCCTTAATAGTCATTTGATATAACCCTTTTTATTTTTTTCCATAGGACATAGAGAATGGTTTTAGTCAGGAAACAAAAGGGGAAGATCTTCATGAGAGATGTTGAAGATGTTAAACCATGTTAGAAGATTATCTTCCATGTTTCCAAATACATTTAACTAATACAGTATTTTGGAATAAATTAGGGTAATATGTTATGTATTCCTCAAAAAAATTCAATGTACATTAATCTTGGGTTTTTATATAAATCTTACTAAAGGTTTCCATTAATTAAATTGGTATCATCAAAATTTTTTAGTAATGGTAATATTATATAACCAGTCGAATTTTGATGGATGAAAACCAATAAACTGGGGAAAATATTTCTTATAGAAAATTCATGGAGACCATTCATATCATTTATCCACTAGTTGTTCTTTTTAGGTATTTAATTTTCTAACCATGTTCAATTTTCACTTCAATACCAATTTACACCAAACAGGCATGACGTCAACTAATTAATTGAACATTACCAAAACTTGGTTTTGATACATGTAATGTATCTCAGTATTAATGTATTATTTCTATCATGAATCCTATGAGGTTTATAACACCACTTTTTAGTATATAGGTCCATTATTCTCAATCATAATGGGTCATCATCTTTGGTGACTAGAAAGCCATCTCTCTTTTGTTAACTACCTCTATAGTACTCTTATAATGTACTTCTGTTTTAGGGACAACATATTCAACGGGAACCTATAGAATAAATTCATTTACTAAAATTTATATATCTTGATAATCACCTTTATAAATGTCAATATTTCTCAAAATATTATTTTTGAGGATGTTCTCATGCTCATGAAAATTGATTTTCTTGCATAAATAACTGTATTTTCATATGGGTTATATAGTTAACATCCCTTAGTGTACTTGAAATACTATATAAATATACACTTCATTCATCAAGGTGATATTTTCTAGAAAAATGTTTCCTTATAAAAATTTTCACATACCGATAAATTTGAATGTGACCAAATTGGTTTATTTCCACTCGATCACTTGAAGTAAAATCTATCCTCCACTATAGTTGGTTCTTAGTTTAGTGTGTATTTCCTAGTTTGTAATGAATATCCCCAAAATTATTTTGAATTATATAAATGTCTCGTTATTTACCATACCATGTCTAGAAAGGTACATGTTATCCTTTCACTAGGACCATTCGACTATGATGTATAAGGTAGAGTGAGTTAAGATAGAATCCAAAACTCCTATGATAAGGTAATTAAAATATAGTTAATATATTCACTACATTGATCAGATCTAAGAGTATTTATATTTTTAACTTGTTGATTATCTAATTCATTTTTTAAATCTTATAATTTTTCAAAGGTGTTGGACTTAAACTTTACAATGAAGACATATGCATATCAACAGAAGTCATCAATAAATGCTATGATGTAAGAATATCCACCACTATATTTTGGGTCTATAGTGTGTTCCAATCAAAGAATCCTTTTGGCTCATTCACACTATCCATTGAATGTTGGTTTTTAATTTTGTTCTACAAATAAGCATTGCATATTTCAAGTTCTATTATCTAAAAAGAGTTTAAATAACTATATTGATAGATATTTTTTATGCTTCTCATTTACATGACCAAAAAAATGTTCAATATCATACTGTTAGATGAGTCATAAAAACTTTATTTTATATCTACTTTCAATACATGGTTATCATAATTTAATTCATAAATACAATTATTTAGTTGTCTTATAGTATTAAAAATTATGTATTTGTTAAATAAGATTTCTATATTTCCAAATTTGAAAATAAATATTTCATTGTTATTGAATGAAATAATAATGATATTCTTAGTTACACTTGGTACAAAATAAAAATTATATAAACCTAAAACTATTCCAATTTCAAACGAAAGGTGGTGATCTCTAATATCCAATGTAGTGAGTGATTCTCTAGTGGTGGCTCGAATATCAAAATCTATTCTAGGAAAAATTCAAAATCTACATGGTTCTGATATTTGGATATAAATGATACAACATCAAGCTTTATCAAATAAAAAAGGTGTAGATATATAAATATTACAGTTAATAAATAATTCACCATTATTTTCCCCTTATTTCATTTTGAAATTACTCTTCCAATATCCTAGATTAAAACATAAAAACCATAATAAATAATTTTACTTCACTAAAATATTGATATTCTTTTTCATGGAAGGATGATGTTTGGGAGAATTATATTTAGTATTAGTCTTGGTCCACATTTCCATGTCCTTCACTTTCTTGATCACTAAAAGTACTGATTTTATTTCAGAATCCATGACATTATAATGTTTTTGAATGTGAGTAAGAAGTCATTATTCAAACTATTTATCATCTTGTAATTCACAATAAAACAAGGGAATGATTTAGGTAGTGAGGAAAGTATGGGATTTATGAATTGATGGTCAATGAATTTAATTCCCATGATTCTTAAGTGCCCTATATCAGTAATCATCTTGATGACATGAGTTCTAACATGTATCAACTATCTAAGATTTCATATGTAATGTGCATTGGATATTTGATATATCTATTGCCTTCACATATCTTGATAACGATTTTGAATGTGATTCATCATGTAATACTCATTCATATCCTCATGTTTCAGTAAATTTGAAATTTATTATAGTTTGAAACATTATAAATCTATTGAATCAACAAATTCTTGTGGTATAAAGTTAATTATTCTTCACTATCCTTTTGTCTAGACACTTCGGGAATGGGTTTTATGAACAAATATAATTTAATTTCATGGTATAAAAAATGTGTAAGAGACTTTTCCATTTTGTTAAATTGGTACTATTGAGGAAGTTATGCTTTAAAATTTTGTATCAAAATGATATGGATGAATTCATTTCTATTTCCATTTCTACAATTACAAAGAGTGGAATTTTAGTAATTTATCATATTTATAAAATTTGATAATAAATCATAAATTTATTAATCTCCCTTTTAAACTCAATATCCATCACCATTAGTTTAAACAGATCCCATTTTATGGATATTATAGGGGAAATGAACAATATTCCCCCTATCATTATCAAATTTAGAATAAACTGTTACTTGAAGGGTTTATGTAGGCATAATTATTCCAACTACATTAACTAATAGTTCCTTGATACGATAAGTGGTGAAACTACTCTAGAAATCCTTGATTTGGATTTCTTAAACCCTTTCCACTCTGTTAGAAAATGTATTTCATTGATAATAAACCCATGATTTTTATATGTTATGCTAGCTAAAAACACACATTATAATTCTTTGATAATTGAAAGAACCATGAATTTGGTCAGTCTAGAACATTGAACTATGCTATGATTTTAAATTAAATAATAGAAGTCTATAACGGTTTAATAAATAAAATTAATTAATTTTTTTCATTATTTGTAAATTTACCATTTTATCTTTATAAAATTCTTGATAATATTATATGGATTTGCTAAAGTGATTAACCATGTCATAGAAAAATATTATGGATAATCCATTTTTATATTAGTTCCATTATTTATGATTGTTAATTTATTAATTCATGTGATTGTGAAAAATATTTTATAAGGAAATTAACCATGAAACATCACAAGAATAAAATAATATGAGAGATAAGATCAGGAAATTTTCCTTAATTTTATATTATTTAGTTAGTGATATACTAATCATCAACCTAGGGAAGAAAACATTGAACCATGAATTAGATCATATAAAAACATTCACTTTCCATCCCATGTATCTCTTAGATTGGTTCCACATTATCTCCAAAAATGAATTCCCCCCACTCACATGGGTCTCCATTATTTACATAAGATTTTACTTATATGGAAGTGAGGGGAATTAGAATATTATTTTAGGGGTTTTACATAAAAGGATATTTCGGCATGTTTTCCTTTAAATAATGAGTGGATGAATCATGGAAATGACAAAAAATAATTTAATAATAAATTAAAAGGAAATAAATAACAAAAATATGTATTGAATATGCTTAGGATTATCAACATTAATACATCAAATTACAAAATTAATAAACTAAAATTGATCCTAAATCATTCATTTTTTAGATAAATCATTTTCAAATAAAATAATTATTTTATTCAATTAATCAATTATTTTATCATATTTCCCAACAAAACATTCTTGATATTCACATCCATAATTAAATAAATTAAATAATAAATTTTAAATTGAAAACATATAAAAAATGTACCTTAGAGGTGACATGATGAGTACCCATCAAAACTACTAAGGTGTTTGATATTCATTTACTATTTACTCATGTAGAATGTTACATATTCTCTTTATCACATAATTTCATGGTGTGTATTATAAATGAATGAAACACATACACATGTTATTTATGTATCTTGTTATTTATTAAGGAACCTATTCATTTTATAATAACATATACACAAAATATAGTTCATAATATTACATATAAATTAAATAGATAATATATATAACCCATCACATGGAATTTATGAGCTTAATAAATGACACGAAGAACACATATTCATATAGTTTTAGTTTCCTACTATATTAATTTAAAATTTTTTTTAAATGGTTAATATACAGATCGTGAACTATCCAACTACAAATCATGCACAATTATTTACCATTTATCAACAACACATGAATAGGGATTAGGTGTGTAGTCTATCTATGAAAATTAATGGAGAACATGTTGTTTACCTAGGTAGCACATTGTGTAGTCTCTTAATATCATGGTTACCAGTCACATGTTCCGTGTAACAGACAGACATATCATCTTTGAATAATAAAATACAATTCATTTATTCAAGTTAAATGATGTGAAGTCTGACTAACCATGTTTCATGATGGACAAGAAAGTACATGGTGTGTTGCACACCATGTGATACAAAATCACAAAAAAAATTAAATCATGAGGTTTCTTGATGCATCAAAAACAGGTCGATGGAATGTAGTAATGAGAAACATAATGTGTACCTGTGGGATACACATTTTGTATTAATTTTCTATCTGGAGAGAATGCTTGGCACCTCTAAATGATTTCTTCATTCATAATTAATCAAAATTTTATTATATTTTGGAGAATGAAAAGGAGGAATATGTCATCTAATGATTCATATTTCAAGAATGATTAATATAGAATTAGAAAATAAAAAAAATGAATAAATAAATCAATGAAATTTAAATAATGATAAATTAATATACCACCTATCTAATACATTGTAAAAATTCTGGTTAATAAAGAAACGTTGGTAGGGGCATTCCCAACATGAATTTCTTATCATAGTCAAATATTTATCTAAGATGTACACAATGATGAATGTCATACCCAACAAGGTTGAATAAATAATTAATTAAAATGATAATGTAAGAACCAAATTAAAGGCCATTAAAAATAATAAACAATTAATTTAACTAATTAAAATATTACATTTTGGTGAATTTCTTCTTCATTGTTGAATCAAAAAAATTACATCATTTCATCATTATGTTTGAAGAATGATGTGTAGATTCCCACCAATGGTGATCCACACATTTACCATCCACCATTGAGTGATTCTAAATGAATATTTGAGTGTTAATATTGAAGATCATAACACTTTCATTCTTTAACTATGATCTCTATGAGAATCACGTCAAAGAAGGACTATCCCTGATCTCCCTATAATTGAGTGGGTTGGTAGAGGAAGATTTCTGCCTATTCTGGAGCATTTTATAGGATAAGATATCTCCAGTTCTTGAGTTTATTCTCTATATAGAATGTAAAAAACCAAAACAAATCGTTGGTTTTAGGGTTGGAAATTATATAATTGATCGTAATAGTTCTAGAGTCAAAAATTAATAATTTCACATATTCCCTAATTATTTTCATAATTCCCACAAGAACCTCATATATATAATAATATTATTATTATTTCTTGAAATTTTAATAACTAATTAATTAAATAAGTATTATTTCAATAATAATTTTCATAAATTTTTAAAATAATATATATTATATATTATTTCCCATCAAACATTTAAACATGGTCTGTTATTCCTCGAAAATATTTATCAGTATTTGAATAATGACTATTTATTTAATAAATATTTATCATTTCATTATATGTAAATAAATAAATAAACAAATATTAATGTAATGTCATTAATCGGATACACCCTCATGCGATCAAACCGGGCTTGCTATGAGACATCTGGCATGACTCCCTATATGAAATAGGATTCCAAATGGTATAAAGAGTGAAAAACTATAGTGGTGAGAAAATACCCTTTGGTCTGGAGTTTCAATTGTATTGGAAATAAAACTAGAGTAGTTGAAATAGTTGGAAAATATAAATTCTCATAAAACAAACCATAATAAAAATAAAATCAGAATCAAGAACTAAATAATAATGAACCATGTAATGTCAAGATGAAATGAAATTAAATTTCGGGTTAGTTTTTAACATGTATAATATTGAGAAGAAAGTTTAAAAGGATCTAAAATCATCAGTCTCAATCCCTATGTAAGTACCATCTCAATACACTAACTCATCCCATAATCAAAAATCAAAAACATGTCCCATTATCCTTATACATACCTATATAAATGAATTTATTCATGGTACAAGACAATGGACCAATGATGATGTGAGTACAACTCAACATGATACAACCAATGGTGTATGAACATATCCAGTCTCAGTATTTGTGGACTATATAATAAATAGTAAAATAGTTATATCAATTTTATAATTTTATACCACTCATAAAATTAATCCACTTACCCTAAAGTTCTATAGTGACACTTTGGGTCATTCAAACATTCACCAGAAAATTGTTGTTTGTCTATAATGATATCACAAAATAATGGCCAATAAAAGCATTACCCTCAAAGGGTTTAACCAATAAATCATCACAGGATAATCCATTAGATCACTAAAATCATTTTTACATGTATGGGAAGATTCCTTTAAGAATTATAGAACATATTGGATGATCCCTCTTACTGTTACTTCATATCCAACAAGATCACTCACATCTTTAAAGCACACCAGAGAAGTGCCCTCTAAGTGTTATAACACATTTGGGTAGATCCCATTAAGAATTTAATCATACCACGAAGAATAAAAAATTACATTTCAACTAAAAAATTAAGAAATTCACCAAGTATATCAAAATAATTGTTTCATCCCATTTAACTATCAACTTAAATAGGATTCTATAATTTATTATGCCTGATCCATTAAATAAAAAAAGAATATTTAAGATCTATAATACTTTTTCCGTTAAAGTTTTATTGAAAACTATGTTTTACCAATATCCCCTTATTAAGGAAGCCAATTCCTTATGATTGAGGGTGGATTGAAATCTGATATAGTTGGAAGTATGGTCTTAACTATAATAAACCATCCAAGATCAAATGATAGGTCTTATAATATGATTATCATGAAATAGAGAGTAACTCATTTATTTAGGGTGAACCAATAGTATCTAGGTGTGATGAAAATAAATGTAAATATTAGTGTAAATTTAATATACTATAAGGACATTTTCAGCCAACTACCACCAGTCGATTAGATGACAACCATATCAAAATAAAAGGTATAGCCCGATTTCCTTCTTTATTCCCTGAAACAAAACCTATAAACTATCCTAAGAAGAACCATACCTTATCTGGTTTTGTAATTCTGAACAACAGTTATTCTCATGGGAAAACTAAGGGAGAAAAGATGGAGACTATGAAACATAATGAACACCATAGATTACAAGGTTTAGAATTCCATGATATAATAAAATTGATCATAGAGATAAATATAAATCATTTACATGGATTGTTATAAGGTATGAAATTCACGAGATGCAAAACACATTATCAAAACACTAGGTGAAAGATTTAAAACATTTAGAATTGATTATTTATGGATTAAATAGAAAATTGATCCTGTAATACCCTCAATTTCTAATTCCTTGAGAAACCCAAGTCAGGGACTAAAAATATATATATAATAGATTTTATGTCTTAAAATGATTCATGGAATAAAATCATTTTTTAAATTCTTCGCTGCTAAACATACAAAATATGGGGGGATTATGGTGTTGTCTAACTCGAGAAATATACACCATAAATCCAAGATTTACATCAAAAAATAGAACCAGTGCCTTTATATTATTAACATATATATAACTAATTTGTAACTTTCACCACTCATATTATACATTCCAACCATGTCTCAAAAAAATACAAAAATACTTGAAAATGTATATAAAAACATAAATAAATACATAATTATAAAATATGGTATCCTAAAACCTCCCCACTATATGACTACTCACTTCTGAAAAACTCCCTACATCACTATAGGTTATTGGTGAAAATATTTAGAAACAATTTTTTTTTCTATTTGAAACCATCTCCAAGGTCTCCTTTCACACCCACCCAAGCTCCCACTACACTCACTCCAGGGGATGATTTTTTCCCAGAGTTTCTTCTCACTATGGTCCATAATATAAATTCGATTCTCCTCAAAGGATGCTTTAATATATAGATTGATTTTATTAACATATAACACATTAGAATGGTCTAGATTATATAACCAATGTTGTGTCCTATAAAACACATCATTCTAGGTATATTAGCACTATTTAATGGCTAAAAGGTATTCCACTATGTCAACCATTTCCACTATCTCAAGCATTACAACAAACATATGAGGTAGATTCCCTTGTTTATTTATACAATTATTCCCTACTTATACAACACCAGAAGGAAACACAATCACAAACCTAAAACTCCAAAAGTCATCAATTATGTTCAATACATGATTTACTTTGACTTTTTGAATTCACTAACACTTTTCATATCAATTAATCCTACTCAGATACTTCCTCTATGGAACTAAGTCCAACCATCAAATTGTAAACTAGAATATACTCTAATATAAACCCTCAAAAGTAACCACTTTTTTATGTGTAAAATATTTAATTATATGGAAACTACATGAGTTCTAGATGATACTACCAAGAATCGTCGATGTCTAAAAGACAAGCGTGCAATTATTCCTTCAGAATCTGAATTATCTGATCATAATGGAAATTATTCTAATGATGATCGGTTTTACATAGAAGAATATGGAATCCAATATATTTTTTATGTACCAACCAAAACATTGATTTTCAATAAGGGTCTCAATAAGAAAAAAATAATCCTTGGAACACCATTCAGTCAAAATATTTGGTTCACATAGAGACTAGAAAAATCATCAACAATGAAGGTCTCACTGATTAGAAATAAGTAAAAAAAATTCTTTAGTCTATCTACCATCACCCATATAAACTCATTATTATGGTAATTCATAATTAATTTGGTCCCAAAATCCATAGTGTCAGCATCCCACTTACACTATAGAATTGATAGGGGTTGTAACAACCTTACAAGCATCTCATTATTGGCCTTTACCTAATGATAAGAGAAACATCTCATCACAATTCCCATAGTATTTTTTTTTCATTCACGGACACTAGTATTTTATAAATAAGTGAAAATACATATTGGTTAGACCTTAATGTACCTCCATTTTAAAACCATGAAACACCATCATCATCTTCTTATGTAAACACATATGTACCCATAAAAGACAAAAAAAATTGAATGCCACTACTTATAAGGGACCATCTAGATTGTGTCTCTCCACTATAAAAGCTACCCCTCATAACTAATCCCTATGGATAAGATAACCTATATGTATTGATTTCATCTAGATGAAAACATATAAAAGATTTTGATGTTAGAGTAACTCATCCCTGGTAATTCTGAACAACTAGATTTATTTATGTGATGTGTTCCCTAAATCACCACTTTTTATAAGACTACCTCACTATAACTACCTATTCCATTCATCTCAGTGAATAAATAACATTAATTTTATTTTCCTAGTTTTTATGCTCTCTCAAAATCAAAATACTATATATACTCATCCCACCTCCTCTGTCAAAGGTTTAAGTCCTACAGAAAAAAGATGTACTTGAGGATCTTGTGGTTTGTCTATACAAAAAATATCTTTCCCAGTACATAGTTTCTCCATCATCATAGGGTGTTAACCACCAAAAATAAGTTCAAATCATGATTTTTATTATTCATATCATGTGATATCAGTTGTCTAGATCGATAATAAACCACATGGTCTTCCAAAATCTGAACTAATTTTAGTCAAAAAATTGATGTATCATAGTACGTCATATATGTCTTGCGTGGAACATATAAGATGAGGATCGGTTCTAAGGTCATCCTTCTATTTGTCTCTGAGAATTATCTCTACTAGATTCTAAATAAACTAAATTTATCCCATTATTTATCATCCTAGACATATGTTCTTCATGATTGTGGAATTCCAAGATATAACACTGATAATAACCTCTCAAACTCATAAATCTCAAAATAAATAAGAAATTTTTTGATCACTCACGAGATACAACGGTTGTAATCATCCTTGGGTCTATATACACTATGACCTCTAAGAGATAATGGCTCATTTTATTCACTCTATCAATCTCGAAAATTTATTTAGATAACTTATTGTAAAGCTGATGTTCTCTTAATGCACTTAAGATGATGTCACGATTCTAGGCATGAATGTATACTGACTTGTATTACACTAATATTTCATTGTTAAAAACTACCAAAACTGATATAGAAATATATAAATGATCAACATCATCAAAACCATGAAAACTACTAGTGTGTTATTTAAACCAAACTACATAACTAAAAACTTATACAACCTATAAATCCTCCTTAGATAAGTCTAGGGTTTTTCGAATGGTTTCACCATCAACTAATGGTACATCGAACTAAATTCATTCTTTCTGAAGGTTTTGGAAACTCACAGCTGATTGAAGAGATCATGTTTTGTAAAAGGGGAAACCAATTCTTGATCATTATTAGGTTCAATATTCGATAATATATATATAATAGCAAAGACCCATATACCTTTTTGGTTAGAAGTACGGGAGAACCCCATAATGATGTAATGGGACATAAGAAACATTTTAATTTTCGATCTTCTAAATAGGAATTCAAATCATGAAGCTCCAAATGTTTTTTTTCTATAAGAAGGAATAGAAACTAGAACTATTCGCATTACCAACTCGATTATGAATTTAATCTCTCACATGGGTGGTAATTTAGAGAATTTATTATGAAAAGAATCTTGAAAATAGTCTACCATTGGAGGAAATTTATTTTTATGCATTTCAAAATAATAGAAAACATGGATTTTCATTTGACCTACGATATTATCCAATCTGCACATGATTGGACCAATATAACTAGCCTAAAGATCGTATTCACCCTTGTGAGAATAGTTTCCCCCTTCCAGATATAGAAAATTTGCTCTCCTATGATAACATTATATACAATACTATTAGAGAAATATCCAATCGATAAAAATGAAAATATTTAAACCTATCATTTATAGAATAAAAATATCCCAAAGGGAATAGATTCCAGCAACTATGAGAGAATATTCTGTAAAATACTTTATATTCTCTAACGGTACTACCAATGGTGTGTTGTTGGTTGTAATTCGATATAATAAATACAAAACCAATAAAAATATAAAATTACGTATATAAAGAATAAATGGATTTTACTGTATCACAAATGAACTCAAACAATAGTGGATAATAAAAGAATCACACTTATGATGGTAGATGGTACAATACCAAAATTGGCTACAATAGGCTTCATAGGGTGTTATAGAATCACCACTCTACCCAATAATATATTTTCAATCCTCTATGTAGTTCTCTTTATGTTTTAATTCCATTCCTCTTCTAGTTTACCACATCCCCTACCTTGGACTGAACATCTGATAGAACTCCATCTACCTATCAGTTGTGGGTTAGCTGAGTTATTTCAAGAATTTGGTTCATATCAAAATCCCCTAACACTATTTTGTGTTCGAGGGTTCCTCATTAACCATTTTAAGATAACCGATATTTCTATAAGCATGAAACACACTTGGGGTGTAAGGAAAATTATGTTTCATATGGCCAAAATTTCTATATTGGAAGAAATGTAATGGGTTATTATTCTGGGATAACTACTAACTGTGTTGGAAACCCTTCCTGTTACTAACATGATGGTAACCATCAAAGTGGTGATTCTTAATGCTAGATTAATAATCCAAGATCAACCTCCCCAAACATGATTTCCAACACATTATTACTCTCTGTGATTTCCATTATTCATGACAGCCAAGTTCATTATATCTGAAATTTGGCTTAGGTAAAATTATTTGGTTTGTGACATTATCTCGTATAAGATCCCATAATGAAATCACATCACCCTAGTGACGTCATCACCATCGAATGATAGGTAAAATAACTATAGGTTATTGAATCATCCTTCGTATTATATAACTAAATTGTCTCCCTATATTAGATGCATGCACTCAAAATCCCTTTAATCCCTCAACATCATAAGAAAGAAGTTTCTCAGGAACATTGACTCAATGTTCTTCCTAGATAACTCTTATTGTGGAGTAACGTTCTGTATAATGTCCCGCCAATTCATGAACAATCCTAGAATTATTTAATAAGTAATATTTTCCCTACTCTTTTTTAGTGTATTGGGATGTTTAAAGACCATATGGACTTACTCGATCAAGAACTCAGCTACTTGGGGGCCACAATACCCAGTGAATGTAGGAGGATTATGTAGCTAGAAATATATTTTTAGCAAAAAATTTGAAGGTTCAGGGTGAATACTATAAAAATCTATGCATAAAATTACCCTTAATAAGATGTCATGAACTATATCAGCTATTTGATTTTCTGTGGCTATAGGAAGTGATAACTCGAATTTGTTAGGTGTATTCTAATTTTCATTCTCTAAATTCTCAATAGAATGATGAGGATGAGGAATTTTCACTACATGATAATACCACACCATATAACATTTCTTACACAATACGGATAACCTAAAAAGGTAAAAATAATAGAGAAACAGTAGCTCAAGGTTCCTTTATAATTAAATTAACATGTGATTTGGCAGAACATAAAAATTATTTTTACTTATTTTCTGGAGGTTATCAAGGTGTTATTTTCCAAATTCTTACGGGAAGATATGTTACAAGAAATAACTATATCCTCAACATAAATAATTGAATTTTAATATATAAACCTATGTTCCAATTAGGATATTCACATTCTACCATACCTACCCATGAGTAAAATATCAAAAAAACACAATAAAACATTTGAATTGACAAATTGGAATGCCATCAAAACCATAAAAGGTGAATAATAAGAGAAAAATCCCATCACTAAGTAGTTGATTTTCCTTCTCCCATGTTTTAAATCTCCCATAGATGATCTCATTTCCAATACATGACACATATCAGTCCTATTTATACACACACACAATCCATTTTTTTGTATTAGTAAAGGCCAATTTATGGGTAAGTGGGAACCTTTATTATTCATATTTATACATTTCTAGAATAGTAACTAAATAAGAAAGTTTCCTCCACTAATAACACTTTGTAACGTCTCTGTTTTGATACTCCCTCATGTGATCGAACAGGGTTTTCTATGTGATACTAAAAGAAATTTCCATATACAATGGGATTTTTAAAAGTAGTGATGGTTTAAAAAATATAGTGGAGAAAGAATCCCATTTGGTTTAGAATTTCAATGACATAATAAATAATACAAGAGTATCTAAAATAATATAAACAATAAAAATTATTATACATTAAATCAAAATAGAAATAAATAATTAATAAAGAATGAAATAATAATGAAACTTATACTTTTATATAAATTAAATTAAATTATGTGCTGAAAATAAAAAATTAAAAGATTGAGAAGAAAATAAATCAAAAACAAAATCCCCAATCCCAATCGCTATATCGTCCTCATCTCCAATGCCCAAAAAATCCATCAATTAGAAACATAATATAGTTCCCCATGACCTTCTCTATACCTACAACCATGAAGACTACTCAAGTATAAAACAATGGCCCTGAATAGGTTCTGTGTACAACCCAGTTGGCCACAACAAATGATTTATAAATGTTTAAAGTAGAGTATTTATGGTGCATGAAATAAGTCTGTAAATTGGGATATTAATTTAAAAAAATAATATATATCCTAAAATTAATACATTGACCCTTGAGTTCTAGAGTGACCCTCAGGGTTATCCAAACCTATTTCAGCATGTATTCATATATCTCTGATCATTTCATAGAACCCTGATAACCAATTTCATAATCCTACTATGCTTTTCCAAAATTCTATAATTGGTAACCAGAAAGATCCCTCTATGAATTTCAGCATATATTGGATGATCCCTCTATGAATTACCACACATCAGGGATGATGCCTCTATTCATGAAAACAAATTTGGGAAGGGTCCTATTAGCATTGTAGTATATCCTAATAGAACCATATTAGAATTATAGGACATTCATGGAGATCCCTCTAATTTTTTAGTATATTAGGAACGAAAACAAACAATATGTCAACTCAAATAATTGGAATCAACAATCCATGTGTATCATCTTAATAGTTTCCATCCCTTCAAGTGTTAAGTATACAAGGGTGCTCTGATTGTTTATTACAAATCCATCAAGGGAAAATGTATTTTAGTTCTATAATACAATTCTTCAATAATTTTATTCCAACCACTATGTTATAATAATATTACATTATCAATGTATTCATATCATTAGTTTTTTGGGTAGGATAACCTCTCAAGTGATGGTAAGTATTGTCTCAATGCAAATGGATCCAACAAGATCCACTGGAACGTATAATCATAATAATATTATTAAACTAGGAATTATTTATTTATTTAGGATGTGCATGTGGAGTTCTAGATTAATTATAATAAACAAACAAATAAATAAAAATTGAATAGAAAATAGGTAGATGTTCAGACCACCTACCATAAGAATAGTATATTTTAAAAATCTCAACACCAAATATGCACCACGATTCCTCTCTTACTCCCTCTAAAAACTCCTAAAAACTACCACAAGAAAAAACAACATTGATATGATTAAGGTGGTCTATCCAAGGGTTCTTTTCATGAAAAAAACGAGGAAACCATAAAGATATTTTGAACCATATGTCTTACCTCCGATAAGTAGGTCCAAAAGACCATGATCCACGGTAAATTAGCCTATGGATCAAGATAATTACTTGACCTCAACCACTGGAATGATTTCAATTCATGAGAGATCAAACACGGTATCAGAATGCTTGGTGAATGATTTATAACACTAGAAATTGTGTATTTATAGTATAAATAGGTAATGTACACTATAATTCTGACAATTTCATGGTCTTCTAAAAAAACCTTTACATGGAATAATAAATGAATTAAAATTGAATTAATGTTGAATTTTTTTAGGGTGCATATTCATGGGTTATGGACTACTCAGCCAAACATACAGTATAAGGGGGGTTTTATGGGGTTTTTTCTTCAAATCCATTTTTTCTATACATCCCTTATTTGAATCATAAATTAGCTTTGAATATTTTATTTTTTTTAACTTCAACAACACTTTATAGGAACCAGAACACCTTAGTTTAGACAGACAAACCAATGAGCAAAAAAATTAAACCATTCGTTAAAAGGATAACAAAAAAAAACATACAGTCCTGGAATTTATTTAATATTAGAATTATATTACCCAAATAATAAATAAATATTTATTAAATATTTTTCTAAAAAATATTTTCTTGAATAAAAACTGACAAATTCATTTGATTAAGAAAATGTGGAAAATTATTAAATCATAAATGAAAATAATATTTACTCAACAAGTTAAATAATGAAAAATATTTTTTATAATTAAATTGAGGTAATATATATTTTTAGTATTTGAACATCTAGGCCTCTCTCTTAGTGGAATTAGGTGGAGCCACAAAAATTCCAAGTATAACATTTTGAAAAATTCCAAGGAATCCATAGAGGAAAATATTATTTTCTGGACAATATACAACCTTGTATGGATTAATACCATGTAACATAATCCCTTTATAATGATATCTCTAATCAAGTCAGTTTCATGCCAGTTTCATTAAACTATGTGATTGATATCTCCTTCTATTATTTTATGGAAATGAACCTACCCACAAAACAACATTTTAATGAATGTTTTCATGCTATTTAATTCTCATAATTTTGTCTAAGATATGAAATTATATTAAATAAAATAATGAAAACAAATCTTTTCTCACATTATTTATTAATGAAATTTTCCTCATGATGCAAACAACATAACCAAAGTAAATGTAGACATATTTCAACACAATTTTTATTAATAAATCCAAGTACACGACTTATTATATATATTGATAACAATATAAAATTATAAGTAATCATATACACATCCACAAATAGAATCATCTACTGAAACATATAAATGTGGATTTCCTACTATCTGGTTTTAGTCTCATAAAATCGTACGCTGGAAATTATAAAGGGTGCACACCATGAGAAAAGGAAATAATGTCATATGAGTATCTACTCTATATAGCCTATATCATATATTTCCCATAAAATGAAATCATCTGACTGTATAACATATATTTAATAACACTTTCATGACACTTTGGAGTTGTCAACATAGTGTGTAATGACAATCATCTCTAAGTGTGATAGTTATTGTTAGAACATTATCAAAAAATATGTCTCATTGAAGAATAGTCAAGATTATATAGGAAGCTTATTAATATTCAAGAAAATGAATATAGGTAATAATAAAGTATATAGAAGTTGGTTCTAGGGAACCAACTCCAATACTATTTTGATATTTTTATGACATATTATTTATGATTATATAAAAATTTATTATATTATGATTCATGATTTTTATTATATAATTTATTGGGGTTGATTTACTTATTCTATTTTTAGGTAGCTTGAATATACTATTATACCCACATGTTTATTTTATTATCACATACACTCTTTAATTAATATCTCTTATATTTATTTTTACTGAGTATCTATGCTCACCCACTACTATGTATCATTTCTCTAGGTAATTAAGAAGAGTATTGTGCCTGCTGATTATAGTTGGGTGTCATGTGTGAATATATTTTTGATAAATGTTTTAAAATATTGGAAAATAAATTTTCTTATATATCAATTCAATAATGATACTAGACTTATAGGTTCATGGTTGAAATTTATTATGATTTATAATGAATATTCATGAAAACTATTATAATATATTTTTATGTTATTATTTGTTAATCCCATTTTGAGTATACATATCCCCCAAACAAAGAAATACATGAGTTAATAAATATATTTTTATTTTTTTGAAATATTTGTTTAGATAACATATTTTGAATAATTTATTGTTTTAAAATATTTTTGGTATATGTTGTTTTTTTATTATATATGACATAACCCAACCACTAAATTTTTTATAGGGTGTTGGTTTAAAATATTCAAGATGAAACCGTTATATATACACCAATATAGATAAGTCCTTCAAGAATCAGAACATAATTTTATCACGGGTCTATTACTAAGCTACCCTTGCTGAAAGATTATGTTGATGCATAAACAATCAAACCATATATTGGAAAAAATATTATATAGATGATAATTCTTAACAATATTATTCATATGAAAGATACATATCATTTAAATCTTATATTATACTCAATTTATTTTATGATAAATAAAAAATATTAAACTACAATATGTAATTACAAAAGGGGAAATAAAAATTTGTGTCAAGATCGTCAAAGGGATCATATAATAAATAAAAACTAAAAAACCAAAATTTATATTCAATGTCCTTAAATAAAAATCTAAAATAATTAATGTTATATATTAATTTATGTGTTAAAGAGGATAAATTTATACAATTTAACATTGATGTGGATAGATATGATCACGATTCATCTTATTTTTCAATAATTATAATTTAAATGAAATTATTAAATAAAAATATGTTTTTGATTCCTTAATACTTGTATATAGGTTGTATATAATTAATATAATAATTTTGTTTTAATGGTTTATGTTTTTCATAAAAAAAATCTAGTTTAATTTTAATTGATATTATTTCAACAAATATTTTATAAACATAAGATTAGAATAAATCCCAAAATTTTTATTTCCCATATTAATTCATGAAAACCAATATCAGTTGATGAATATATCATTGTAAATAATGAAATAGAAAAATTAAAAGGTGTTGGAAGTAATGAAATTTGAAAATAATTTATTCATAATACAAACTATAGAAGGGTCAATCTATATACACTGATTATAGTTATAGTAGTTTGAAACCATTAATATTTAGTAATAATGAATGATAAAAATTTTATGATGAATTCAATTTTATTTATGATTTATGTAGTCACCATCATTATATATTTTATAGATCCAATATTTGGATTCTGGGTGAAGCATTAACACTTGAAATCCCTTAGTAACTAATTGACAGTATATTTTTCACATTTTATGTTCATTTTATTATATATTATACATGACGTATTAAAAATAATTTTTGCTATGGTAATTTCATTCAAAATAATAGATATAAAATACACTTTTGAAAAATTATAAACCAGAAGAAACTATGGAATATTGTATATAAAGGCATGTTGTTTTAGATTTATTAATAGTTTGTCCTGGAAACATATGTCATAGAATATGGAATTAATCAAATTCCATTAAGCTTATATATTATATGTGTCATGTCTTAGGATTTAGAATGGATCAAAAACTCTTAAGGTTAATTATCATATGTTCCTAATTTTTAATATAAAAACATTTATTTAAATTCTTTTTTAAAATTTACATTTTTTAGGTTTCATTAATTTTATATACACACTACATATGATACAAAATTCATAATATCATATAAATTAATTTAGGGATAAATGAGAATGTTTTTCATTGTTCTAATTATTTTAGAATTCTTAAAATTATATGTATTTATTGAGTTTTATTTTAATTGTGAAATTTTACTTCAAAAAATGCATCAGATATTCAATTCTAAGGTAATGGGATCAAAGTATTATAAAACTCTAGAAAAATAAAATTTTATTCATTTATGAATAAAGGATTTATCCTAAAAATTACTCTAGATAGCTACATGAATAAAGTGGAGAATATGTATCATTTTTAATTAAATTGTTATCTTATTATTTAAAATATATGTGACATTACAAATTCAAAGAAAACACCCTTGTATTGTCATCAAAAAAAATAACAATGACCTTTGATTCTTTTCAAATATGATCCAATGAACCAAATATCATTTTATTTTCCATTGTGGTTTGAATATTGGATAATTCAGATTTTAATTTTTTAATTTTTATTTTAATTTAAAACATACATCACATCCTCATTTATGAGAAAATGAGACTATATTGTCATGTAATTATATTAAACAACATTTGATTCATTTTTGGCATATTAGAATAAATCAGACATCATTCCAGAAAACTGTGTGGCCAGAATTAAGAAAATATTGTTTTTTTTATATTAAAGTGAAATTTTTGTTCAAAACATGTGTCACATACACAATTTATAGAATGTGCAGTTATATGATTGTAAAACTAACATAAAATGTCTATTTATTATTGGTTTATATATATTAATGAACCATACAACCTTTAACTATACAGGGTAGTCAGAAAATCCAAAAGTATATTTTTTCCATTATAAACATCAAAGTGGTAATAATGGAACATTATATACTCAAAAATAAGAAATTGAACTCAAATTATCATGAAACATTAATTAAATAGTCATTTATTAAATTTTAAATTGTATTAAAAAACCACACATCATTTTGATGTATATGTAAAACTAACCTAAAACAACTTTTTTTAATTTAAAAGTGTACTTTTAATTCAAATCATTCTCCACATTCATAATTAATTTGAAAATAGTTAATATCATCAGGAAACTTTAGTTAATTTTTTTTTCATTTTTCATATGATGGCTCTAAAAAGCAATCATTTTGATTAATGATGTTGTCAAAATGACTAATAGTGTTTCCTTTGGAACACCAAAGTGAAATTTCTATTTAAACAATGAATCACATGTTTAATTATTTTAAAATAAGCTGTTATTATCATGAAATTGTTTAACAATTTCTTTAAATTATTTTTTGTCTTGTAAGAATGAATTGAGCATAATTTTAATATGTGGTGTGATTAGAATGATTTAAAACGTGGGTTTCAAATTTAGAAGTTACATTTCAGTTCAAAACATGTGTCACATGTTTAATTTGATAAAAACGAGAATTAATTTTGTTAATACTTTAGGTAAATAATCCTAAATCCATTTTTGGAATATATGTGTAATGTCCTGGACCACTCCGGTCCATTACTTTGTGAAATTTTGGTGTTGGAGGTGTTCCAGGAGGTCAATGGGACTTATCCCGAACACTTTGCCAAATTTCCAGTTCTGTAAACAGTGTTTCCAGTTTTATGAATAGTAACAGATCGGTCTCACCGATTGGTCTGTCAGATCGGTCTCACCGATCGGTCTGATAGATTGGTCTCACAGATCAGTTTCATAGATCGGTCTGATAGATCGGTTTCACAGATCCATCTGACAGATCAGTTTAACAGATCGGTCTCACAGATCGGTTTCACAGATCGGTCTCACAGATGGGTGTCACAGATCGGTTTCAAAGATCGGTTTCCTAGATCGGTTTCACAGATCGGTTTTACAGATCGGTTTCATAGATTGGTTTCACAAATCGGTTTCAGAGATCAGTTTCACAGATTTGTTTCAGAGATCGGTTTCACAGATCGGTCTCACAGATCGGTTTCACAGATCGGTCTCACAGATCGGTTTCACAGATCGGTCTCACAGGTCGGTTTCACAGATCGGTTTCACAGATCGGTTTCAGAGATTAGTTTCACAGATTGGTTTCACAGATCGGTTTCACACATTGGTCTCACAGATCGGTTTCACAGATCGGTTTCACAGATTGTTCTGACAGATCTGTTTCACAGATCGGTTTCATGTACAGTAACAGTGAGTGAACAGTGTTTCCAGAGTCCTACAATTTTTCCCCTTTTGATGTTTCCTTTGACTTAAAATACATTTAATGCCTTATTTTAAGGACTCTTAAGGCCAATTCAAATGCCATAAATTCTATATTAATTATTCCTAAGGCTTGGAATGTTTTACTTGGTCAACCTGTGTGGGTTAATGCGATCCGTTTTTAATAGAGAATTAACAGGATCTTAAACTGTCGCTCCATTAAATCATAAAAAGGGAAGAGATATCATTCTCCCTTATTCTTTCCATTTGTTCTCAACTTAGAGATGCTAGAGCCTTTCAATCCTTCCTGTAGGAGTTACACAATCAATCATTACTCCTAGGATTGGTTCTGCTCTGTTTTGGATGCAACCGAATTGTGTCGGTCAATCTTCCCAATAAGGTATGTTTTATCATCGTTCCTTTGGGGATCATCTTCTATTGTTTCCCCCTTCCATATTATACCATGTAATTTCCATGATTTTAATGGGTTTTTCTTGGGGTTGTTTGGTACTGTCGTACCATGGCATCCTCTAGTGGATGTAGTTGTCATGAGAGGAGGATTGTGACCCGTTGTGTGGATAAAGGACGTCAAGAACTCTTCGAGGTAAGGGATTCATGGCTTCTCTAATTGAATATTTGCAATTGTAGAATTAGCATGATTTAGTCCTTTGGATCACAATGAAATTGACTTAATTAAATACTTGAACCGGATTAAGAGAATTGGTTGATCGCATGTTGTTTCTTTAAACCGTGATAACAGTTGCCTCATGTTTTTCTAGATAGAGTGATATCTATGTTTTCATTGAGTTTTTGTTCGTTCATGATAGAGATTGATAATGAACGCAAAGCCAGAATTAATTGTTAATTAATTGGAAAAAGATAATGAGGCATGTAAATTAATCTGGTTATTGATGTTGTCATAGTTGTTCTAATTTGAGGATAGTAAAATTAGGGAAGTAAGCATGGTTATTTTATTGTGATAGCTTACTAATTAGGCATTTTATAATTAGAACCTACGCATAACAAATATGCTAATTCAATATGGATTGAAGAACAAATTATGTGGGAATTTCTAAAAGGGTTCTGAGTTACCCTCTTGTTTGTTAAAGGGTCAATATCCCATGATGCGATGTTTGTTTTTCCTGCTGCTTGTGCTGTGTTGTGAGCCTAGATGGCTGTTGTGATATGTGGAGGTATGGAGGCTGTGTGGATTTAGTAGAAAATGACACCAAGACTGGCGAGATGCATCATTTTATGCATGTGGGTGTCGGGGAGGACGCCAGGGGTGATGGAATGGGATGGATGTGGTTGCTGGATGCTTGTGGCTTTCTTTGAATGTTAATCTGCTTTTCTTTTCCCCACTACTCAAGGCAGCTAGTCTTGCTACCCTTTTTCCGAAGGAGGAGAAGACGCACGGGGTATGCCACGTGCTTTCCGTGTTTAGCCTCTCAAGGGGGAATGGGTCTATGCTCTTTCTATAGGCGGAAAAGACTCGACGGGTAGTATATCTACTCACCGTGTTGAGGCTCCTTTGTGTTTAGAAGCATAGGATGCTTTTCTAGAATGCCTGGGAATATGGAAAAGTAAATTTATAATTAATGTTTGATTAAATGGTAAAAATCCACAGGGATGGAGATACTAGAATTCAAAAGGTGATGCAAATCATAAAAGGAGCAGTTGGTACTGAATGTGATGCCAATTTAGTTTAATGTGGATTTGTTCATTCTTAATTAATGTTTGAAGAATTAATTAATGTACAGTGGAACTGATAATATTAGAAAAGAGTAATCTAATAATGCTCTTCAAATGTTTGTCTGCTTATATGATACCTAGTCTTAGAAGTAGCAGCCTGGAGTTTGAGAGACGTTAGCTGCAGTTGTATCTAAGACTAAGTAATGCACATAGTGTGGATGTGAGTTATATATATATTCTATACTTTTTGTGTTTCTATATGCTACTCCACCCTGTCAGTAAGGGAAACTGACACCCCGGGGATATTGAGCCCTGGGGGTGTTTTCCCCAACATTCTGATGGGAGATTGAATGGCTGACTACCCCCTTTGACCCTGCTCTCTTCTCTTGGTAGATCGTTGTGCTGGTAGGCAAACTGGTTATTTTTACCCATATATGTGTGTAGAGGGCTGTAATGGCTTGTGGTTCTTTCGCACACATATATATTCTGGATATAGTATCCTATCCACTACTATAGGTGTAACGTGTATAGGTTGTGATGGCTTGAGGATCCCTATTCGGTGTATGGGCTATAATGGCTTGAGGTATAATACCTGATGTATGATAAATGTTATGCGGGCTGTGGTGGATCCCGGAACATACCCGGTTGCTTTTGGTTGTGAAGATGGTGTGGTGCTTCGCCCAGGTGTCTACGGGCAAGCCTATGTGGTGCACGAGGTGCAGATTGTGGAGCTTAGCCCAGGTGTCTGCGGGCAAGCCTTTGGAGAGAGACGCACAGAACGTATGTCGTTAGGGAAAAGCAGCAAACCAGTGGGGAATTAGTAGTGGGGTACCCTTGATATTCTTTATTATATGCTATATTCTTATATGCGTTACTTGGTGAGAGTAGTCATGGTGAGGTTGGTAACTTAGTATACCTGTTTAGGTGATGAGTTAGTTTCACTTGTTGTTCACTGGGCTTTAGCATGCTTTCTTTACTTTTGCACGAGAGGCTTGGGGAGGATCCTACTAAGTATACTGTTATACTCACCCTATATATATATATAAACTATTTTCATGTCACTTGGAGCAGGTTGGAGATCAAGCGGGTTACTAATAGCTTGTGGTTGGAGGAGGAGTTGTTCGACCTTGTGGTCCCTGCCGTTTTACTTTCTTTTGGGTAATTTTAGTTATAGTACTTCTGCATGACATTTCATATATGTACTTGGGTTCCTTTTATATTTCAGTTCTGAGTTGCAGTTGATTGGAGTCTATTATATCTCTCTCTCCTGCATGTGTTCCCTTAGAGGGTAATGCCTCCCATTTGTATGTTTATTATACCCTCGGTGCTAGTCGCCAACCCGGGGCTGACTGGAGGCGGGACACGGGGGTCATTATCTCTCTTCTCACATTGTCGGCCCAGGAGGCGTACACTTTGTGGGGAGGGGGTCGTGACAGAGTGGTATCAGAGGTCTGGTTGAGGGATAGGATGGAGTTTGGAGTTAGGCACAGGTGAGGATGCATGGGATGGTAGGGAAACAATGTCATTCATGTTTAGCAAATGGGGTAAATAGTGGAGATCGGCAGAGACATAGGCGTTTAGGGCCCCCTATGATCTGTTGCATGGACATTTAAGTTTACGATGGCTACTAAACAATGTGATACTGGTTTTAGGGTAGAGACCTAGGAAAAGATCATGCATCATTATTCTTTGCGCTTGTGTTTGAATGGTTAGACCTTGGAATAGGTAACCTAAACTTAATAAAACAAAAAAATTAATTAATTAATGTTGATTCTTCCATATTCTAGGCTTAGGAGCTCTAACAATTGTTATTTTACAGGTATGGCTCCAGGTCGACGTCCTCGTCAGGATTGCGCAGAAGATGCCCAGCAGGCTGTTCCAGCAGATCGTCGCCGGGTAGAGGTTGACGATGATGACACTTGGAGGAAGACACTCCAAGAGTTTCAGCACCAGAGTATATAGAAGTACAAGGGCTCCGTTTCAGATTCAGTCATAGAAGACTGGTTGGAGGAGGTCGAGATAGGGTTCAGTTCGATTCGTGCTCAGAAGGAACACTGGGTGTCCATGGTTGTGACGATGCTACGTGGGGCAGCGGGGCAATGGTGGTTCTTGTTCCTTGGGGATCGTGAGGAGTCAGCGATCTCATGGGAGGAGTTTCGATACAGGTTTAGAGTCGAGTTTCATTCTTCGACTACGAAGGCGTCCAGTCGCCAGGAGCTTCTTACACTTCGACAGGGGAGCTCCAGTGTTCGAGAGTTTGGAATCTGTTTCCAGAACCTTCTACGATATGCTTCAGACTTGTTACCAGATGAGGAGGCCAGGGCGAGGCATTTCGAGGAGGTCTTGAGTCTAGAGATCCAACGCCAGGTCACCCCATTTATGCTAAAGACGTATCTTGAGGTGCTGGTGAGGGCAGAGGTTGTTCAGAGGACTTTGGCTAGGACCGGATCATCACGAGAGGGGAATAGTCATGATTCCTCATGAAGCAAAGCTGTGGTCCGGGGATCCCGGTTTTCAGGGCAGAAGAGTTTTTGTTCACCTGGGGGTAGGTCCCAGCCCTTTCCATCTCGTTTCTCCGGAGGCAGCAACTCTCAGGCCTATGCCAAAGGATCAGGCTCTTGTTTTTCTTGTGGTGGTCGTGGTCATCAGCAGCAAGAGTGCCCAAGTTTTCAGAGGAGTCATCGTGCACTGGGTGCTCCTCTCCAGGTTCCTCCGTTGAGGTAGTTCTAGTCGAGGCAGCAGCATTAGGTTGCACCAGCTTTAGATCACCCGAGGGTAGATGGAGCAGGCAGAGGACAACCCCATGACGCTCCCCATCCTCAGAGAGCAGAGCGCGGACGTGGTGGTGGTCGTCATCAGGGTCAGTGAGGCCGTGGAGGAGGTCGTGGTCAGCTTCATGCTCTAGCGTTTCCAGCCCCAGGTGTGCCAGATGTCGTTCGAGGTACCCTTTGCTTGTTTTCTACCTTGGTGTATGCCTTGTTTGATTCAGGAGCAACACACTCCTTCATATCACCTACCCTTGTCCATTCTTTGGGACCTGATGTAGAGAGGCTTCCAGTGCCCTTGGCGTTGACTACGCCAGTTAGAGGTTGATCCGACTTGTTTGAAGTATGTAGAGACTATGAGCTAGTGTTGGGGCAACACCGCTCTTGGGGAGATTTCCTATGTTTACGAATACAACCATATGATGTCATACTCCGCATGGATTGGTTGTATTCGGTACAGGCTATTGTGGATTGTTATAGGAAGAAGGTCGTTTTCTTTGATGCAGATGGAGAGAAAGTGGTGTTTGTTATTGAGAGAGATCCTCGGATGAGCCATAGACGATTTCCATCCTTGTCATCCATGATGGCTGGGATGATGCCGAGTTCTTCAGAGGTTCCACAGTTAGCATTTCATAGGGTCGTAGAGGAGTTCCCTGACGTCTTTCCAGAAGAGGTTGTATCCTTACCCCCTTGACGAGAGATCGAGTTTGGGATCGAGCTACATCCAAGAGCGTCTCCTATCTCTATGAATCTGTATAGGATGGCCCCTTCTGAGTTACGAGAGCTACGTATTCATCTCGATGGTCTGTTGCAGTGTGGTTTTTTTCATACAAGTGTGTCACCGTGGGGTGCACCAGTTTTTTTTGTGAAAAAGGCTGACGACAGTTTGCAGTTGTGTGTCGATTATCGTCGATTAAACAAAGTGATAATAAAGAACCGCTATCCTCTTCCACAGATTGGTGACCTATTCGATCAACTGAAGGGTGAACGTTGGTTCTCAAAGATAGACTTGGGGTTAGAATATCATCAGATGTGTGTAAAGGATGGGGATATCCCGAAAACTGCATTCCGTTGTCGTCATGGGCATTATGAGTTTGTTGTAATTCCATTCGGCGGGATGAATGCTCCAGCTGTTTTCATGGGGTTGATGAATGCTGTGTTCCATGAATTCCTGGACAAGTTTTTTGTGTTTTTCATCGATTAAATCCTTATGTACTCCACATCTGAAGTGGAGCATGCAAAGCATCTACGAGCCGTTTTGAGAGTTCATCGCCAACATCAGTTGTTTGGTAAGTTGTCCAAGTGTGAGTTTTGGGCTCGAGAAGTTCGTTTCTTGGGGCATGTTGTGTCCCAACAGGGAGTAGTTGTGGATCCTTCCAAGATAGAAGCATTGGTGTCATGGGCATCCCCCAAGACCGTGTCATAGGTGCGAAGATTCCTTGGTCTCAAAGGCAATTATAGGAGGTTTGTAGCCAATTTCTCCCGAGTTGTGACTCCTCTGATAGCTTTGAAAAAGAAGGATCAAGTGTTCATATGGACTGATCAGTGTCAGACAGCTTTTGAATATCCAAAGGAGAAGTTGGTAAGTGCTCCAGTCCTTTGTCTTCCAGCGGAGGGAGTCCAGTTTGATGTTTTCTGTGATGCTTCACATCTGGGGCTAAGTTGTGTTCTCATGTAGTAGAGGTCAGTTGTTTCTTATGGGTCTCGGCAGTTGCGTCCCCATGAATGCAACTACACCACCCATGATCTTGAGCTGGTAGCCGTGGTGTTTGCTCTGATGTTGTGGGTACATTACCTCATTGGTGAGCAATTTGTGGTTTTCACCGATCATAAGAGTTTGAGATATGTTTTCTCCCAACGTGACTTGAACTTATGTCAATGTCGGTGGATCGAGTTCCTGCAGGAATACGACTTTGAAATATCGTATACAACTAGAAAAGGGAATGTTGTAGCTGATGCACTGAGCCGAAAGTCACGTAATGATGTTGTCCGTGAATCTGGTGATTCCTGGAGAGTGATGTAAGAGTTATCAGCTTTACATCATGATATGGGAGAAGTTGGGGGTAGAGGCTGTCTTTTCCAGATGACCGTGCAGTCATCCCTGATGCAGAAGGTGGAAGAGTCTCAGTTGGGTGATATAGAGGTGGAAGTTTGGAGAGACAGAGTTGTTTGTGGTGAGGCCCTTGATGGTTGGTCGGAGGATGAAAAACACCGAGTGTTGTATCATGGAAGGATTTTTGTTCCCTTGGAGATGCGCGAGACGGTTCTTGGAGAGTCTCATAGTTCACCCTTGGCAGTACATCCTGGTGTGACAAATATGTACCGATCCTTGAGGAGTCAGTTTTGGTGGCCTGGGATGAAGCGCACAGTTGCAGAGTGTGTGTCTCGATGTTTAGTCTGCCAGAATGTGAAGGCCGAACACAGTGTTCCGGGTGGTCTTCTACAGCAATTAGAGATTCCTCAGTGGAAGTGGGAGGACATCTCAATGGACTCTTTTACAGGTTTACCTCGAGCTCCGTGAGGACATGATGCTATATGGGTGGTAGTGGATCTTTTAACAATGTCGGCCCACTTTATAGCGATCAAGGAGTCGAGCTCAGTGGAAGTTTTGTCGAGGCAGTATCTAGAGGAGGTGGTGAGACATCATGGAGTACCTAGGACGATCATTTCTGATCGAGATCCTCATTTTACCTCTAGGGTGTAGAGAGGTCTCCAACATGCTTTTGGCTCTCAACTGTGACTTAGCACTGCTTTTCATCCTCAAACGGATGGTCAGACAGAGCAAACCATCCAGACTCTTGAAGACATGATGCGCTCTTGTGACCTTGATTTTGGAGGTTCATGGATGAAGCACTTACCCTTGGTAGAGTTCTCATACAATAATAGTTTTCACTCTACCATCGGTATGGCACCGTTTGAAGCCTTGTATGGCCGGCCATGCCGTTCTCCATTGTGCTGGACTGGGGTTGGAGAGTTAGCATTTCTCGGACAAGAACTAGTGCAGAATACAACAGAGATGGTTCAGGTGATTCGTGAGAGGATGAAGAAAGCACAGGATCGTCAGAAATCATATTCTAATCAGAGAAAGAGACCCTTAGAATTTAATTTTAGGGATCATGTGTTTCTGAAGGTGACTCCCCGCCGGGGGCAGCGAAGGTTTGGTCGTGGAAGTAAGCTTTCTCCCCGGTTTGTTGGGCCTTTCGAGGTGTTAGCTCGTGTGGGAGCTGTGGCGTATCGAGTAGCACTTCCTCCTCATATGAGTTGGATACATGATGTTTTCCATGTATCACAGCTCCACCGTTATCTTCACGATATGTTATCGATTGGGGAGAGATCGATATTAATGATGATGCAACCTTCGAGGAGTGACCTGTGGAGATCCAAGACCACAAGGAGAAGGTGTTGCGTGGGTGTTCTATCCCCTTAGTTCGTGTCTTCTGGCGACACGGTGGCATAGAGGAGAGTACCTGGGAGCGTGAGTCATAGATACGTGCCCAGTACCCAGAGTTGTTTAATGTTTAAATCCTTTCACGTAGTGATGTTTTCTTTGTGGTTGGACCTTTCATGTTTTATTTATGTACTTTTCATGTGATGTTATGATTTAATGGTATGGATATGGATTTTTTGTTCCCCTAATCTGGGATGTTGTGGTTTTGTCCTAGCTTTAGAACAACTTAGGGTGGTTTTCCCCTGAGAGGTATCTTACGGGGTGGCTGTTCGGACCTCTCTTTTCCTCAAGATGGTTTTAAATTCTTAAGGACGAGAATGTTTTGAGAGGTATCTGATGTAATGTCCCGGACCACTCCAGTCCATTACATTGTGAAATTTTGGTTTTAGAGGTGGTCTGGGAGGTCAACGGGATTTATCCCCAACACATTGGAAAATTTCCAGTTCTGTGAACAGTGTTTCCAGTTTTATGAACAGTAACACATCGGTCTCACCGATCGGTCTGACAGATCGGTCTCACAGATCAGTTTCACTGATCGGTCTGATAGATCGGTTTCATAGATCAGTCTGACAGATCGGTTTCACAGATCGGTCTCACAGATTGGTCTCACAGATCTGTTTCACAGATCGCTGTCACAGATCGGTTTCACAGATCGGTTTCACACATCGGTTTCACAGATCGGTTTCACAGATCGGTTTCACAGATCGGTTTCACAGATCGGTTTCATAGATCGGTTTCACATATCGATGTCACAGATCGGTTTCACATATTGGTTTCATAGATCGGTGTCACATATCGGTTTCACATATCGGTCTCACAGATCAGTTTCACAGATCAGTCTCACAGATCGGTTTCACAGATCGGTTTCACAGATCAGCTTCATAGATCGGTTTCACAAATTGGTTTCACAGATCGGTTTCACAGATCAGTTTCATAGATCTGTTTCACATATCGGTTTCACAGATCGGTTTCATAGATCAGTTTCACATATCGGTTTCACAGATCGGTCTGACAGATCAGTTTCACAGATCAGTTTTATGTACAGTAACTGTGGGTGAACAGTGTTTCCAGACTCCTACAGTTTTTCCCCTTTTGACATTTCCTTTGACATAAAATACATTTAAAGCCTTATTTTAAGGACTCTTAAGGAAGATTCAAATGCCATAAATCTTATATTAATCATTCCTAAGGCTTGGAATGTTTTACTTGGTCAAACCGCGTGGGTTAATGTGATCCTTTTTTAATGGATAATTAACCGGATCTTAAACCGTTGCCCCATTAAATCTTAAAAAGGGACGAGATATCATTCTACCTTGTTCTTTCCCTTTGTTCTCAACTAAGAGAAACTAGAACCATTCAATCCTTCCCATAGGAGTTGCATAATCAATCTCTACTCCTAGGATTGGTTCTGCTCTGTTTTGGATGCAACCGAATTGTGTCAGTCAATCTTCCCAATAAGGTATGTTTTATAGTCGTTCCTTTTGGGATCATCTTCTCTTGTTTCCCCCTTCCATATTATACTATGTAATTTCCATGATTCTAATTGATTTTTATTGGGGTTGATTGGTACTGTCGTATCATGATTTAGTCCTTTGGATCACAATGAAATTGACCTAATTAAATACTTGAACCAGATTAAGATAATTGGTTGATCGCATGTTGTCTCTATATACCGTGATAAAAGTTGCCTCATGTTTTACTAGATAGAGTGATATCTATGTTTTCTTTGAGTTGTTGTTCTCTCATGATAGAGATTGATAATGAACGTAAAGCCAGAATTAATTGTTAATTAATTGGATAAAGATAAAGAGGCCTGTAAATTAATTTGGTTATTGACATTGTCGTTGTTGTTCTAATTTGAGGACAATCAAATTAGGGAAGTAAGCATGGTTATTTAATTTTGATAGCTTACTAATTAGGCATTTCATAATTGGAACCTATGCATAACAAATATGCTAATTCAATATGGATTGAAGAACAGATTATGTGAGAATTTCTAAAAGGGTTCTAAGTTACCCTCTTGTTTGTTAATGGGTCAAGATCCCATGATGTGATGTTTGTTTTTCCTACTACGTGTGCTGTGTTCTGAGCCTGGATGGCTGTTGTGATATGCGGAGGCATGGAGGCCTTGTGGTTGTGGCAGCAGATGATGCCTAGAGTGGCGAGATGCATGTGGGTGTCGGGGAGGACACCAGGGGTGATGGAATGGGATGGATGTGGTTGATGGATGCTTGTGGCTTTCTTTGAATGTTAATATGCTTTTCTTTTCCCCACTGCTCAAGGCAGCTGGTCTTGCTACCCTTCTTCCAAAGCAGGCGAAGACGCGCGGGGTATGCCACATGCTTTCTGTGTTTAGCCTTTCAAGGGAGAATGGGTCTATGCACTTTCTATAGGTGGAAAAGACTCGACGGGTAGTATATCTACTCACCGTGTTGAGACTCCTTTGTGTTTAGAAGCATAGATTGCTTTTCTAGAATTCCTAGGAATATGGAAATGTAATTTTGTAATGAATGTTTGATTAAATGGTGAAAATCCACGGGGATGGAGATACTAGAATTTAAAAGGTGATACGAATATTAAAAGGATGAGTTGGTACTGAATGTCATGCCAATTCAGTTTAATGTAGAATTGTTCATTCATAATTAATGTTTAAAGAATTAATTAATGTACAGTGGAACTGATAAAATGAGAACGGAGTAATATAATAAAGCTCTTTAAATGTTTGTGTTCTTATAGGATACCTAGTCTTAGAAGTAGAAGCCTGGAGTCTGAGAGACGTTAGCTGCAGTTGTATCTAAGACTAGGTAATTCCCATAGTGTGGATGTGAGTTACATATATATTGTGTACTTTTTGTGTTTCTATACGCTACTCCACCCTGTCGGTAAGGTAAACTGACACCCCAGGGATTTTGAGCCCTGGGGGGTGTTTTCCCCAATATTCTGATGGGAGGATGAATGGCTGACTACCCACTTTGACCCCGCTCTCTTCTCTTGGTAGATCTTTGTGCTGGTAGGCACACTGGTTAGTTTTACCTCATATATGTGTGTAGAGGGCTGTAATGGATTGTGGTTATTTCGCACACATATATATTCTGGATATAGTATCATATGGACTACTGTAGGTGTAACATGTATAGGCTGTGATGGCTTGAGGATCCCTATTCGGTGTATGGGGTGTAATGGATTGAGGTATAATACCCGATGTATGATACACGTTATGCGGGCTGTGGTGGCTCCCAGAACATACCCAGTTGCTTTTGGTTGTGAGGATGGTGTGGTGCTTCACCCAGGTGTCTGCGGGCAAGCCTATGTGGTGCACAAGGTGCAGATTGTGGAGCTTAGCCCAGGTGTCTGCGGGCAAGCCTTTGGAGAGAGATGCATGGGACGTATGTCGTTGGGGAAAAGCAGAAAAGCAGTGGGGAAGTAGTAGCGGGGTACCCTTGATATTCTTTATTATATGCTATATTCTTGTATGCGTTACTTGGTGAGAGTATCCATGGTGAGGTTGGGAACTTAGAATACTTGTTTAGGTGACGAGTTAGTTTCACTTGTTGTTCACGGGGCTTTAGCATTTTTTATTTACTTTTGCATGAGAGGCTTGGGTAGGATCCTACTGAGTATACTGTTATACTCACACTATATATATATAAACTGTTTTTCAGGTCACTTGGAGTAGGTTGGAGATCAAGCGGGATACTACTAGCATGTGGTTGGAGGAGGAGCTGTTCGGCCTTATGGTCCCTGCCGTTTCACTTTCTTTTGGGTAGTTTTAGTTGTAGTACTTCTGCATGACATTTCATATATGTACTTGGGTATCTTTTATATTTCAGTTCTGAGTTGGAGTTGATTGGAGACTATTCAATCTCTCTCTCCCGCATGTGTCCCCTTAGAGGGTAATGCCTCCCATTTGTATGTTTATTATACCCTCAGTGCTAGTCGCCAACCCGGGGCCTACTGGAGGCGGGACTCGGGGGTCATTATCTCTCTTCTGACATTGCCGGCCAAGGAGGGGTACACTTTGTGGGGAGGGGGTCATGACAATAATAATGAACCATACATCATTCAAACTCTCAGTGAGGTCATAATGGACAAATTATGTCATTTGAAATTTAATAGATTGTTTTTAGTTAAATAAAATCATCAAATTCTCCATGTTCAAAAAACATACATGGATTTTAATGATACTATATAGAAATTATGATAAATTATTTTATGTATTATTTTAATGAACCACTAGTATTTATGATTCATGATGTGGTTAGATTGACTAAAAATATATTTTTTATTTTAATTTTATATTTCATATTAAAACATTGGTCACATGACCAATTCATATAAAAAAGTTAATTGAAGTCATAAACTTATAGGACCAAAATCAGAGATTATGTTGTGATTATAGGAGTCTCATTTATTTTGAAATGTTGGAAAGTGTATCTTCATCATTTTTAATATTTATATTTCAATTTTAAACAATAACATCATGTGAAATTTTGGGAAAACATGATCAAATTGTAGTGACGCTATTCTCCAATAACTATTTATTATTATTTTACTTTTTGGAACAAAACTCTAAACATTCGGATGTAATGTATTGTTATAATTATTTATACACATTTATTTAATTTAAATGTTACATTTTCTATCAAAATATGGGTTACTTAAAACTTTTAAGGAAAATGAGGATAGATTTAATCGAGAGTATAAAATAAACATTTATGATTCATTTTATTTATTTATTAATGAAAAACACCTCATTTTGTCTATCCATGTGATTAAAATGGTCAAAGGTGGTTTTTATGCAATTTAGAAGGGACATTTTTATTTATAATGTTCATTAAAAGTTTATTTTGCAGAAAAATTTCTTAGATTGTCTTGAAAATATTTGGAAATTACTATTTATTATTTAATATAATATAAAAAAACACATTTTATTACTATTCATATTGTGGTTAATACAAATGAGAACATGATATTTTAATTTAGATGTGAAATTTTATTTCAAAACATTTATCATGTTATCATTTCAATAAAATTGAGATCTAACTATCTCAAAACTATATAAAAATTTAATCATTATTTTTTGGAATGATGGAATGAACTACAAATCCATATTACTCTCAATGTGATCAAAATGACTAAAATTGTGTATTCTACAATTTAGAATATTCATTTCAATTCAAAAGGATAATCACATAATAAATTTTTATAAAATGCACTATAATTATTATGAAACTATAAGAAAACTGCATTTTATTCATCTTTGGTGTGTATGAATTTACCACAAAACATTATTATTTTTGGTGTGATTGGAAATACTTAAACTATATACTTAAATTTTAATATTTTAATTGTAAAATACTTAATTTCACATACTCAAACCTGTGAATATTCCCTCAAATTTTCAAATAACCCTTTTAAATAAGTCATTAATTTATTTGTTTCATAACGAAACAAACCTCGCATCATTATGATATGTGGTATTGTGAACTCTAATCATCCACACATTGGTACTTATAGTCCGGTTTATGATCGTCTGAATTTAAGGTGATAGATAGAATTATTTTTTTGGATCATACATGTAAATCTATAGGGGATATAACCCTTGAAATAAGAGGATACATTATTGAGATATTTGTTACGATATGGGCAAGAAAGCTGCAAAGTGGAGTCCTTTAGGTTTTTTGGGCCAATACCAATTTTACAACCCCCTGAAGGGTGGATTTTGGTTTCAATTTAGGTTCTTTGAGTGTCAATTCATGGATTATTAGTCTTATCCACAGTCCATTGAGGGATCGGTTTATATGAAACTACCAAATATGTGGTTTTTATGCCTTGGGGAGTTGGTTGTGGCATAGTCACCTTTTGGTTTTGTAGTAGTATCTGATGGTGGTATCGATTGTGACTTAGATTCCTCTCTTATTAAATATTATATACACAATAGTTCTCTAATTATATTTCCAATACAATGGTTAGGTAAATTTTCCTCCCTTTGAACCTTATAAATTTCTTCTGCTCTCAACATTATGCTGGGGTCTGTGAGGCAGCACTCTAGTAATCTATTTTTTACATTATACATATAAATAATCAAAGACCCTCTAATCCATCTTAGATTATTATTTTCTATCTTAAACCATAGGTTCCCAATATATATTTTTGGATTCCTTGAATCCCTTTTTGACTAGATTCTACCCCAAGATTTGAGTGATCAATTCTTAGTGTTTTCTCTCCTTTATTACGGTAGGGATTTCTATAAAATGTGATAATTCATCAATTACATGTCTTATTGTAAAATTAAATAGGATTATTTTATGGAAATAATGTATTCTATGTCAAAATGCACTTGTTTCATGAGGTCCATATTTTTAAACTTGTTAATCTTTTAAAAACAATTTGGAACACATTGAGATGATAAATTCTATTAATGTTTTTCTTTATTAAAAAATTGGATTTCAATCATAATAGAATTACTACTTCAATGTAAAAATTATTTATAAATTTTTAGTATAGTATTTAAATGTTTTTTTGGAAGCAAAGCACACTAGGACCTTGGGCATGTTAGGAAATGTACATGTCCCATTATGGTGTGTCACTATTCTAGAGGATTCAATACCGATAGAAATTTTATTAGAATTTATATCAATAGGATTAACATAATTCATAGGTTAGTGATTTTATTTACATCTGAGTAAATATTTCAATATGCTAGATCCCAAATCATTTTCATTTTAATTTAATATTTTTTTTACAAATGATGGTATATTTTATGGTTTGATGCTCACTTATTTATCTTATGTGGTAATCATGTATGGTTTTATTTATTTATTCATGATTAATTCCATAAACATGTCATATTACCTATTTATGTGAATGTAAATGGATTTTATTACAACCAAATGGTGTTTTTCTAATCAAATTTCGATTATAAATACATTTAAAATTGTTTTGTTTTAAATATAGAGGTAATATTTTCATGGTATTAAAAATTGTATTTATTCATTGGTGAAATCCTATTTGGAATTGTGATCACACCATAATGTTTCTTTGGGTGTTTATAGATATGGTTTTATAATACATATATAAAGGTAATGGAATTGTATATCTTACCAACATCACTTGGTTATCATCGCCTTCATGGAGGGATGGTCTGGTGGTGATGGATGGCCATAAGGTTTTTTTTTCGTTTTCTATGTCTTATTTTACTTCCATGTTTAGCCTTTTGGGCCTGGTGATGTTTCTTATTTCCCCTTTGTAGTATGTTCATTCATCAAATATACATGAGACTTGTTTTCTTTTGATTCACCTTAAATAATAGTAGAACATATATGGTGAATTCATTATGTTACTTAGGTTGGTTCATTATTAAATGGTATCAAATGAAGGTTCCCAATCAGATTTTTTATGACATTTCCTAGATTTTTTTCATTTATTTAATAGATAGATGTTATCCACGTCATAATTCATATAGTAATTGAGAGAGGGTTTCTATACAATTCACTTTTGTGTATAAAATTTAGTATCCTTGTGTAATCTAGGTATTTTTTTAATGATTGAGACTTATTTTGGGTAATTTAATTGAACATGATTAAGAGTTTATTTAGATAGTATAATTCATTTTTAAGGTGATTTCATTAGTTTTTAGAAATCAATTTTTCATTAAATTATATTTTTTAATGTGATTAATAAGAATTGTGGAAGATAGTTTAATGAATTAAGTATTTTGTCTTAGGCCAATGGATTATATTTTTCATTATTTGATAATTCCTCCTAGAAGAGAACCTATGAATCTATGTAATGATGTTGCAAGAAATGTTCCGTAGTTGAATCCTCTAGTGAACCCTTCATTGGTTTAATATATAATCTGAAGTTTCTAGACTCTAGGTCAATTGAGTGTTTGGGTTTCAGGATAAATGATGGATCATTGTTCAATGTTTTCTTAGTAAAATCCACCCATCTTCCATGGTGAAAAAGGTCTCTAGAAATTTTTGGAGAGGATTGGGTGGATTTAAATAATCTTATATTTTATGATAATTCTTAAGGATTCGATGGTGGGGTTTCCCATGTATATTATTGATGGACCAAGAAGGTGATGGATTTACTCCATCATGAATGTTATGTTATATAAATATCTTTCCTGGACATATATCTTGAAAATATTTAATAATATTTTTTATCCCAAAATGTTTCATGTGGTGAATATATACAATTTTTTTAAAAGAGATAAAGGGGAACTTACATGTTTGGATTATTCCTCCCATTTAACTTTGTTAGTTCACATTGCACCCATTCATGGGACAAATGATTACCTTCAGGAATGGAGGTTCAATATGGGTCTAAGGGATTATATTCAGTTGATATTCATTCTCTTATTGCTTAAACGTTTTGATTATGTGTTTGAAAAGGTTACTATGGATGAGGCAAATATAATTATGAAATAGTAATTGATGAAGCTAAATTTGTTTGCAGTTATGTGATGAGGTGTGTTTTCTCACAAAAAAATGAAAATTAAATGTATCCAGTGTTCATGAGGACCAGTTTTGGAGGAACAATTAGGGAATAAGATGTTTTTTTATATATGAATTTAAAGGATTTAAATACCCACCATAACTATATAGATGCACCAACAACCTGCCATAAATGTGGAAAATATGGTCATCTCTTGTGTTTTAGTGGTAGGATTCCCAAATAAAGTAATGATGGATCCACTATCTCTAATGTTTCAATGGTTTTTTCTAATTCATCCATGGGTGGTATGTTTTATCCACTTATATACTTGGATGATTATGTAAATATGAATAATCATCGAGTAGCTATTATAGGAGATACTCTTTTTTTCAAATCATCAAAGTGGATTTCATTCTTAGGAATATTATTTTAAACTTATACATTCTTTTTTTATATTTCCACTCCTTTGGGAATGTGGTTTGAACAATGTTTCAAATGTCCCATGTGTTAGTTTACAATAGATGAATTTAATGGGGTGTGGGATTTATTAGTTTTTGATCATTATATGAATGAACAGATTATTTGAATGAATTAGCGGATAAGTTTTAAATCCTATACTAACAAAAATCATCATAGAGTATAGTTTTTATCTCTTCATGGGTCATCTCTTACCTTTCGGGATGAGGGACACTCTATAACAAGGAGGGTGGGGCCTATTAATCTCATGCTGACAATCATATTTATTCCATGATGTTTTCAACACTCACCTACAAAACTAAATTCCTATAGTGGTAACTATTTATCTTGAAGTATATTTGGATGATTTTTCTCAGTTAACACATTAGAATGAGGTCGAGTTCACTATTTACATCCTCTATGGAACTATTCCCATACTCATTCCTTCTTATCACTTGCTATCTTATCATTTGATGGTGCTGGAATTCCATCTTATATATCTTGAAGATAATGGATTCATTCATCCAAGTGTGTCAGATTGGGATTTATCAAATTACTTTTTTTGAAGGAATAGAAGAGCTTCAAAACTTTTTTGAATAGTAAAACGCTAAATAAAGTGAACATTAAAATATATTATCCACTATAAAAAATCAATTATCTTTCCGATCAACTTAGAGAGGCTCGTTGATTTTCGATTATTAAACATCATTCAGGGTACCACAATTTTTGAGTTCAAGATTAGGATATACCAAAGATAACATTTAGGGGTTGGTACGGTTGTTTCATGTTTTTTGTTACGAAAATCAGTCTCAATAATGTTCCTACAATATTAATGAAATTGATGAAAATTATATTTCCACAGTTCATGGAATCTTTTGTGGTCATGTTCATTGATGATGTTTTTGTTTTCTATATTTCATATGTGGAGCCCAAGGATCATTTGGATATCACCATCAATATCTTAATGAATATAACGTGTATGGTAGGCTTCACAAGTGTTAATTTTGGAACAAATAAGTGATGTTATATGATAATTTTACATTTGAGAGAGGTGTCTTAGTGGATCTATAAATGATACAATGGGGTATGCCCTTGGAGTATCCCAAAAATGTTTTTGATACTTGGTTATTTTTGGGTTTTCATGTTAATTATTGGTGGATTGTTTATGAATTTCTAAACATGAATATATAATGTAAATTTTGACCTAAAAGTGTGTAAAGTTTGAGTGGAATGAAAAAATTATTAGTTATTTTTAGGAATTGAAGATGAGTTTGACTTGAGTTCCAGTTCTGATTCATCTAGAACTAGGTTAAGGTTATGTTGATTTCATTGATGTATTAGGTATGGGTTTGGGATATTTCATGATATAGGGGATGAAAATGGGGGTCTAGGGATTCCATATTTTATTCCATCATGAGAACTACCCTAATAATGACCTTGAGTTGGTACTAGTTATACATTCCATCAAAATATGGAATCACTATCTATTTGGGGATCAGTTTTTTCTATATTCTATTCTTGAAATTCATAAGTATATTTCTACGCATAGGGATTTGAAATAGTGATTGGGGTACTAGTTTTAGTATCTTCAATATTTTTATTTTGATATTTCTTTTATTCATTGGGAATATAATTTCTTCTCCATTATGTCGTGTAAGATATTACCATCCCAAGCATTAATGTTGTAAATATAGAAGATATATTGGATGAGTTTGTTCACTAAGATGTGATTCAGAGTAGAAAAGTATTGTCGGAAGAATTCATTATGTTAAATAAAGGCTAACTCATTATTTAATGAGAGAGTTTAGCTAGAGAAACTATCGTACAATGATTTCCAATGCTTAAGTAAAATCCAAATTAGTTGGGAGACCTAGGTTAGTGTTATCAGTCTCCATATAACACTTTGTGTTTCTAGAGATGATTTTTCATCCTATTTACCTAAAGGAAAGAGATTATGGAAAGTGGAAATTGGTATTTTTGGTTCATTGACACTATGAATACAATGATTTATCATGACTCAGTATTTCAATATTAGTGGTCGAGGATGATATAGTTGATTGCAAGATTTAATTTCACAACACCTGATCTGATTGAGAATTTAGGTGGAGCACCAAATACCCATTGGTTTGTTGAAACCCTTACCCATTTTGATATGTAAGTCAGATGATATTTTCTTGGAAATCAACTTTGTTTTTCTATGGATATCTAGTGGGTGGTTTTTAATTTGGTTCATCATTTGACTGAATTGTAATGTCATCTCAAGTTTTCCCAATCAAGAAGATGGTGATTGTGGAATTGCTTGATAACTTGTATGTTTAAGAGGTTGTGAGACTTCATGGTGTTCTCCATGTGATTATTTATTATGGGGACTCCAAGTTCACATATAGGTTTTTTAAAGGTTTTCTATATTGATGGGTTTCCAATAGAAATTAATTATGACATATTATCTATAGTTGGATGGGTGGACCTAGGGAGAAATCCATCTTTTTAAAGATATTACATGAGAATGTGATGTAGAATTAGGTGGTTCATTGGAAAAGAAACAATTTATGTCAATTTTTTTAGATATCAATAGATATCATTAGTCTGTTAAGATGGATCTATTTAAATAATTTTATGGATGACTATGTAGATCTCCCTAATGATGTGTAGATTTGGGAGATCAATATTTGGTTGCACTAATCATTATTCAATAGTTAATAGATAGGTGAAATTGTTTCGAAAGAGACCAGTAAAAAGAAAGATTCATCAGTAATAATATTAAGGATATCGTAATCATCCTCAATAGTTTGGAGTTTCTGATAAATTATTTCACTGAGTATCACCTCACATGGGAAATCGTTGAATAGTTAAGCAGGGTATGTTGTAATTGAGGTTTTATGGCCCATTTGAGATCAGTAGAATTATTCTTATGGTAGAATATCAATTATAATTTTGTATCATTAGAAATCAATTCATGATGTGTGTTATTTTTCCCCACATGGGTGGTATCTTGTAGATCTTTCCCTATTGATAGACTGGGAAGACATTAATCTTGAGACTGACACCACTATGGTTGATAAAATGGATTAGATTATGGATCACCAATACAAGGAAATACATAGTAAAAAAATTCCCCTAGATCAAGTACATTGGTAGTACAAACACGATATCAACGAGATGAGGGAGTGGGAATAGTTGATTATACAAAAATGACCATCCCCTTTTGTGAGTTCAGAATCGTGAAAACATTTTGGGGATAGAATTCATTTATGGAGGGGATATTGCAACATCCCATCACCTGAAATTATTTACATCTAACCACCTATTTTATATTCCATTTTTGGGTATTACATGTTTTTTTAGTTTACCAATAAATATTTAGGGGACAATGACATGTAAAAATGAGGTTGAGGTGTCGAGATGCTAGATGCAACATAGACCATACAGTTGCAATTGGAGTCTTATAGATTATATTTTGGTTCCACTACCAATTTTGGTACCCCCAAAACATGTAGGTATGATATTTTTTAGGTAAGTGTAGTGCTATGACATAGAGTATTAGGATACCCTATAGTCTTACAAGGGCCAATTTTTGGGGCTCTTCCAAATATGAGGTATTTACATTGTGGGGAGTTGGCTATGTAGTTGTATCCTTTTGGAAGTGGGGATCTATAGGGTTTTGGTCTCAGTTTCACAATAGTATCCTCTCTATGAAAATAAGATATTTACTATGGTTCTCATAAATGGTTTAAACCATAAGTTATGTGTCATGATACCTCCATTTTCTCCATAGTTTTTTTTTGCGCCGACACATTTGTGTGATGGTATATGAGGTTTTTCCATAGTCTTTTATTTTGTGGTATTCATATAGATAACCCTAACCCATTTAAACCAATATCGATCCAAATTTTCTTTCATTAACATTATACCACGACGGGATATTCTTAGAGGCATTGAATACATTTATGAGAATATTCAACCCTTGGATTTGGGACATTAATTCATAATGCTTTCTCTTCATTCATTTGGTAGGAGTCTCTATATAAATGTTCTAATTTAGGAATTAAATTTGATATTATATATATCCTATGGGTTTTATTATTAAACTAATGTATTGGATATCATGGTGGACTATATTAAAGAGATCTATGTTATTAATGGGTCTTATATTTAAAAATGGGTTTTGACACACTTTGGATTTATTAAATCCCTTAAAGGTAGTTTTGATAAAAAATGGTTTTCAAGAACAAAATAATTAATGATTCATTGGGAAAAAGATTTATAAATAATGGGAACAGTTTTCAAGTATATTTTTTCGGAAACATATCACATTGGAATCCTTGGGTGCTTCTACAAATATAGATGTCACCCTTAGGTGTGTTTCACCTCTAGAGTTTTTTATATTGATAGAATTGTTAAGGGAATCAATATCGGTTGGATGCAAATGATTCCAATATTAGTGATTTGTTTTTTTAATAGTGTATATTCCCATAACCTATTGACAAAATCTTTCTCATTGTAATTTATTCTTGGAATTACACCTGATGGTATATTTCATTACTGGATGCTCAGTTGTTTATCTTTTACTATAAACATGGATGGTTTTACTTATCGACTCATTATTTGATTCTTCTATTTATCTTATTACTTATTTGTGTATATATTATAATATTTTCTTAAAAACGATTGATATTTTAGTAAAATAATATCTTTAGAAACTACTTTATGAAATGGTTTTGTTTTAATGATATAGATATAACTTTTTTGGTACTGTACATTATATAGAATCTTTTGGAGACATCATACTAGGATTTGTGCTCAAAACCTACTATTTAATTTAGATGTATGTTGATGTGTGTTTTTAGGGATCATTTAAAGGGAAGGTAATTTTTTTACTTTCCAACTTCTCTTGGATATCATCGCCTCTAAGCATGGATATTTTGGTGGTTTTAGTTAGTCACATGGACTTTCGGCATTTGGATTGTCTTGTTTGACCTTCAGATTTGTCCCTTTGGAATTGAATATGTATTCTACTTAGACATTTCTCTCTATTCATTCTTATGTAATGAAAGAGGCGTGGATTTATTTATTCCACATCATGTAGTGGAAAACCCTCTCAGGTCGCTTGTCCAGTTGACCCTGATTGATTCTTTACTTGAGTGGTTAGAATGACTGAATAAACCTGTTTGCAAATTAATATTGATATATAACTTCAAATAAAATTCTCAATTGCATTGAGATAAGATAACATAACCTTGGAACATTAGGTAAAAAATAAATGATTCAAATATGGAATATAGGGATGAAATGAAAATAATTTCAACTTTTGGTGTGACAAGAATAACCATAAGAATACTTTTTCCTCATTCTAATAAGTTTTAGATATATAAAGTGATATTAAAAAAAGGTATATTGTTTATTTATTCTTATATTTTAATCATTTCAATTAAAGGTTCAATTCATAAGAAGATTAAATACTAATATATTGTAGCTTCATTAATATACTATTATAAACATTTGTTTTTATAAACCTAGAATTTATTATTTCTCTAGTAATAAATATTTTTAAATCATATTTTTACAGTAAAAAATTGTAAGAATATACTTTAAAATAATTATAAGTTTTTAATATTTAAATTTTATTGACTCTAAAATTTATCATTTTAATTTTTATGATGATTGGTTTTTATATTTATATTGATTTCTATATTAGGTTATTGTAGTAATAAAATATTATCATGATAGTCTAGTGAGACTATTCAAAGTGATAAAAATGAGATAATAAAGAAAAAATTTCTCATAACTAAAAACACAATGTTAAAGGGGTTTCATTTCGTAGTGTAAGGAATGAACAGAAAAAGGATCCATATCTCTTTGTTAATGAAGGGCTGAGAATGGTCCCCCTTTTTCAATTCTAGATCTCACAAATCATTTTTAGAATGAATAAATTCAATTTTTTTCATTGAAAATTTTTAATTTATTATGTTTGAGAAAATTTATTTATATTATTGAATTTCACATTACAATTTATGAATATATTTATATAGATATAAATATAAAATATTTACATAAATAAGATTAATATTTCAATAAATATTTATTGACATTATTTATATAATATATATAATGAAATATTATTAACAAAGTAAATATTAATTAATATTAATCATTAATTTTCTAATTTAGACCAAATAATGTATATTAATAAGGATTTGGTAATATAAAATGTTAACTATATAATGTTTATCATAAGTGTTTTAAAAAAATAGTACTTGAATATCAATATGTCATAACTCTTATTCTCAGTATCAATTATGGTTCTACAAGCTATCACGTTGAAGATCATAAAGAGATCTATGATGCTCAACATAGGAAGAACAGTTTTATATTTTTTTTCCAAAGAGAATAGAAGTCCTCTAAAACATGTTGTGATTTAGGTTACCCATATTTTAGTTCATTTGATTAAATTTCATCATATTTTTAGTGATTTCCATTATATTTTTTATGTTCACTCTAAATGTATTCCTTGGGATAACATTCATATTAATATTCTGGTGTTATAATTTTACTATATTTTAGCACAATTATGTTATTTATATATAATTATACAAAAATATTTTCCCATAGTTATATATATCTGATTTAATTTAAAAAATAATTTTTTTTAATTATAAATATATCAATATATTTACATATAAAATTTTCCTGTAAATATATAAATCAAATTATGATATCTTACCCACAAATTTATTGAAATGTATGTAAATATATTTTTCGAATCTATAAATATATTTCTTATAAATATATATACACCTACATAATACTTCATTAAAAATACATCTATATAAGTTTATCTATTCTAATAAATATAAATGAAAATATGTATAGAAATATTGAAATGATTATATATTAAAAAATTTAGACATATATTAACACATATATATAATTATATAACATGTAAAACTGTTTATGCTATTATTATTATTTCTTAGGGTGAATGTCTAAGGTAGGGGTTCAGATATCATAGACATAAAATTATTTCCCAATTTTAAGCATATAATAATGCATGTGTGTGGTTTTTTTTTCATGTGTGTATACAATGGAATGAGGTGATGGTGTTGTATCATAATTTTTTTCAAAAAATAATTATTAGCAAAATATTCTAGAAAAAATAAAAGCTCAATTTTTTATTGACTATATATAGACATTAATAAATAACAGTGATTTTCATAATCTATTTTTGATACATTGATAGAGGGAATATTTTAATGCTCACAAAGTCTTGTTTTTAAATAGTGAAAGCATTGTTTTAGAACACAATATAAAATTATGAATTCTATTATTAGAAGCTTTCGTCATGATTTACTATAGAAATGTATATACATTTTATATGTCTATATGATATTCTCAACCCAAAATTATAGCTCATTGTTTAAGGGTCTCCCATATAATTATATTTATCACATTTCCCCTTATTCAATTGATGATGGATAAATGAATAACTTCTTCCTCACAAATGTTTTCCCTAGATGGATCTCAATCAGCAGAATATACTTTTTTATTTTTAGGAAGAGTATTTACAACCTTGGATATGATACCTCTTATATGTTTTATTGGGCCTTTATGACCCTAAATTCTCTCTAATGGGGTAACGTTTTCCCTTACACATATATTTAACACATTTTCCATCCCCCAACCTTTGTGGGATAATACAACACATGTGTGAGGTGTTTTTAATGGATTTCCAACCATAAAATTGTTCCCTTTGCCTAACTAGAATAACATATGGGATTTTTTCATTATAGACCACACATCCATTTCCTATTCACATATATACACTCTTACTACATTTTAGAAGTCTCTAATATGATTGAGAACAAAGTAAGATGATCAACCCATGTCATTGAAGTAATTTTATTACACGTGATCTCCATGTACGAGGGTAAGATCAAATATATATATATTAATGTAGTCATAATAAAACATATATTGTATATTTTACCACCATCAATTCCTTGTACCCATTGATATAACTCATTCTCAGTTATGACATTAATGGGAATATTATATTGAAATGAGGATGCTTATAGAACCAATTTTTTACATTGAATGATATTAAAGGGCCTCGTCTACATAGATTTCATCAGGGAGAGGAAATATGTTTGACCCCATTCAACTATTTTCACTTAAATAGGATAAGGCTTACCATAAATGGGTTCCTACTATAATGGGGTTAGTTTGGTTCTTCCTATTATTTTGTTTGTACATTGTTATATTATGTTTCTTGTGTTATATATTCTATTTTCTATTAAAAAAACATACCAAATTTTAAATGAATTTATCTTCTTAAGAAATTGGGGTATTTATTTATGGTATCAAAAAAATATAATCACGTTTGATGTTTTTCTAAAAATGATTTTCATACAATACACTTATTAGAATGGTAATTTAATAAGTGTGTTCCCCTTAGCCCCTCTAATTGTTTATGTATCCCATCCCTACTCCTATCAAAATGTTCTCCATCCCTCTTTGTATCACCTCGAGAATATAAATTACATATATTTTCCATTAAAATATAATGTGTTTAAAATCTTATTATACACACAAAACTGAAAAGAAAATATCATTGTAAAAATTTATATAACCATTAAAATGTATTCATAGAATTAAAGGGTAAAAATAGATCTAACAAAATTAAGAAATATATATATATATATAATTAAATTTCATTATTATATTATGGAATTGACAAAAAATCAATTTGTATAGCATAATAATTTATAATACTGATTAATATTTTAATATGAATCCTTTATTAAAATTTAGATTCTTTTTGATTTACTTTATAAAAAAAATTATTGATAAAATATTGTTTGGATATTAATAATATATTAAAACTCAAAATTTATTGATAAGAAATTAAAGTTAGAATAATTAATAATTTTGACAGTTTGTTTTGAGGGTAATTTTTTCATTATATGTTTCTATTTAAAAGTTAAATTAATAAATTTTATAATTTGAATATTAAAATATTAACATCATTTTTATTTATATCGACAATGTTTTCGTAGGTAATTTTTTCAATAGATTTCTAAAATAGTTTATTTTTATTTTAATAGTAGAACATGTAGTGTATTAAAAATACCTTAAGTTTTATAAATTTATAGGAAATATAAATATGTGTATATGAAATTTTAATTGGAAAAAAATGTGGGTAAGAAATTAAAATACATATTTTAAAAATAATATGTTAAATTTAGAAAACTCATAATTAAAATTTTAAGGAATTAAGTAATATTATATAATAAAAAGAGTTTTGGTGTTTTCTTATAATCAAAATTTATTTTGGTGAAATTTGGTTTTGGATTTATTTTAAATCCACATGACATTAATTATATTATACTAAAACAATTTATAAAATTAAATTCAATGAATTTGATTATTTTATCCCACATAGAAATTTTATTCTTAGAAATACACTTTTTCTAAAAATACGGGTTTATATGTTTTATAAGACATTGATAAAATTTAGATTTATTACACAATGAAATTTTACATGATAAAATGGATTACAAAATTTTAATCATTGGGTCAAAATTATGTAATAATATCCCATTCATTTTTTTGGCATAAGAATGATCTACATAGGTAAAAACTAGTCACCACAGTAAAAAAATGGTAAAACAACAAATTCAAAGAGTAATGAAAATATTAACTTGTTTAGTACAAGAGTTATAATGAATAGTTCATTAATTGCGGAACTTATCTCATCCCCATAATTCATTTTCCTTTTTTTTAACCACTTGACATGTATAACATGTGGTGTTTTTATATTAAGTGATAATAATTACCAGAATTCAATTATCAATACATATAATAGGGGCCTCTCATCACCCCTTCAAGACCACAAAAAAAATCAGTTTTCTCTTGAGTTTTTTTTGTTTTTTACTTCAAATAAAATCTTATTCCTTTACCTTGAACCTCTTATAGAGACCCCAACTATTCATACATGGATACTAAATATTCTTCATTTAATATTCATTAGAGTGCACAAAAAAACACCTGATGACCATAATAGTTTACTTCCATTAAGGACTAGATACATGATATTATAATTTCATTAAATATATTCAATATCTACCATATATTTCTTTATATTAAGTAATATTCATAGACATTTCCTACATAAAAAATATCTTCACAACATGGTGAAATTAATACATAAGAAAGGTACACTAAAATTCTCACTAGGGGTAAACATAATCATTTAAATTTAAATTTTATTAGTGAATATAACAAGAGAATAAGAGTATGTGACACAATCAATGAGCATGATTCTAACATAAGAATATTCATAACCATTAATACATTGATTTTAAACTATGAAATTATTGAATAATTATTTAAAAAATACATTAGTTGTCAAGATAAATAAACATATTCCATGTGATATTAATCTTGATCCTATGAAATATTTATATCCTATATCATTCATAACAAAAACATGTCAGTATCTTGGGAAATCATATTAATAGCCCTTTTAAATCCCATGTTCAAAATAACTGAAGCCTAGTAAAATACATCATAGAGACCCACATGTTACTCTTTTCTTCTTTCCTAAATTAAAATGATCAATTACCCAATGCATTTGAGAACTATCTATGTGTGCCCATTGTATAATCTATAATAGGATCACCTCGATATATCGAGTTGAACCTATAATATAATCTATAATAGGCTCACTCGGTGCTATCAGAGTGCACTTATCACATAATAATGTCCATGAACCATAAATGTTTTTTAGAGATCTTGTGTTTCATTATAAAACACATAAAAATAATCATTATTCTTTTCTTAACATGATTAACCTTGGTAAAAGAAATATATTCCAGAATAATCACATTGAAACACAATGAATCCATGGAAAATAAATGTGGTCGATAATAATATCTTTGAAAATGATTTACCCATGGAAAAGGAATGGGTTCTATGAAGATATCATCAACATAATCATTAACCCTACAATGAAATATTACAGATCGTATCATTCAATATGTCTCAATTAAAGTATTAGTAACATTAAATTATGTCATATTTTGTTATAAATTATTTTGAAGGATCACTAAGATCATTTTTTGAGGAATGTAACCTTTCAAATTTGAAAAAAAGAATTCATATAAATTGTCTTAAAATAATTTTCATTAAAAATATCCTTGAAATCCTATAAAGGAAGATGAAAAGTAAATAATAGTCGTAATTGTTATACATTCCATCTAGGACATACATTTTAAAACAAATATTTATTTAACATTTGTAGTAAACCCCAAATAGGAATTTATTTAAAGAATAACAAGAAGATACCATTTCAATAAATTTTTAAAAAAACATGGGTAAAATTAATATTGTAAATAATTTTTAAATGTTAAAAAAAATTTGAAAACATTTTTATAGAACATAGTTTTGGATGAAAACGGGTTTTTGACCAAAAAGATAATTTTTCTTAAAAACATTATTTTGAACACTTGAGTACATAAATATAATATAATGATGGTAAAACAAGTGTTATAATGACATAAAACGTGGATAAAAAATCATTATAATTATTGAGAGTTAGATCATAATATCTCAATATTAGAGAAATAATCATAAGCAATCCTAATAGATGACCAGATTGTAACACAATACCCTAACCACTTTGGTATCTTTAAATCACTAGCCCATTTAATTAATTAAATTAAAACAATTATAATAATAAGAACGATATTCATTTAATAAATTTCTAAATGGGTAGTATATACACCTTATACAAGAATATATATACAGAACATAATGTTTGCCACAAAAAAAGTATATTGTGAAAAAAATCCCTTACTGATTTGGTAACATCTAAACCAAAAACCCCCATTAAAGAGAGATCCTAAAATAATTAATAAATAAAAAAAATATTCTTTATATGATTCATAAAATATTCATATGAAGTATGTGTTGGGCCATACATTTACAATCCATAACTTTGTGGGAAATATGATGTTTGAGGTTTCTTAAGACGTCAATGCGGATTTTGTTCAACATTGTATGTCACTTAGCTAGTGGTACCTCATGCATGGTGGTAGGTCACCCTAAATGTTTCTAATATAGAAGATTATCCACTATCAGTGACTCACTAATGGTTAATGTTTGTTCATCCTGATGGTTCCGTGATGGGTATAGCCTCGTCTATAGGTGTCTCACAGATGGTGCCTCATCCGATATTGTCTTGTCTGGCATTGTGTCACTGACTGTGCCTCTTTTTCTAGTGTCTCATATAGTGGTGTGTTGTTAATGGTGCCTCTTCTGGTGATGCCTTGTTTGAGAGTGTCTCACTGGCAGTGCGTCATGTGTAGTGTTTCCATTTCATCTTGTTTTTACCTTTTGATGTATTTCTTTGACATAAAATGGATTTAAGGAAAAAACTAAAAGGGCATAGAGACCGATTCAATGTCCATAAATTATAAATTTATTTTCCATGGGCTTCAGATGGTTTGAAAAGGCTCAACCGCATGGTTCTGGTCAGATCCACCTTTTACAGAAATATTAAATTGTATCTAATTTTCATTGAACTAGATCTGATCTTCATAAAATCACTATACCCAAACCTTTATCTATACCTTTTCATTTAACATTATAATATATGTCCCCAAAGACATTTAACATGGAGGTTTTTCCTGAGTTTGGTTTGTGATTCCCTAGATAGTAACCTGATGTATGCACCCCCTATTTTTGGAGCAACCAAGAAGTGTGGATTGTTCTTTTTCCAGGTACGATTTCCTTCATCATTGAAAATTGTGCAACATAAGAGATGGGTATATTGATTTTTTCCCATACATAGATCATTGATTCTAGATTAATAAAGATAATATATTTGGTTTAATAATCAATATATAAATTATGGGGGAATGTGTTTCATGATATTTTTATATGTTTTTTCATTAATTCTTGTGATTTTATGGGCTAACTACACATTGAAAATCATGTACATTGGGGGTCCATGTTTTTTCCAATGAATGGTTTATAGAACACATGTTGTTTGGAAATTTTTTGAATTCTAATATATAAATGTTGGTTAACCATGCATATTTGTTTAATAAACAAATACTCTAGGGCCATATATTATATATGAAAACCCATAAATTCACAAGTGTAATTAAATAAGGGGTTCCAAATTAAATCTGAAAATGTTTTTTTCCTTGGTATGTGAGGTGATATGATGTGTGATATAGATTTGGTGTGTTTGTGATAGAGAAGTTGATGAAATGTGGTTATACAGTGGGGTTTTGATGGGTGTGGTCTGATTATGCAGCTGATATACTGAATCTTTGGTTGTGCATTAATGTGTTGCTGGATTTGGTGGTGAGTTGGGGGTTGGTTCTGTTAATATAATTAACTAGACGAGTGAGTATGAAGATGTAAAATAGTTTTTTTGTGGGTAATTCCTAAGAGTCTTTTTATTGATAACATTCAAAAAGCTTCACCCTATATCTAGGTCTTGTGGAATGATGTGTCTTTAATATGAAGTGCATTAATTTACAAAGGATATTTATCCCTTGGGCGAATGTGAATAACTCTAACTGTATTTCTTAATTTGTTTCAATCCTAATAGAAGATCAATTACAATGGTAATAAATAAGAAAACTATTTTTTAATAATGTTAAGTGTGACTTGGGATGGTTTGGTTAATGAGATTAATAATGTAAATGATATATTAAATGATGGTTATGATTAAACGTAGTTGATGTTAAATGGTGAAATTAATGGTTATTGAACGTAGAGGTACCATGAATCTGATTTAATTTGTCAAGACTCATCACCTTCAAAAATGACTATTGCAAATACTAATAAAACTATTTAGAGGTGGCAGTAAAAGTGATGGTGTTGTGAGATGGTTTTTGTCGGTGAATACATAGGTTTGACTGGAGTATTTTATACTATATATATATTTGTATATTCTTTTGATTTATATACATACCTAACCCATCTTGAGTATGATGTGTCGAACACCTGTATAGTCACCAAGGGGTGTTTTTTTCAACATCCGGTGAAGAGTAAGGATGGATTGGTACCCGCTATTTTCCTTTCTCTCTACCAAGAGATGTAGGTAAGGTGTTGTTTTTGATTGATGTAGGTATATTAGTGATTTATATGGTGGTTGTGATATCCTAGATTTTTTTAGGAAAGGTGGCTTGTAGGCCAGGTCTGTTCGTGTGAGATGTGATAGCCCAGCCGTTTTTGGGAGAGATGGATTGCATACTAGGTTTTTTTGGGATGAGTTATTATGTGATCTCCAATGTGTATCTAGTATGAGTTGTGAGGCCCATGTGAGTGTGTAAGGGATGTGTTGTGTGGATCATATGTGTGCGAGAGGGATGTGTTGTGAGGCCCAGGTGTTTGTGGCTAGGATGTGATGTGTTATATGGATGTATGGGAGCGCAAGAATGTATGATGTGGGATGAGAGAAGCATACCTATTAAAAATTGGTGTGGGTTCCCTATCACTGATGTTCATTATATCATATTATATAACATTATGTGCATTACATGGTGAACATTCCTTGATGAGGTCGGGTTAAACTAGTATACATGTTTAGGTTCTGTTGGGTTCTGTTGTTTCCTCATAGGGGCATTAGTATGCCTCTTTCACGTTTATATGAGATAGTTTGGCTTTCTTACTGAGTGTACAAGTATGATCGCCCTATGTTTATAAAAATATTTTTATTTTTTTAGGAGGATTACATGGACTGTGTTGGGTGTTATTATCTCGGGCCTTGGGACATTTTTGGGTCATTAATTTAGCTTACTTTTAGGTATTTACTTGGAGGCTTTGCTATTTTTGAATCAATTAAACTTTTTTCAAACATATGGCATTATTTTATTGGATTTATATTTCATATATATCTTGATTTTTTTTTTTGGATGATTCATCTTATCTCGCAATCTTGTAACGTATAATGGGCAATTCCTCCCATATTACGAGATTTGTACACCCTTGGTGATAGTCGCCAACTGGGGCCTACTACAGGCGGGACTCAGGGTAATTATCTATCTTTCTTCATTTATGGACAAAGAGGGGTATGTTTGGAGGGATGTGGTCATGAAAGATTATTATCAGAGATGTTTTTGAGATATAGGAATGTGTTTGGAGTAAGTTATAGTGGTGATTTCATGGGGTAGTATGGAAACAGTTCTGGTTGACCTTGGTATGTGAAATAGGCTAGGGATACTTGCTAGGACATGGTATTTTAGGGCCCCAATGATCCAGTTCATGACTCTGAGCTTATTGAGTTACCCAGTGAGGTGGACCTTCTTGTAGGGTAGCAACCAAGGAGAGGTACATGCATCATAATATCTTGTGTTCTTGTTTTAATTATTTTACTTTGGAAACGTTTAAATGAATTTAAACTAATATTAATAAAAAAAATATATACTACATGAAATTAGGAAATAATTGTTTAACTTTCTACTATGACTCCAAGTCATCATCCATATGTGGCTATGAATGTTGAACTTCAGTAGGCTAATCTGGTTGATCATTGTAAGGTTGATCTTGTTGAGGAGGATGACCAGTGACAGAAGATGTTTGGCACTTTCTAGTGGTAGTCATTGGGATAGTGCGAGGGAAGTGTTTCAGGTGTGGAAAAAGGGATCTAGATGGAGGTACATGATATATATTTTAGTTTGATATATGACCTAATGGATTATTGGATCCCTTTGGCAGTCAATTATATGTTGGGTGTTTCACGTCAGTGGTGGACATTGTATCTTGGAGAGAGAAAGGAGGAAGAAGTTTTGTGGGATTAATAATAGAAGGAGTTCTAGTAACAATTCCTTTAATTTACCATGAAGGCTAAGAGGAGGCGAGATCTAATCTCCCTTTTGTAGAGGATTATGTCAGTTCAGTGGTGGGAATCATGTTTAAGGATCTTCTTTTTCTTTCAAACGTTTTTCCAGATGAGAAGTCTCATGCAATACGTATGGAGGAAGAACTTCATCCTTCTATAAAGTATTTTTTAGTAATTTTATGTTTCTTATGTATCATTATGTTCAGAAGAAGGTATAGGTTATCAAAAAGATAAAGTAACGAGGAGGTATACCATGAGAAGGGAGCCAAAAAATTTCATTGAGAGGAAGAGTTTTCAATGGAAGATATAAAACGCCATGAAGGGATTCGACCTCAACAACTTCTTTTCTGGACTTTTGGTGCTAGTGGTTTCTATTCTTTTCATGGGATATTTGAACCAATGTGATTTGGTTATGGGATTTATGGTGATCTTTATATTCAGTTCCTAGTAGTTCCCCAAGCTCAGTATATAGGAGGTGGATAAGTTCAGCACTAGCCCCATCATTAGTTTTTAGTGAGACCATTTCAGTAGTAGAAAAAGCACCATTTTTCTCCAATGAGTGTAGATGGAGATAGTAGAGGCTAACCACCATATATTCCTCATGTTTAAGGACTGCATCCCATATGATACCATATAATGGGTAATCAGCATAGTGGTAGAGGAGCTAGGCATGGTTAGTTTCAAGCATTGGTGGAAGTAGTTCCAAAGAGTTCATATATTGGCATAGGTATGATCTGTTTGTTTAGTACCCTCATTCATATCTTGTCTTATTTTGGAGTTTCACACTACTTTGTTGCACTATCTCAATCCCACTCACTAGAACATGACATAAAGAGGCTTACCATGCCCCAATTGTTGAGTACGCTAGTCGGAGGATAGACCATCTTTTTTAATGTGTTCTGGGGGGTGTAGACAGCTGATGGAACCACATCATTACTATGAGGATATTTTCTAGCTATAGATGAAACCATACTATATCATCCTTGGCACTAACTATTTGTATTATTTATGTGATGTTATCTAATGATTTTGGAGGAGATTCATGTTTTTGGATGTAGATGTCTAGTGGGTCGTTTTTTTTGGTGAGTGGAATTTTCAGGTGGGAAATCGGCATGTGAAGACCCTTCTTTATTTTTTGGCTTAGTTTTTGGTGTACTCAGTGGACACATGGATGGTAAAGGTTCCTCGAGTTATTGGGGGGGGGGGTCCTGGATGTTTTCCCCAAGGAGGTTGTGACGCAATCCCCTGATGTGATTTTCAGTTCATGATAGACTTGCAGCCCCATGCTTCTCTGATTTTGATGGATCCATATCAAATGAGACTTTATGAGTTATGGGAATTTAGGATTCAAATAGATGATATAATTTTGAAGGGATTCTTTGGCATGGGTGTGTCATCGTGGGGTGCTCCAGTGTTGTTCACAATGAAGGTGAAATGTGGTCTGAGGTTGTCTATGGACTAAAAAATATTAAATCAGGTGAAATTCAACGATGGTAACCATAAATTGAGGATATATGATCTTTTTGACCAGAAAAGAGGGGCAATTTTGTTTTCTATGATCGAACTATATTCTGGATATCACCACTTGTGGGTGAAGGAAAGAGATATCCTAAGGAATTAATTTAGATGCATGTATGGGCACATCAAGTTTGTAGTCATGGAATTTGGTGTTACGAACACACTAGTTGTGTTCAATGGGCATAGTAAATCCATGTTATGTGAGTTCCTGGATCAGTTCATTGTCATATTCATCGACCCAATTTTAATCTACTCAGATTCAGAGGTCGAGCACATCGAGTATCTTAAAACTGTCGTTCATTTCCTTCGACACCACCGGATCTATAGGAAGTTATCCTTGTGTATTTTGTAGACACAAGAAGTGAATTTTCATGGGAATGTGGTGTCATAGTTGGGTGTGGATGTAGACCCATCAAATGTTGAAGAAGTGGATTATTTCGTTGTGCCCATGAATGTGGCATAGGTTCACAGTTTCCATGGTCTCATTGTATTTTAATTGACGGTTTTTCAGATTTCGCTTGATTTCCATCACCATTGTCAATATTAATAAGGACAGACAAAGATTTTTTGTGCAGTGATTAGTACAAGACAAAATTCAATTACTTGGAATGGAAATTGGTCAGTTCCCTAGTTCTCTGGTTGACTGAAGAGGGGGTAATTTTTGAGGTGTTTTGTGATGCTTCTCGTCTAGGTATGGGGTGGGTGCTGTTATATAAGAAGTCATTGATCTATTATGGGTCTATAAAGATAATGCATCATGAACATAACTATTATACTCACAATATAGATCTATTAGAAGCTGCGATTCTTCTGAATTCATGGCAAAATTACCTCATTAGGGGGTGCTTTATAGTCTTCATGGATCACAAATTGTAGTGGAATATTTTTTTCATATTATGATATAAACATGTAAGAGCAGAGGTGGATGCAGTTTCTTTAGGATTTTGATTTTTTAAATATCATATACATCAGTAAAGGGTAATGTCAAGGATGATGATTTAAAAATAATCTCATAGATGGAGGTTGTTTGGGAATATGTATATTCTTAGAGTGTGATGGAGGAGTTGGTAACAGTGCACATAGATTCCTGGTAAGATTGGGATAGAGGATTCAAGTTTCAAATAACGGTGAAATATTCCTAAATGCAGTATAAGGAGTAGTTTTTGTGGGCATACTCATAGGCAGATTTGTTGCACGATCGTCTTGGCAATTGTGATGCTCTAGAGGGATGTTTGGAGGATGGTCAGAACAATATTTAGTTTCATGTAAAGTTTCATGTTCTTCTGTAAATGCATGGTGGATTGCTTCATGGGCTTCACAGCTAAAATTTATCAGTACATAAAAGAGTTTCCAAAATGTACCATTTCTTAAGGATACAGTTTTTGGGTCCTAGGATGAAATAGCTAGTAGAAGAGTTTTTTGAAACAATGATTTTTTTCAGCAGGAAAAGGTATTTCATCATCATTATTGTTGTTTTTTGTAGAATTTTGATGTTCTTGAGTTAAAATGAGATAGAATCTAGAGGTATTTCAACATAGTTTTACTTAGATCTCAAGGAGGTTGTGATGATATATCTTTGATCATGGATCAGTTGATGAAATTAGCTCACTTCTTAGTGATCGCGAAGTTGATATTTGTGGTTGCTTTGACTGAGAAGTACATAGATGAATTATATGTTTTCGTGGAGTTATGAGTTCAATTTTCTTATATCGGGTTGTATGGTTTACCTCATGAGTATAGAGGGGTTCACAACATGGTTTTAGAACTCAGTTACACCTCAGCACTGCTTTCCACCCTAAAATAATGGGTATTCTAAACAAACTATCGATACATTGGAGGATATGCTTCTAGTGTGTGTATTGGAATTTAGAAGATCTTTTGTATGAAACATACCCTTAGTAAGGTTTTATTATAATAATAACTATAACTCTTCTGTTGGTATGAACCCAATCGATGATTTTTATTGGAGACCATGTCATTTTCCATTATGGTGCATGAAGGATGGGGAGATAGTTGTTCTTGGTCCTGATGTGGTGCAAAGCATGTAAAATAACGTCTAGATTGTTTACAAGAAGATTAAATTAGTGTAGGAATGGTAGAAGTTTTATGTTTATGGAAAAAAGATTCCCTTAGAGATAAAGGATTGCGACAATGTTTTTTGATGGTTTCCTCTAAACGTGGGATGCAGAAGTTTTGGAATGGGAGTAAGCCTTCTCCTAGTTTTTTTGTTCCCTTTGAGGCCTTAGGGAGATTTGGCGATGTGGAATATCAATTTCGTTTGCTTCCATGGTTGGTTAGGTTCCACAAAATCTTTCATGTCTCTCCACTTTGTCAGTATATTCAGGATGACTCAAATATCATTAGCTGGGAGATGAATATATCGAGGATGAGGAAATGTTTGAGGAGTGGCCAATAGAGATATAGGATCATCAAGAGAAGGAACATTGTAAGTGGACCATTCCATTGTTTTGTGTGTTGTTAAGTCTTGGTGGTAAGGAGGATAGTTATTAAGAGTGAGAGACCCAGATGCATACTAGTATCCACAGTTTTTTTTAGTATTTCCTTACTATATTTTTCATTTTCATGTTATTTTTAAACCTAGTTGATTATGAGATGATCTGATTTCCCTTGGCTTGTGATGTGTGTAAAAGTCTTGATATATTAAAAGGAGAGGAATTGATTTTGTATCGATACTCATTAACTATGATGCAGTTGAACTCAGTCGGGCGAGTCAGTGCCACCCATAGTGGATTGTATCTTGATATAGAGGAAAAAATTAATGGATTCATGTGTTCAGATGATGTTTGTGTGGTGTTCATACAATAATGTATTGTGACTATTTGGGTTAACGGGTTAACAAACATGATGATGAGACCAATTTAGTAGATACAGAAGGGGGTTCTCTTTGGTTTAGAGGTTTCCACTCCAAATTTCAAACCACATAAGGTGGGTTATTATTTAACATTGACGTATTTTGTTGATTGTAGTGTTTCGTGTGTGATGAGATCCTTTAGAGGTATCTTGGGGGATGGTTTTTCATACCCTTCCCCTATTTTCATTTTGTGTTACTCTTTAATTATCGAGGTTGGGAATTGTTAAATAAGTATCTAATGTAATTGCCTATAAAATTTCAGTCCATTACTTTGTTTTAAATCTAGTGTTTAAGGCCTCCTATAAATTCATGGAGATTTTTTTAAACACATTTCAAAATTTCCATCTTTTCGATAGTGCCTCATCCAAATAGTGCCTAGAAAGAAATGTCTCAACTTGGTGGTGTATTATTGATGGTGTCTCGCCCTAGATGTTTCTCACTAGTGGTGGCTCACTATTGGTCACTCGACTGGAGGGGCCTCATGTCTAGTGGTAGGTCAACATTGTGGTGTCTCATCTGGTAGTGTCTCGCCTGATGGTGACTCATTGATGGTAGCAGGTTTTATATCCTGATAGTGCCCGTACTGGAGGTGCCTTGTTTAGAGGGGTATTGATAATGGTTCCTCATCTGGTATTGTATCCTATGGTGGTGTCTCAGTTATGGTGCCTCATCCAATGGTGTATCATATTGTGGTGTCTCACTGATGGTTCTTTGTTTGATGGTGTCTCACTGGCGGTGCCCCATGATTAGTGTTTCTAATTCTTCTATTCTTTTAATTTTAATGTCTTTCATTGATAAAAAATGGATTTATGGAAAAATTTAACGGGCCATGAGACAAATTAAAAGAAAAAAAATACATTTATTTACCAAAGTGTCTAGAGTCTTTGAAATGACCAAACTGAGGGGTCAGGGTTATATTTTCCATTAATGGAAATATTAAAAACTATATAATTCATGTTGAATCAGATCCAGTCTTCTTAATGTTGTGATACCCTAACCTTCATCCATACCTTCTTCTTTATTATCAAAATGGATGTCCACAAATCCTTCTAACATAGTGAGTTTCCATGAGTATGGATTGTGATTATCTGGGGAGTCACATGCTATACGCTCTCCCCTATTTTTGGAGAAACCAGGAAGTTTCAATTGTTCTTCTTCTAGGTATTATTTACTCTATATTTCAATGTTTTTAAACACAGGGGATCAATATATAAATGTTTTACCATGTGAAAGTAGTTGATTCGAGATTAATAAAGATAATAAAATTGTTTTCAAACATAATATACTGGGACTAGGGAAAAGTAACACACAATCTTGTTTTAGGTTTTTTTATATTAATTTTTGTGATTTATATAGGATAACTACCCACTAAATTTCATGGTTGTTGGGGGTCTATGTATTTACCCTAGATGGCTTGGGGAATCCACATTGTTTCAATATTTGTTGAATTATTATTTATTAAATTTGTTTAACAATATATTTTCAGTTACTAAATAGATTCACTATGATTATATAGTTTCCTTGGAACATAATCAATTAACAAGTGTTATTAAATAAGGGGTTCCTTATTAAATCTAAAAATGTGTTTTCCTTGGAATGTGAGGTGATGTGACATGTGATATTGATATCTTTTGTGTGGGAGAGGTAAGTTGATTACATGTTGTTATACAATAGGGTTATGATGGGTGTGGTGTGATTATGTAGCAAGGCTACAAAATCTTCTGTCAAATTGTAATCTATGGATAGATGCGGTTCTGAGTTACAGATTTAGTTTGTTAATATAATGAAATATGCTGCTGAGTTTGAATAAGGACACTAGGGTTTGTGTGGGTAATTACCAAGAGTCTTTTCGTTGATAACATTTAAAAAGTGTCACCCTATTTTAAGGTTCATGGTATGATGTTTTTCTAATGTGGAGTGCATTAATTTACCACAGATCATCAACCCATAAATGACTATGAAAGACTATTACAATTCTTCATGATATCTTTCGTTCTTGATAGTTTACCATGTAGTGATGGGAAAAATAAATAAACAATTGTTTACTAATATTTCAAGTTACTTGGGTTGGTTTATATAATGAGATAGAAATGGTAAATGAAATATTAATTTATGGTTGTCTGATTAAATATTGTTGATGACAAAAGATGAAATGAATGGGTGTTAAACTTAGAGGTAATGTGAAGCATCTTTAATTTATTAGGGCTCTTCACCTTCTAAAATGACTGTTACATATACTAATAAAATAATTTAGAGGTGGTATCAGAAGTGATGGTGTTGTGAGATGGTTTTTTTGTTTGTGAACACATACGTTGGGTTGTACTTTTTGATAATATACACATATTTTTATATTCATATTATTTCTATATGCACCTCACCCATGTTGAGAACTATGTGTTGAACACAATCCTAGTTATGGTGGGGTATTTTTTCCCACATTTGATTAGGTGTATGGATGGATAGGTACTCGTACTTTTCCACCCTCTCTTCTATGAGAGGTAGGTATAACATATGCTATAATGGAAAGTTGTATTTTATTTATTTATATGGTGGTTTTAATAGAATATGATATTTTGGGAAAGGCTTTTTGCTTTCCAAGTGTATTCAGGATGAGTTGTGATGTGTTTTTTCATGTGTCTTTGGGATGATATGTGATCTGATGTGTTTTGATGCCCATGTCTATGTGGTTGGGATGTGTATTGTGACCCAAGTGTGCACAGTCATGATGTGTTGTGAGGTCTAGGTGTGTACGGGCAAGATGTGATGTGATATTTGGAAGGGATGGGTGCACCCTGATGTTTGATGTTGGGTGAGGGAGGGAAAATAGTGGGAAATAATGGTGGGGTATCCAATCATAAATGTGATTTATAACATATTATATTACATGATTTCTGTTAATTGGTGATAATTCCTTGGTGATGTTGGGTTTATCTAGTATAAATATTTAGGGGCTATTTGGTTCTATTATTTTTTCACGGGCACATTAGTATGAATCATTCACATGTCCACAAGAGAGTTTGGATTTCCTACTGATTATTATTGTATGTTCACCCAACATATATAAATTGTTTTCTAATTTCATGGTCAAATATGTGTACAGTGTTAGGCATGTTGTTGTGTTGCTTCTTTAGCTTACTTTTGGGTATTTTCTTATAGAATTTTCTTTTTATATATCTATTATACTATTTTCATGTATATTGGATTTTTTTTAATTTCACATTAATATTTTTTTTGAGGTTTGTGGGATGCTTAATTTTATCTCCCAATCTTTTTTCTTATAATGCATAATGCCTCCCATATTGTGGTATTTGTACTCCCTTGGTGATAGACACCAACCCAAGGCCTACTGGAGGTAGGACTCAGGGGTCATTATATCCCTTTCATCATTTCAAACCCAAGAGGTGTCTTTAGACTGAGGGGGTCATGAAATAGTATATAAACAATATATAAGAAACAAGTGGTGAATATGGAATTTGTCTGACAATAAAAAAATTGCGGGATGAAAATCAATTACATTAAGTCCAGACCTCCTTGGTACACATTCGAACATTATATATAATAAATATAAGTATATTGAATATATATTAATGATAATACCAATATATATATATATATATCATTCCATATATGATTTACTTATGATTATTTATTACCCATTAATTTTCAATTCCTTGTTGAAATCATGTTTTGTGAAAAAACTGAATTGTTTTTCATATATGATCTAATTTTTTATTTGTGGAACCTTTCATTGATTATGATTCCATCATCTCTAGAGTAATAATCATAAAATATTTATAATAATAATATATCAATTCTAATTTTAATACCAATCATGAAATGTGGTTTAGATAAAATAAGTATGTTACATTCATTGCAATGTTAGGTCATAAGTATGCATAAGTAATGTTTCCATTTTTCAGAAATCTTTATGAACAGGAGACAATTAAAATTTTAATTCTTTAGAATTATCATAATATAATAAATAACATAATAATTATATATGTATACTTACACATTTAATCTATGTGGTGTTTGATTAAAACATTCGGTCACATCGCTTCGTGTAGGCACTCCTCCACACATACATGAACGATGTTATCATCTTTTAGTGAGTTAAAAGGTGTGAAAGAAAATGAAATATTATTATTTAATAATAATAAATGTTTAATTAATTTAATATTTATTTCATTTATATCAAATATATTTCTCATATTTATATATTATGTTCTGTTTAACTACCTAGTTAAAATGAATCACATCACTTCGGGAGGTGGTTATCTATCGTACACACAAACAACGTTATCTTATCCCCTACAGAATAGAAATTAAAAATTTTATATATTATATTGGGACTTCAGATATATTATAATATTATATTTATCATATATATATAATTTATATCCATCATAATACCCAAATGTGATAGGTGATAACGGAAAGATGAATGACATCGGTTCTCAAGGATGTAGTCTATCGTACAAACAAATGATGATATCAAAACCCATTTGATTGAATTCAAGAAGTTTTTTGGTCAGGAAAATAAATTAAAAAATCTCATTATACATAATCTACTAATGTTATTATATAATCATTGTTTATTCAGTATGGAAGTTGCTGGATGAAGAAATAAAATAAAAACCCTCAGTGAAAAACATTACCTCTTCTTCGAGTAACCTCCTTAGGTTTGAACCAAAATCCTTTTTAGGTTGGATTAATATACAAACTAACACTTTAATGATGATATGAGGAAAATTGTTTAGTTATTTTTGTTGTCAATCGTCGAATGAATTGGGTTTTATTGTGCGAATAGGATAGGAGAGGGGTGGCCATTTAAAAGTAATGTGAGTGCCATCCATATAATATATTGAAAAGAAAACATTTTACATATTTTTTTCTCATAAAAAATAACCAATATATATTATTAAAGATTATTATAAATTATATGGACTTAATATTTTTCAAAAAATATATTTTATACATTTTTAGTTCATTTTACCCATATCTTTTTAGTTTAACTTCTTGTAAATTCATTTTTACCATAGAAGTGGTAATATATATTTATTGTTCCACTCTTCATTTTTTTTCAATAATTATAATAAAATTATAAGATAATATAAATTTTATAGATTCAAAATATTAAATCTATTTTTTATAAAATTCATTTTTAGAAGTTGAAAATGTTAATTTAAATTAAACTCTACATGCTTGATGAGAAAGCCGGTTTTCTAAGAGAAAGTGTTTAAATGTTTAAATGTTTCTATATCCAATTTCAAAATCAAATTGATTAAAATGAACTCAATTTTATTTAAAGATATATAATTCAACTAATTTCACTTTTAAACCAATTTAAAATATAATTTAACATTATAAATGTTTTGAATGAAAATGTTTCATTAATTTATGATCAGTATTTTTCACAATTCATCAAAAAATTAATAATTTTGAAAAAACAACAAAAAAGTATACCTAATATATTATTTAAATGATTATTTTAAAAATGATTATTATATTATAAAATAAAATTAATAAAAGATTCATATATTAGTATTAATTAAAGTTCACAAAAGGTGAAAAAAGCTTATTTTTAGAAAAATATATTTTCAAACATAAAATTATATTTAATATTATCTATTGTCTGGAAGAAAAATAAGATGAATTTTAAGAATTTGATTAAATATATATTATATAAATTTTAAGAAAATATTTCAGAATAATTTATTAATTTAATTTTTTTAGATAAAATATGTTTGTGCACATAAAAATATATTTGTTTTTTTAAAATATTATTCAATTTATTTTCAAGTGTTTTTTATTTTAATTTATAATTAATGAGCAACTAAATAATTAATTTTGGATATATTTTTAGACTTTATATTTTTAATATAATTTAATACTATTTATATCCTCATTTCTAATGTATTGTTTTTAACTTATATAAGAAATAAATTTAATTTAATAGTATATCACATTTTGTTTATACTCGATGTGGTGTGCACAAAAACTATTTACATTTTTTTGTTAATTTGAAAAAAATATTTCAAAACATTATTGGATATTACACATCAATTCATAAGGGGTTATCTCTAGACCTCCATTTCCATAGTGTTTTCCATAAGAAATATCATGTCCTCAATGTGAGTTTTTTTCACCCATGTCATCTTTATTTTATTTATAACTTTCCCAGATCTAAATATCTATTTTATATATAGTTAAATTAATATCAATTTTATAATGAATGTTTTCATTCTAAGGTAATAACTTATAACCACATTTTTTACATTTTCTCTTAATAAAAATGTAATCATCATTTTTATGTTCTGTAGAATAACACCTATGTGAAACAGTGACTTCCATTTTTTACCAATGCCACTATTCACTCGTTATAAGTGTGAAATTAAATAATTAATTTGAAATATATAAAATAATTATGATTAAGATGATACAAATTATAATCCCAAATCTATCCTTATTATTATTTGAGAAATGAAAATATTAACCATTGATTTTTTGGACTACTACTTCTAGGATGTAGTATTTTTCATTTTTAATCTATATTATATCTTATTAGTAAAACCACCCTAAGATATGACTCACTACCTTACACATATCTAAATAATATCATTATGAATATTTAATAATTATATTTTCCTGAAAATAAACAAATTTAATTATCCTAATAAACCAATAATTTTGGAATGTTTATGGTTTTGTAAAAATTATATTATTCTAATTGGAAAAGTCTTTTATAATAATTATCATCCATTATTTATGTTATGTTCAAATTTGGGTCAGTATAATCACTTAATTGTACAATGAAGTAATATAATATAATAGAAGACTATGAGAACCTAATTAATAGTAATATGTGAGAAAAATAAGTAATTTATTATTTCATTTTGGTTCTTTAACGGTAACATCAACATTAAACACATTAATTTTGACACAAACATACATTCATTAAAAATCATCAAAACATGCTCATTAATGATTTAATATTTAATAATCATAACCAAAACTAACATATAATGAATTGATAATAATATAGACTATTAAAAAAACAATTCATATAACTTGTATCTTATTGGAATGATGAACTCTGTGAAAATAATGGATAACAACACAACTATTACAAACCTAGTTTCAAACGACCCAGATTACGCACATCTAATTCTAAAAATAGATAATAAATAAAAAATATAATAGTTGAGAATAATTATAATGGAATATTATAAAAATTTATAAATATTTAAAAGGCTATATAATATGTTATTAAGATAGTTATATTTGAAATAAAATAAATTCAAGTGTTTTAGTAGAAGTCTGGAATTATGGAAAGAAGTTATTTTCCTCAAATTTAATTTCTTGGGACATATTACATATTGTAAACTATGATATCATTGATATGGTGTTATTACTATATAATGGTTGTATTTTGAAATATAAATTTAATTCATGGGGTTTTAAGAGCCATAAATTATTATTTATTTAAATCGCCTTCCATTCAATGGATACGAAGGGTATTAGGCCTTCATTGTCCCATTTTCAATGAAATGAGTCATGATTGATATTAATCGATGTAATTTATAAAATATTTTGTATTACATACACAATTTCATTTATGTATTATTATATATTCCATTTCATGATATTCTAATCTCCACTATATGATATTCTTTTCAAGATCCAAGGATTCTTATATATCTGATATGGTGATGGATTCATCACCAATTTCATTTTCAAATAGACATTTCATTAAAAAGATAACATATATTTGGAATTTTATACATCTCTCTATAAATCATTGATCATTTTATTCTCCTATATCTACTCTTTTGGTTTTACTTGTCTTCTTTCTATTTTATTTTCCACCTTCTCCCATTTTTTAAATGTTGAATGAAAATTAACCCTTCCTTTTATTTTTGGTCAAGAACCACCCTTTTTAAATGTTAATATTCATTGGATTATTTTAAAAAAATCTTAATATGTGTCTCAATAATTGATAAATTTCATATTATAGTTCATTTTGTTTATTTACAATGGTTTTAAAGGAGTTTTTAACAGTCACCTTGTTGATTACTACAAAAAATTGTAAAAATCATCTCTTTTTAAATGTTTTCCATGTGAACAAATCCTTCTTCAACATTTATCATTAAATATGAATGATTATCCATATATATTATATTATTATGAATGAAATTATATTTATTATTGTTTTTCAAAAAAATTCTTTTTAATTTTATTTAAAATATCTCATATATTTTTTAATAACATCATTATTTTTTATAAAATTACAAAACATTGTTTTTAATCCAACTCAACACCATTTGAAAAATTTTAGGCATGATCAAGGATATTTTCTAAATGCTGAAAACCACTTTGTTTATCCAAAACACATGAAATATTTTTCTCTATAATTATAATGATCTATCACTAACATTGTGTTGCCAAATCATATTTGGTGAATAGAAATAATTTTTATCCTAATGACTTCCCTCTATGAACACTATATATTTCGTTCAATTTATTGTAGGGAAATAACCAAGATTAAAAACATTTATTGATTGGGGGAATTATTTACATAACATTATAACCTTTATCTGTATTATGTAAATTAAAAATACTTAATTGAACGTCTTGTACATATATTTTTATTTTATGACCATTTATATTCCATGAATTTTCATTTTTATTGATGGAATTATAAATTTTATCCTTATATTATTCCATATTAATATGTTGTACAACACATATTAATTCCATTGGTTATTTAGAAATTATCAATGATTATTTAAGAAACTTATTTTTAATGATGTTGATGTGTGGGTTCTAATGTCACCCTCTAATTAATTTTTATTAGATTATCACTCATGTTATTTTAAGTTATATTAATAATGAATTTGTTCTCTTGTACATGGGTATAATGAGTTTGGTCACATTTTTTGGCTCTGACATGACAATTTTGTACACATAGGAATGGGAAAAGTTAGTTTTCTCATAAGGTTTCCTATTCTTTTACTGTGACATTTTCATATGAATCTCTTTATGGTATATCTTTTGGTTTTTCCATACTTTTATAATTTTTCTTATGCCTATGTAACTATATCATGACATATGAATATAGGAACATGTTTTCATAGTCCTTCAATTCATTTCATAAGTTATGAAATGATTTATTTCATGGATCATGACTATTGGTTTATGCTTTGGTGGGTATATTTTATTATGTATCCTCATTATAGTAATATTCTCATATTACATTCACTTACGATCTATGATTGTTATCACTTATGATTACCCTTACCCAGAATCAAATCTCACCCCTTGTCATGTTTACATTTCCCATAGTTATGAATAAAATTAATACATTTTATTTTTCTAGAGGAATATATAAAATGGATAATTTGATGGAGATGTTGAATGTTTTTAATGGGTTAAGAAATTGATCAAATAGTGCAAAAATGTCCATTATTTGAAAATGATATGAGTTTTTTTAGTTAACGTTTTATCTTATTTCTATAAAACCCGAAACCTAAAAAATAATGGGATGGTATTTTAATGAAATATTTTATTTAAAGAATGAAATTGACATGAACATGTTAGTGGGGAGTCATAGTTTGTATTAGAGAAATTATGTAGAGAAATTTTTTTATAACTACATTTGTGAAAGTAGGTTTGGGGTGTTATACAATCCATTTTTCTCAATTTGTAATTTTTACAATATTCATTAAAAATTAATAACATCAAAAATAAAAAATAGTTATTATATAAATTAATAAAATTATTTAAAATTAATTTTATGAATCTAAAATAAATTTTATTATGTACATGTGAAAGTTATCGTATATTTGAAATAAATGTTTATTTTTATTACTATCATCATTAATTAATATAATTTTATAACAATTAAGAACAATATATCAATCAAGGTTAGTTTAATTTAATTTAATAAATATAAAATTGATAATATTATTTTCAAGTACATATTTTTATATTGGATTATAATTTATTGTCATTATTATTTAAAACGAATTTTGTAAATATAGTATAATAATTATAATACTGCTAAACAAAATAATGATTATTGATATTAAATTTATTGTATTAATATTTTAATTACAATTTTTATCCCTATTAAACAATTATATTCATTTTATTTATAATATTTACTATTTCTATTTTTAAATTATAGTAATTTAATTATTATTAATTTTTAAAATTATTAATAATTGTTATGTAATTATAAATTATAAAAAATATATAAAAATATAAAACTTCTATAGTTGTGCTCTATTACAAAATTTAAAGGAAAAAAATAATATAAATGAAAAATTTTGTAGACTTAAAGATGCAATTTATATCAATATAATATTTTCATTGAAAATATTTTATTTCTATGTAACATGATCTTATAATAACATTTATATTTCCATTTTTAATTAGCATAAAATATTATTATTTTCAATTATAATAATTTTAGAAATACTTCTTCAAATGAGAAATATCATAAGCATTAAAAAATTATCTAACAAAACTAAATAAACATTAAAAAATAAACTAATAAAAAATTATGAAAAAAAAATTATAACAAATAATTAAATAGTTTACCTTAAAATTATATTGAATTATCTTCATTCAAAAAATATAACAATGGATACAACAAAGGAACATATAAAAATAATTTTTAAAAAGGGGAGATGATAAGAGGATGTATGAATATAAATGTTGTTGGCTAAGAGACATATAGTTTTTTTATGATGGAAATATGAATTAGTCATAGTAATATCACACGAATTTAATTAAATATTTTCCAATATTTAATTTATTTATGTATAATAATGATTAATTTAAAAGTACATAACTGTTTTAACTTTTTTAAATGATCTTTTGTGTCATCCAATTGAAATAGAATTCCTTTCAACATAAAAAATTTATCAAATATTTATTATTTAAGTTTAGAAATTTTATTTTACATTTTTTATCTTTTCTAATGATTATAATATTTCATAAAAATTACTTATTCTATGTCCAAATTCAATGTATATTATCTGAAAATCTCAACTTCAATTTTATCTAGTACTATATTTTTAAACACATTTATATGAGGGATCTCATATACCTTATTTTATGATTATGTTAATTGAAATATAAGTGGAACCCACTATCATATGTTATTTTCTATATGACTTTTGAAATCATTTTTGACAAAATATAGGTGACTTATCAAGTTGAAATAGAATATTTTACATAAGTAGGATTTTTTCACTATGAAAATCCATTTTTTTAATTATTTTATATTTAAAAAAAGAAACATTCACTATAAAAACTTATATCATCTGAGATGTTTTTTAAAACAATTCTAAGAAATAATTATATTCAAAAAAATAAGAAAATTGAGTTTTAATAATACATAATTAAAATTTTCAAAATTAATAAAAAACATTGTAAATATTAATATGGAATCCTATATAGTCAGATATTTCTACCATTTAACAAAATTTATTATTTTTTTATATATTTTAAACACCACATAACTTGTTGTTTGAAATGAATAATTTTTATGATGGATAGATCATTGTATAAATTTCATGATAAGTTATTTTTAATTCATAGATAGAGTATGTGTGCACATCTTCTCTTAATTTTCTTATTAGTATCATTCTATACATGATATCACAAAAAATATATAAAAATAAGTTGGGCATTTTTATGGATGATTTATTAAATTTAATTTCAAATAAATATTAATATTTATTTATAACATATATAAATTTTTATATAATTAAATAGAATCTAATTTTGAGAAACATGGGTTTATTTGTTTTAAATGAATAGAAATATTAGAAACATAAAAAAAACATAAATTATTTAAATTTAATTTAATATACTTTTTTTACCTATATTATTTCATATTCAAATGTATCTTTATCATTATTGTAAATATAAATAAACAACTAGTATTTATTAATGTAGTTCTAATGTTTTCATATAAAAAAAATATTTTTTCAATTATTTCATACATATAACAACATACATATAATGAATTTTTTCAATTTAGATATATATAATATTTAATATATTAAACACTTGTCCCTTTTTTATCATGTTCATTGTTTTTTTCCTCATCGACCTTGACTAGAATCATCACCATTATCATCAGAAAATCCTATAAGGTCAGTGTTTAAATATGCAATGATTCTTCCATTGGAATTGTCCATGAAATAATCTAAAATGTTATTGGGATCATCCTAGTAATTTTTATTAACATAGTCATGATCATCATTATCAATGAAAAGGGTTTTATCATTATCAACATCATTACATTTGTGCTAATATACATGATATTAGAACAATCATCTTTTATGATATTCAATTGTTTATACTAATTATAGTTCACATTATTACTCAATACACATACCATGTTATAAAACCCCTATATTATGTTTTTTAATAAAAATATGTATAACAAACCATATTTTTAAATCATAGAAATCCTTATTAATAGTTCAATATAGATCTTAGCATAGGATGATTTTTAAATAAAAAGTACTGAGAATAAAATCTTAATGTTTTAAAAAAAAAATTATAATAAATTTAAACAATATGAATATCATGTTCATGCTCATTTGAAAATTGACCTGGAAGTATTGAATGCAGTACATATAGTACATGTAATATACGATATCAAAAAATGATAGTAATAACAATTCTCCATGTTAAACTAGCTTTAAGTCATTTTTCTAATGTGATAATAAAATTTGTTTTTTAAATAGGAACCATAAGTTAACCTAGAAACTATTTATTGTGGAATATATTTAATAAAAATCATTCATCAAAATTATTTTATTGACGGTAATTTCTATTTTTCAGGAGTTATTTTTTATTAAATAATTTCTTTTTTAATAAAATTAATCATTACATATTGATTTGTTTCATGAAAGATAACATAATTTTCATGAGTACTCATATTCTTTACGACAGGTCAGCAATCCATCCAATGAAATTCTATTTCAAAAGTCATAAAAGTCAAAACACGTGTAATATTATGTTCCTCCACTATTAAAATTAACAATCAATAAAACAATGTATGAATGTTCCATGTAATAAATATGTATGAAAATATTTTGATATAAATACAGGGTTTCATAATCAATAATCGAATGAATACTTATGGTATCAAATTGTCTCTAGTCCTTAGAACAAACCACATTGGAACTTTTTTTTATCAAAAATTGATCATTATATGTAGTTGAAATTTCATTTATGGATAGAAACATCCATATAATTTGATGATTAAATCATTCATTGAAAAATTTAAAATGATTGTTCACTTATAGTTAATGATTTAAAATATATAATATGTTTCCATCATAAATAATTTATATCATGAACCCTAATAATAAATATGTGGTAATTTTTTGTGTCATATTTGTTTACTGACCCATGGAAGACTACTTTACTCTTCTCATAATGCTACCAATTTTAAAATTTAATTTGCATACTCATCGATTTTATCAATTAAACTACTTTCATGAATATAGATTTATATATCTTATTTTATGGTATATATATATTATATTATATCATTTAAATATAATTTATTCTGTAATGTTTTTTATGTTTGAAAATATTTTTTATATAAATTTTGATTTATAGTAAAAAATAAATATAATATAAAATATCAATTTTTATGATTAATAAATAATATAAATTATATGTTCAGATAATATTATTTAAAATAAAAATACTAGTTTGAAAATAATATAGATAATGTACAAACATTATATATTTTAATATTTATTTTTATACAATGTTAAACTAATATATATGATGGATAAACAGAAATACCACATTCATTTAATGTGATTAAATTAATATGATTTTAAATTTAATTAATTTGTATGATAATATGTTATTGCTATTATTATTATTTTTTATAACATAAATACCTTTATATTTATTTTATTTTTTAAATGATTTCTAAATTATTTTAATATTTCATAATATTCCTTATTGAAACCAACCGATATGTTTTATTCGAATTTAAAAAATTTCAATAAAAATAACATTTGCAAAAGGCACAAAATTATTAGAAATAAAAAAATATGATGCACTCATAAGCCTTGGAATGTGTTCAGATATAAATTACACTTCATTTTCATAAAATAGAAAAAATGATTATTCACTGAGATTAGATAAAAAATTTCTATCCTATAGGAGTCCCAAAAATATTTAATCAGCATATCAAGAATTAAATAACTAAATCTAAGAGAGAGGGAGCGAGATTATGAATCTAATATAATAAGGAACCACTATTGAATCTATGAAAAATCAGCTCGGAAAATATTTTAACCTTTTTATCACACTGCAGAAAACATTTTTATGAAAAATAATTATGAATAAAATCCAATATATTCCTTATAAAACTCCACCTAATTAAAACCACACATACAATGTCCTTGAGCTGAGAGCAACTAAACTGGTGCCCTGAAAAAAATCCCCACATGACATCAAGATGAACTCTCCATATTATAGAGGTTTTTGACTAACCACAAGGGTCTAATAGATCACACGATGAGTCTATACCCACTTTACAATAGTAATCCTCAAAAGATACCATATTAAATAAAGGAAACAATAATAAATAACCCAAAACATGCATTACCATCCATTTCCCAAATGGTGTATAACCACAACTAAATGATAAATATATCATGTCATGATAATATTTCCTATAGTGAAGAAAAATGATGAATAAATACAACATCTGAATCAAAGAATTGGGTCCAGACTCAATGTCTATATCATCAATTATTTATATCAAAATCCCAACTCAACACATTAGCATATGGAATTTTCCCTTATCTTGACCTGTAACAATAAAGTCTAATTAGGTACCCAATAACTGCCTGGGTTTGGTGTGAGTACAACTCAGTTGTCCACCATCAATGGTGTCTAAAAAAATTATCTTTCTAAAAATACAGTACATGAAAGTATAAAATAAATGGAAAGGTAAACCAAAAGACAACACGATTGTCATTAGTTAACATTATACAGTTTAATAATTTTCTTCACTATTTCTTTTTCATCACATAAAATTTTTTCATTAATAAATTTATCTTCATCACTTGTTCCATGGGTTATGAATTACTTTATTGATACAATGGCCTAACCCAATTAATTACTATAAATAAAATAATAAGTAAAGTTTTCTAACTCACTCGGAATAAAATTTTGAAATAAACACATCAAACTTACCAAGGATCATTGGTCATGGTTGTTTCATCAAATGAAACCATTAGAGGTATAGGGCCTTGGTCCCCTTCTCAAACTCATGCATTATGGCGTGTGTTTTAGAGCCTCAGTCTTACCTAACCCATGAAAATAGATCCTCTAGTCCAACACCCCACAACAACTAGGCCATGTGCACAAGTTTATATATCAATTTACCATATATATGATATCACAAACCATTATTAATTAATACACATAACTATCACAATTAAAATTTAATATGACATATTAATATTTATACCTTATCCCATTAACAAATTTACCATTTAATTAGCATGACCCATCTAACCCATTTCCCTTTCCCCGACCATACATCATTAATCATATTCATAAATACCCATGTATTAATCCATTTACACATTAATAATTTCATATCAATTAATTCACATTAAACATTTCCATTATGATTTCATAAAAAAAATTAACACATTCACATTAATCAATTTTACCCCCTTTTCACTTCATGAGAAACAATCCCATATGCCATTACCAACATCTAGACCCAACCACTATTATTATCATTTTATAATTCAATATAACATACAAACATAGTTATCATGGGTTCCATTCCAACACAAGGAAATAATATGGTTGATATTACAATATTCCATGCTCGGTAATGTTTGTCCACCCCAAGGGTTTCCCCAGTAAAGTCAACCTCAACTCATCGTATGAGGATAATGAGGGGTATTAATCATCATTTAGCCAACCGTATTACCAAATCACACTCTAGGTAACAAATATACAATAGTATGGAAGTAATATCACAACACACATGAAAAAATATTTAAAACAAATATGGGATATAACTTGTAGAACACCAACCTCAAATCAGATGATCAACACACCCTTAAACACAACCTTATATCCAGATTCAAGCACCCTTGGAAATATAGAAAACAAATAAACATAAAAAGAGGGTTTTAGGGTTTTGTAAGTATAAAAACAATTCTATAAGACATAATCCAAAAAAGATAAGCAATGGAATATTAGATTCACCTATAGCTTTGATTCTCAACTAATGACACTCCAAACGCCCTAAAATGAAGGAGATTGATCCCTATGAGGTATTGGGGGTCATTGGATCATCAAAAGGGATGTTGGAGAAGAATGGGGAAGCCAAATCGGGTTAGAAACTAATAATCCAAATGTTAAAACTATAAATTCTCACTTTTTAATGGGGTGTACAGTTTGGCATCACAATTTTCCAAACCGTACGCAAATCGGGCATCAACCTCTGTCTAATAGGGGTCAAGTCACATGATTACATAGGGAGGCCCACATAGTTTGAATAACTATGTTCCATCCATGTGGCATGCTTATGTCTAGGCCCACATGATTTGGTATTCCCCTTTGCATTGTTTACATAATCGTGCACCCTTACTCTATTCTAGCACAATTAGGGTTCACGAATTACACTAACCATGTGCTAAATGTGATAAATGCACATAATGGACATACTTCCCTTTCATTCATGTCTTGAGCCCCCAATGAACTTAAAAATTACTAGAATTAATTTATTTAAAAAAATTTAAAATGGACATAAATCCTCAATGTTTAGGATCTTACATCCTCTCCACATTTTATTGGATCGTCCTTGAGTTGCACCTCCAAGAATCACCAAGATTCTGAATAAAAGAGGTTTTATAATGGAGCATGAACTTCTAGCTCCCTTTTGCAAGTCTATTCGTTAAAATTCCCACAAAAAAACCTAAACCAATGGGGAAATATTTATCCATATTAATTTATCACTATGATCAACTATATGAACCGTATTCTCCTTGAAGGATGCATGAGTCTGAAGAACAACATCCTCAACATCAATCACAAAAGATGGGTCAGGTAGATACTATCAAAGCTATGAAACATGAGAAACATCATTCATAATACTGTATCACTATAGAATATCCAATCAGTATGACACTGGCCCAATGCTATACACAATCAAAAATGGTCCCATGTACTTGGGTGCACAATTAGCATTTTTTTGAATCTGATTGTGACCCAACCTTGGTGACACCAAAAGAAATAGATGATTACCCATCCCAAACTCAATAGGAATAGCAAACCTTCTCCTTATTACACACTTAAACATGATTTATTACATTAAATTTCACTTAGGACAACTCGGAAGATTGATAGGTCTATTGTCTGAGGAAATTAAGAACATTACATAACAACTTTAACCATTAAATACAACATCTTCATTTAAAACTTCTTTTACATGACCAACTCATACCTTCTCGCTTAACACTACTTTTGAAAACCTGAGAACACACATAAGTAATAGTTGATCTATAAATCCTAGTAGGGGAGTAAACAAGTCCAGAATGAAGAACACAATACATGTTAGTCAATAGGCATATCAATAGATAATAGTAGAAAAATGAACAATAAGGCAAGATATAACATGTCTATCATAACATGGAAATGTGGAAACAACGTACAACATGGTATTATCATGAGATGAGGCTCATTGCATATGGATTATCATGTGTAAACCCTCATTACCCATGAATTATCAAGAGTAAACTCCCATAGAACATGGAAAATCATGATACTAAACATTACCTAATGAATTGGAGTGCAATTAGGGCAGACCCTTTATAATCATTTCAATTTCATTCTTATGTGTGCCACATAGATCATAAAACACGGATTCATTCAACATTGTCATTTATTCCAAGATCAAAGAATGATGAATACATACATGTAAGTACCATTCAATAAGTATATGTGTTTAATGGTGAATACCCTTTATAGATAAATGGGTATGGTATTCGCTACATGGTGGCTTGGTCTTGGAATATTGCTTTGCAATTTCGGGAGTGTAAAAGTGACATATGGAAATTCATAATTTGGGTTGATGCGAGAGAGAGGGATATATCATCATTTATACAAGAAATATAATGTAAAGGGATTATGGGAAAAAATATCCAAGAATATGAAAAGTAATTTATGAATGTAATATATAATAAATTCTTCAATGGAAATAAGAAGAGAAAAAAAAGAAATCCCTTACGTAATTTTTGCATGGAAATAGGTTTACACGGAAGGAATTAATGAGGGAGAAAGGGGTCTATCATCATTCAAACATATAGAGGAATGTATGGGGTAGGTTTGAAATCATACCTCAACATTTTTAATTTAAAATAATAGGGTGTAAAAACATAAAGAAAATTGGATAAAACGAGAAAGGAAGGAAAGTAAGGATCCTTTTTGAAAATTCAGCATTGTGACGGGTGTACATAAGTGCTTATAAGGTTATTTAATGAGAGTAAACGGGAATATCATAATTTATACAACAAATTGGAATAAAAGAGTACATTTAATAAAATATCCCATCAATGGAATAAAATAAATTAAGATGAATTAGATGAAGAGAATTCCAGATAAAATAATAGGGTGGAAGATTCCTTTTTTATGTATGTGACTTCAAAAGCATGAAGAGGGACTTACTGAGGGATTAGGGATCCTTGAGAGGATTATATAGAGGGGATGGTAGATTAGGGATGTTCTCCAAGGATTTTGGGTGTAGGAAAGTTGGAGCTTCGGTGGATTTATCTGGGAAATGCGAGGGGAATCCTTTAATATTTCACAAACGTATGTTTTGGAATCTATATAATTAAATATTCAAAACTACAAAACTTCCTATAATTTTTTCCCAGGGTTTTTTCCAACGAGTAGTATAAGCAATTTATTTACAAGTCCAATGGAAAGAAATATTCAAATATTATCTTTTCTTATGTGGAGGTGAGTCACACCCTCAAGGGAGTGAATTTAAAATCATAAAATATATTATACACTTTGGAGGATTCACTAAGGCATTATAAAAAAAATAAAATCAACCTAAAATAGAATTATTTTACTGTTAAAACAAATATTGGGCCGATAATGCCTATTATATTATTTATTACAAAATTTTTGGGTCATTTTGATGTCATAAAAGACATATAATATTTACATGGTATTTAGTTTTTAAGCAAAAAATCGACTATCTCAGAAAATTATGAAAAATTCACAATTTTATAATATTGATGTCATAATTCCAAAAATAATATTCATTTTACAAAATAATATCCTATTTACTTTAATTTTTACTTTTAAATTGGAAATCAATTTTTATTTAAAATTCATGGGTTTTGACAAAAATAGTTTTCTAACATTTATAAAACATAAATTTGACTTCAAAAAAAATTACATACACATTTTTTATTCATAAAATTAATTAATGATAAAAAATTATAAAATAATTATTATTCTAAAAATTCATTAATTTCATTATATAAATAATTTAAAAATACACTTTATCTTTTTCATTAAAAAATGTAACTATTATCAAACTAATTACCTAATCAGTTATAGATATGGAACTAATATAATCATCATTTATAATAATTATTTTATAATATTATTAATACAGACATTATTTTAATATAATGATGTATATATTTCTCAAAATATCCATTTTTACCCAAAAATAAATTGAGAAAATTCATCATATTTTTAAGAAATACTATTCTTATAAATCAATTTATGGAATAATAATTTTATTTATAAAAAGGGTTGCATAATAAGTAACTAATACCTTATTACATAACCCCTTTTAAGACCCACAAAAGACATGAGGGTTAGTTTTTCAATAGAGAAAGACTCTTGGGGCAGCATGGATAACATCACTCATGTGGTAATCTTCATTAACTTAAACATCTCATGTAGGTGATTCTATTCAAGATTAACGTGTTAATGCTCATATTGGGTATGGTAAAGAGTAAAGCTCAATGATGCAACCTCCTATACTAGATCAAAAAAATGTGCTTCATATGGTCTCACTCTAATGGATGAGGCCATCCTCTCCATTTTATTTGTTGAAATGATTCTTTTAGAAACCATATATTTATATTATTCATGTGATCAATGTTCAACGGCAATATTATAACTAGTAGAGATACTTAAAGGTCATTTAAATACAATAAAAAAAGAGTGCTTCTATTTTTTATATATATTAGTCAATAAATGAATAGGAATTTTAATCATAAAATATTAGGTCTTTACAACATTCCTCCTTAAGAAATTTTCCCCCTGGAATTTTCTTTTCCCACAAAAAAAAAGATGAGTGTAACTCTGCCTCATCACTTCCTCTAGTTCTCATTTTTCTTCTTCAAACATATTTTTTCACCATAACACCATGAGGAGGGGTATTGTATTATTTAGTAGAAATGTTTCTATAAGATCTTAAGATCCTCACTGGCTTCTCTTCATATCATAGTTCATTATCCAGTGGTACCACCTCTTGATTGAGTACATGTGATGGGTCAGGTATTTACTTCCTCAAGTGTGATACAGGGAATATATAATATTTCAGAGACAAGTTTGGTGGTAGTTCTAGTCGGTAGGTCACTTCTCTAATGCGATCAAGGATCTCAAAAGGGTCGTTATATATCGGACTAAACCTTCCCTACCTCCCAAATCTCATAGCTATCTTTCATGAATATATGTGGAGGAATACCATGTCTCCAACATCAAACTCTATATCTCGTTGAAGATTGTCACCATGTTTATTTTATTTACTTTGAACATGTTTAATGTGCTACTAGATAGTCTTATCATTCTCTACCATTTAATCAACCATTTCTAGACCTATAAGTTTTCTCTCCCCGACATCATCCCAACATGTCGATGTTCTCACCTCTTCTAATATAGGAAATAATAAGGATCAATTTGGATGCTTTAGTGGAATACGTTGTTAAAAGATAACTCAATAAGAAGATGATATTGATCCCATCCTCCTCTGGGGTACATTGAGCATGATCTCAATATTTCCTCAGGCGTTTAGACAGTCCACTCAGATTAGACATGTGTTTGAGGATGATTAGTCATTCTAAAGTTTAGCTCAATATTCAAAGCATGTTGGAGACTCTTCGAGCACTTATTGGTGAATCATGTATCTCTATTAGACTTAATCGATAGGGGTATACCTAGAATCCTTACCACTTCTCTTATATATATCTTTGCAGTTCGATCTAGTGAGAATTCCTCTAAAATTTAAAAGAAGTGTGTAGTCCTTGTATGATGATCCACAAAAAATCAGATACCATTGATTCCTTTGGATGTGTTCATAAGTCTTGTGGAAAAATCCATAGATATGTTCTCCAATTTCTATGATGGTATGGGTAATGGTTGCATAATTCCCTTATACTTCTTTCTCTCGTCCATCACTTCCTAAAATACCAATCACATTGATGTATACTCTACGAACTCCATTGGGTAATCCCACCAATAATAAACTCATAGATCTCGATAAATCATTGTGTTTACTAGATGAATTGAAAAATTTATACTATGTGAATAATTTAGAGGTTCTTGAATTATCTATGAATTTGATGTAACACATAGTCTTGACCAAAATCTCACAATTAATTCTTTATTAACATTGAACTCCAAGGATTTACCATTTCTTATAGTTTCCACTTTCTTATGAATTTCTAATAATCCTTTTGAGCATCTACTATCCTTTCCAAAAGAGACGTCTGAGTAATCATTTTTAAAAGTATTGATGATTTTCCCTTCTTTATGATTCCCATGTCCAGCTTCATCAAATTTAAGAAGACTGGGCCCTTTTCAATTATCACCAATGAAAGAGTTGATGGATCCTTTCTACTTAGAGCATCATCCACTTTATTTTCTTTCTTTAGATTGTAGTTAATTTTTAAGTCATATTCTTTGATTAGCTCTAACAATCTTCGTGGGAACATTTTCCACTCCTTCTTTGTGAATATATACTTTAGGGTTTTTTGATCCTTATATATTTCACACTTTTTCCCAGTCAAGTAATGTCCCAGACTTTTCAAAGAGAATATCACTGCAGCCTACTCCGGAGCATGTGTTCGATACTTCTGCTCATGAACATTCAATTTCCATGAAGCAAAGGAAATGGATTTTTCATTTTGCATCAACTCACATCTCACCCCATTCTTCAAATCATCACTGAATACAATGAAAAGTTATCTAATTATAGGTAGTGTGATCACGTGCATAGTGATAAGACTTCTTTTCCACTCCTTAAATAACTCTTCTCATTCATCATTCCAAACAAACTTAACTCTCTTCCATTTTATATTGGAAATACGGTTTTAAAGTCATGATAAATTTCCCACAAATCATAAATATTATCCATCTAACCCAAGGAAGCTATGTATATTCATCATAGATGATGGCCTTGAATATCCCCCAATTGAATTTATCATAGAGGGATCCACAGATATCCCATTTCTTGTGATGATATGACCCAAGAATGAGACTTCTTCAAACCAAAACACACACTTGCAATACTTTGAAAAGAGCTTATCCTTTTTCAAGGTCTCTTTTATAGAGTTTAGATTCTCCTCATGCTCTTCCTTGGTTTTGGAGTATATTATAATATCGTCTATAAAGACTTCCAAAAATTTGTTGAGGTCATATATAAAGACTCTATTAATCATGTTAATGAACATTTCTGGATAATTATTGAGTCTTGAAGGCATTACTCTGAATTCATAGTTCTCGTACCTTATACCAAAAGTATTCTTGGGGATATCCTCCTTCTTCACCCTTACTTGTTAATATCCCGACTACAGATCCACCTTGGGGATGTATTGTGCACCACATAGTCGATCGAAAAAGTCATTAATTCATGTAAAAGGACAATTTTTCTTTATTGTGATTTTTTTGAGCTCGCGATAATCAATAAAAAGTCTCATTTACCTATTTATCTTCTTAATGAAGACGACTGGTGGACCCTATGGTGTAACACATGGAAATATAAACCCTTTCTCCAGATTCTCCTATAATTGTTTTTTAACTCCCCAATATCCACAACAGCCAATCTATATAGAGTCTTGGATATTGTAAATGCCCCATGTATAAGATCAATCAAGAATTCCACATCTATTCTTGGAAGAATAACAGGAAAGTCATCAAGGAAAAATCAGTGAAGTCCCCCAAAAATGGCATGTCTTCAATAATGGTTCCTCACTTATAATCAATCATTTGAGCAAGATATCTATACTCATAGGGAAATAATATCCACAATAATAATGATGGTGCAAATGAATATTCATCCTCCTCCTTGCACTACTAAATAATTGGGGGTCGATTCTCCAATTATAGAGTGATTTCCCTGTCACAAAATTTTATTTTTATCTCTATATAGGGAAATCCAATCCATGCAGTGAATTACAGAAAATTCCACTAGAGAGAGTATGACAAGGTTCTCTAGGAAGTCCAATCACCAAATTGTGATAGGGAAGCTGTTATATTTATGGGATATAATAATTATCTAATTTTTTGTTACCACAGAAATCTTTACATGCATGATTTGTGGTGGTGTTTGGATTGTTCTACAAAACATTCGAGTTGTAAAAGAATGTGTAGAGACAAAATAAAAAATTATGTTTTCTATTCTTGAATGAATAACTAGCGTACCTGTTACCACTTCGTTGATGGGATTCTCTTCAGTGGTAGTGATTGAAAAATATCATCCTTTCCTCCTTGGAGGTTGTTGGTTGCCTCTGAAAACCCTTAGATTAGGGCACTTGTTAATAAAGTGATTTGGTTATCAGTAGCTCTAGAAATAAACAATTCATTAAGGGTCAAACGAAGCATTCCTCTCCTCTATCGCATCCTCGGGATTTATTTTCAGAAAATACTGGCCAGTTTCCCTTCTCTTCCACACCTAATTCATTTCCTCGTCCCTAGTAGTCAATTTCCGAGGTTCTTCTTTCCGCACCTTTGGCAAGTGGGGTGTTGGAATTTCTTATCACTTTTGGATTTATCCATCGAACTGCCAGAATTATAGTACACTTTCCGCTTCATACCACCATGATACCCAAACATTCACTTATCACCATTACTACATTAAGGGAACATATAAAAATTTTCATATAGCTATCATATTCATAGATCACTAGGGATATCTTAATGATAGGTTTGATCCCACCAAAGAACCTTTCAAAATTTTATATGGGGGTAACGAAAAAGCCCAAGGCATATTGTTCAATCCTATTGAATTTTTCTTTATAGAAATTGATGGATTCATCATACTTTTTTTTCTTGAGGGAAAGGAGGTCCCTTTTCATCTTATGTTTGTGGGTGCGAGGAAAATATTTATCAAAAATGTTTTTCTAAATATCCTTCCATTCCAAAACATCAATATCTTCCTCAGGATTTATATTTTTTATCAAGGTCAACCATTGATTAGGTTAACCCTATATATGTTAAGATTCCAGAAGAACCTTCTCTTGTTTAGAAGATTAATATATGGATAATATATTATTAGTGGAGTTGATCCATTGTTTGGTGATTGAGATATCAGATGATCCCTTGAATATAGAAGGCCTTTGTCCCATGAAGCTCTCAAATACAGCTTGATCTTTCTTAGTAGGGTTGCAAGTTTCTCTTGACCCATGTTTCTCTTGAAAACAATAGTTTAGTGAGAGTGTATCGCGACAAAGTTTGTGATTCCCGCTCTGATCATATTGGGAATCTCATTAGAATAATCATCACATAGATCCTCACATTGGTTTTTATCCAAAGTCCTCCAATTACTGCCCATTGGATAGATTAAAATAAAATTTAGGGTTCTGTATTTTTGACTATTAAACACACATAGGGGAATCCAATGACAAAAAAAGGATAACTTATAAATAATATTGATTTCCTTAACATATGAATTTATAGGCTTCAATCAATGTTATCTATGATCTACATCCAAACCTAAATTCTTAGGGGATTTTTAAAATACCTTTATAATGGTTCACTCTAAGATTATGAATTTTCCAAATCATATCGCATAGGAGTGTCAAACAAAGAGTTCGGTAATGACCATTGTCATGCACCAGTTCCTATTTGAGGCTAGCTCAATGTAGTGTTTTCTGGTTTTACCCCAAGATACATCTGTACCAAATCTATCTCTACAAGTTATTATCCAGATAGGAATATATTTTCTTGATAAACAACATACTATAAACTCACTAAAATTTCAGGATTATTTTCTTATTCTCAGTGTTATCTTAAAGGATTTCTCATGAGTTTTAAAACCCTAATACCAACAATAACTAAACATATCATTTGACACCAACTATAACTACCCTGTAATTTATTACACACTTAGACATGATTTATTAAATACAATTTCACATAAGACAACTCTGAGTATTGATAGGTCTATTATATTGGAAAACAAGGAAGATTACAAAAAATTTAAAACATGAAATACGACATCTTTATTTCAAACTTCTTTGACATGACCAACTCATTCCATCGTACTTAACACTACATAGGATAACCTGAGGACATACATAATAAAGGGGTGAGATATAAAGCCTTATAAGGGAGTAAAATGGAAATCATGAAGAATACATTACATGTTAGTCAATAATCATATCAACGGATCACAAGATAAATATTAAAAAAAGGCATGATATAGCCTGATTATCATACCATTGAAATGTGGCAACAACATACAACAAGGTATTAGAATGATCCAATGATCATTGAACATGGATTAGCATGAGTAAAACCTAATTAAAAATGAATTACAATGATAAAACCCTCATTTTACATGACATATCATGATATTAAACACTACCTAGTGAATTGGAGCTCTATCAGGGTGAACCCTTCATAGTCATTTCAATTGTATACTTAGTTGTGTCCCATAGATCATATAACACGATTCATTAAACATAATCATTTATTCCAAGATACAATAATGTGGAATAAATAAATATATGTACCATTTAATAATTATATGTTTATATAGGTTAATACCCTTGATATATAAATGGTTATGGTATTCACTACATGATTATTTTGTCTTGGAAAATCACGGTGCAATTTCAGCAGCATAACAGCGTCGAATGGAAATTCATAAATTGGGTTGATGAGAGAGATGGGTATCTCTTCATTTATACATGAAAATAGAAATTAAGGAGTTAATTTTACATAATATACCTGCATATGAAATTTAATTTATGTACATAATATAGAAAAAATGATTGAATGGATATAAGAAGAGAGAAATACCTTACTGAATTTCGACATGGTAACAGGTGTACACAGAAGGCATTGATGAGAAAGAAATGGGCCTCCCATCATTAAAACATATGGAGGGTAGTGTGGGGGGATCTAAATCATAACACATTATTTCTAATTTAAAATAAAATGGTATAACAATAAAAAAAACATGTATAGAAATGAGAAAGGAAGGAAAGTAAGGATCACGTACCAATATTCGTCATGGTAAAGGGTGTACATTAGGGTTCATAAGTGGGATAAATGAGAGTGAAATAAGATATCATCATTTATAAAAAAAATTGAAAGTTATGAGGATATTTATACAAATCCCAACATTGTAATAAAGGAAGACATTACATGAAAATAATGATTGAAAAAAAAGGGTGGATGATCCCTTACATGAGTCTGTGACTTCAAAACCCATAAGAGGGGCTTCTTGTTAGGACCCAAACCTAGTTTCCTAGAGTTGGTGCCTTATTCTATTCCATTGTCATATAAAAAAGGAATTTTCATCCTTATGGAAAAATTAGTTTCATAGATTTTGGAAATAATTTACAAACATTAGTTCAATATTACAACATTAAAATACAAACAACATAAAAGGCCCACTTTGAACAACCACCACTCTAAGATTATTTCTACAAGTAAAATATAATATACTTATTCATTTACTAGGAAAAATTAAACATAAAAAATGGATGAGCTCAAATGCTCAGTAATTGTATGTAATATAGTAGGAGATAACAGAAACATAAACATTAGGCATGTTGAATAATTGAATAAAGGTTCCTTTACAAATAATAAACATTCTCACATTATGGATGAAACTTGAGTTGATTAAATAATTCCATAATAAAACATAATAATGGGTATTATAATAGTTTATTAACCAAATAATATTTCAATTACTATCTTCATAATGATACATGTTCATATGTAGGACATTTTGAAACATACCATCAAGTTCTAAATCAAGACATCTAAAAATGATTAATGCCTTGGCGAAAACCATATCTGAAAATGGGAAAGGCCTCGGCCAAGACCACATATATTTGTATCGTGAGACCTAACTATGAATATGGGGTCTATAGAGGGTGCCACCCATCACATAATAAGTCCAATTCATTACTCAAATTAACATGGATAAACATTAACAACATATACATTCATATTGAAACTAACATATGAAATGTAAATAACATTCCCTAAACATTAAGCATAAACACAATCCATTCAATGAAAATTTGTGAATGGTTTTAGGATAGAACATCCATAGTCAATCTAATAATAATCCATTCAATTAAATTTATTATCTAATATCATACATAATAATCATAAAGAGATTTGAAATAGATGAAGATACTCTTATAAAGTCATTGAGCAATTCATGAGACAAATACTCCTTTACTTTGAAAAGACAAGTTATTTTGGAAAAAAATTTGTATAAAATGATATTTGATGTAAGATAATATTTTGATAAGAAAATTAGTTTTTTATAAAGGTAATGGTTTCAAAAAAAATATTATAGATTGCCTTTAAAAGTACGAATTTTTTTAGAAATTCCCTTAAAACGAGATTGATTATCGTGTAGGATTTTTTAAAGATCCTTTTAAAACATATAACTCCCCATAAATGAAGTTATGATTCAGGTTTGAAAACAAACACATGCAGATATATATATATGTATATATATCATTAATATAGAAATTATTAGGGGAAGATATGAATGAATGAAAATTAAATTGAGGTATGTAGATAAAAAAGCAACCTGAATGAAAAAGGAGGTTCAGGTGAAAACCCCTTACCAAAAGATTGAATGTGTTCCTATCTTGAACATAAGGTCCTAGAATATGAAATTAGATTTATTAGTAACATAATTAAATACATTTTAGACATGTATTTATTTTATCATAATTTTATTAGTTTAACTTACGTTTTTATTGATAGGTTATAAGATTGAATTATGTTGTTTTGGAGTGTTCGTTTCCTAGGTTTTGATAATCGGTTCACTTGTTTTTAAGTAATGGAGTTCATGTGGAATGAATTTAAATATCCAGAATTGAATTTTAAAAATATTTTTGATCATAAATAGGTTTTAATTGTAATTGATATAACTTGGTTACTTGAAATGAGGAAGATTCATTTGGGGAAATATTAGTGAAATTCACTTATATTATTTCATGGGTATTTTGATTATTAGGAACCATTTTGGTCATATGATTTAATATTATGTACATATACTGGTTAAAGAATATTTAAAAGGTAATCATACATATATTATTTTCTGCTTAAACCATAAAAATGGATTCATGACCAGTAGTGAATGATAAATTGAATAATGAAACTTCTTCATCCACAAAGGTTGTAAATTGGCACCCCACGGATGATGATTTCTTTTGTAAAATAAAAGAGAGAGAGTAATGATATTGATGATGGTTCTTCCATTCACATGATATGATTCCCATATATAAATGATACTATAGATATCATGTTCATTTAGACATTTGAGGTGAGGATAGGATAACAATTGAAAGGAACATGAAATGAAAATGAAGGAAATAAAATGCGAATTTACCTCTTGAATCCTCCTCCTTGAGAATCACTTTAAAGGAAGGTGTTTTGGTATTTTGGAAATAACAAGGGATCTGGAATGTGGGGAGTGACTATGAAATATTATTTGGGCAGAACATTTAGGAGATTCAAGGATTATAGTAATGATGAGAAGAGGGAGTGATATGGGGGGTTTATATAGGAGGAGAGGATTAATTTTTGAATATCTTAAAAGGTGTTTTATTATTTTATCAAAGAAAAGTAAAAGTATTGATTCTTGTGACTAATAAAAGTAATATGTACAGGTGATATAGAACCATGAGGCCTAACATTAGACTTAAATCACCTATGACTCAATAAATGATATATTTATTATATATCGTAAATTATCGTATTTTACTATTCAAAAAAATTCAAGTATTTTAGAAAAAATGCCAAAAATTAACACTAACCATTTTAGACATGTAGAATTAAAAAAATTAACTCCATTTTTAAACATAATTTTCTAATTATTATTAATTTAATTTTTAAATAAAGACATATTTTATTCAAAAATAACAAATTTTAAACTCTAATTCATTTTATATCACATTGAAAAATTAGTCATGATCTCTGTATCTTATTACCATAAGAAACAAATAATATTATTTACTATTCATAAGGGTCATATTTCAATCCATATTACTATTCATAAGGGTTCGTTATTATTCTCCATGAATTAAGTATTTCTTATCAGACTCTAAATAACTTAATAAACACAAATGTGTATTTTGGTTTTTTGAATTTAAAATCACAGAGGTGGAAAGAATTATGTTTACAATCTGGGTTATAAAAAGTGGTCTTTTGTAGAGACATAGTGTTTCATACATTAAATATTTATTTTCTAAAACCTTTGGGTGTTATATTCACCCCTATTTACAAAAATTTCAACCTCGAAATTCACAGAACGTTACCTCACAAAAAGATTTTGGTAGGTCTTCATCATATGATGGTCAAACTCTCTTGTTGCCTTTTTGATTTTATAATTTCTCCAAAGTATCTTTACCAGTTGATTCATTAGATTCCTTAAAAAATATTCATTAGTGCCATGAATCTAAATAGGATCTTCACAGTATGATAAGTCATGTTTTAATTCTATCCCTATATATGTGAGGACATGTGTTGTGTATGGCATGTACTCTCTCAACAATGAGACATGGAACAGAATGTGTACTTTAGAAGGGCTATGTGGGATGGCCAAACAATACTCAATAGATCCAATTCTCTCCAGAATTTCAAAATGGCCTACGTATCTAGGTCTCAGTTTCCCTTTTATCACAAATCTTATAACTCTCTTCCATAAAGATACTTTTAGGAAAACTTGACCTCCCACTTGAAACTCCAAATCCTTCATTTGATTATCAACATAGCTATTTTTTCTACTTTTAGAAGCATTTAGAGTGCATTTATTATTCTATACCTTTGATGTTGTATCCTCCAAAAGCCCTAGGCCTACAAGATTCTTTTCTCTATCTTCATCCAAATAAGATTGTGTGAAACATCTCTTTCCATAAAATGATTCATATGGTGCCATTTGAATACATGAATGGAAACTATTATTTGTAGGAATACTCCATTAATTTTATATATTAACCCCACATACCTTGAAAGTCAAGAGAACATGATCTCAAAATGTCCTCTATGGTTTGGATCATCCTCTCTGATTGCCCATCTGTTTGTGGGTGATAAGCAGTACTCTATCGATGTTCGGTATCAAAAAATTTCTAAAGACTTTTCAAGAATTTTGATGTAAATTTTGGGTCAGGATTAGACACAATTGAGTGAGGTTTTCCTTGAAGTCTCACAACATTCTTGATATAGAGTCATATTAGGCACTCCAATGTTAAATCCTCCCTTATAGCAAAGAAATTAGTATATTTCATATATCGATCCAAAATTACACATATTGCATCATTTTTTCTTCATTTTTTGTGTAATCCAGTGACAAAATACCTAGTGATGTCATACCATTTCAATGATGGAATATTTATATGTTTCATGACTCATCTAAGATGTTTTTATTCAGCCTTCACTTGTTGACAGACTAAACATCTTGATACATAATCTGCAATTTCCCTCTTCATGTTATCCCACTAGAAATCTTCCATTAAATATCAATTCGACATAGTGATACATTGATGTTTAGAGAAATTATAACTATGTGTATAATCCAAAAGCTCTTTTTTTAGCTCAGGTATATCTAGAACACAGAGCCTCTTCCCAAATTTTAAATTTCCATCTTCACATGAAAAGTTATCAAACATCCTCTCTTTCACAACATTAACTTTATTTTTTATGTTCTCATCATCAGATGGATTGATTTCAAAATTTTATAATAAATATTGTTGGGAAACAAAATGAAAAAGTAGTGATGTTTATTCTTCTTGTATAATTACAATATCCATCCTCAATAGATCTATTTATAAAAGATCTATGTCAACCCACATTTTTTTGGGAACTCCAGGATCCTTCTTGATCAAAGCATCAGCTACCTTATTTTCCTTCCATGGTTGTTAATGTATGCTACAATCATAATCCTTTAGTCGTTAGATCTATCACATTTTCATCATGTTGATTTCTCTCTATGAGAAGATATATTTTAGACTCTTGTGATCCATATGTATCTCACATCTTTCACCATTGAGATAGAGTCTCCATATTTTTAGAGAAAAGATAATAGCTGCTAACTCAAGATCATGAGTATGATAGTTTTTTTCATCAATTTTTAACTTCCTTGATGCATAGAAAATAACTCTATAGTTTTACATAACGCTACAACCAATTCATTTCTTTAAAACATCACTATAGATCACAAACCCATTATTCCCTGGTATTAGGGTTAGGATCAATAAATTCACTAATATCCTCTTCAATTATTTGAAGTTGTCATGACATTATTTCATTCATACGAACTTAACCCCTTAATGTGTAAGCTTTTTTATTGGTTTAAAAAAATAGTCAATTTTTTTACCAAAATGATGATAATAACATGATATACCAATAAAACTACATACCTAGTTTATTTTCTTTGGTGTAGGACAATCTTCTACACCCTTAGCCTTTGAAAGATCATCAGTTATTCCATCTTTGGAGGAAATATGGAATAGAAAAGAAAATTATTGAAACCAAAATTGACACTTTCCAAACTTCCCATATAATTCATTTATTCTACGAGTCTTCATAATAGTGCACAAGTGATTTTCATGATCCTCATATCATTTGTAGTATACCAAAATATCATCAAAAAATACCACCATAAATTCATCATGATATTCCTTGAACACTATATTCATTCGATCCATTAAATTAGAGGGTTCCTTATTTAGTCCAAAAATAATTACTGTAAACTAGTATTGCCCATACCTAGTTTGAAATGAAATTTTGGAATTTATTCCTTCCTCACAATGAAATGATGATATCCAGATCATATATCAACCTTCGAAAAATATCGTTCTCTATGATGTTGATCAAATATATCATCAATGTGAGGTAGGGGATCTTTTTCTTTATTGATGTGGAATTTATCTCCCTGTAGTCAATTCACAACCTCGTAGATCTATCATTCTTCTTAACAAAAATAACTGGGTCTCCCCAATAATTGAATTTAGTTGAGCAACTGTGTTTGGATCTAGATAAAAAATAGAGGGTGATTTTCATACCCTATAGATAAGGAATTACACATCATCCTTAAAAATTGTAACCTCCTTCCTCTTGCAATAAATTTTTGCATCCTGGTTCGAAAGACATTCCATACCGAGGATTATATCAAATTCAATAATGGGTATAACAATAAAATTAGTAGATAAAGCATGTTTATATTACATAATGGGGACTGTGTAACACAACGTTGTTGAAATGATACTTCCCTTAAGAGTTTTGAAAGACAACTCCCTTATTTAATAAAATTGGAAATATCAAATTTTCTTAAAAAATGGGAATATATTAGAGAATTGGATGATCCATTACTTTCAACCACTTCATTAAGAACTTCAATATCCTCAGTTCTGATGGAATAATCTTGTCGCTTCTCCATTGGCCTTTTCTGTGGAATGTTTCTTTGACTCTATGTAAAATCATTGGAATATTTTCCCATCTCCCTAAAATTATATCATTGAACATTTTTTACTTATTTCATCCCATTGAAATCGCTAGAAATATTTCCTTTCAATACACATTTGTTGCATACACATTTTCTTTTTAAATAGAAAGTGGGGTGTTTCCTTCCACAATTATCATAGTGTGTAAATTAAACTCTTTTCTTCTTCCCCATTTCCTTATTTCTTTTTCCAGTGTTTTCTATAACCCTTTTCTTATCTTTCTTCCCTTTAAAGTCATAAGACATAGAGAATTACTTTTAGGTCATGATAGAAAATGAAATTATATATTCATATGATGGGAATCTTTGGAAACCAGTTCTTGTTAGAGGAACAGATTTAGGCCATCAAAGAATCGATAATTATTTCTCCTCAGATTTCATATATTGTAAAAACATGCCTTCATAACCTTCTAAAGTAAGATTCATACCTTGTGACACTCTCATCTTCCTTTTTCCTCATATTTATAAACTAGCATTCCATATCTTCTCAGTGTTCATAAGGAAAGTATTTCTCTATGAAGATTTTCTCTTATTCCTTCCATTCCAACTCTTCAATCTCTACCTCTTCATTTATGTTTTGTATTAACTGCCTCCACTAAAATGAATATCCTGATATATGATAATCTGTCATGATAACCTTTTCTCTTTCATGAAATCTTAAATCGAAAAATTTCTTCTCTAGGGAACTTATCCACTACTCAACAAAAAATGTGTATTTTTTCCCATTGAATGCTGGAGTCTATTGAAACATAAAGAGATCTAACATAGCTCCTCAACACAGGGGATCTGAATTTTCCATTCGAGTAAGTTTATTATTTATAACCTGAGTAATTTGTCCCAGTATAGTTATAATTTTCTCTGTACATGTTACAGCTCAAGAGACAACATCATTATCTTGCATCAGAGGGAAATCCATACGTGGGATACGCCTGTTCATGAGCTTTCCATTTCATCCACTAGGCACCATTTCTAGATAATGTAATACACTAAATTAGGTTATAAAGCATAATGTATTATCTTATCTTAGAAAAATACTTAGCATAAGTTGAAATCATATGCAAAGGTAAACCCATAATAAAAACATGGTTTCTTTGAGGAAAAATTTTCATTTATTCCTTCATAATGGAATGTAATGAAAAAGTGAATTATCTTATGCATATCCCCCAGGAGTGTCAAACCAGGTGTGCAGTTAGGCTCATTTTTTTGTACTAGGATACCCCGGATCAAACCCAAAACACCTTGTCAGAGTTTTCACTCCTATGTACATTTTTTCTAGAACCACATCCACTTGTAGTATCTAGACATGGATATATTTTCTAGAATGATCAAAATAATCTATTCCATACTAAAATGCCAGGATGTTCTTGTAGGATTATCCCCAAAGAAAATTTTAGGTGTTTTTTACTTAATCTATGTTTTCTAAATCTAGTTTCTATGTTTTCTACTAAACATCCTCAGATAACAACGTTAAGGAACCGACCCTAGTTTCTCAGAGCTCATGCCTTATTCTTTTACATTTTCTTATAAATAAAGAATTTTAATCTTGAGGGACCAAGTAGATTAGTATATTTTTCAAACAATATGAATACATTCATTAAAAATTACTACATGAAAAGAAAAACAACATAAAAGTTCCACTTGGAACAACCACCACTATAAGATTATCCCTATAAGTCAAAAATAAAATACTTCTTCATATCCTGGGAAAAATTAAAGAAGGGGTGAACTAAAATGATTTGAAAGAGTAAGAAATAAAATGGAAGATAACAAAATCCTAAACATTAGGCATGCTGAATAATTGAAAACACATGTCGTTACAAATAATTAAGATGAACGCATTACGGGAGGAATATGAATTGAGTAAATAATTCCATAATAAAACATAATAATTGGTATTCTACTCATTGAATTACCACATGAACATTAAATTACTATATTCATACTAAGGGACGTTAATTTGTTGAACATTCGAGAACATAACATCATGTCCTTATCCAAGATGTCTAAAAATGATTATGGTATCAGCCAAAACCATATCGCAAAATGGGTAAGGCCTCGTCCAAGTTCATATTTGTTTGTCTCATGAGACATACCAATGCATAGAGGGGCTATAATGGGCCCCACACATCACATAATAATTCCAATTCATTCCTCATATGAGTGAGGAAAAACAAAAACAACATATACATTCATATTGAAACTGACATATGAAATAAAACTAGCATTCCCCGAACATTAAGTATAAACATTAACCATTTGGACAAAATTGGTGAATGGTATTAGAATATCACATCTAAATTTAAACTAATCATTAACCATTTAATTAAATATGGTATATTATATCATACAAAATAATAAACAATAGTGTAGAAATAGATTAAGATACTTCTATAAAATCATTAAGCAATTCTTGAGATAAATACTCTGTTAATTTGAAAAGAATAGTTCTTTTGGGAAAGTATTTGTATAAAAACACAATTGAGGTAAAATGGTATTTTAAATATAAAATGAGGGATTTTATAAATTTAATGGCTTCCCGAAATATATTATAGAGTGCCCTTGATAATATGTAATAATTTGAGAAATTCCATTGAAACATGATTTTTTATTTGGAAGGATTTTTGAAAGATCATTTTAAAAAATATAACTCCACTTAAATGAAAGTATGATTATGATTGGAAAATATATATATTGATAATTAAAATAGAAATTATGAGTAGTACATAAAAATTAATAGGAATTTAATTTAGGTAAGTAGATAATAAAAGTAACCCAAATGAAAATGGAGGTTTAGGTGAAAACCCCTTACCTTAAGTCTGAATGTGCTCCGCTCTTGAACGTATGGTCCTTGAATATGAAATTAAATATATTAATAAATTAATTAATAAAATTTTAGACATTTTTTAGTTTATCATAATTTCATTAAGTTAAATTATTTCTTTATTGACAAGTTATATGATTGAATTTCATTATTCTGGAGTGTTCGTTACGTTTGTTATCATAACCGGTTCACTTGTTTTTAAGTAATGGAGTTCATGTGGAATGGATGTAAATCTCAATAATTAAATTTAAACATTATATATGAAAATAAAGTGGATTTAATGGTCATTTATATCATTTGGTTGCATGAAACGAGGATGAATCAGTTAATGAAATATTAATGACAATCACTTAGAGAATTTTAATGGTATTTTTATTATTAGGAACTAGTTTGGTCATATGTTTTAATATTTTGTACATATACTGGTTCTAAAATATTAAATAAGGTATAATACATATATTATAGTATTTTTCATCAATAAAAATTGTTTCATGACTAGTAATGAAGTAGAAATTTAAGAACAAGACTTCATCGTCCATGAATGATGTAAATTGGCACCTCAAGGACGATGATTTTGTTTGTAAAATAAAAGATATAGATTAAGGATATTAATTATGGTTCCTCAATTAACATGATATAATTAAAGTATAATGATGATACTATTGATTTCATGGTCATTTGAATCGAGGAGGTCATGAGGGGATAACTATAGAAAGAAACTTGAAATGAAAATGAAGGAAATAAAACGTGAATATACCTCTTGAATCCACCTCCTTGAGAATCTCTTTAAGGGAATTGGTTTTTGTTCTCTTGGTAAGACCAACAGCTCTTGGGCGTGGGGAGTGACTAGGAAAAGGTATTTGGGTAGAATTTGTATGAGAATCAGGGCTTAGAGGAATGATAAGAAGAGGGAGTGATGAGGGGATTTGTCGTGGAAGAGAGGAGTAATTTTTGAATATCATAATCATTATTTTATTATATTTCCAATGAAAACCTATAATATTGATTATTGTGACCCAAAATAGTAATATGTGCCTGTGAGTTCAAACAAAGTGGCCTTACACCAGCCTTACATCACCTATGACTCAATAAATCAACTATTTAGTATTTATAATAAATTATCTTATTTTGTTATTCATAAGAAATCATGTATTTCAAAAAAATCGCAAATATAAACCATAATCATTTTTCAATGTGTAGAATTACAAAATTAACTCCATTTTCTGAAAATAAATTTCTAAATATTATTAATTTAATTTTTAAATAAAATCATAATTTATTTTAAAATTACATTATTAAAACTATAATACATTTTATATAACATTGATAAATTAATCAAGATCTCATTATCATATTACCATAAGAAAATGATATAATAATATTATTTATTCTTCATAAGGGTCATATATACTATTCATATTACTATTCTTTAGGGTATGTTACTATTCACCAAAAAATATGTTTTTCATATCAAAATCTAAATATCTTACTAAATGCAACTATGTATGTCAGCCTTTTGAATTTCAAATCATAGAGGAGGAAAGAATTATGTTTACTATCAAGGTTATAACACAGTGGTGTTTTTTATAGACATATTGTTTCATGCATTCAATATTTATTTTCAAAACCTTATAGTGGTACACTTCTTGAGAGCATGATGAATCTTAGGAGGATTATAGATATTGGAGAGCAGAGTAGGGATGTGCTCTAATGATTTGGAGTGAAGATAAGTGGGAGTTTGGGTGGGTTTATAAAGGAAATGATAGGGAAATTCTTTAATTTTTCAAAAAACTTCTATTTTGGAATCAACATAATTAAATATTCAAAACCACAATCATTCCCATGGTTTTTTCCCATGTTTTTTTCTAAATAGGATTGGAAACATTATTTAATAAGGACAATCACCGAACATATTAAAATATTATCCTTGCTTATGTGGAGGTAAGCCACACCCACAAGGAAGTGAATTTAAAATCATAAAATATATTATACACATTGGAGGATTCACAAAGGCATTATTCAAGAAGTCAAATGAATATAATAACACATTATTTTAATTGGAAAACAAATTTGGGTTCGAGAATACCAATTATAGTATTTATTACATCATTTTGGGTTCATAATGATGTCATGAAACACATATTTTATTTATAGTGTAATTTTTTTACCATGAAATTTGACTATCTGTGGAAATTATGAAAAATTCACTATTGGATAATTTTTACATCCTTGTTCCAAAAATAATATTAATTTTATCTAAATACATTTTTAAATATGTGAACATTCACTTTTTTATTGAAAATTCACATTTATTGAAAATTCACAGTTTTTGACAAAAAAAGTTTCCAAACAATAATAAAAAATATATTTGACTTAAAAATAATAATAAACTCATTTTTTATTCATAAAATTAATTTGATAATAAATTTTTTTTAAAATATTAATTATTTCAAAAATTCATTAATTATTTTTTATAGATTCTTTAAAAATACAGTTTCTGTTTTAGCGTAAAAAAATGTTACAAATTTCAAACTGATTACCTAATCATGTATAGATAAGAAACTGATATAATCATCTTTCCTATGAATTTTTTTATAATATTTTTAATAAGTAAATTCGATTAATATAATATTGTATATATTTCTCAAAATTAGTATTTTTACCTGAAAAATTAAATTTATAAAATTCATCATATTTTTAAGAAACACTATTCTTAGAAAAGTAATTGATGGAATCTGATTTTTATTTATAAAAAGGGATTAAAAAATATGTAACTAATTTCCTATTACATAACCCCTAATAATATCAACCTAAGACATAAGGGTAAGGTGTGTGATTATGACAGAATCGTGGGGTGGCTTAGATAACATCGCTTGGATGGTAATCTCTATTAACATGAAATTCTCTAGTAGACAATTCTGTTCAAGGTTAACATGTTTAATATTTGCTTGGGATGATCATGATCGAATCCTAGTGACACTACCTCCATTCTGTGCTCTGAAAAATGAGCTTCGTACCGCCGGAATCTACCGAATGAGTTCATCCTCTCTTTTTTCTGTGTTAAAATAATTATTTGTAAAAACATTACATTTACATCCATCATGGATCACTATTCAACAGCTATATTATCAATAGTAAACATACATAATGGTATTTTAAATCCAATAATAAAAAAAGAGTTCTTGTTTTTTCTCTAACTACAAGTCATCAAAAGAAAATGAATTTTATTCATAATGGATTGGGTCATTATAAGAGGTATACAACATCAATCCCTTTTTGATGTTGGACTACATGGATCCATCTCCATATGTTTTTTGATCAACTTAATCTATTTTTACATCTCTCACACAAGACTTAGTACCAAAAACACTGATTCCCTAGCCTCTAACCAACACAACATAGATCTACATGGTCTACCATATAATTCCTCATGTGATTCCATCTAAATCACTGCCTAGTAATTGTTGTTGTAGAAAAACTCAACCAGTTATAGATGCATTTCCTAAAATCCACCAAATTCTAGTACATGTTCCCTTAACATGTCCTCTAACCCTTGAATTGAATGCTCTGACTGGTCATCCATATGTGGGTGGAAATCCATAATATAAAACACCTAAGTCTCTAGATCCTTAATTAATCTCTGCAAAAAGCCTGATGAAAAGCACAAATCATGATATGAACATGGAGTTCATGAGACCCCATGAAACCACAATACTTATCAAAATTACAACTCACCCAACTAATCCATGGTGTAGGACTCCTGAATCAGCAAGGAATGAGTCACCTTAGTCAAAAAATACACAACTACCCATAACACACCATTCTTCAGAGCAGTTCTCAGAAAACACAACTTGAAATCTATCATCACATCATCCCATTTTCATTCCTGAATTGGAAATGGCTATAGAATTCCATCCAGTCACTGATACTCAACCTTCACCTAATAGATTGAAATACATAATTCATTAGAACCTGCAACCAATTTCTTCATCCATGACCACCAATACTTCCCTTGAAGATCATTATACATTTCTGAAAAACTAGGATATACTTCCCACTTATCTGAATGAAACTCATGCATCAACTCTTCTAGTAAACATATTGTAACCATAACATGGAATGAAATATAAATGTTCCCACCATATCCAATGGTCCCACCATATGGTTACACCACACCTTTAAATATGTCCTTTAAAGACAAACATTTAGGGTCCTCATACATCTTTTCCTTATTTCAAATCAGAAGAACGAATTCAACTGATAAAGATGCAAGGATCACATACCCTTTTCCATCCTTGACCTCCCTATGTATCTCATCAAACAATTCCATCATCATCCACTCAAAACTGGATTTTAGAACTGACTGATTTTGAGTCATTCTGCTCAAACAATATGCAATATTTTTTCCCATATCTTGTGTGTAAAATAGCTAAAATCAAAGTTCTACATCTACTCAATCCATCTTCACTATAAAATATGTAGTTCACATTGATACAAGATATTCATTATTCTTTTATGATCAGTATACACAGTAAACCTCTCTCCAAACAAGTACTGTCACCAATACTTCAAAGTGTAAACCATTGTGACCAACTCAAGGTAGTTAGTGAGGTAATTCCTTTCATGAGGCCTGAGCTAATGTGGACTATACGTAATAACCCGCCTATTCTGTATCAACACCTCTCCAATCCCAACACTGGATGCCTCAAAAACTAAGAATAACCTTACTTAGCTCACAGAAGATCATAATTTGTTCATTGTTCAATCGTTTCATTAACTCCTAGAAGAAATTACCTCATTCCATAGACTACTCAAACTTGATACACTTCTTAGTTGAAACCAAATGTGGTGGATCTTAATGGGATAAATCCATGATGAAACTTTGGTAATTGTATCCCAAACCCAAAAAACACGAGTCATTAGAAACATTCTTAGGATACTCATAAAAAACAACTTCCTGCACTTTCTCTGGGTCCACTGACACACCTTCCTCAAAGATTATGTGACCCAAGAAATACACCATATTGATCTATAAATAGAATTTCTATATCTTGGAATATATCCTATATTGTCTTAGTGTACTCATGCTGATTTCTAGATCTTTGAAATTATCTTCATGAGTTTTTGAGTACACCAAGATTTCATTAACAAAGACAATTATGAACTAGTTCATGTATGGATGAAATATTATATTAATTAGGGCCATAACCACTACCAACACATTCATAAACCCAAAGGACATAAGAAAAATATCATACAACCTATACATTATTTTTTAGGCTATCCATGGTATAAAAAAATTCTTAACCCTTATATTATGATATCATAATCTCATATAGATGCTAGAAAAAACTAAAGCATATCTCAGATGGTCAAACAGATCGTCGATTCTTGGAAGAGGGTATCAATTCTTAACCATCATTGGTTTTTGTTTCCTATAATCAAATCATAATAAAAATGATCTATTATCCTTATTGGAAAACAGAACTAGAGATCCCCATGATGACATACAAGGATGAATAAACCATTTATTCTCTAATTCCTCCAACTGTGTTATAAGCTCCTGGAGTATTATTGGTGCCATTTTATATGGGTGGATGGAAATCGGTTCTGCTCCCAGTGAGTACTCTATAGGGAACTCATCAAATCGCTTGGGTGGAAGCCCTAACAAGTTCTCAGGAAACACATCCTAAAACTGATCAACTATAAGAGGAACGACATGTGTCTCTACATACCCATCATCAAGCATGAGAAAAGACACTTGTCCTGTGTGTTTACCCTACTACTGAAAAACATTCCCTACACAGCATACCTGAATATCCCATTCATCATGATTTACATACATGTCTCCCTAAAGATATGTGAACATTACTCAATTATGGTCATTTTAAATATGGGCGTGGAACAAATCTAACAATTTAATTCCCAAAACCAGATCAATACCAGACATCTCAAACGTGGACAAGTCCTAGAGAAAAGGGTACCCTCCATCCTTGACCATTTCATTTCCTGATATTCCCTACCTGAACTCTTAATAATGAACCTATCGACATGACCAAAGACATACATTCCATCCTTACACCCAACACATTACTCAACGAATTAGAAATAAACGATTTTGAAGCACCTATATCAAATAAATAACTAGAAAGTTCGGAAGCTTCAATGATTATACCTCAAACGGTCAATGGACTAGCCTCGCCACATCCAAGTATATACTGAACTGTGTGATGCTAGCCTACCCATTTTCCTTGAACACTAGTCTGAGTTCATGGTGCTTCAATATCTTGTTGAAATGGAATCTCTTTTCCCGGAGTACCATGTCCACCACCCTGATCATTATGACTAGACAATCTTCAAATGCATGCATGTTATAGGGTAATAAACCCCCTTCATGTAGTCAACATCTACCTCGATCCTCCTTTTATTCCCTATTATTGAGGGTTCTTGTAGAACCTCTTTACATTCCACATTCTTCTACATGATCATCCCTCATTCAGTGGTCGAGGACACTAACTCTGCATGTTCCCCCAACCTTACGCACTGATATAAAAACACCTGGTCACCACAATGAGAGGATGGTCTTCTCTTCTAACTACTCTCCACACTACCATCACAATGGATATAACCAAAAAAAATATTCCCACCATCAAAAGTCACACCACTTGTTTGTGAAAGTGGGAAAATATGTTCATCACCCGAAGCTTTCATATAGCTCCCTTTTCAAATATGGGCTTGATCCACAACTTCAGAAAACCTCTTTAGATAAAATATGTTTACCCGATACTTAATATAATGTCTAACCCTATATTGGAAATGTCTTTCCAAAGTGACCTAATCACCTAAAAATGCTAAAACCAAACATCAAAAGTCTGTGAAGCAACTCATTTAAACTATCACAATCATTTTTCCTTGTTCCAACTTCATAAAATCTATAGCCCACTCCTGCCTCATGGAATTTGGAATGAAATGACCTAGAATCTTTTCTTGGAAGTCTTTACATAATATTCCATCTTCTTATTGGGCCTAAAACACAATATCCCACTAGATATTTGATGTTCCCCACAACATATGTGCTTCCTACAAGACTCCCTTCTCTATAAGAGTCTCCACATGATCCAGGATAATTTGAAATGACATTATCTAGAATTATGAAACCTCATGTCCACCCTCTCTAGAAAACGTCAGAGGGTTCTATAACCAAAACTCTCTGGTCAGTTCAAACATAGTCGGAACGACCCTTCCTGGGTTGACTCTCTATCATCTAGATAAAATGAGTTATGTTATCACATAACTACTCATCTCCATGATTATCATGAACCAACAGATTTACTTGATCTAGTACTTGTGGACTATTCTCGGTGATAACATCTTTTCACCTATACAAAGTAATTGTGATGGAATCATCCTACAATTCAATACATGAGTCTTAAAACAAATTGCATAATGTCTCCATTATTTATGTAAAAAAGGATCTCCAACATCCGTGAACAACCTATTGCACATACACTATCCCAATAGAAACCATCAAACATAGAAAACAACCCTCAACCATTCCTACTGTGGGCATGGAGAACATAGGTAAAAAAATTTACGTAGTCACAAGTCTTTGACTAGGAATATTTATAAAATTATTTCCACCCTTACAACGTACACCTTTACTATTAGGCATATTATCAACTTTAGAACATGTTACTACATATATTTTTAACATTCTTAATACCATTAATTTGGAACAACTATTTAACCATTCCCTAACATTCATTCCATTTTACTAATTTGAATCATCTTTATTGGACCAAAGTTTCTTCAAATTCCCATGAAAATAAAATAAATCCCACACTTCTTGTCCCACACAACCATATTGTGTGTGCTTATCATGATGCATGCCACATATATTCATAAGATTCTTTGAAAATGAATGAATTCACAACCTCATCTCATTCTGAAAATGATAAAAATATCATAAAACAGTCACATCACACAACAAGTGTATCACCTAGAAATGAAATATCATTAAACTGTAACATCGAACACCAAGAACAACAATACCACCCTGGGTGACTTTGGTTTTCCATAATACATGAGTGAGATACTTCCATGTTCAAGATCACTTCCAATACTAGAAAAATTTTAATATCTCATCTACCATCGATAATAAAAAGTCCATCAAAAAGAACCTCTTTGATACCACATTGTAACATCCTCGACCTGATATCCACTAAACTAATGCCCAGTTCCAAGTCGGACCATCACCTCAAGCGTTCCACCACACACACCGGAGGCTTCCAACTATCCTCGATGGTCCAATAGATATCATGGGTATATTATACCCTCTGTTATAGAGTAATCCATGATAGATAACATATGGAATAAAGGAAGAAATATTCCAAAAACCAAATACATGCATTACCAACCATTTACCAAATCGGTTACAACCACAACCAAATGATAAATATGTCATTTAATTATAATAGTAACAAGAGTGAAGAAAATACAAAAATAAATACCTCAACTGAATCCCCAAAATGGATCTGGAATTTATGTCAGGATCCTAACCATATATATTGATATCCCAAAACAAATCCTTAGCATATGTAATTTACCCTTATCCTAACATGTAAATTTGAAATCTTCTTAGGTACCAAATGGTTTCCTAATAATGGTGTGAGTAAAACTCAGAAGGCCACCACCAATGGTGTCTATAAAATAACCATTCTAAATAGATGATTCCAGAATGTATAAAATTATTGGAAAGGTAAACCAAAAGACAACTCGAGTTCCATTTGATAACATTATACAAATTAATCATTTTCTTCACTATTTCCATTTCATCATTTATATTATCTTAATTACTAAATTCATCTTCATCACAGGTTCCATGGGTTATGCATTACATCATTTATATAGAGGAAGAAATCAATAAAATACTATGCATAAGGGAATAAGTCAAGTTTCCTAAATCACTCAGAATATAATTTCATAAACAATACATCACAATTATCAGGAAGCCTCGATCTTGTTATTTTCATTAAATGAAACCAGTAGACATATAAGGAATCAATCTACTTATCCAACCCATGAATTATGGGGTGGGGATTAGAGCCTCAGTCAAACCCAAATCATGGGCGTATATCATCAAGTATAACACCCAACAATAACCAAGACATGTGAACAGGCTTCTTTATCCATTTTCAATATATACCAAATCAAAAACCATTCATAATTAATACCCATAACTATCACAATTCACATTTATTATCACATAATCCACTTTATATCGTAAACCATTAACAAATTTTCGATTTAATTAACATAACCCATCTAACCAAATTCCATTTCTTATGCCTTATACCATTAATCATATTTGACAATATTCATATATTAATCACTTTACTCATTAATCATTTCATGTACCTTAGTCCACTTGAGGATTTCATATCAAATTTCATATGTCATTTAACACACTCACATTAATCCATTTAACCCCTATTTCACCTCATGAAAAACAATTCCTTATGCCATTACCAACGTCCAAAAATAACCACTATTAGTATCATTTTATAATTCGATCTAAAAAATCAACATATTTATCAATGGATATATTCCAAAACAAAGCATGAAACTACAGTTGTCTATGTTCGGGAATGTTGGCCCACCTTATGGGTGACCCTAAATCAATTAAGCCATCCTCAATGCATCCCATGGGGATAATGAGGGGTCTAAATCATCATTTAACCAACAATTTTACCTAATATTACTCTAGGTAACAAATTAAAAATAATAGGGAATAAATATCACCACACACATGAAAATATCTATAATAAACTATGGGATATTACATGTATACCACCTAACTAATATGTGAATATGAACGCACCCTTAACCATAGCCTTAGATCCGGATTCATGCACTCTTAGAAATCTCAAAATTAAGAACCACTGAAAAAAAATTATTTTGTGTTTTGGGAGAAGAATCACAATCCTACAAGCCCTAATCAAGAAAATATAAGTAGGAGAAATATTATACATGCCTAGATCATCGATTCACAACCAATGATGCTCCGAAAATCATAGAAATGGAGTGGATCAATCATTGAGAGTTATTGGGAGCTTTGGATCATTAAAAGTGCTAGTGGGGAATAATGGGAATAAAAATTGGGTGGGAACCAGAAAATATCTAGGGGAAACTGTAAATTCTCACTTTTAAGGGGTGTATGGTTTAGTTGCACAGTTTTTCAAACTATATGAAAACCATGTGGTAGTATTTTTCTAAGAGGATATAAGGCTCATGATTAACTAGGGAGGACCTCATACATTGAAAACCCATGCACCAACCATGTAAAATGCCTCTGTCTAGGCCCACACAAATTGGTCTTCCCCACCACACGGTTTACTTAACTATTCAGCCTTCCTATTAGCTATCATGGTTTACACTAACCATGCAACAACCATGAGACTTGCATAAAATGGATTGATTTCCCTTTCTTTCATGTCCAAAGCCCCACATAACACCCCCATGATTACTCGTACTCCTGATGAACATTCCATTTACTCAAATAAAGATATTTAAATGAATATTTAAACATGTACATACATCCACAAAGTCTAGTATCTTACACAAAAGTCGGTACATCACAAAAAAAATTATCTTCCACACTAATCATACTATATTTCTTCCATGAAGTCTATTTTTATATAATTTATCCTTTTTAAATACCAAATTCCAAAATATGTTCATTATGGAAAAATTTCACCAAAAATAAATTGGATATTAACCTAACATGTACATAAATGGAATATTATGTTGTGGAGAGTATAAAATGGTTATAGTGATTTAAATCATCTCAATAATTTGAAAACATATATTATGAGTTTTCTATATCCAACACATAAAACCTGAGGATTACGTCTTGAATATCAAGTGTTGATTTTCCAACATTCAAGAGCTATTCCTGATCTCAGTGATAGAGATCCATCATCTATTTAAATTTTCAAAGTGGGCTTAGTGGATGTGTTATTCTTGGTTTTCATTTAAAAACCATTAATACATTCTTCTTGTAATTTAGATATTTTTAACTACAAATGACTAAAATGTTCCGTGGATATGAATTTTATATAAAATATTTTAATCAAATAAGTACTTAGGAAATTAATTACATCCAATTTTCTGAATAAGCTTGTGGGTATGATCTTCCACACCCATTCTTCTAATATAACTAGTCCCAATATAGAAATTGGAACACTTATATGTCAAGTTTGATACTCTAAAAATATTTTATTAAAATTGATTGTGTTCCACAGTTCTGAAGTAGGATATCCTTTATTTTTTAATATATTTTTAGATATTAATGGATTTTCACCTAAAACATAATTTCATTAATTAAGGTTCTATTTAATACTTTTATATTTTAATGTTTTTCAATTTTTTGTTTTGACCCCATAAAATATATTTAGTTTTTGAGTTATGTTATTTACATTATAACTCCCTAATGAAAATTTATCTTTATTTTATTATTATCTTGTTTGACAGTCTTTTGTTTGAGGTTTGGGTGAGTTTCCAATGTAAATTTGTGAGTTTTTAGGTTTTTTGGTCTGGTTTTTGGCTTCTACATGGTTTGTGTACATGGTTTGAGGGTAACCCATGAGGCTGATTATGAAAAAGGGTGTTTCAAGTTTATTTTCTTATTTTAGTGTTTTCTTGGTCATACATGAGCATGGTTCAGTCCAAACTATGAAATCAAAATGAAAAACCATATAGATTTTTGGTGTTGTCTTGGAAAAAGGTGAAATTCTTGATCACAGTTGAAAGAAACCATCCCAAAAGTGTAAAATTGGTTCTATATTGTTTGTTAGATTAATAGTGCATGTTTGGCATATGGTTTCCCAAACCATGTAGCTAGCCTGTATGGGTTCCCCTATTGCAATATGGTGTCTAAAGTTGGCACACTGTTTGGAAAACTGTAGGGGTTTAACTATGAAACATGTCTACATTTCTTAAAAATTGAAATTATTATCAATACCTCTTTTTTTGAACTCACATCAAGTTAATACAACCTTGTTTGGTCTAGGCACACTAGGGGATCCCAAAAACTCCTCTCCTTAACTCTCCATCATCAATGGTTTCCTCATCAAGATTTTAATGTTTGTTTATTTATATTTATTGGTCAATGTTCTCCTATTCTTATCTACATTTCTTGTTCTTATCATTTCTATTGGATTGGTTATCTCTTGTTTGAACCCTAGAGTTAGGGTTTTTTCTAATTTCAGTTTATTTCTTTGATGTTAGGGTGTGCAGATTTTTTCTATGGATTTGTTCTTCATTATCTATTTGTCTCATTGCATTAACACACTGGTGAGGTGGATTTCTTATTCTATTTCCTATATAAAACATTCTAATAAATTCTTGAGGCATTTTAACTAGTTTTAAACGGTTTTTTATGCTTTGGTTTTTGTTTAATGGGTTTTTATGGTGATTCCATGTTGTTGATTTGCTGAAAAAATGGGGTTTTAAATGATTTGTTTGGTTATACCAATATGCATACGTTTTTAAAGTGTCTGATAAAATATAATTTATAATCTAATAGTCAAATTGAGAATTTTGGTATATTTTTGGACTAAATTGAGTTTTTGTAATTTGGTTTTCCTTGTGAATTTTACATTAGTTGTGGTTGTGATGCCTTGTAGTTGTTTAGAGCTCATATGTGCGGGATCTATTGATTTGTGGTAATTATCATGGTATATATTGACATAAATTTTGTGGTATTTTGTGGTTAAAAAAAGTATTCCATTAGATGTGGGAATATCCCTAGGTGCATGGGGTTCATAAAGGGATAGTCCCACAAATGACAATAGATACCCTTTTTGATGCTCAACATAAACCCAGGATTTCAAAACACCCTTCCCCCTTCTTCCTTATTCTCCTTATCCCACCTCAATGTACATGGTTTTTTCAACTCCTCGTGTTTTCTAAATGGCTAATTTGTTGGGAAATGGCTCAAATGTGTTTTCCAAATATGTTTTACAAATCTTGGAAAATTTGGCAATTTGAGGTGTGGTTTGGATTCTAAAGGACATAAAGGAACATTTGGAACCCCTCAAACTTAAATGTTGTTTTCTCCGGGGTTTTTGAAATGGTTTTGAAATGAAATTGGTTTTTTAAATTCTATGGCCCAGTTGAAACTTTTGGGTTTTTTGTAAAGGAGTTTTGAAACTCATGTGATGTGATGGATCAATTGGAATATTTTTGTGTATTGATATGTGATGGGTACCTCTATTAGTGTCCCTCCGATGAGAGGTCCAGTACATAGTTGGTGTTAGTGTTTGGGATTGAATTACATAATAGAATATATGGGTTATAAGTTTATTCCATGCAATTTATGACCTTAACAATCTTAGTATACTCTTATCATGGGATCTATGGCCTCCTTTAGATAGTCGAGTGATGGTTTTGTTATGGTCCAAATTATATGGATTGGTACCCAGAGATTTTTTGAGATGCCATGGGGGTTTGTTCCATCGGTGAGGAAATTTAGAGAAACCAATCTGTTATTGAATATGGGGATGCACTATACAGTGACTGGTGAGTGAAAATTAAGTACGTCAAGGGATTTCGTCTAGATATGTTTATGAAAATCCCATGATTACTATATTTATGTTTTATTTTACTTATTATTAACTCATGTTATTACCCCTCTTAGTTTCTATCTACTTGTTTGATTTAATTTTTATCAATATATATCATTCTATCATATGATATGGATTCCCATTTGGATTTTGTTTTTTAAAATGGGATTTTTGAAATAAAAACTGTTTTCAAAATAGAAACTATGTGCATTGTTCCAAAAAATGTTTTTTACATGGAAAGCTATGTTTGGTTCTTTAAAATGGAAAAAACCTATTTTATAAATGTATTTAAAGATAGTGTTTATGGATTATTCATTAAAAGAATTATTTGGTTCTTTTGGGGCTTACCTACTGAGTTTTTTTATGATCATTCTCAACATGTGACACATGACATCAGTATAACTGAGCTAGTTTTCAGGATCAAGTTTTCTTTTAGAGAAGTTTGCTCTTATGAATGGTGGTGACCATGATGTCACATGGAAATATTTTCATCCCATTATTTTAGTTTTCAAATTGTTTTTTTGTTTTTTGTTATTTCAGTTATGGTGTTTTTATTTAGATCATGTCTATTTATTTGTATTTAGTGTTTCTGGATCATTTTAGTTTTTTAAAAAGTTCTTTTTTTATTAGATATTTATTTATATTGAGATAAATCATTCCCACAATGATATAATTGATTCATTCCAATATTCGCTGGTCTAAGAGGATTTAAAACACCATTCATGCTATGTCACAAACTGGGTATGGTGTTGGGTCAGATGGATGCCTGGCATCATTCTTGAAAAAATGGTATCAGAGTATCCATTTGATATTTGTGGAAACAGGTGGAAAAAAGATTATGACTGTCAAAATAATATTGTTTGGTACTATATGGACATCATGAACACTTTCTGGTTTTGTGCCTCGATTTTCTATGTGTAGTCTTGTATTTGAGTCTTTTTTTCTATTTTTTGGGATTATGTTTATGGGCATGATGATAGAAGTGAGGCACTGTCACACAATGAGCATTCATAAAGTATAAAACCATGTGGAGCCTTAGTGAATGTGTTAAATATACTCATAGTGGTTGGTTCATTATCCGGGAATGGATTTCTAGAATATTTGACCATGTTGTTCATGGATACTAGTTCCCTATTACTAGAGTTTTTGGGTGTGTTGATTTTTGTTATGATTTCGATTAGTGTAAGTGTTTATTTAAATGAAAATTATTTTCAGGAAAAAAATTGTTTTGAAATGAAAAATAATCTTTAGAGAATTTTTTTTTGAAATCTAGATTTGATATCTAACATATATTTAGAAAGCGGGACTTAGCGTATTTGAAATGTGTCCTTGAGGTGAAAAGGAATTTTAAATTGGAATGAAAATTATTATTTCTAAAAATTATTTTTTATGATTTGTGATGTTTTATTTATATGCATGGTGTTTTTCTTGAGATGTCATTTTTGTTTATGTTTTCGTTAAGTGTTGATTTTATTTCATTTATTTTCTTATATATAATAGGAAGCTAAAAAGGTCCAAAAGGTTTTAAGTGGGGATTTTCAAGTTATTGGTTCTATCCAAATTCTTAATGAACTGGATGAGTCTTTTTCAACCTATTTTTTCCAGTTTTCTTTGGTAAATTAGGTCTATTAGAAGCTTTGTAGGGGCCTAAGAAAGTTAAAGGTGTTTTTAAGTCATTGGGAACACCTGATTCCATGAGAGTGCATGATGTTCTGAGTTTTTTTTGAAGGCCTTGGTTTGGAAGGATGTAAGGTGATATCGCTGATATCAAAGTGTTTTTGGATGCTTTCTGAAGTATTTAATACATCTTTCATATGATTGATTATACCTAAGGAGGTAAAGGTGAAGATATAGGATGAGATATTGGGCTTTAGTAAGGATATAAAATATTGAGGGCCTATGTTGATTACTTTAAAGATATGGTGCCTTTTTCTATAGAGATAGCATCATAGAATCGTTTAAAATATCTTCTTTTTCATTTAGTGTCTTCATTAGAATATTATAGATCAATTTCTATCATATTGTAATGTTTTTATAGACATATTGCGGATGAGGTGTTTCAATCCAAGTCGGTTCCCAGGATGTAGTGGATGGTATTTAGTAATTGTAAAGGTTCCCATTCTAGAGAGAGGTGTGTTCTAGAAGAACCCATTTCTGAGAAGCCTCCTTCATTGGTACCCTCTTCTCATTTTTCAGATCATTAACTCATGCACTTCTACTGATGTATTTTTGGGTTTTTATTTTGTCATGTTGTAATCATATGATGTTCTATTGTTGGTGTGGCCATTTGGGCCACATGGAAATTTTCATCAAGTAGAATTTCTAGAAGAATAGGTCTAGATTAGAGGATGTCAGTTCTTGAATGTGAGGAAATATATGATTCAATATATCAGGGCTCCATCCATAGGACCCATAGTAAATGTTTTGAGATAATAAAAAAAATTATTGGTGGTAGTTGTTCGACCGTATTTTTTTCAACAACAAAATGGTTTTTATTTCTGTATCCCTATTTTGGTTTCTTTTGTTTTTGTAAGATCTTTTTTTAATCATGGTTTTCTTGTTATATTGAATCTTTTAGTAGTTTTTTCTTCATTGATGAAAGTATTTGATTGGAATTTCGTTTTTCTATGAATAGCCTTTTTATAGGATGGTTTTTTCCTTGGGATATTCCCATTTTGGAGATGGTAATTTCTTCTAGAAGTGATTAATTATGGGTTGGTTCTCCATTTCGTTTTGAGTTTCTTTCGTTTAGGGTCCCTTGTGGTGGGGCATGTTTTGTGTTAGGATTTTCCTTCTTGGTCCCATTGACTAGGTCAATACTTATGGTGGAAGACTCTCCTCTCTTCCATGTAGTTCCCTTTCTGTTATTTTCACTAAATATGGTGGGGTGTGACCTATGCAGTTGAAAGGTCACACGAAGGGACTTGGTTTCTTTTGTTCTTGTTTAGTTTTGAACTAAATTTTTGTTCATCATTTGGCTGGGTGAATTTTTGGGTGCATAAATATTTTTGTGGTGGGGAGAATTATCACACACAAACAACATTTCCCCTTTATTTTATTCTATTTATTATTCTCAGTCTTATAGTAAAGGTTCTAGTTTAGTTTTAATTTTTAATTTGTGAGTTTTAGAGTTATTGGTCTAATTTAGTCTTATACATGGTTTATGTTCACTGTCTACTGGTAAACCATTTGACTGGTTAAAGATTTGGGTGTTTCCAATTTATTTTCTTATTCAATGGTTTTATAGGAAAAATTTGAGCATAATTTTATTTAAACCATTGAGCCAGAGGTGAAATCTTGCAGTTCTAAGGTAGTGGATTCGAAAAGGTGTACAATGTGCACACAATTATGAGAAACCATGTAGAAAGCATGCTAGGGGATGTGAATTTTTTTTATAGAATCATGTTTCATGGTTTGTTCATGTTCTCCCAAACCATGTGGCGAGCCTGTGTGGGTGTCCCCCTCATCTAGTAGCGTGTTCTCAATTTGAACAAGTTTTGTAAATTCGTGCGTCCAAGGTATGTGACTTTATTAGATTTCATAAACATGAAATTCCTATATTTCACCTCTTTTATTTTAAACCCTTTTTGGTTCTCACCTCCATTTTTTGGCTAATGGTTACCAAGGGGATACCTAAATCTCATCTACTTGGCTCTCCCTCATCCATGGTTTCCTCCTCTAGATTCTAAATTGAGTTCCTTTGGATTTGTTAGTCAATTTTTTTATCTTCCTCTCTTCCTCCCTTTTTCCTCTTATTTCTCTTGGATTGGTTCCCACTTGGTAAAACCCTAGAATTAGGTTTGATTAATTTTTATCTATTTATTTCATATTATAATGTGTTTATTGTCTCTAAGACATGGTTCTTCCTTCCTTTAGAGTTTCATTGTGTGTACACACTATTGAGGTAGGTGTCTCCATCCCTTTACTATTCTAAACATTCTAATTGATTCTTGATCTTTCATAACTAATTTATAAAGGTGTGTCTTATAATTTTAAATTTGTATTATGAATTTCGGTCATTTTTCCATTATTGACATTTTGTGAAAATGGGTTTTGAAAGGATTTATTTTGTTATGCCTATTTTTATATGAATGTAAAGTGTTGGAAAAAATACCATTTAACCTTTAAATGTGAAATTGTGTATTTGGGTTTGTGATTAGATTAAATTGGGTTTTGGTAATTTTATTTCCCTTGTTAATTGTTATTTTGTTGTGGTCGTGACGCCATATTTTTGTTTAGTGCTTATATATGCGGGTTCTTGTGATTGGTGGTAATCCTAGTGGTAGGTATTTTAAGGTTTTCAAAAAAAACAACTGCCAAAAAAATTGGGAATATCCCTATGTGTGTGAGTCTTACAAATGGATAGGCAGACAACTAGTAATGGCTATCCATTTTGATTCTCACATTAAACCCTATAGTTTAAAACACCCTTCCATCTTCTTCCTTCACTGACATATCCCACCTAATTTTAAAATGGTTTCTTTAATCCTTTTTTTTAATGTTTTATGGTTTTAGAATGAGTCAAATGTGGTTTATAAAAATGTTTTATAAAATTTCTCCGATTTCATATCATGAGTCATGGTTTGATTTCTAAATAACATAAAGTTCCGTTTGTCACCTCCCAAACATAAATGGTGTGTTCTTCTACGTTTTGGAAATGGTTTGGAATCATAATTGGATTTGTAAATGGTAAGGTCCAGTTGGACCTTTTTGGTCTATTGGAAAGTGGTTTATAAATTAATATGATGTGAAGGCCCGATTAGATCATGTGTATATGATTATTTTTAAGGGGAACCAATATGGTTGTCCCTTTGGGGATATGTTCTCTAAATAGTTGGTGTTTGACATTGGGCTAGAAAAACATGATAAAGTCTTGGGTTTATTGGTTTATGCCCTACAAGTGATGAACTACTCATTATCCATGTACTATTATCGTGGGATATATGGGTGTCACTTAGAGTTTCAAGTGATGGTTGCTTTCTGGTCCATATTAGATGGACGGGTACCCCTAGATTTGTTGAGTGGTTAGGTGGGTAGCGCCACTAGTAAAGAATGTTTTGGGAAGATAGTTGGTTATTGACTATAGAGTCCCACCATACATTGATATGTGAGTTCGAAAAAAGTATGTCTAGGTATTTCATCTGGATAAGTTTATAAAATTTCCATGATTACTTTCTTTATATTCATTCTTTTCTTATGATTCACTCTGAATATTTGATATGCCAGTTTCTATCATCATCATCAGTTTTCTTTATGTCAATATAGTCAATTTAATCTTCTTGTATAGATTATCATTTGGGTTTTGGTTTTTTATAATGGAATCTTGGAATGAAAATTGTTTTCAAAAGGTAAACTATGTGCATTTTTCCTAAAATATGTTTTCTTTTCAGTAAAATTGTATTTGTTTCATTAAAATAGTAAACCACAATTTTCTAAATGTATTTAAAACTATGGTTTATGGACTAATTTAATAACAGAAATTTAAGGGATATGTGGTACTTACCTACTCAGCTAATTTTTGATCACATCCTACTTCTCCTACTTTACTTTGGTAGACCTAAGGTATTTTTTAGGTTTAGATTCAGTTCAGGTTTTCAATCAGAGCAGGTTGGCCTTATGAATAGATATCACCAAGTGGTCACAGAGAAATCATGTTAGTTTTTTGTTCAGTTTTAGTTTGTTTTTAGTTATTATTTTATTCAGTTGTTTTGTTTGTAATTAGATTTAGTGTATTCATTTGTATTCAGTGTTTATGTAACCATCAAGTATTGTTCCATGTTTTTTTAGTTTGGTTATTTGTTTATATTTGGTTAAATCGTTCCTACTATGATATCTTTGATTCCTCGTGCTAGTTTCTAGCATGGGAGGATTGAGAATTCCTCTTATTCCATGTCACAACTAGGCCAGGTGTCATGTCGGATGACATCTTAACATGATTCATGAAGTCCAATATATTTTTTTTCTTAGTGTACTTTGATTATTTTGGATAAACTAATTTAGGTTTTAGGTCCATCATAACTAGGTATTACTGAAATAGTGTAATATTTATAATTTTACTAAAAATCTATAATTTACCCCCACCTAAAGATACTTTATTGGGATACAATTTTGTGTAAGAGAATGTCTCCATATTTACATAAAGTAACATTTATTTTAATTATTATTTTTCTAGGGAATAAAATATACTTATTAAAATATTGTGGATTATTAATCTATATTGGTCATTGGTCATTAAAGGATATAATTATGATTATTAGAAATATTTATTAAGGTCTATTATTTTCAATACTTGCTATTGAAAATATATTAATATGTTTAGTGAATATAATATACTAGATAAATCCATTTTTTATTTTATTCATGATGAACTGTTAATATATAAATAGAAATACAATTTTTAATAATATTTCAATGTTCAATGAAATGTTTTATTATATTTCATCATTTGAAACATCCAATTAAATCTTAAATAAATCATATGTTTGTATTTTAATAATATTAATGGTTTTTGAAACTAGAAGGGAAATGTTATTATCTAAATATCGAGTATTTAGTTTTCTTCCACGTTAAAGAATCTCGTATATTCAACAATGATATATGTCGATTGTGAATTTTTTATCACTTGGAGAAAAGATGACACTTGAAAGATGGTTCATGGTGAATATTATTAAAATTTTATTATTGTAACTTATTATCTTAAGAAATAAAGTCTTGATTTTATTATAGTAACTTTTACATTATATATAAATATTCTAAAAATTGATATTGAGAAAGAAAAATATAATAATGAAGTTGATTTTTCAATTACTACTTCCATTGCTACTGCTTCAGATAACAATTCAACAAATTATTTGATGAAAAATTTAGGTAATAGTGATAAAGAGATTAGAGATGAATAATTTAACTCTATGGAAAATTGAATGGGAAGGATGTTTAAGAGGAAATCATTTCATAATTACAAATAAGAAGGAGAAAGAAATATATATTAATTGTTAACAATATGGGATGAAAATACATATTCTAAAGATATTATTTATTTTGAGTGTATAAAATGTGGGATATATTGAACAATATTTTTAAGATTTAGAAAAAAATATCTGGAATCTAGAATATAATCTATTATAATGGTAATAATGTTCGTGAAGATTATAAATATTTGGAGACCAATTTTACAATCTTATTCTAAATTTTATTTAAACAGTGCTGATAATAAAATAAATTATTAATTTGTTTCAATTATACCACACCCTGAAATATGCTTCATGGAAAAGGTTTGTGAATCATTTTTTCCCAATTTATTATAGTTATCTTGTTTTTCATAAAATGATGATGAATATTATTCTAAATTTTATAAAATAAAGAAATATATGACTTACTATGAATACATAAATATATATTTACCAATTTAATATAACTAAGAAAAGGTATAAATTCCTATATCTAATGAATGTAAATTGAAACATAATTTTGAGTCTAATTCAAAATTTTTTGAATTTTTTTAAATTTTAAAAATAAGGATGAAATTTGTAAAACTAAAATTCAAATTTGAATGTGTCTGGAAAAATTTTGATATGTTGTATTTTTATCAATAATTCAGGATGTAATTAGTTTTTGATATAATTAGATGCTAGGAAATCGGTTGATATACCCAAGAATATTTGACGAGAAGTTAAATATTAAGTATCTTTATAATATTTCATTATATGTTTTATTATGAATATTTTATATATATTTGATGATACCTTGGTACATAGATGAGATTTTCTCTCTTAAAATATATATTTTGAAGAAATATGTATGCGATTATTCTAGTGAAAATTTCATTTGAGATATATTCACATGTAAAAATGGAATAAGGATTCTTGTTAATGATTTTTTCCATGTTATTTGAATATTGTTTATAATTATATATCTCAATATAAATTTGATAGACAGAAAATGTATTTAGAAGAATAAAATATGGATGTTTTTTAATAGAAACCATTATATGTGATTTCTTTGGTGAGTACTATTGTTGTATGAGAATAAATGTGAATGATGTTTTGAGAATTTTCATTGAATTTATTTTGAATTATTGGGGTAATCAATAAATAATAATTAAATTTATTCAAATGTAATCTGAACTATTTTAGATGTTTTGAATATGTTATGAGAAGGATGGTGGTGATTGGAATATATACATATTAGTATTTTTAATGATTTAAGGTTTCATATGATAGAACCAAATTTTCAATGTGATTTATATGAATTGATTTTAAAAATGGTTTCTATGTAGTTATAGATATATATTTCTCAATATTTGTATGAATAAAATTAAATTTTTAGTAGAAAAATATTTATAATAATAAAAAAAACAATACAATTTTAGATTAACCATGGATTTTTAAACCTATTTTAGGTAATTTCATTTATGATGCATGCTATGTCAGATTCACACTAATCTGTGGAAGACTGAATCCTCTCTATAAGAAACATTTTTATTTTAGATTATCGTAGTGTAATATTACTCATCTATTTATAATGTCTATATATGATTTAATTTGAGCTTGTGTTAGATTAACCAAGTAATTTATAAATATATGTACCATAATATGAATGGTTTTATATTAAATTTTTTCCTAAATTTCTTATAATTCCAAGTATTTTTGTTATCATTTAGTTTCAAAATTATTTAACAATTTAGTGAATTTTTAATAAATAAATATTGAAGGAAGTAAAATAATATGGTGAAAATACAAAACATAATGGATTAAATATCATGATAATTAAATTAAAATTTATTTAGAAAGTTGAGGAATAAATAATAATATTGAGATTAAATATATGATTAAATGTTACGATGAAACAAGGTTGGTTCAATGAAAATGGGCGTAACCACATCGTATAAAAGAAAACTCATTATAATGCATGCTAAAGAGGGGTATGTGTTATGAGATTTACAACATAGAGTAATATACCTTGTTATAATTATTATTTCATGTATTTAAAGGAAATAATGAAAAATGGAAAAATATAGATTGAGAAAATATAGTTTTTTTCCATGAAATCATTAATGATAGTGTGGAATAAATATTTTATTAATGTTCATGGATTTTTAATGAGTGAAAGAAGTGAGAAATATTGAAATCGTGATGGGAATAATGTTTAATTGTTTATGAGAAATAAAAGTGAATATTTTTTACCAATTTAAATGAATTATATGAAGATTTTAGATTATATATTATATGAATTAGATTTCTAATATGATATTTATTGAGGTATTTTATTGTAATAGAAAAGTAAATACATTAAAATATATAGATCTGAAGGATGGGGTTGATGGATTTTTATATTTCAATAAATTATTTGTGAGTTATAAATACCAAAGAGAATATATTTATATACGATATGTGGATGGAAAAAAATAGGTAAATATTATTCAAAGATATCCACTATTTCAATTAACAAGATAATATTCAGAGATGGAATCTCATAGTAATAAATTTGTTGCATATTCTATGAATTTATGGGAATAGATATCCATAGATTCTTTAATTGAAAGATCATTTTAAGACTTGATGAAGAAGAAATAATTGAGAGAAAAATGGCACTATTATACTCCCACTTTAAATAAGATATTGAGATAACAAACATATAATATATGTATATTATAATGTCTGAATAATTTCAAGACAGACAATTGTGGTAACTTTATAAAGAGAGGTAGCCTTGAATTTTTCTACCAACATTGAGGTTGGAGATTAGGTATGTTCTATTATGGAGATACACAAGCCTATACTACTAATCAAACACTGATAAGGACTCTTCCAAATTAGTTATTTGGAAGAGGATGACTTTTTTGGAGCCCAAGTTTGAAAAATAAAAAGTTTTTACTTACAATTATTTTGGTTAGTTTTTCATATAAAATGGTTTAAGTCAATTATCATACCCATAGATGATTTGGGTTAATAAAATATCAGCGCATATTTCATGTGATAACAGCCACCACAAATTTATAAATAGCTCATAAATTGTGGGTGAAACTCTCAAATCCTTGTATTTATCATTTTTTTACTTTTCTATATATCATTTAATTCATTAAAAATTAACTGATAATGAAGATTGTGAGATGCATTCATATTAACTGATGCAGAGGTAAAAAAGGGAAAATGATTAAATTTGATAAATGTAACCATCCCTAATTCACCCTGACTAATCTCTAGGTGGATTCCACAATATAAGATGAACACAAAAATGTATATGAGATTTTGTTACAACTCATATTTTTTTGTTATCATTTGAATATTTTTAATGTTTTTAGTTCCCTTTCCTAAATACATGATATATTGTAAACATACAAAATAAGTATCCACTTGTAATTAGGACTCTATCACTACCTAGGCTAAGAAAAATATATATTATAAATAAATAATTGGAATGAATAATTAATTAATCTTGGGAATTGAGGAATAAAAATATCTTCCTATATACAATAATTATAAATATATTATTCATTTCATTTTTGAAGATGATATTTTGGTGAATTAAAATATGGATAATATATATTGTATCTATACATTAAATGGTTTAATATATTAATATTATGGAGATATAACTAGAATATATTATAATAATTTTCCTTTATAAGAGATAAGTATATGTGGGGAGGGACGTATATTTTAAAAATTGAATGATGATTCATATGTTATTCTAATGAATCCCATTAAAAATTTGAATAATTCTTTAATTTTTTTATTGATTATTCAAATATGTTCATGAGGTGATCAAACACTATTAAAAATAATATACAAAATTGACAATGTAAATTCTCAAAAATAATGATGAGTATCTGTCTTAGTAAGAAATATAATTCAAAAAGTGATACAATTATAGATCTTAATGAAAAGAAATCAATTATTGGAAAGTATTGTCTTGATAAAATCATACATAAAATTTAATTAATAGATCATATTATAGAAAATTTTGATGCATTGGAATAAATTTAAATGATAATCATTGATGTCAATAATTAAAAATTAGAAGTCAGCCTAAATAAGATTAATGGGATTGAAAATATGATAATTGATAAGACCAAAATGTATTCAAAATATGATGATCATGATGAATATATTGTAATGAAATATGAGGCAAGAGTGAATTATATTAATGATCTAAAGAACACTCTTAATCTATAATGTCCTCATTTTGATGTCAAATTTTTCAATCTGAAAATTATACAAGATGAGCCTTTATGAACTACCTAGAGATGATCAACTTCCTTGCACACTTACAAGGAGGATATTTATACTAAAATAAAATTATCATATTTCTTGAAGATCATGATATCATTTTATTATAAACAAATTAATATATAAAATAAAAAGTAAATTTTATTTAAATAAAACATTGTTTTACTAAGGTTGTTTTCATAAACAATGCATTCCATAATCGATTATCTGAACAATTATGGTCTATAAATAATGGTGGGGATGGACCAATACACTAATGGTGGATAGAAGAAATTATATATGAAGTTTTACCTAAAATAAGGCTAAAATAATAATATTTTTACACATAATAAGATTAGTATTCATGAATTATAAATTTTTATAAAAGTTGACAACCAAGATGAGTAGGCAATTTATGATGTTGTTAACTATTTGGGCATAATTTTATAGGTATTTTGGTATAATTTTAAAACTCATATAAGTCAATTATTGCTCAAATTTGTGGTTAGTAATTATTATTTGAATCAGAGTACATATAATATTAAATAAATAAAATATTCAAGATAGATTTGTAATCCTAATGAATTTCAATGGAAGATATAATGATGGGGTTATAGTGAAGAAGATTTTGTATTTTTTTATAAAAAGTCCCGTGAAAAAATATTTCAATGAAAAAATAAAAAAAATTAAAGAAAAATACTATGAGGAATGATGGTGAGTCACCGTTGGTTTATATAGAATATGAATTTTATAAAAAAAAGTATACCTAAGAAGCCTGATAAAGATTCGTATAAATAAATAAGAAGAAGTTACATTTATTTTGGAATAATATCACATAAAAAGACTATTCATAATATTTAATCTGAATGAGTAGTTGTGCAGGATAGATAATAAAAAATAAAATAAAATAAAAAAATTATTGATATAAAAGGGTTGTCTGGGTGTAATACATAAATTAAGAAGAAGATGAAGTTTCATAGAATTTTATAGGTGAAAGTGAATCAATTTTCTATGTAAAAACATGTGAATGATTTGTGAAAGCCTCCCATGTTTCAAAATAATTCATTATTATTTGGCTTATTAAGTTGTATATTCAAAGAAAAATAAAGGATAAAAAATAAAATGCATGCGAAAAATGGAAATAAGATATTCAATATGACTTAATATAATATCATTACTACTTGTTAGATATTGATTATCAAATAATTGTTTAGGATTCTTTAGTATGGTTAGTGATGGTTGGATGTTACTATGATGATTTTTTGATAAAAATTATAACTAAATTCATTTTTTTAAATAAGATATAACATGAAACATTAGATTTATGTTATTTTTTTGTAGATGTAAATATGAAATAGCCACAAAAATGAAATTGGAGGAAGAAACCATGTTTTAAAATATTAAAACAAATTAAACAAATAAAGTAGTAAGAATCATGATTTTTCTTTATAACATAGCTAAAAGGAATGGAATGTATTGGTTGATATGTAACTCTCAGAATTTTTCACTCACTAATAGGTAATATAGTTCTTACATTATTCTCTTATATATTGTGATTTTTTTCTTTGATAATATTTAATGTAAATATATGAAAGAAATTTTTACTAATGAAGGATTTTTAAATGTGTTATTACAACAACATGATTCAATCCTCGAGTGATCCTATAAATTGTAAATTTTTAAATATTGTTTTGAATATTTTATCGTAAAATAAGAATTTGATAGAATGTACCCATTTAGGTGGAGAAGTTATAAAATGCTACCAAAAATCTATTATATCATTTGAATCTAGAATTTTGGGAAGGTGAAGAATAATGTAATTGAAAGTTTAAATTTTCTATATTACATTATCCTTTTTTTCATTAAAAATTATTTTATAAAAAATATGTTGGAGTATTATGTAACATGAAATATGGGAACTATTTTAGAAACACATAACTATGAATATCAGTTGTTCTGAAATAGATTATATACTATTTTATTATATATTGATCCATGCTCATGTGGAAATAGATTTGATTAATTGATGATGAAAAAATTTGGTATTAGTGATTGAATTTATAGATAATATGGATGATTGAAATGAATATGGTAGATAAGGAATATAAAGGAACATTATATATTGGAATTTAAGATAAATCCATTAAGGTATAATATTGAATAGATTTTTGATCTGTTTTTTCCATTAAGTCATGATATCAATATATATCAAGATAATGAGAATCATGGAAGGTATTTATAATTAAAAATTATATTTTACGAGTAGAAAAATATGAAGTATCTATGAAAGGTTTTAGCATAAATTTATTAGTGAACATTCAATAAATCATTATGAACACATTTTCACATAGAAGTGAGTACTCATAATCATTTATATAATTGAAACAGATATGTTCGAGGTGAAACTGTTGGATATCATACTAGATAACCATTCATATGTTGAAATTAATATAAAATCTAGTCAATGGGTTATTACATGGAGTGTGTAGAATATTGATAATTCAATATCTACATGATGAAGTTGAGTGACTAACTGAGTCTGGAGAAGAATAAAAGCGGCTATTATTTTTATGAAGAGCCATTATAAGTATTATCATATTTAAAGGATAGTACTATGTGAATAAGATATATCAATAATGATTTATAGAAAATTTATTATAAAAATTAATTTGAAATATATCAATTATTTTGGATTAATATTTGAATATTTTTTTGAAACTCATTGTGGTTGAGATGTTTTAATGAAATTATGAAAATGCAAATTTTTATTATAAATCATATATATGATTTTTTTCAGTGTTTATATACAATTTATAAGTGAATATATTTATATGAGTGTTTCATTTAAATATATTTGAACATATATATCTTATTTTGGAAAAATTATCGAATTTTGAATCTAAATGTGAATAAATTTGAATATCTGGTAGGTAAACCAGATTAAGGATATAGAAGTAGTGTTATGTGAGTTTAGTCGTGGATTATTTCCTCAAATCAATGTAATCCTACTATAAGAAAGAGTTATTTCAAATTCACACTGATCTATCAATGATTAACTCACACATTTACAAATGTAATGAACTAAAATTTTTAAAATGAAATTCCCTTTTTAAATGAGTAAATACATTATTAAGAAATTTAATTATATACAACACATACACTATGTTGGTTATTTTAGAAAATTATAAGTTGTATTCTGTCTTATTTGAAATACTGTTTCACAGCATAACTATTGGTATTATAAATGTTAAATAGCAATTCTATGATGGGAACATATCAATAGTTATGATAGAGTCCATTTCACATAAATAAAGGATGAAATGGACCAGATCAGTTGTATCATACCATATGATGCCCATTTATTATAGCTTCCAAGGGAGATAATATCACATGAATTTTCTCTTGACCAATCCAAAGATATGATTTAATAACTGATACATGAGAAAATTCACTTATAAGAGAATTTCAACCACAGTGAGATCTAGATCCAAACAATATTTACCGAACCACCCCATTGAAATTTCACTAGCACAAACCAAACACTTAAAGAATTCACTACTGTAATAAAGGGATATATATCTATACCCAAATAGTATTAATTTATATATTTTTTAATATATTAATTACTATAAATATACTTTATTATTATCATTACTTTTAAAATGACTTGATAATAAGTTTGTTAAAAATTAAATTTTTATATGATGAAATAAAAATTATATTCTGGAAAATATGTAGTTCAATTCAGAAACTCTATTTTAATGAATCAAATGTTTTTTTAAACTAATATTTTAATGAAATATAATTTTTAAAAATTTATAGTTATCATATATGAGATTATAATTAAATGAAGTCAAATTATTTTAATGAGGGTCAAGAAACATTTATTTTCAAAAAAAATATTTTTCAATAAATTTAAATTTTTGATTAAAATTTGTAAATTATGATAAACTATAAAACTATTTGGATGAAATAAATATAATTTTTAATTAACCATGTCAAAATTATCAATTGGTGATTTTTTTCATTATTTTCAGAAACAATTTAGTTTTTCGGTCAAAATTAAATATCGCATAAATATACGATGTGTATTATGATATAATAATGAAATAAATGTTATATACTATATTACATAAAATGTATCCATGAAAAAATATACATTTTCCCTGTAGAATTATGTTTTTATGTTATTTGATTAATTTTACAAACACTTAATTAATGCTCCAAAACCTATATTATATCTTATGATTTTGAAATCAATTCTTTATAACAAGACACACTTCCACATCAGAAGATGTATTATTTTATTGATTTCATATATTAGTCATATAAAATAATGACAAATATCATCTTTGGTAGAAACCATGGGGAAAACCCAATGGAAGGTTTGAGGTTTTTATTACTTCATCATATAGTGTCGAAAAACAATGTTTGGAAATTAATAAAGAACTCACCTTTGTTTTGATGAATAAAGCTACCCATTATATAGTGAACCATCCATATGTACATATATATTACATATTTTTAGATGAATACTAAATAAATTACACAAATATATGCATGTGGACTGTAATATTTCGTTACCTTTGAAGAATAGGTACACAATCTTCTAATATGGTGAATGATCGTCAACATATTCGACAAAGATCATCCCATTTAGTAATTTTCAAGGAAATACCATACAAAAACCCATTTTTCCTAACATGGGGAGAGAAAACATAAGAAATGGTTTGATCAGAGGATTAACAAAGGTAAAAAATGGAGATATTCAAATAGAATGGTAATATAGTTATGATAACATCAGATTAACATTTGAAAACCATATCATGCATATCAAAAATCATAAACATGAGTCATAGAATAAATCACAGAAGCTAATAAGAGATACATCATAATAGAATCAAAGAACATGTTCCGTGAAATTATAACATTGTCTTAATAAATATATTCAAGGAATATATATCTGCTCATAACATTGTGCAATTGTTTAAATATAAACAGGTTCACACATTAAGTTAGGGATGTCAAATCAGGGCCTCACAAATTCATGTGGTCATGTAACCAGTTCAACATATAACATTATGATCGTGAAATATTGGTCTATGTATAACACTGGGAACATTTAACTTGGATCATTCATAACATTGTAAACATATATATTGGTTCAAACACAACATTATATTAAAAACCCAGTTTTTCACTCAGGTATAGATTCCTTAAATTTTTCTTTAATTGTGTATATCAGGCCTAATATGAATTCCTTTTGATTTAGAGAAGGGTTCAAGGGTGTCTGGTGCTTATTAGGAAACTAAAACCCAACTTTGTTTTTGGAAAAAATTGGTTTGTTTTATGGTTAATGTAAACTGTATGGGTAGGGCGCACAGTTAGATCTAACTGTGTGAATGTTCTGCATTTATTTGAAGAGCCATATCACATTATTGGAACATTTTTTCCCTTACAATGTAGTATAACCATTTTGTATTCTTCTTCCTACTAGTTCATATGCATGATTTGCACACGGTTTAGAAAACTATGCGGACAAACCACACACAGACTAAATTTTGTGTATTTTTACCAATTTTGACCTAATGATCTATTTATGCACCAACTTCAACCCTATTACGATTTCCAGTTGGATTAGCCTTCATTTAATTTATTTTAGATACTTTCATAGGTTTAAACTAGGGATTAAGAGACCCACTTCATCCGGGATCCATTAATGCTTTCTTTCGTCATGCTGGATGTATAAAGATAAGTACTCGATTCCTTATTAGTTTTTCTTCGTCCCTATTTCTCTCTACATAATTATCAAGGTGGTAGTTTTTTAAATTTTTATCTTATATCTAGTCTGATCCCAGACAACTCAAAGGTCAATACAAGAGTAGAAGATTCATACAAGCAAAAGTTGGGTGGTCTGTAACACATCCCACAAGTTTGTTGATTTTAGAAATTATGTGTGGGGCTCACCGAATGAATCAAGGGTCGTTTATTGATTTTATATTTCATTACTATAATCATTAAAACCAAATGATTTTTATTTTTTCTAATATGTGGTTAGTTTTTTGGGGTTATTCCCATAACATTTTCCTTATCATGTTGTATATTTTTCCATGTTTTTTTGGTGTTTTGGGATGTTTAAGCAACTAGTTGGGTGTTCCTTAGTTTGATCTTTCTAGGGGTATGATTTTATATATTAAATGGATTGATTTAAATTGAAAATTAGAAAATGGAAAGTACCATGTATTCTCACCACCTTACTAGCTTAAGGTAAGTTCTTCTTGATAAATAAATGTGAAATGGAAATTCGAAAGTATACTAAGTATATGGCTTGGCCTATTTAAATGTATTTGAATAAACGATTTCATTTCTATAGAACCCATTACTATGCCAATAAATTTTATAAGTGTGAACCATGATTTATGAATATTTCTTACATAAATGGTTTCATGCTACTTGGACTTGTCACCCTAATGAATGGAAATGTGTGAACCAAACAAACTAATTGAATAATTAGGACTTGATTAAATTGTTTCCTGCTCAATTAGCCTTTTGACACTAATGAATGGTAATGTCTTGAAAATTATGAATTACATTTGAAATCATTATCAAATAGGAGATGTCTAACTCTAGCTCACCTTTGATTCCATATTTAATGCCTTGAGAACTCGGGAATCCAATTCTGATTCAAGGATGTAGATTTCTGAGGATGAGGCCCACATGGATCTCGATCCTTATCTAAATTTGGATGTGCGGTATGACATCATTGGATTCCGTCAAAAATATGACTGGATTTCATGGATACACTCATTGGATATATAATTTAAATTTTGGTTCCATGGTTAAATACCACTGGTCACAATAATTGATTATCCCAAATTTACCTTGGATTAACTCCTTGGACTCTATAGGAAACTTATGTGGAATACCTTGGACTATGTTCCTTGGATTAAACTCTTACCCTTTGATAGGATACAATCATTACTGAGTTGGTTACCCTTTAATTATACATTTCCTTGATTATTACCTTGGAAATTCATTATTAGATATCATTTCAGTTTTCCATGTAAAATCATAGAACCTTCACTATTTCTCATGTATGACTTATTTATAAACTAGTAAAATCGTATAATGAATTGGTTACATGTTCAAACACTAGTTGAGGGATAAAGAGGGTACTTGGTTATTTAGTTACATTGTCTTCCTTTACATTATATATACATTCCTACACACTATTACATTTCCATTACATAGGATGGGTGTTATAGACACCATTGTTGGTGGCACATTAAAATTTATCTCAAACACTCTCTATGAATCGTTTGGTACATAGGGTAGATTACATGAATTCCAGTGTTGATAAAGTGAAACATACGAATTCGAACACAAGATTGCATGATGTTTAGGTTGGATCATGAAAATAGGTGATCGGACCATATCTCATGATTCTTGGGATAGTATTTTGATTTCATTTATACTTTTGCAGAACATGTTATGCATGCTGTCTTGTATCCATGTTTTCAATTTTTCTAGTGACATGACATATCATCCTCAATTATTCTAGTTGATTCAATTATTGTTATCCTTGTCTATTTATTACTTTATTATTAAATCTTTATTTACTTATATTACTTCATCTATTTACCTATATTATTATTTATTTTCTATGATACACATTGTAAATGGTGGTATAGTCTCACCAGAGACACACCCTAGGACCTCACTGCTAGTCGATAGCCTCTGGAATTTGGGGAGATGCACATGAGGATATATAGCCCATTGGGCCCGAGGAACCTATTAAGTGGAATCCATGGCTGTGTCATCACAATGTTGTATCATAAGTGGTTCCTTTATTACATTACTATTTGGATATAATGGATTGGAATTCGTAATTCTTGGAAGTTATTCATAAGATTTTCATGGGTGTTGTGAACCCATGTTCAAGGTGAAATCCAAGTTACCCAAATATATAATTATTGTTTAGTTTTTCTTATTACAGTTTATATTATTCCACCATTGTGTGATGCACATGTTGGGTGGTGTTTTTTATTATTATTCTTATTTAGATTCATGTTTATCCATTTCTCAGTGAGATGAGGGCAATGAAAATTGTTACATCTATCATATAGGCCCCATGAATTTTCATGTCATGCATATTTCCACGCCATATTGGGGAATTTCAATACTTTAATTTCATTATATTACTATGATTGTTGAGTGATTATATGATAGTTATCTTATTCTTTTGATATTCCTTGGTTGTGATTGAGTGATTAGCTATCTCAATTCATGAGGAGTATGGGCCCTCATTTGTTAAGATGAGTAATTTATCATGTTGAGCCATTATGATACAAATAAATTGGTGTTTTGTTCACTGGTAAGGTGTATGGGAACTGATTCAATGGGAATGAATATCTATTATAAATTGAAACGTAACATCTAAACTGAATGGACTGAAATCCTTATCCCACCATTGCATGTTTTTGAAAGGTAAAGGAGTAAACCTTGTAGATAAATTTAAAATGAAATAAAAATTTTACTTGACCACATACCAGTATCAAGCCATAAAATTTTGTACGTGGGGGTAGTAAACCAAGGGTAGTGATCCATTCCTTTATTATCTTCTGTAAGTGTTGTCATCTATATTCCTAAAGATTTTTTAGAGGTGTTTTCTTGGTATTTTAAGACCATTGCCGCCAGGACATCCTTGTATCGTACGCCAGGAAGCTGGAGATGACCATACTCTAGATATGATGGGCTCTGAGTCACCAGTCTTACCTCCAAGAGCGAGACTTGGGGAACCAAATTTTGTACCTGATCTAGGCATTGAAGAAAATTTTCATGATAGTTTTCTCTGTCTGATGAAGTACATGCATTATGATCCATGAGTTGCACATATGATGGATGATCTGACTCAGGAGTTCTAACAGAAACATCCTCTAAAGTTATCATGGGATGGTGGTCCACATGCTATTGAGTCTACTATAGAGGCCACCCGGTCTATATTTGATCATTTGGATATTCCTCCAAAGTGTATGGTCAAACTTGATACTAACATGCTCTGAGATTTGGCCAAGCACTACTTGGATGTCATTTCCCTGGCTGGTCATCATCAGGGAATGTTATGGGATTATTTCCAAACTAACATCTATGGTCATTTATATCGATAGCCACTAAGATATAATAGATCTATAGAGTTCATGCTTCTCGAGTAGGGTTCTATATTAGTTATGGATTATTCAGTACCTTTCACTACGTTACAATTATTTTCAATGCTTCTAGTCGATGATGATCTTTTGCGTGCTAGACACTTTGAGTATTGTCTTGTGTATTCCATATACATACATTTGATGGTTGTTCATTGAACTATTTTTTCTAACATAGTCAATCAGTTTCTTATCACTGAGTGCAACAAGAGGAATAACAATATAACTGGGCATAGAGGATCAGTGCCATGACAAGGCACTAGTTCTCTTGGGGGTAGGAAAGATTCCCTTTAGGTTTATTGTAAGGGAAATGATAACTAAATTAGTTATTTTGATAACTCCACAGAGTTTCAAGAGTGTGGATGATGGGGGAACATTGCGCCTCATTGTGATAGAGACCCAATTGGGTTCCAATAATGCATTCATTTAGTCATCTTCATAGATTTTGGAGGACCATTCCACCAGTTTCGAGTGGAAGAGGATCGGTTCCAGCACCACCTTTATGAGTGGGTTAATATTCACTATGTCATGAAGTGAGTTATAGAAGCACTGGTAGGATTGTTCGAGGGGGAATTTTTTGTTTTGTTATCCATAACCGTAATCAGCAATAGCACTAACTGAGAAGTAATGATCATGGTAGTCTTGTTATTTTCCAAGTTCGTGGATCATGCTAGTTGCATGAACTACACCAATACCCAAGGATCAAGATACCAAAACATCTACAGTACAAGGTAATATTATCATGGAATATACTATAGTATCTACTTTATTTTATATAGGTGCTTCAATATAATTTATCTCTTTATCTATCGTGGAAAGTCTTGGACTATAGATATAGCATTACTATGGTGTAATGACCCTAGATACACTGTTAGGAGTGAGTTTATAGGTAATATTACAATGTAGTTATTTTTCACTTAATGTAGGAAATTACCCATTTATATGTAACCTCTTTATTCACTAAATTATAGGCTTTTATTTCATTATTGTGATGGATTGGTTGGTTCAATATCAGGTATTTATAGACTTCTATCTCCACAAGGTATCTTTTACTTCACTAGAGGGAAGAAGTCATCAACATAAGGGTGAGTGGGATATGAATACTTGTAGAGTAAGACCAAAGCATTATGTTCTAGGTGGAGTGACCACCCAAATTGAAAATATATTCATGGATGATCCAGGTTTATGTCAGGATTATTTTTTTTTACCCATAGTAGATCGGTAGAAGGATGTTTTTAGTGAAGAATTTTCTAGTATACATCATGAGAGGATGGTAGATATTACAATTGTTCTTGTTTTAGGAGTAGCCACACTATCCATTCCACTATATAGGATATAACTTACTGAGATGCAAGAACTCAAGTGTCAATTAAAGGATTTTGAGGTCAATGGATTTATATGGAAAAATAAATCCTCTTTGGGTTCTATGATGCTTTTCACCTAGAAGGCGGATGGAACATTACATATATGTGTGGATTAAATATGGTTGAACATGGTTATGATAAATAACCAATAACCAATTCCTTGAATATATGATCTCTTTGACCAGTTCTGAAGATCTAGGGTATTCTCTAAGATCATCCTGAGGTTGTGATATTACCAAGTGTGAGTAAAGCCATTAAACATAACATGTACAAATTTTTGTAGTTGGTATGGATTGAATGAGTACTTAATTATGTTTTTCAATTACACAAATTCACCCTCCATTTTCATGGATCTAATGAATATGATTTTCCATCCCTATCTTGATTCTTTTGCCATTGTATTTATGGGCAAAATATTATTGTATTATTCACTCATAAAGTCCCTGCCAATCGTCATGAGATTGTTTTGACTACACTAAGAGTGCATATTCTTTATGAAAAGACTGCTAAGGGTCACTCTTGAATTGAAAATTTTCATTTACTAGGTCATATCATTTCGGAATTATGAGTAATGGTTTTCCTAGAAAAGGTTAGTGTTTTAGTTTCCTTAGAGCATCCAATTATTGTGTTTGATATAAAGAGTTTCTTAGGGATGGATACATATTACGGGAGTTTCATATTGGACTTATCATATATTAATTCTTCTTATACAAACTTTATAAATAAGGGAGTTAAGTTCTTGTAGTAAAAAAGAATGCGAGAAATCCTTTCAAGAGATGAAAGGGAGGCTTGCCTTAACACCTATTCTGATCCTGCCAGAGCTTGGAAGAGTTTATACTCTCTTCTGTGAGGCATCAATCATTATCTTAAGAAAACTACTAATACAGAAAGATATAGTCATTGTATACATATCTCGATAGTTGATTCCTCATGATAGAAATTACATGACATGTGACCATGAGCTAGTATCAATTGTTAGTGCCTAATGTTGATGTTGAAATTATCAATTAAGTGAGTGCTCTGGGGTCTATAAAGATCACAAGATCCTCAAATATAACTTTTCATAATGTGACTTCAACCTCAGATAGTGGACATGGTTCCAATATCTATAGTCCTTTGATTTTGAGATTGACTATTCACCTATAAAGGAAAATATAGGTAATGATGCGCTAAGTTGGATAACTCAAGAACATGCCATACTAGAAGCCAATGATGAATGGAAATTAATGGCCCTCTTCATTGAGCATCATATGGAGTTTATTTATTTTCATGAGATATCTTACCTCTCATCCTTGACCGCCACCCTTATCTCTTTTAGAAGCTAAAGCATAGAAAGTTTTTAGATCCTGAGGGGTTGGTTCTTCGTGAGAGTATATCATGAGATTACCCAACTCTAGATTGGTCTCTGGATAGAGACAACATCATGTGTATTCATGGATGTTTCCGGGTTCCTATATATATGAGACAGGAGTTGATGAATAGGTCACATGCTTCTCAGTGGGATGATTATACAGGTTTCTCAAAGATGTATCTAGATAGGCAATGCTAGTATTGGTCGCCTGGGATGAAATGTCAAATATTATACTTTATCACTAGGTGTTCCACCTAACAACATGTGAATTCAGAGCACCATAGACCTGAAATTTTTTTACCGTAGATTCATGTCCTAAAATGGGAATGGTAAGATGATTTCATGGAATTTGTAGTCAGGTTTCCTAGGTCTCCTAGAGGTAGTTACACTATATGGGTTTCCATTTATTAAATAATTAATGTGGCTCAACTCATTTTTATTCAAGAAAATTTATTAGTAGATGGGATGGGAATATTGTATGTATATGAGATCATAGGATTACATGGGGTTCATAATACTATCATTTAGATAGGTATTCTTGTTTTATGTCACAATTTCGGAAGGGATTATAGAAAGATATGGGAATGCAGATTCTTCTAATCATATACTTTCACCCTCATAGTAATGGGAAATTGAAATGGAAAATAAAGGTCCAATAGGATTTTCTCTTAGAATGTATCCTTTATTTCAATGATTCTTTGGAAAATCTTATCCCTCTCATTGATTTTTCTTATAATAACAACTTTCTAAGATAAAATTTAGATAGATCCTTTTGTGGACTTATATTGTAGTCCATTATGTTCACCCCTATTGATGATGGAGGTAGGTGAGGTATCCCTAGAAGTTCCTCATCCCATAAAGGAGTAGGTTCAGCTGAACAAAACCTGTATGATAGCAACTTAGTCTAGATAGTAATCTGATGTCGATCATCGTCAACAACCTCATGATTTCATGGTTGGGGAGCACATTATTCTTTGGTTATCGGACAGACTATGGAAAGGATGTTTACAAAAGAAAAAAATATGTCTCCCTGTTATTTAGGGTTGTTTGAAATCCTAGAAAAAGTCTGGTCGGTAGCCTATCAGTTGATACTACCTCTGAGATATTGTTACATAATCAACATCTTCCATGTTTTATAGATTTTCCAATATCACGCTGACATGTCTTTTAACTTTTATCAAAATGAGGATGAGTTAGATGTTGATTCTACATTTGAGGAGTATCCAATATGCATCGTTGGCCAGAGCATGAAGTCTCTTTGAAGTCGGTTTGTCCCTCTACTACGGATGATATGGAAGAAAAACCTTATACAGGATGAGACAAGGTAGTGAGAGGGCTAAATATATGCCCAGTGGCCAGAGTTTTTCTTAGAAAGTGTTTCACCACCTTTGGAAGGTGAACTCATGGATGGGTTCTATTAAAGGGGGAATACTGTAAGAACTTAGTTTTTCACTCAGGTATGGATCCATTTAATTTTAGTATAATTCATTGTTTTTTACCTAATATGGATTTCTTTTGAGTTTGTGGAGGTCCCAAGGGTGTCCAGGGCTTATTTGTAGCCCAAAAGAAAACATTTTTGAAAAATTGGCTATGTTTCATGGTTTGAGTAAACCATTCGGGTATGACACCTGATAAGATCTAACCACATGAATGGACTTATTTTTATGATATAGCCATCTCACATGTTTGGTAGATAGTTTCCTTAACTATGCAGTATAACCATCTGGTATGCCCATTCCTACAGGTGTTCGTGCATGGTTGGCACACAGTTTAGAAAACCATGCAGACAAACTGTGCACAAGCTAAATTTTGGGAAATTTTAACTTTTCTCCTTAATTTTCAAATTAATCCTATCAATCTTCCCTATTATGATTTCTAGTGGGATTGGCCTCCAAATCTCTCAATTTTGAGCTTTTTGAAGGCCTAACCTATGAATCATGATATCTCTTTCTTTCGAGATCTATTTGGGCTTATGTTCATCACGTTGGATGCACCGCGATAAGTAATTATGTCCTTTTTAGTCATTCTTCATCCCTCTTTCTCTCTAAGTAGTTATTAGGGTGTGATAATTGTTGCCTATTTCTTATATCTAATCTGATCCAAGCCAAATCAAAGGCCAACACTAGTGGTGGAGAGTTGTAAAATCCTAAATTGGGTTTTCTATAACTCATCCCTCACGTTCATTAATTTTGAAAATTATTTCTGGGGCCCCTAATTTTATCAGGTGTTGTTTATTGAATTAATATTACATTATTGTAATAATTGGAACTATATAGTTATTTTTTTCCAAACATGTGGTTAATTGTTAATGGTTAGGCTCACAACCCTATCTATCCCATGTAAAATATTTTTGGCATGTTATTGTTTTGTTTTTTACATGTTTGAGCCACTTTTTGGTAGTGCCTTGGGTTGAACTATCTATAGGTAAGCTTTTTCCTAGGAAATAACTTTAGTTATATTGTGAATTTAATAATGTAAAGTACCATGTATGATCACCACATGACCTGTCTAAAGTAAGTGCATCAATTTGATAATTAAATGTGAAATGGAAACTTTAAAGTATAGTAATTATTTGAGTTGGCCTTTCTAAATGTATGTGAATAATAGGTTTCATGTCCATAGAACCCCTTAACATGTCAATGGAAGTATGAAGAGTGAACGATAATTTTTGAAAATGTATTAAATAGATTAAATGAATGGTTTCATGCTACATGGCCTTGTCACACTAATAAATGGAAAGTCCTGAACTAAATAGACTTATTTATTAGTTATGACTTGATTAAATGGTTTCATGATCAATTATCCTTTTCAAAATAATTAAAGGAAACAGATTGAACCTTATGAATTATATAATAGATCATTATAAAATAGGATTGTCTTGGATCATGATGGCCTTGATTTCATAGGTAATGCCTTGATCAATCAAGAATTTCATTCTAATTTAATGATTCATCTTGAATTTTTTGAGACCCACCTAGATTTTGACCCTTGTGTAACATTTTATGCCTAGAATGACACCATAGGATCCCTTAAATTATATTATAGTACTCATTTGATACAATACTTGTATCCATCATTGACATGTACGTTCCATGGTTAAAGACCATCGGGCCCAGTCATTGATTAGTTGTGTTTTACATTGGATTAACTGCATGGTCTCGATAGGCATCTTATTATGGAATGCCTCGGGCTATGATCCCTAGATTACATTCTTACCCTAAGAGATACTACATTGATTGATGATTTGGAGAGCCTAGAGTTATACATTTTTTATTATATTTTAACTTCATTATTAAATATCATTACATGCCTCCTTTTTTACATCATGAAACCATCACTATTATTAATGTATGACTTATTTATAAACTGGTAATAATCAAATAATAAATTTTTTACATTTTCAGACACTAGACGATGGTTGAAGTATCTACTTGGGTATTGCAGTTTTGTGTTGATGACATATTGGTTGTGGGAGGTGATGACAGTGATGATAGTGACAACGATGAAGGTAATAAAAATGTCTGGTTACGAAGGTGTACATTGAAGAAGGCTGAAAGTGATGGTTAGATAGGGGTGAACTTGGTGACATGATAGTGTGTTTATAGTGATAGTTTTTTTTCAATCGATTTGATGATGGTGGTGATGTTTCTCATCAGTAGGTTTCTTGTGTAGTGTGATTTCATATATCAGTTGTGGTATTTACGAATTTGCAGTGATGATGGTTTATTTTGATTTTTGATTTTTCATACTTTTGAGTCTTGGAACGGTGTATGGTTTTTTAAATTTGAACTTTGTACATGCCTTTGATGTGTGTGTGAATTAATGATGGAGGTAGTCTGATCGGTTCCCACATACCCTCAAAGTGGGTCTTCAATAAAAAAAATAAATGGATTGCAGTGGAACATTTTACTTCTTGTCCATATATATTTATGCTTTCACACAATTAAATTATCATTACACAGTCTAAATGGTATAGACACCATTGGTGGTGGACCACTAAGATTTATCTCACACCCTCTTCGGGTTTCCTTTTGTACTAGGGGAATATTACATGAATTAAGGTGTTGATAAAGGGGATTATATGACTTCAAACATTTGAATGATTTTTATTTAAGATGAAGTTTGATAGCATTTGAATGAGGAATTTCTAGGGATTCATGAGATACTCTTTCTATTTCCATTATACTATTGTGGAATGTGTCATGATTTCATTATTGTATCCATTTTTTATAGTGTTCTTGTGACATCACATATCATCATCATTTATTCTAGTGGATTCAGTTATTGTTATCCTTTTCTATTTATTACTTTAGTCTACTTATTCTATTTACATATATTAATTACACTATTGACTTTTTTGTATTAATTTTTCATTGTTCTGCACTCTCGTAATGAGGGCGCAGTCTCTCCATGGACACACCCTAGACCATCACTGCCTGTTGGCATCCTCTGGCATTCAGGGATATGTGCATGATGCCATGTGGACCACCAGGCTTGTGGAACCTATTAAGTGGAGTCCGGGTTAAAGATGTCACAATTATGACCATGTAATCTAGTACACACATAACATTGTGAAGATATAATTATGTTCAAAGATAACAAAATTACTCATGAGTTATCCATCATTACCCAATTCATTGGTCATATATATAGGTCCCACCCATTATAAAATGAAAATCACACTTATGTGGGATACATGATTATAAATAATTCATCATATCATAAGTCATGAAATAAATTTAGTTTCATAAACATTTCCATATTTCATAACATGTGGAAAACTGACAAGTTTCATAATAATTTCTTCATTTCATAATAACATAACCCATGTGAAAAAAGCAGGTTTCATAAAATTTATCATGGTTTAACCCATGGAAGATAAATATGTTTCATAAACATATTTTCATCTTATACCATTTATATAATGAATAATAATTGAATCCTTAGATCATATTATCTAAAATTAACAAGTTTCATCAAAGGTTGTCATCTTATATAGTTAATGATTCTTAATGACAAATTAGATGGAATATTTCTTAAGGAATATATCTTTTAAAAGAAATTTCTAAAAATATATTCAAAAGAAATTACATTGAAAATTACCTTTTAAACATATAAAGGAATGTTTAAATAATTTTTTGGATACAATGGTTGAAAATTTTTTACATTCCAAACACATTGAAATAACGATTCCTTTCACATTTTTTGTAAAAGACAAACATGAATTGTTTGAAAAATAAAGTGATGGTCCCTCTCAATACATATTGTAAAAAGTAATACATGAGTAAAAATGTATTTCCTATGTAATTTTAATAAATTTAAAAAATTAATTTTTTTAGAAAACATGGAATTGAAATAAAACAATTTTTTAACTAAAGATAGAAAGAGTTCAAGTTTACATTAAAAATATTCATTTTTAATCTAGAGTATATAAAGGGAGGAAGATGAATGGTAAAAAATTATTTTCATGAAAAATAATGAAGAGAATTTTGAATTGAGTTTCTTAAGATACGGATCATAATATATCATTATGGGAAGCGTAAACAAAAATAATCTCGATAAATAATGAGATTGTACCGTAAAAATATTACCACTTTGGTAACATTGAATCATAAACCCCATGAAAGAATAAAATTAAATAAAACATAAAATATAATTTTAATTAAAAAAATAATGATATTGAATGTCAATTTGGTTGAATATACACGACATGAAATAATATATGTGCGGAATATATCATATTTCTCAAAGAAGTAAAATTGAAACAAAAATCTCCAGCTACATAGGTAACTTTTGAACTGCAACCCCCATGAAATAGATATCATAAAATGTATATGTAAATCCAAAAAAATATAATTATAGTCAACATAAAATTTATTTATGGTCATTTTATATACCACATATAAGAAACACGAGGTGAGTAAATCATGTATCCCATAGAAAAATAAAACATTGATACAAATCCCTTACCCTACGTCTTGACTTAATTCATAAATGTTTGAATTTTCTATATAATATATATAAGATTATTATGAAGCTTTTATATATCCATAATTATATTTATTATAAAAAAAATTATTTACTCATTACCACTCCTTAATTTTTTGTTACTAATAATCTGTTAAATTCATGTTTCTAGTTATAACCTCTTTGTTGTTTGTATATAATTTAATTTGTTAATTTCACCCATATTAAATTAATCATGGTTATATCATCACTAGAATTATTATTATGATGTAATTATCATATTTATACGAGAATTAGACTTCTAATACCAATCATGAAATATGGTTTTCAGAAACTAGGTATGATAGGATCATTATAGAGTATAATTTCCATATTGTAATGATCCATATGGAATGGGGTAAGTAATATTTTTTCCAAAGTGATCATAATGTCATATTATTTATTTAAATATATGTATACATATAAATCATGTGGTTCTATTGATAAAAAGTGTGGATCACATCGATTCTTGAAGGTCTTAGTCCACAAATACCTGAACGATGTTATAAACTTATAATAGTGAAAACATAAGAATGAAAATGATATATTATATTTTCAGAAATATAAATATGTCATAAATATAATAATTTGTTCATTTAAATAAAATTTATTATTAAAATTTATTCTCAGTATCTCCTTGAAAAAATAGTGAAAAACTAATCACATCATTTCACGAGTCGATACTTCACCATACCCAAAAACGTCATTATCATATCCCAAATGCACTGGAGAGTAAAAGGTATATATGATATAATAAATAGATCTATATAATGACGCTATAAATATCATATATATATATATATAATTTGTATACATCATCATACCTGATTTAGAGCAATGATAATTAAAAAATGAATTACATAGGTTCGTGAGGTGGTAGTTCACCGTACACACAAATGATGATTTTTTAACCCATTTGAGAGATGTTGGGATGGGTGTTGGCCCTTACCTTAACATAAAAACATACGAATATATGGAAGATAATAGAGATATTATATAATCATGTTGTCATTTGAAATTAATGAGTTTGAGGAATAAATAAACTAAAAAAATCTCATTGAAGAACACTACCTCTTCTTTCAGTAACCTTTTTAGGTTTTTACCAATAGTCTTCCAAGGATGGATCTTCACCCAAAATAAGGCTTCTAAGAAGATAGGAGAGAATTTGGGAAGTGATTTGGGTATGTATTATCTTAAACATAAATGGTTATAATGTGTGAATAATAGAGGATAGGGGGAGGCCTTTTATAAGTGAGGTGAGTCGCACACTTGTAATTTCTCAAAAAGAAAAAGTTGTACCAGCGTGTTTCAAACAATAGTCAATATTTTTTACTTTTCATAAAAAATTTAATATATTTTGAAAACTATAACAAATTCTCCCCAAGATAATATTGACATGATGATTTCAAAAATTATATTTACCTTTTAAAATAAATTTTCTAAAACTATCAAAAATAATTTTAAAATAAGTGTGAAAAAGGCGACAATCCATATTTTTAGAAAAATATTTTATTTATGTGTGAAATTAGATTTATTCTTATATATTATCTAAAATAAATATAACTGGATTGTTAATAAATTTTATTTAAAATAAAATATATAATTTCCATTTAAATATTTAAATAAAAGTGATCTATTTATTTTATTGATTTAACTCACATTCATGTGCATAAAAATAGATTTTTCAGAAAAATATTTCCTTTATTTTCAAATAGTTATTATTTTTAATTTTATTTAAATTTTAATCAACGAATTAATTTTATATACTTATGTATAAAATATATATACACAACTTTTTTAATCCTATTCATACCCACCATTCTAATAGGAAGATGAAAACAATTCTATTAAATAGTAATGTTTTAATAATATATCACATTTTGTTTAAAATTGGTGTTGCATATAACAAAAACTAAACTCAGTGTTTTCTATAAATAATGTTAAACTTGGTTTTGCATGTAACACATGATAAAATAAGTGTTGTGTGCAATGAAAATTATCTAAAAGATGAAATTAATTTGAAAATATATATATCACAAATTCTTGGTGTGTTACATTCAACCTCCTTAAAATAAATTAACAACTCAAAATTTATTACATTGTTAGTAAAAACTGATGATATGTATGCATCATTAAATCCTTAGGTTTCCACATAGCTTCCTCCTCCCCCAAACCATTTTTTATTTTCTTAAAAACCACGTTCTAGGGTAAATTGGGAACCCTCACAATTCCAAATACCACATTCTAGCAGTCCAAGTGGACATAACTTCAAAAAACAAAACAACACATTGTAGTAGAAATAATATGATATATTAAAAATTCAAACCATCAAAAGGAAACCCAAACCGAGGGTCCTCAATCCATGATCCGACTATGAAAAATGGTCCAATAATTTTCTACCATCATTGACTGATACACCACCGTTGGTGAAATTACCATTAATCAATTCCTAAGATGATGACCAGAGAAAATCCCATAGAAGATCATCCCACAACAACATCCATCACAAAAAACATCCACACCATCATCACCTCACCCTCATCCGGATATGAACAATTATTTCAAGGGAACCTATATACCTAGGGATTAGTTTTCACTTCTTTTATCCTTTAATAAATTTCCAGAAAAACCTTCTCTAAAACAAACCATGTATAAATAGAATAATGTTTTTATATTTAATAGTATTTCTGAATTAGATATTTATACTCATTAAGTTATGTAATTCTTAAAATAAATAATTTATTATATGGTTATTTATTTACAAATAATAATTTCAAAATTATATAATTTAAAAAGACCTAATTTCTTTATTGAATTTGGAAATTTGGAATTATCTTAATATGAATTTTTGTGAATATTTTGAAAAAGTCTAATTTTTGGTGAATAGTAAATTTTTTTTTTTTTAAATACGCAAACTTTTGTGATATCACAAAAAGATAGCTATGATATGAAAATTTATTAAATAAATTCATGAATAAATTTTGGTATTATAATATAATGTTTTCTAAAAATTATTCAATAACATTTAGATTATAATTTCTTCATAGTAACTATAAAAATCAATGTGAGTGCCAATACAATTCAAGTGTTATGCTGAAAAAGTCAAATTTGATTTCTTATAGATAATAATTGAGTGGTAAAAATTATATTCTTGATTTATTTATTAATTATTATGAATAATGGTTTTTTGTTTGATAGTTTCAAATTTTAGAATTAAATAACAAGATTTTTATCCAAATTTATCTACAGTGCTTGTGTAAGGGGAAAAAGAGAAATTAACAATTAAAAATTGTATCGACATGGTTATGAGTAAAAATTCACCATGAATGAATATAAATGATTATATTGAACCTAATTAATTTATTTTTTAGATATTAATTATTTTTTAATTCTTATATATGAAATAATTAACAATAATTTCTATGTAAAGCTGATGAAGTTCTTCTGCATGTAGAAGAAAAAAATAAAATTATAATAACCCTTTAATGACCTAAAAATATGAATAAATCTTTTTGTATCTGTAATTTTGGGCCACTGTCTTATTTTTATTTGAATATTAAACATTTTTTGACCAACTTGAATTGATTTAATAGTTTTATTATATCTTATTCAAAATAATCACACGTATTTTAAACTATTGTTTTTAATTTTTATTATATTTTAATATATGGTTTTTTAAAAAAAAATTAAAAATATAAATATTGTTTAGATATAAAATAAAATTATCCTCATCATGAAAGTTTATTTTTAATTTCAAGGGAGTAAATAATTAACTTAATGTCTTGAACAATGATGATGTAGTAAATATTTAATTAATGAATAAATAAAATTAATGATATTAAGAAAAATATATATGTTATTTGATATTTTTAAGTTATTTTACTATTTCTATAGATTTAATATGATATTAATAAGATATAGTAAAAAATTATTCTAATTTTAATATTTTTTTATGTTTTAAGATCATGGTTATGAATTGTATTTAATTCGATAAAGTTTATATTCCATGAATAAAATATTTTATTAAATTAATTCAAAATAAAAAAATAGTAATCAATGAAAAATGATAATATGTTATCTCAATGTCATATACTATGATTTTGAGGCCCTTTGTAAGTCTTAAATACTTTATTAGACTTATTATATTTTCATATTTTATGTAATTTATAAATAACCTCTCACGTGAATTATAAAAGGAGACTCATCCCTTCATGAACATTCACCACATTAAGCTATATATCTGCAATAATCTCTACAAAATTCCATTCTCTTCATCCCATTCCACATTATAGTGTTTTTTGTCTCACAGAAACACCACTTCCAAGATCCTAAGGATTTTCTCAATTAGAAGTATTCAAGAGGTAAATTCCTTCATCTCTTTTAATTTTTTTTTTCATTTTTACATTATCCTCACCCCTATATAATGTTTCTTGATAACTCTAGTATCACATATATACACATTAAATTAATTTTTGGACGGTATATTCATCATAAAATCTCTCATCTTCTAATTTTATAATTAAATAATGAAATCATCATCCACAGTTTGTGAATTCATAGCCTTTGTGGACGATGAGTTTTTGTTTCCCTTTACTACCATCATGGAAAGATTAAATGCACCTGTAATTTTTTTAAATTACATAAAGTTATATATTTTCTCTCTTCTAGAGTATTTTTTTTACAGAAGAAATCCATAATGAATGGACTATGATACACTGAAACGAGCGTACATGAAACAATAGAAATAAAAAAATATTGTTAATATATTGGTTGAAAGATGTTATAAAAAGATCATATATGGTATTTTAAATATGGATATAGTTCAATAATAAATTAATAACAATTTCAAAACCAATATATATGGGGTTTTAAAACATTTAAAGGAAGTCATACCTGAGCTAAGGGACATTACTATTAAAATCAATTCAAATGTCTCTTTTACGAAATTTAAAGGATTGTTTTTTAATATATGACATGAGTGGTTTCACTCAATTTGTAACAACTGGGGCCCAAGGACAGCACATGCGTCCTCCCTTAACATGATCATTGGGTCCTGGCCCACCAGGTACCACTAGTTTCCCACTAGCACGTGGTCCCCACCCTAGGGCCCTCCCACATTCCCAAACGAGTCACATGACAAATGACAGTCCCCACATGCCAACACATTTCCTTTCCAATGAAATGTTTCCTCACTCACACACACCTTGTTAAACTACCTAGAAGGTTTCCCATCCTAATCACTACTCCTGGCAAACCACAATTAACATTATAATTCTAAGTAGGTAGACTCCTGAAAAAGAAGATGCAACATGTTGATATGAGTCATATCATTTATCCATTTAACCCTTTATCATACTAGGGTGTCAAATTCTACCCCACCCCTAGAGAACAACGTCCTTGTTGTGGCACCTACAAATCTACCCAGTCAGTGAACTGATATTAAGGTTGGGTTCCTACTCTAATTCCAAATGTAACAACTGGAGCCATGTGACTGCACAAACTCCTTGCCTTAACATGGTCGTTAGGTCCAGTCCAACAAGGTTCAACCAGTTTCCCTGCAGACACATTGTCCCCACCCAGGGGCCCACCCACAATCTCAAACGGGTCATATAAATAATGAAAACACCCAAAGTCCAACACATGACCTTTCTAGTGTGCTTCATCCTCTCTCACACACACCTAAGGAAACATTCTTGAAGGTCACCCATCATGTCACTACTCCAAGCCACACATTCTTAATTTGGAGTTCCAATAAGGTAGGATCCTGAACAATAAGGTGAACCTTGTTTACATGAGCCATACAGTTTAGTCATTTATCCCTTTATCATTATGGGGGGACATATTTATTGTAACACCCTGTTACTATTTTTGGTTATTCCCATATTATCTTGTTTTAATTTTTTTCTTAAGTAGAAAAATGATTTATCAGTGAATTTCTAATAATTTTGTTAATTGTCCTAACTGCCAGTTAACATCGTGGATTTTCAATTGAATATTTTTGGGGTTTTAATCATAATTGGTGCATGATTCTAAGGCCCGTAATTTTTTGGTGAAGAAGGAATAAAATTATTAAATAGAATATTTTAAAACTCACTTTTTATCCAAAATAATTTAATTACTCCAAAGTATTGCATCATATGAAAAATCTAAGAACACTTTTACGTTTGAAATATGGCGTTTTTCATAAGAGGGATATAAAATTTGAAGGATGTATGAATTTGGATATTTGGATCATGAGATAAAGTTATTAAATAATATTTAATATATTATTTTATGAAAAATAATTAAATATCTGTGGAATAGTTTGTCACACGGTAAATTGGAGACCACTGATGGCTCCAGAATGAGGTTTTTACCATAGATGATGGATAATATTGGTAATCATTGGGTGTTTGGATGCCTCACCAGATAAAAATAACCATTTTGATATTAATTATTTTTTTATTCCATTTTTAAATAGTAAATAATTAATATCACTAAAAATGGTGCATCCTATGAGAAATATGATACCACTGTTGGGTCATAAATGATGTGTTTACCCCTAGATGGGGTATTGATTTAATGTGCAACATATTTTGGTGTCATTTAATATTCACATTAAATAATTAAAATATTTATTATAAAAAACAACCTCCTTTATCCATTCTTCTTCCCCAAAATCATAGCCCCATTTTTTGACATTAAAGATAATAAAATCATCCCTTTATTGACTATTTTAAACATTATCTATTTTAAAACATAAATATGATAAATTTTACAAATTTATATAGATTTGTTTGATCAATAACAGTCTTGAATGGGGTGTTCTTAATTCCGAACCAAATATGCGTTTTGGGTGATTTTAAATAGACAAACCTCTCGGTTTTCCTTCAATTGGTTGATCTTGACAATTTTCAACCAAACCGGGTCTTCCTTTGGTATTATAACAATTCTTCGCTTCTTGGAGTTTTAACTCCCACTTAGGTGGCGAACGGGTGGGGGGCCTCCAGTGCGCAATGAAGATTGAGTTTGTTTTTATTTTGTTTTATTTATTTCTTTTATTTTATCATTTGTTTTAATGTCTTATCTTTTATAAATTCTATGTTATTGATTAGAATTACACATTGTCAGTGTCATTGGACTTGTCTCAGCAAAAAGAACATAAATCATGTTTTTGATTTTAAGAAATAATTTTATTATAGAATAGGCTTTTCAATATTTTAAATGTTTTTTAAATAAATTTATCAAATAAAAATTATTAAGAATTATCAAATTATAATTTCAATAATTTATCAAATAATAATTTTCATGAAATTATCAGGGATAATTATTAAACAGTTTTATCAAAGGATACTCTTGCTAATTTAAAAATACATATGTAATTATATAAGATATCATTAAAGTATGGATACGTGAATTATTGTAATATAGGTAAATATTCATCTAAGATTATTATCATAGAAAATTAGTTATGATAATCAGGTGGAATTAGTAGTGATAATTATAAATAATTATCAAATGATAATGATACTTGGTTATTCAATGAATAATGTTTTAAAAGTATCAAAATATAGTTTTAAAAATTAATCAAAAAAATTCACGGATTTCTCAAGGAAAATATTCAATAATTATCAAGTGATAATTACATATAATTATCTTAAGGATATTAAGAAATGAAAATTCATAAGAAATAATTATTAAAATTTAATTATTAATTCTAATAAATTAATAATCATAAAGTAATAATATAATATTATCTAAGGTTAATTACATTTTTATCGTAAAAAGATAATTATTATAATTATAAAATGATAATTAGATAATTATATAAGAGTGATAAAATATAATCGCATGAAATATTTTAAATAAATAATAATAAAATTATTTAGGATAGAAAAACTATAATCATATGTGATATTTTATATCCTTTTGAATTAAAATATATGGTTTTGGTTCTATGAAACTATGAGGAACGTCGAGTATTTGTGTGTCGATGCTTTCGATTATAAGGTTATGAGGAGGTGTATTAAAACACAAAAGGTGGTTTATCATTACCACTGACATCAGTGACCATAAGGTACATGGTTCCATATCGATTATCTAAATTGATTCTCATGACCCGTCCCCTGGGGTCCGTGCCGTGACTACACCAAGCCCGCCTTCCATAGGGCAGGGGATGGAGACTAGCACCATAGGCGTAAATCACTAAATCTGGGAAGGCATTTCTTTAATAAACTAGAAACACACACAACAGAGTAAACTGGAAGAAAACACTAAGTAAAACTGTATACAAAAGGAGTGTTGAAAAGTAAAGGGGATGGAAATACAAGCCCAACTATAAATAAAAGGAAACTGAAAACAAGTACAACTGAAGAAAGGTGAAAAGCTAAAAGTTGAAAATCAACTCCTGAAATGTCCACCAAAGATCTTACCTAAAGTATAGGTAATGATAGCCTCCTCATCACTCCACGTTCGTCAGTCTCCTCTGTGTACCTAGTCGTCATAATGTCCACCTCCGAGTACCATCCAGTCTTGGTGCTCTCAGCCTCCGTCAGTGTTGTCTGTCGTCTGCATCCAACACAAAGAAGTTTGGGCATAGCCCATGTAGGGATGAGTATAACGATACTCAGTAGGGACCACGATACCACCAAGGTCTCTCAAGATACACTAAGGAAAACCCACAAAGAATGAAATAAACGGAAAGCCATTACATAGGTATATGCCCATACATATACTTAAGTTATCATGTAACCCATCTCAATCATGAGAAAAACATAGAAGTCATTGACTTAACTCACATATGTATACAACTTCTGTACAGAGAGATGATCAGATATATCCACTGAATCATCTAAGTTGATAGACCCACATAGGATCCTGGACCAGCAGTTAGAACTGTTGGACTCACATAGGATCCATGAACAGTTGTCGGAGCTGTCGGACCCACACAGGATCTTGGACCAGCTATTCTGTTGAACCCACACCGGATCCAGGAACAGAATTCGGAACTGTCACACCCACATAGGAACAAGGAATAGTTTTCAAAACTGTCAGACCCACATAGGATCTAGGAATAGTATTCGAAGCTGTTGGACCCACAAAGGATCCAGGAACAGTTGTCAGAGCACAGCCAACCACATGGTTTCAACCATGCATGATTGATTCCGAGAGGGTCTCCTCCTCAAGACAAGAGTCGATATGTCAACAGGAAAAATTTCCCATGAAGAAGTATCTCATAGGTATACCTCGTCATAGGTGTCTCAACGCAATAGACGAAACGTCAATCGGACGTCCGGTCTGTGAGTTATTAGCAGTTTAGTCCCGGGGTCCCGGTTGAATTCGTGTATGATCCAACCTGACCGTATCTCAAATGAACCCTGAAATCTAGTAGAGTATACTCAAAGGGGAATTTGTGCTCCAAGATTACTAGTGTCACTGATGGTTTGTCAAACGGATGATCGGTGCAAAAGATATGGCCAAAAGAAATTAAAGGGACAGAAGTGGGCCTGGGTTTGGTCCGACCCGTTCGGACCGACCCGCCCCAACTCAGTTTGGGTTGACCCGGTCTGGGTCGACCCGATCAGGCCTGTTTCATCTGGCCCGACCTGCTGGGCCTGGCCCGACCTGCTGGGCCTCACCCAGCCGGCCGCGGGGGCAGCATGGCACGACCAGAAGGGCGCAACTGGGCCGGCTCTGCCAGGGCACCCGAGGGGGGCCGAAATTGGTCCGGTTCACTGGCTTGGTTGGAAATCCTCATGGGGGGGCCTACATGCAACTAGTTTTGGCGCTGTTAGGGAGGCAGCCGAGTGGCCGGTTCCTCTAGAGTTTGGCCAGCGCGGGCGGCCTGGCGGCTACCAGGCATGCGACAGGTTTAGCCAGGGTGCGACCAGCGCGAGTGGCCAGCCCGGCCAGGGCATAGCCCTTGTGGGCGGCCGGATTGGCTAGGGCATGGCCAGCGATGGTGGCTAGGCGGCCAGAGGGCCCGGCTGGTGCGGTCTTGGCCGGGGAGCTCGGGAGAACGAGGCGGGGCAGGTTTGGCCAGGGCGCATGAGAGGCATGGTCGCCTGGGTGGCCGGCCGGTGCGAGCTCGACCAGGGCGTGTGGGGGGTGTGGTTGGCCGGGAGGTCGGGCAGGTGCAGGCTTGGCTGGGGGTGGTGCAGAACTCCATGGGGGTGGCATGGTCCATGAAGGTTGTGGGTAGCGTGTCCTTGGTCTTTGCCTTCCGTCACCACATCTTTGTTATTTCTCCATTCCAAATAACACCAAAAATGAAAAATTGACGGAGGGTGTCGGGCCATGTTAGGTTGGCCCACACCCTCCGCATTTAGAGATATATCAATTTTCTCATCATGAATAGTATATGATCAAAAACACATTCGCAATAATCCCTTTTTATACAATGAAGAAGATAAGAAAAAGGGTATAACATCATCAAGAAATAAACCCCCTATATTTTTATTATCGGTCATTGGTCATTGACTGAGCCATGGGAAGTAGACGAATAAAATCGTTATTCATCACATCTGCTACATGTTTCCAAATCCAAGTTGCGCCGGCTCGTGGAAGACGCTCCACGTCGATAGGATTCGATGAAGGAAGAAATCATCAATGGCATTCTTCAAGTTCATTGTTGGAAGCGTTCTTTGTTGGGATCCATCTTCCAAAATTTTTCCTAAGATCCTTTTTCCCCAGTTCCACCAAAATTCCAAGTGAAATAATATTAAATTGGGTTGTCTAATATTACGTTGGCACAGCAACTCAATTTGGAGAATTAAAATTAAGTGGCTACACCTAATAAATGCTTGATAGATGTCATGGATTAATTAGGGGAGGTCAGGGGTTCCTCCCCAATTAATGGGGGGTTGATGAGGTTTTATCCTCCTCCATTAATATGGGTCGGGTGGTCCCCACCCATATTATTCAAAAGAGAGGTTAAGTGATCTCGTGTGGTCCCCACATCGTAACCTCTCGCAGGAGGATTGGTTGGGGTGGGCCCCACCACCATAACCTCTAATGGAAGGTTAAGGTGTGGTGGCCCCACCTCCAACTTCCATGAAGAGGTTTTAACCACCTCACACCAAACAACAGCTCAAAATAAAATAAAGTGTTGCACACTTTATTTTATTATTTTATTTTTGAAAAGACCAAAGCTAACTTCAATTATCAACCAACTACCGTCAAGGTGAAGTCTTCTAAAGAGAATATCAGCACTCTGAGTTCAACGATGCCCTCAGATTTCAATTCTGATCACTGGTTCAAAAGTTATTATAACATGCTCGTACATTTACTGAACGTACTAAAAAAACATCAAAAATTTATTTCGGGCACACCGGGCCTTAGAATCAAGCGCCGTAAATCTTCACGACTCTTAAAATTCCCATGTATTAAAAAAATTCCCACGGGTTATCCAGGATTTACATTCTCCCCACCTCAGGGCTTTATGTCCCCATAAACTATAACTCGAACTAAGGAATCAAATGGTGGTACTGAGAACACATCTATGCCTCTCACTCACTTGTTCTCTCCTAGAGGATCATGTGCTGTCAGCGAACGTGCACCAAAGGTATCCACCATCCACATAGGATCTGATCCTATCAATCCTCATTCTCTACTTGAAACTCTGAAAAAGTCTCCACATCATTGACATCCAACTCCTCATGGTCGATGATGTGAGAAGGGTCATGCACGTATCACCTCAGCTAGCATATGTGGAAGACATCGTGCACCTGGTGCAACTGAGGTGGAAGATCCAGGCAGTAAGTCACCTCACCTACTCTGCTGAGGACCTAGAATGGTCCGATAAATCAAGGATATGACTTTCTGCCTTGGCCAAATCTCCATAAACCTCCTCTTGGTGAGACCCATAGAATGACATGGTCGCCATCCTCGATCTCAAGAGGCCTCCGTCTCCAGTCAGTATACGAATTCTGCCTGCTCTGTGTAGTCTTCATCCGCTCTTGGATGATTTGCACCTTCTCTGTGGTAGCTCGTACCATATCTGTTCCCACTAGTGCTGACTCCCCATGGTCTCTCAAGCACAAGGATGATCTGTAAAGCCTTTTATATAACGCCTCAAAGGGTTCCATACCTATGGCAGATTGATAACTGTTGTTGTACGAAAACTCCACCAAAGGTAAGTGATCCTCCCAGCTGCGACCGAAGTTGAGGATAAAAGCATGTATCATGTCCTTGAGGGTGTGAGTGGTCCTCTTAGTCTGGCCATTTTTCTGAGGATGGAAGGAGGTGCTCAGACGTAGTTGCATCCCAAAAGCCCCATACAACCCCTTCCATAGCCGGGAAGTAATGTGTGCATCATGATTGGAGAAAATTGTAGAAGGTAATCCATGTATCCGCACAATCTTATGCATGTATAGGTGTCCCAATATCTCTACATATCCCTACTCTCTGATCAGTAGGAATTGGGCCAACATGGTGATTCAGTCAACGATCAATGAAATTGAGTCAGGACCCCTGGATGTATGTGGAAGACCCATCATGAAGTCCATGGATATACCATCCCACATACACTCTAGGACCTATAAAATCTGAACCAAGTATTCTGGTACCTAGTGCTCCACCTTAAATTGCTAACAAGTGAGGCATCGAGAGACAAACTCTGCTACTGCCTTCTCCATACCTGGCCACCATTTATGTCATCAAATGTCCTGGTACATCTTCACCACTCCTGGATGTACCACTAAGGGGGATGTGTGTAACTCCCTCAAAACTTCCTCTTTAAGTGTCACTTGTACCATAGTGCGTCCTCTGAAAAGGATGGCATGCTCCCCATCTTCAAAAAATCTTTCAGGTTCTTTCCCTATGGATATCTGAGCACACTGTGTCTCATAGTCGGCATTCCCATGTTTTGCCTTCCTGACTCGCTAAAGAATTGGAGGAGTGGCTATAAGAGACTGAAGGAATGCTGCTCCATCTCAGTCCACATATGAAATCTGTAAAGCAGCCAGCTTCTCTAGCACCTCTCCTAGCAGCTGTATACCAGATCTCCTGATGAGAGCATCTGCAACAATGTTCCCCTTCACAAGAGTATAGACTATCTCGATGTCATAGTCTTGGAGGAACTCAATCCAATACCATTGTCTTAGGTTCAGGTCCTCTTGAGAGAAGATATACCTGAGACTCTTATGATCAGAGTATACAGTAAAACATTCTCCCATAAGATAGTGTCGACACATCTTCAAGGAAAAGACCACTGCTGCTACCTCTATGTCATGGGTAGCCTAGTTCTGCTCATGCTATCTCAACTTCCAAGAACCATATGAAATCAGTACTCACACATGCATCGTGAAACACTCGAATCTAGCCCATGATGCATCGTAGTAGACTACGTACCATATGTATTCCTCTGGAAGCCTCAAGATGGGGGCACTAGTCAGCCTCTGCCTCAGCTCCTGAAAGCTCTGTTGACATCTCTCTGACCACATGAAGGGTTTTCCCTTCTTTTTCAAAGCTGATAGTCATGCTGCAACTCTAGAGAAGTCTGGCATGAATCTTCATTAATATCCAACCAAACCCAGGAATCTCTATACCTCTGTCACACTCTTGGGTGGCTCCCAAGCAAGTAATGCTTCAATCTTCACTAGATCCACTAAAACTCCATCCTCTGAGATGACATGAACCAAGAAGTGAACCTCACGAATCCAAAATTGTAACTTCGAGGGCTTACTATAAAGCTGGTTCTCTCGAAGTGTGTCTAGTACTACCTAAAAATGGTAGGCATGCTCCACCACAGTAGTCGAGTAGATCAGAATGTTTTCAATGAAGACTAGGACAAAGAGATCGAGGTATGGCTGGAATATCCTATTCAAGAGTCTCATGAACACTGCTGGAGAATTGGTTACACATAAGGTCATAACCAAGAACTTGTAGTGGTTTTAACGACACCTGATGGCTGTTTTCTGCAAGTCCTCATCTCAAATTTTTAGCTAGTGATAGCCTGATATGAGGTCTATCTTTGAGAACCACCGTGCTCCCTTCATCTGATCAAAGAGGTCGTAAATCCTATAAAGTGGGTACTTGTTCTTCACGGTCACGTGGTTTAGGTGATGGTAGTTGACACAGAGCCTCAAGATACCATCCACCTTCATGGAGAATAGAATCAGGGCTACCCATGGTGAAACACTCGGCTGGATGAATCCCTTCCCCTGCAAGTCCTCTAGTTGTACCTGCAGCTCACGAAGCTCAGCGGGAGCTATCCAATATGTTGGTGTAGATATCGGTGTCGTCCCAGGGTACATATCAATTTATAATTCCACCTCTCTTTGAGGATGTAGTTTGGTAACATCTTCCGGGAAAACATTCATGTACTGGTCCACCACTATAGGATAGCTCGGACTCTCAACATCTACTGCTCTAAGGGTAAGGCAGGCCAACTGATGAGTGATCGGCTGCATCCTCCTTCGAGTAAGTCTGTCATGCATTACAAAGGCTCCCTTATCACCAGTGAAGGTGAACATGGTCCCATCCATGTGGATACACCACAATTTTCACATAATACAGTCAATATGAGCATGGAATGTATATAACAAGTACATACCCAAGATGACGTCGTAAGGCCTCGACGCTTCTACGAGGAGATCCCAGCCGAAGCTCTCACCTCCTAGAGTAAGCTCACACTGTAGGAACTAGTTTTTAATCATTGTGTCTGCTCCTGCAGGAGTCTCTAGCTGTAAGGATTGAGCCAATGACTCCATCAATATCTCTGATATCTGAACGAGGGCAGTGGAAATGAAAGAGTGACAGTCACTTGTGTCTATAAGAACGGCATCTATGGTGGATTAGACATAGGTCGTACCTCGAATCATCTCCAGAGTTCCCTTATCGTAGGCCTTATTTTCCTGGAGCTAAGCTCTCCCCTATCCACCTACTCCCTACGGTCGGGGTGGACCCCCTTGTGGTGGTGCCAGTGACACCTCAAAATATCTCCCATTGCCAGATGCTCGATCAGCTCCTCTACCACATCTTTCAACTCCCCCAGGTTACTAATGAATTTCAAGGGAAAATTTGTGAGAAATAATTATTTGAGTTTGAATTTGTATAATCTTTCCATGCATTTTAAAAGTTTAACAATCACTCTATGGTTTTCAAACCATCTCAACTAGAAGACAAAGACAACAATGTAAATGATCTTGACATATCTTTGAAAAAATCAATAAATTTTCATTAAGAATAAATGAAAAAGTTGAAGGAGAATTGGGAAAGAAGCTGAAATTAGCTGATGATGAGAGAAACTCCCTCAAAATGAAATGTTTAGAGATGGAGCTGAAATTGATGAATTAACATTTACTCCAAGATGGATATTTCCAAGCAACTGAAATTAGAGATGATGCCACATAGTTTTTCATTGTGGAAGTGGATTCCAAGAGGAATATCAAATAACCCTCTAATACAATGGTGACATCTCCCAAGAAGAAGCTATCCCATAACCCAATTATTTTTGTTTCTATTAATGTAGTTGAATCTTCAAGTATAGGTTCAAAGATAAAATCTAGGAAGACATGGATTTATTAAAATGTTAATACATCCATCAAAATTTCGAGGATTTATACTTGGATGATTAAGAAGAAAAACTCCAAAATGGATTCTACAAATAAATAAAGACAATTCTAAAAAAACATTGAATCCATCCAGACCAATACTATATGAAGAAGAAGAAAATTTATTGGCTACTGTTGGTGTTGTTGGATGTTTCAGCATCAGGTCAATGATTTTTGGAATAATATGTAATCATATAAATATTATGGAAGATCTGCATTCAGGTAAGGTAGATGTGAATAAATGAAGAATTCTGCAAAGAAAATGTACAAAATACATATGAATAAGAATCTGTCTACCAGGAATAGATTTGAATATCTTGAAGACTTTAGTGATAATTGTGAAATAAGTGGTCACAATTATGGTGAGTTCTATTTTAGTCCTACCATTCACCATGAATATATTGATAAGAATTATATGCCACATAAAAATTAGGAGAAAGAAAATAATTTACATGTTTTCAATTGGTAATATTCAAAACAATGATGTCAATAAAATAGTGAATGAATTTACTCTAATGAAGAAGTTCAATCCTGATTCCCAGAATTTCATCTCAACCAAGAAAATATGCTTCTATTGTGGAAGTTATGGTCAATCCATGGATCACTACGAAAAAGAAATGGAAATGAATGGAAGCATGATAAAAATAAAATGAGAAACAATCCAGAAGAAGATTGTATTGACTGAAGACATTACTAAATATAATCTCAATAAGATGCCTAATAAAGGTAACTTAATGACCATAAAGAAGACATGTGGAACTCCAAATCATAAAATTTTATGCAGTGTTCAGTTATCTGTTTGAATAGATTCCAAATTTCTACAGAACTGAGAAGAGGTGAAGATGAAGTACTATGTAAATAAAAGGAAAATGGGAAACATGTCATTCCAAATGAAGGAAAAAATATAACTTCATGAGAGGTTTTCATCACATTACAACCTGGGTGTCTCACAACTACTATTTGGAAGGTTCAAAAAGGCCGGGAATCATTCAAATAAATGTATAGGTGTTTTATCTGTCAAATGGAGATTTTGAAAATTAAAAAACATGGGTTAGTGGAAGCTACTTCACTACTGGGACAAGTAAAGGCAAATAATCAGTATAAGTTTAAGGTGAATAGAAATAAAGGATCCATGATGAAAATGAATGATCAAAGTATCAAACATGTAGGAGACACCAGCATTATGTGTAATAGAAACATTAGAGCTATAGGGAAAGGAGTTCTTGGGTAGACAATAAAATTCACAGCCTTGTTTCTCCTATTAAGAAGCTCACATGTGTTCCATAATATTCCCTTTTATTTTTGACATATATGTGTTCTAACATTATAGGGAGTTGAAGGTGAAGGTTTTTCTCAAGATGAGAATTGAATGAACAGTGTGGAGAACAACAAGTTAGGCTGACTATTCATGATTTGATAACTACTTAAAGTGTTATGTAGTTGAAGATTATCAACATGAATATCTTGATGACTATCTGATTATTGTTTTGCAGGAGTGTAAATTATAAGGATTTCACCCCTTGGTGGGGAAAAAATATGATGGATATAATATAAAGGATTATTTCATGATTAAACTTGTATGTCATATCATCTCTAGAAGTTGAAACTTGAGGTATTCCAATCACACATTCATCACATGTTCTTAATTTTATTTATCATGTAAATTAAGGGGGACTTCATTATTGATGACAAGATGATATAAAATAGATATATTTATCTTTTCACATGAATGGTTTAATATTTTTTGTGAAGTATGTAAAAATATTAGCATTTAATTGATAATTCTAAATATTTCCAACCCCTTGGATAAAAGTTGATACATTCCGAGCATGATTTCACTTGTATGGTTTTTTATGGAAAACACTGAAAACCTTGGTCATATCTATCTTGTTTTCAACACTAGGTTTTCCCATGTAGACTAAGAGTTTATTAGCTAAAGTTTCTTTGTTAGGTGAACGATGTGACATCATCCCTATCTCTGAAATATTCAAGAAGATATTTTGTTTAGGGAGGAAAAAATATTTTCAAATAAACCACACTAAACCATTGCATTTGGTTTCCAATGGGGGAGAGAAAATATTTTCACACATATTGACTCATATAATGTGTTCTTAGGTTATATTGAAAACAAAATAAAGAGGGAAATATTGTAGAGCATAGTGTTGCAATTTTTGACAATAAGGTGTCAGTATGTGCATGGAAAGTTATGGATGAAGTGATGGTGATGATTGAAGAGGAAATGTTGTTCCAAAGATTATGTCACTTGGAGAATTAGTATAAAAAGAAATTGAATAATAGATGGGAATTAATTCACATGATTTTTGAATTGGTCCTAAGTCCCAAGACGCATGTCATTGGAAGACACTTTGAATCAAAATTGGAAGGCAATGAAATACGTAATTGCTGGATGAAATTAGAATATCCATCTGATAGCTTCTAATTGGATGATGTTGGTGAACTTAATCAGAATATTGTTTGTGTAGGTCCTCAAAGAAGAAGACATGTGTTTAAAAGAGAACACATCACTCTCAACAATGATTCAATGAATTATTTTTTAATTAATGAGGTAAAGAAGAGTTCCATGCATCATTTATTATTGACTGAAAGTAAGAATATTTAATATGTTGGATTTTTTATTACAAAATAGAAAGAATGATTATTTTTGAATATGATGAATGAGAAAGGAACCATGTGTGTGGTTTTAATGAAGAAGTTGGACATGAACTACTCTTCTACTGGAAACTTGGTTTTCAACAAAATGTATTTTATCATGCCCTTTCATTAAAAAAATTAGAAAACCATGAAATTCCAACCATTCAAGGCCAACTGAGGTCCTCAAACTCAAGAACATGCAGGACCCGAGGTTCAAAAATGCCCAAGAGAAGCCTCAATCCAGACCTGCAAGAGGTACAGGGTGTTCGGGCCCTATATAAGCCTACAGGTGCACACAAAGTAGAGAACCCATGTGGCAAGAGCATAGATTGGGCACAGAGTGCACCCGTTGAGTGAACATAGCATGGGTCGGCACTATGATGAGAGAGGGAGAATTGTTAGTTGATGTTTATGAGACTTATATTATAAAAGATCCTTTCCCCTATGTTGGTTCCAATGTGGGACAATGTTTTAACCCGCTGATGAAATCTTTATTTTCCATTTGATCTCGCATTAGATCCCAACCACACATCTCTTTCCATATCTAAGCTTCTAATCACCATCGTTCATCTGATCTCCCTTCTTTCCTAATTGAATCGGAGTCATCCGATCTTCCACCAAGGATTGTATTCAACCTTCATCCATGCGAAGAACTCTATTATGTCATCTCCAATATTGCTCCACCGTAATCAATCTCTGACAATTAGTTGGTAATGAAATCTCTTACCTGAGATTCGCATGGACTACAGGAACACATGCAAGAAATTTCATTTTCATGCATGCATCGAAATAGTTAGATCATACATGGATGAAGCAACTGAAGGTTTGAGGATATGTTTTGAAGCACATGTGAACAATGAGAATCCGTGAACTCATTCTTAAACACGTGCACATGATTTTTTTTTGTTAAAGGTGTCCCCATTGAACAGAAACAAACTGACATTTTTGGGATATCTCATTTTTGTTTAAAATATTTTAAGCTAAATATCTAAGGCATTCAAATGTTTTAATCTCATGGAATATCACAGGGATTTGAATTCACATCCTCTTCCGATAAAAAATAGCCCCCCAACTCATTAAATGGATTGAAAATTTGGAGCACCTCTTGTTTCTCAAAAACAAAGCATCGAACCCAGAGTGCTTCTATATAGCTCTGCTACACAAAGTAGAAGAAAGATCTCACAAACCTTCGACAAGTGATACACACTCTGAAAGCTATCTTGAGATGAAGAAGAAGATGTACCCTCTGTGTGAAGTATAAACACTAACACATGAAAGGTTATATATAACCCTCACATTTATTTCTTGAGGAGCATCTCACTGGTACACAATAGGTGAATTTGTACCCTTATTGTGCTTCGTAAATATAGAGTCATGAACCATTCCTTGGTTATGTGATGAAGATCCACACATACCTTGTGCATGAAGAATAAGAACTCATGGTTCCTATTTTTCATGAAGAAGAAGAACTGGAGGCCTCATGTGTTCACAAAAAGGAATACGTGAATGGGGAAGAGGCTTTGAGAAGTTGTTTAGTGTGTGTGCACATGTGAAGAAAGAAGAAAATATCGTGTTTGAAGAAGAACACACATAAACCCCAAAGTAACCAGAACCATGTTCATGAAAAGGAAGGGAAATAGATGAAGATAAAGAAGGGAAAGTGTGTGTGCACTTGAGAGAAGATAAGTAAACGTATGGGAATTCCGAATTCATAACATCCTATCAAAAGATACATTCACCCATGCATTCCCATGCACACATGACAACGGAAATACATAACATAATTACACATTGAACACAAATAAATGGATGAAGTGTGTTTGTGAAATGAACTAAAGGATAGATAGTTTGTGGTACTAAATGAGTTAAAGAATATTAGAGTGTGTGTTCAAGAAGAAATGGATTAATGCATGCATTCATGCATGTTCATGCACACATAAGGGATAGGTAATTGAATAGACAGAACATGTGAAAAATCATGACCCACACACATCGAACCTGAAATATAGATTTAAGTGAATTGTGTGTGCTTGGGTTTATAAGAAAGATAATATTAATGAATAGAATCATGAATAATCACATGGATGTGTAACAAGTTATTGAGATATCCAAAATAAGATGTTTGGATTACATGAAATTCATGCATGAAGTTAATGTGTATTAACACTAAAGCCAGATGGAATTAAAAGATGATCTTATATCTTAGTTGACTGTATTTGAGAATCCAAACAAGAAGACAAAGATTATACTGTGTAGAGTTATTCTTGCATTCTTGAGTAGGTTGTGTGCACCACTTGCACACACATTAATGAGGTCGGCACTTCATCAGAAGAAGAATTAATTTCCAAAGCATCGTGACACTAAGGACTGATCATAAAAGTTATAAGATTTATTAAGAAAGGCCAACAGACCTTACCAAAGGTTGTTGAGGATTATTTAAGAGATACGATTGAATGTGTGATTTAGAAAAACTATTTGGGAAGAGCATAAGATTAATATACAAAGATTCAAAAGAAAACAAAAAAGGAAGTTGTTCATGTGACTCAGGATATAGAAGAACCCTATGAGATTCTATGAGGAGAAGTGGACTACAATGAGACTCTAGAGTAGGCCAGTAAGTCTTTGGTAACATTGTGCGAAGCAGTATAAAGAACCTTCTTGTTGGACTCAAGAGAGATACAGTAGGACTCTGTATCGACCATTTTAATTGATAATAAGATTATAGTGTAGAATCTATGCTGGGGAGAATAACCAACACAACAAAGAGTATGTCTTTCAACCAAACCTTGTAAATACTTGTGTCCAGTGCCTTTACATTTATAGCATCATTCAAGGTAAGTCTAAGAGACACAATAAGAGTGGATCAAGGATTTAAAAAATGATAGAGGTTTAATTTAAAATAATCAGTTTTTAAAAAATTTAAAGGGATCACTTATTCACCTCTTCCCCTCTCAGTGATTCACACTAATCCGGCCACTTTAGTGAGATGGGTAAATAGTATTATAAGATAATTATCAGAGATTATTTATTATGATAATCACATGGAATTACCATTGATAATGATAATTTATTATCAAATGATAAAGAAACTAGGTTATTCAAATAATAATCTATTCAAAGTATAAAAAGATAGTTTCTTGTAATTATCAATGAAATTTTTAAGGATTTATCAAAGAATAATAATTAATAATTATTAAGTTATAATTACAACTAATTATCATAAGGATATTGAGAGTGGATAATTCATTATAAATAATTATTAGAAAATAATTATTAATTTTATTAAATGGATAATTATAATGTAATAATATATGATTATCAAAGGATACTTACATTTCTTTTCAAAGGATAATTATTATAATTATAAAATTTTTATTTAAAAATTATATAAGATTGTTAAAATATTATCACAATTACTATATTTAATCAATAATTTGAAAATTAATCAGGAAAGAGAAACTATCATCGTATGTTATATTTTTTTCCTTTTGAAATAAAATATGTGGTTTTGGTTCTTGGAATTTGTGATGAATGTCGAGCATTGGTGTGTCAAAACATATGATAATACGGTAATGTGGTGGTTTATGGAAACACACAAGGTGTTTTATCATTTCTGTTGTCATTGGTGACTTTGAGGTAGTTGGTTTTATACCAATTATCCAAATGGATTACCCTGTAATTGCTTGATTTATTTTAATTGATGTTTTAAAATTAATTGCTAAAGTTTTCTTTCAATTAAAATGATAAAAAAAACAACACCTATGAGTCGGGATATTTGAAATGTTTTTGGCATGAAAATTTAGAGAACCCCTAATTCCATTAAGTTGGGTGCATTTATAAAAATCGAATTATTTAAACGGTTTAATTTAAATTATGGATTTGAAGGAAATGATTTCAATTAAATTATTGAATTTAATTATGGAAATAAATTGTGTAATGATTGAATTAGATTTAAATGGATTTCTAACTGGTAAATATGGCTTTAAAATGTTTTGATAAAAACCTAGGGGCTTCATCTTGTGAAGGTGGAATTTTTTTAATTAAACCCCAATTTTTTTTAAATAGAAAATTGTTAGGGAAATGTAATAATTTGTTTTAATTTTTTTTATGAAGTCTTGAAATAAATTTCCCATCATTGATTATATATGAGAACATCTGAGCCTTATGTGGTTATTGAGTTATTTGGACACATGATACGCTATTGCAACGTTCTAAAATATACATACAGTGGGTCATATCCTCGATGGGTTGGTGAAGAGTCACCCTTGGCCAGTGTAATCCGGACGTATGTATACAAATTTTTCTGAGTTCACATAGAGAGTTTGGAGTCCAATAGTCGGAAATACTATCGTACCTTTTTTAAATATGACTCTGTTTCTCAGTTGTTATTTATATATGAGATATAAATTTATACAATTGTTTTAAACTACTTTACATGCCTTCTGAATTTACATAAACTAATTATCATAACTATTTTATTTAATCAATTATTTTAGAAATATTCCATCATATGTAAATATTTATCATAAATAATTTTTCCATCATTTTGAAAATGTATAAAATGTTTTGATTAAATATTATTTTGAATTACCAAAACTATTTAATTTAATATTAATTTAATTTATTTGAATAATATTTATTTGGAATCTGTTATGCAATATTTGGTGGTATCCTATTGGGATTAGTCGCACACACTAATTTTTTCTTTTGGGTGTTTGTAAACATTATTCTTCAAGGTTCAAGCAAATGGAAGGGATCTCTTAGTGGTGGATGTCGTTGTTGATCTTCGGTGTTGGTGAGTTGTTTACTTAGGGACCTTAGGGATGTTTTACCATTTTAGTACTTTGGTTGTAGTATTTTGGGTTGATTTATGTCTTGTTGACTTCTGGTATAATAAACCTAGTGGAGTATCTTTTGTTTAAGAATATAGTTTGGTTTCTTTTCATCTACATTGTTAGAGGAAAAATTGTTCCCACATTAATTTTTTGTGATGCTAGGAGTTATTCATCGACCTGTGGTGATCGAGAATTCCCTTTGGGCTATATCAGGGGGGCTTGGTTTTTGAGTTATCGGGTTACTGGGGTACCAGGGTTGGTTCATGACAAAATTTACTTATTCATTTTTAATATAATGTTTCCTTTATATTTTTCATAGTTATTTTGGATAATATGATTTCATTAATCTATGTGATTTTTCTGTATTTGAAAAGTGATTTTATGAGAAAATTGTATTTTGATATATGAATATGTTTTTCTCAGGGGTTTAAATGAGTAATCACGGGTTTATATTCATGATATGTTCCTTTGTAATTGTTTATTATGGGTTGATCCCATTATTTTTTATGATTTGAGGGGTTGATCCCCAATATATCTCATGATATGATGAGTTCATCCCCATTAAAGCTCAATATATGATGGGGGAGCACCATTATAGATCTATAATCTATTGGTTTCTCTGAAGATGGATGTCGACTGAAATTTTATTCTAGTTTTAAGGGTTAATTTAAGAGTGATATGGTAAATATGTAATAGGTCCCCTCTGTAATGTTTATATGAATGCTAATGAGTGATCAAGAAAAGGTTTTTTTAATTTTTTCATATTTTCTCTGGACTAATTATTTTCTTTCATAATGTTCATTACAAAACATTTTGTGCTCATTCCATGTTTAATATTTTTCAAATTTTATAAGGAGGGGTAAGAGAAAGAAGGCTGTAAAGTTGAATTTTAGGAATATTTTTCAATGAAATCATGTTTTATTTTAATAAGTTTTATATAGAAAAATGAATACTATTTTAGAAGTATCCTCTTGGTATGAATGTGGTATGTTATGTATGTATTATGATCTAATTCTCTTAAACTCTAAACTTGAAAAGATACTCCATGTGAAAGAGATTAATTTCATAACTAAAATAAATTATTTTGTAATGTTTTAATAGTGGTCCTTTTCTGTTGGAAGAAAAAGGGGGTTTAGATAATATTTTGGATTTGGATGATGTTAATAATATACAATAAATTATTTTAACTTTATGGTTTATTTGAAATGATGTAGCACTTAAATATTACCATATTGATTCATCTACGATATTTCTGTTCAAAATAGTTTTCCACAAAATAAATAGGGAAGCTGAAGTAGAAAGGAACTGATAGAATGATATCCTTCCAAATCTGTAGCCTAGAATGGTGGAAATTGAAACCAAGCAGTTTTCATATAGAAATGCCTCAGTTGACTCAGGTGATAAATGTTGGTGGTATCCAAGATACAGTGGAACCTAATATTCCACTAAGGAACATTTCCTTTGTAGACCATTTCATGAGTAAACATCTCCCATCAATCAATAGATCATATGACATGGTGGTAGACAATGGATAGATCAATGATCTGGAAAAGATATTTGATTTCAAGGGATGTTTGGAACATAAAAAAGAAACCTTTTCCATTTATCATTCTAAAGGAGAAGCTGATGGGTGGTGGTCTTTGGTTAAGAATACCATAGAGAACTAAGATCTTGATTCCATGGCATAATAAAAATTCTAGGATATATTCCTTGAGAAATATTTCCCTAAGGTTGTTCGACACCAAATAGAAAAATTGTTTTTCAACTTGAGGTAAAAAAAACAAGATTTTATAGCTACATATAATGAAAACATCACAAGTTTGTCCTGGTATGTGCCCGATTATATTTGGGACATTGATAAAAAATTTATTTGTTTTAATTTGGATTAAAGATAGGTTTATGAAAAGATTTGGCCAAACCTGAATTTAAAAGATATGATAATGTTTCTCATTGCGATGAAAAGGTTGAAGTGGAGTTTTTTGATACATATGTGCCTTGTGATGACATTAATAAGAAGCTTTCAAGTTGGTAGGCTTTGGGGATGGATTCATCAAAGAAATTTGGAGGTAATAAGATAAAATTCCCTTCTTTTGAAAAGTGTAGTAAAAATAGTCTTTGAGAATGAATTGTATATTCTAGTAAGTGCTACCAATGTGGAAAGTTTAAAGACATGGATCATAAGTGTAAGAAAAATGATCCGAAGAACAACAAGAAGCTGATAGTAAGATGATTTAACTGTAAGGAGTTGGTTCATTTTTCTAATGGGTATCTAAATCTAGTCACACGGGTGGGAAATCATTAGGATTATAAATAAGATCGTTTGGAAAAATCCATTGAAAATACTTCATCTATTGTTGATCCATCAAATGTAATAGAATTAGGGGCATCTATTGTTTTTACATAATATGAAATTGTGTTTTTTGGTTCAGGTTCTACACATTCATTAATTAGAGAGAATTTATCTAGTAAATTTGAAACTACATCTCAAGAAATTATTCTAGAACATTCATTGAAAACACCTAGAAGAAATATCGAGGTAAAAAGAAATTATAATAATCTTTCAATTATTTTATGTAGAAGGACTTTACCTAAAACCTTTATTCTTTTTCCATTATTAGAGTTTTATGTTATCTCCAGTATGGATTGTATTTCTAATTAGATTGATAATATAGATTATAGGGATAAATAAGTTGACTATTAAAAATAGTTTTAGTTTGTTTACAATAATAAACCCATACCATTGAAAAAGTAACTGGAAGCCAAGAAACTGTTAAAATATGGAAATTAATGTTATCTTTACATATTGTTGAAATAATGGAACAATTCATATTAATGATATCCCAATGGTAAATTTGTATCTTTATTTTTTTCTAAGTGATTATCCCTATGTTATTCCTAATATAGAGGTTAAATTTTATGTTATCTTAGTTCCTGATACTAAGCCAATTTAAAAAGACCCTATAGAATGGCTCAAGTATAACATATAAAATTGATAAAGTAGTGTTATTAATAATTATATAAATGATTCATCAAACCTAACACTTCACCAAGGGCGTTCCTATCTTTTTTTAAAAAAATAATGATGGTTCAGTGATAGTTTTCATTGATTATAGAGCCTTGAATGACATCATTATTAAAAAAAAGTATCTGTTTCCTCATATCTCGGATTTGTTTGATCAGAACACAAGAAAAAATTATTATTTCTATGGTTTACTCAAGGTTGGGGTACCATTAGTTGAATGTAAAGAAAGATAAAATTTTAAAAACTGTATTTCGTACTAGATATTGGAACTATGAATTGTATGTTGTGTCGTTTTCATTATATAATGCACATAATGTATTCGTAGATCTTATGAAAAGAATATTTAATGAGTTCTTAGATAAGATTTTGGTTGTTTTTATTTATGAAATTGTTGTATAATTTAAAAATAAATAGAATCATGGAAGATCTCTAAGGATTGTTTTTCAAATATCAAAATAAAATAAATTTTATGGGAGATATAAAAAGTATGAATTTTGGAGGTAACAAATTTCATTCATTGGTCACATTGTATCTAAAGATGGAGTGAATATTGATCATATTAAAAAAGTTTTTAGATAATAGAAAAAAACCAAAATATTACAAAGAATCCTAGATTTATTTGTTCGGAAGGCTATTACTGATGGTTTGTCGAAAAATTTATATAATTATCTAGCCCATTGAATAAGGTAACTCAAAAAAGAGTTCTTTTCATCTTGGAAAAAGAAATGAGATGATTTTTTTTGGAATTTAAAACAATATTGTTGAATAAACCTTGCCCTTTAGAAATGGTGAATTTATCATCTACAGTGATACTTCAATGAAGAGACATGGTGGTGTTCTGATGTAAAATGATTTGGTAATTAATTAGGATTCAAGACAATTGAAACCTAATGAGATAAATTACCTTACACATGATTTGGAATAAAATTCAATTATTTTTTGCATTTAAAATATGGTGGTATTATTTTTATGGATTAAATTTTGAAATATATACTGGTCACAAATGTTTGAAGAATATATTCTCTTAGAAAGAATTGAACTTGAGAAAGAGAATATGGATTTAACTAATCCAGACTATGATTTCATGAGTCATTAACATCATGGAAGGGAAAATAATGTGTATGATGCTTTGAGTCAAGAAAATAATGCTATATTAACCATGTTACATTTGGTACATGACCCCATGGTTAATTATTTCATAAATTTTGTCTTATAAGTTGTTGGTTCAGAAATTCCCCTATTTTGTTTCAGGTGTCCTAGAAGTCGTCTGTATTAAAAAAGATTGAGAAAGGGGGGAAGGAAGACCATGAGTTATATAAAATGGTGGAATAGGTTATAAAGTGTATGTTTTCTAAATTTATCATTGATAGTTATTTTTTTAGATTTGGGCAGAGATTATGTAATTGTTGTGATTCATGGTTGAAGAATGAATTGTTATCTCAAGAACATAGTTCTCTGTTTTTTGTTCATCCTGTAAGGTCTAAGATTCATAGAGACCCTAAGTAGAATTTCTATTGGGATGGTATTAAAATATACATTTCTAATTTGATCCTAAAATGTTTTAAATTTTAATAGGTTAAAGAAGTGTGGAAACTACCATAGGGGATGATTTAGTTTTTTCATGTGTCGTAGTGGAAATGGGAAAATATATCGAACGATTTCATGGTGTGGATACAAAAGACATCTCAAGATAACAATTCAAGTTGGGTTATGACTGTCGATTTGACTAAATATACTCATTTTATTCCTATTCAAGACACCTTACATCTAGATTAAATTTATTAGTTGTATCTAAAATATAATGTCAGGTTACATGGGGTGCCTATATCCATTGTATTTGATCGTGATCCAATGTTTAATTCTATCATTTGGAAAGGTATTCAATTTTGGTTGGGTATTGAATTAAATTTCAGCATAGACATTCATCCTTACTCTAATGCAAAGTCAGAACAAACTATTCACATATTATAGTATATGCTTCATTCTTGTTCAATGAATTACTTGGAAATATAGGACCATAATCTTTCATTTGTTTATTTTTTTTATTTTAACTATTTTCATTCCAGTACACAGAAGAAATATTTTCAGGCATTATATAGAAATTGGTGCCGAACTCCATCATTTTGGGATGAATATGGGGAAAGGAAGTTGATGAGACCATAATTAGTAGAGTAAGTGGATGATAAAATGAATATTATCCAATAATATTTAAGGACTGCTCATAGAAGGATGTAAAGTTATGAATATAACATGACAAATGACCTTTTCTTCAAGGTCAGTGACTATATTTTACTTAAAATAACTCCATGGAAATGTGTTATGAGTTTTGGGAAGAAGGTAAAGTTAAGTACATGGTTTTTTACACCATATGAAGTCTTCGAGAAATTTAGATCATTTTCTGACCGAGTAGTACTACATCTAAGTTTTTCCCAGGTATACAATGTTTTCGATTGCATAATGTTAAGAAATTATGTGCCAAAATAATCTAATATTTTGAGCATAGAAGTAGTTTAGCAACTAAGGAACCATTCATATGAAAAAAATTTCAAATTCTTAATCATATAGAGAACGTATTGCAAAACAAGGTAATTCACTTAGTTATGGTCTTGTGGAGAAACTACAGGGTTGAGGATGCAACCTGGGAATCTGAAAAAGTTGTGAGGTAAATGTATTCCCATTTTTTTAATAATTGAATAAAATTGTGAGGACATAATTTGAAATTTAGGGTGGAATGTAACAACCCAGGTAAAAATGGAATATTTTTTTATATTTATTTGTATTCTGGAATTTGATAGTTAGACTCATTATGTTTAGTAACTCTTAAAAAATAAATTATTATATGGTTATTTATTTAAAAAATTAATTTTAAAATTATATAATTTAAAAAAAAGTCATTTTTGAATTCAGAATGTTGAAATTATCTTTGTATGAATTGATGAAAATTTTCTGAAAATGTTTAATTTTTGATGAATAGTAAACAAATTGTTTTTTTAAAATACTGTATCATTTTTCATATGAAAAAAAGATATTTATAAAATAAAAATTTATTAAAAATATGTCATGAATAAATTATGATATTATAATAGACAATTTTTTACAAAAATAATTTCGAATATGTAAATTATATATTTTTTTAAGATAATAATGAAAATCATTGTGAGTGCTGACGCAATGCCTACACATCACTGAAAAAATATAATGTGGTTTCTTCTAGATAATAATTGAGAGATAAAAAATTTTCCATTAATTATTTATTAATTATTATGAATATTTAATTTTTTGGACTAAAATATTAGTATTTTGTGTTATATTAAATGATTCTTATCCAAATGACTATGAAATTCTTACACAAGGAAAAAAAGAAAAATTAACAAATTTAAGAAGTTTTATTGACATGGATAATAGTAAATATAACTATTTAGTGAATATAAATGATTATATTTAACCAAAGTAATGTATTTTTATTATACAAATTTATTTTTAATTTTTATATATGAAATAATTAACATTAATTTTTATATGACACTGATACAATGTTTCTACGAGCAAAAGAAAAATAAATAAAATTTTTTAATTATAGGTATAAGAACTATTAAATGGCTCAAAAATCTGTGTAAATGATTTTTCTTGTTTAAATTTTGGCTCATTTTTTACTTTGATTCAAATTTTGAACCACTTTGGACAGACATGAATCATCATATGACTTTTATAATATTTTATTTAAAAGAAACACAAGTTGTTCGCAATATAGTTTTTAATTTGTATTATTTTTTAAAATATGGTTTTAAAAAATTAATTTTCAAAAATAAATAGTATTTTTAAAGATAATAAAATTATCTAATTCATGAATTTTTTTTAAGGAGTAAATAATTACCATAATGGCTGACACAACAATATTGTAGTAAATATTTCATTAACAAATAAATCAAATTAATGAAATTAAAAGTAATAAAAAAATATAGTTTATGATTTAAAAGTTATCTAAAAATTAATATATATTAATTTTATATGTCTAACATATATTAAAATTTTTTTGGTATTTTGAAACTTTGTTTTTTTTTGTTTTAAATTCATAGACATGAAGAGTTTTTAACTGACCAAAAACAAATTTCATGAATAAAATATTTTATTAAATTATTTATTAATCATAAAATTTTTGAAATAGGACAAAAAAGATAATATTATGTAGAAAATGTGATAAAATATGATATTTAGTGATTTTTGATGTCTTAAATCCTATATTATACTTACTATATTTTAATATTTTAAGCAATTCCTAAATAACTCCTCACTTCATTTATAAAAGGAGATGCATCCCTTCCAAAAAATTCATCATGTTAAGCCATGTTGATTTAATATCCTCTTCCAAATTATCTTATATTTATCCCATTACAAATTCTAGTTTTGTTGGTATAATAAAAACAACACTTCCAAGATCTAATGAACATTCTCTTGGATAGATATTCAAGAGGAAAATTGCCTCTTCTTCACTTTTAAATTATTTCTCACTTCTACCATATCCTCACCTCCTGTAATAGGATTCAGGATAACTCCATTATCATGTATATATAAATATATAGAAATTTTATTTTTTATGCTATATTCATAATAACATCTACCATCTTAACCTTTTATTCTTAAATAACAAAATCATCATCTGTGGTGTATAAATTTACCACCTTCATGGACGATGAGTTTCTCTTTCCCTTTACCATAATCCTAGAAATTTTAAATTAACTTATATATATTTAAAATTACATATAAATATATATTATATATTCTAGTGTTTTATTTTATTTTCATAATAAAATATATAATGAACCAGCCATAATACCATGAGACGAACGTACTCGAAAGAGTGGAAATAAAAAAATTGTTCATAAATGTGTTGAAAGTTATTATAAGAAGGCCATATAAGGTATTATAAATATGGATATAGATAAATAATAACATAATTAAACTTTTTAAAACCATTATACATGTTTTTTGAATAGATTTGAAGGATTTCAATCCTGAGGTAAGAGTCATTCCTTTTAAATTTCTACATATTCCCTCTTTTACAAAATTTAAAAAGATATCTTTTTATCTCTGGAATGAGTTATTTATACCACTTGAATGATAAGTTAATTATATAATTCTTCCATTAACTATTTTCATCTTTATATTTTCATAATATTATTTCATTAATTTGTGAATTTTTTTATATTTTAAAATGTGATTTTTTGAGAAAATTGTGTTTTGATATCTGAATGTGTTTTTCTCATGGGTTTAAATTAGTAATAAAGGGTTTTATTCAAGAGATATTCCTAGGAAATATTTTATTATGTGTTTATCATATTATTTATCATGATATTATGGGATAATTTCCATTACAGATCAAATATGATTGGTTGACCACCCATTAAAGTTGAAAATATGATGGGTCAACCCCATTACAGCTTTCCAATCCATTGGGTTCTCCAAAGATAGAATTTGACCAAAATTATAATCCATTTGTAAGGTTAAATGTATGATTTATATGTTTAATATGTCCTAGGTAACCTGTGCGATTTTTCTGAGCTTTCTAATGAGTTTTCATGAAAAGGATTTTAATGGGGTTTCATGTTTTAACTTGACTAAATATTTTCATTCTTTATGATTATTTCTATGATTTTTGTTCTCATGAAATGTTTTAAAATGTTTTTATATGATATAAGGATGGTTATATAAAATAATGAATTTATTTTTAATGTCATGATTATTTTCCAATGAAATTATGTTATATTTTAAAAAGTTTCATATTGAAAAAATGGGTATTGTTTTAGAAGTGTCATCTTTGTATTAATGTGGTCTGTTATATATGTATTATGTCTAATTCCCTAAAAACATAAACCAAAAAGGATAATTAATGTAAAATAAAGAATATTCTTCACTAAAACTCAATATTATGTATTTTTTATGGTTGGATACTTACATTCTCACCAACTATGAATTCTAGATCATGTCGATGAATATCTATATAACATATTGGAATAATATTCTAGTTTGTATTTATAAATATATCTATCCTTTTATTCAATTTAATTATCTATCTTAGGAACCAATATCTTTTTTTCAATATTTTTATTCCATTACATTGTATTTCTACACTTTATTATACAATGGTCATCTTAAAGAGCCATATAAATGCTCGAGTGAACGATATTGTTGTAAGAAACTCAAGAAGAGTAAGCTGTTGATCCCAACCACCATGAAATACATAGAATAATATCTAGAATTTCCTAAAGTGTTTTAATTTTTCTTATAGTCTAAACATATATCTCGAGATGATACGTAATACTGAAACTCAGATCAGTTTCGGGAGATTATTGAATACTTCAACGATATATCTAGTTAAATATCATATATCGATCAGATACAATTGAATTTGGTACCCCATTAAAACTTAATAATTTATTAATGTAAATTGTAGAAAGAATGTCTAGATATTAATGATTTCTTATAGAAATAAAGGTTAATGAATTCATCAGCTGACCATATACAACCCATAATTCCACATCATCAAATATTAGATAAACCCTAAAGGTTACCGGTACCTTTAATCATGTGTTTAAAAAGTGTAAAGGTATTCCTCTTCTAATAACATTGTCACTAGAACCTATACAAAACCAATGGGGTTTATTATAATATATTTATCTTAATATATACTTAATCTTGATAGAAAACCATCACATAAACACTCAAAAGGGTTATTGGTGACATTAAACTTTTGATGAGACATAAACTCATAATCCCATGATGGTATTTATATCTTTTATGTTAATCATACATGGTTACATATACAAAACCAAATTATAATTCACCATTTATTCCTAATATAATATCTTAAATTATTTTTTTCATTGTATTATTGGTTTCATCCTTGAACATATAGAATATGAGATTTTATATCATTATTCCAAAATCTATGTAGAGGGAGAAATCACATGAAATTTTACTAAACATAAAAACAATAATATTTTCATAGGGATTATTCATACAAAATCAAACATGAAATTCCCAACCAAGGATGAGAGGATAAGTGTTCCCTAATTATCATCAATCGCTTCATCTATTATGGTTGCCTATGATTTCCCTTTTTCCATTGTCTTTTGAGGTTGTTGGGTCTTATCATCCACATTATCCCTTCAATTAGGGCATTAATAATCATAATTCCCAAAATCCTTTAACATGAAACACCAGAGTGTGGGTGTTTATTTTTATTTAGCTCTATAACCATTTATTTCACTAACTACTCTATTCAAAGTACTACTACATTATTTTCCTTGATGTCAAGGCTTTCCACACTTGAAACACCTTCTTGTTCACTTTAGGGACTAACCAATGGGATTATTCCCACAGTTTTGTAAAGTTGGAGTTTGAAACATTTTATCCCCTCAATGTAATTAATTTAATTTTCATAGAACTCCATATTAATTTTCTCATCACCAGAACCCTGAGGATTTGTATATCCCATTTCAACATTAATTACACATTGAAAAATTTATCCATAGCATCCAATGTCCCTTATGGATTACCCCCTTAAGATATTTGGTTTTCATCCACTGAAGAATTGGTCAACCTTACTTTCAAGATTAATGGTAATACCTTAATAGAATATTTGAAGCCTTGTAAAATTTGATTCATAGGTAAGAACAGATTCATCATCCTCCTACTTATGCTCGATGAATTACATCTCCATTTTTGAATGAATAAAATGAAGAATATACTTTTTGAAAAAAAATATTTTATACCCATCCCATTTAATGTAGTCAATGTATTCATATTTACTTGTATTGTTTTTAAGAGTCCCCTATTGATATACCTCACCTTCAAAACTATTGAAAACCAAAATGACATTCATTATTTGACCACTAAATAAAGGAAAAAATATTTTTAATTATACTAATCCATTAATCTATAACTAACAGATCAATAGAACCACAAAAAGAAGTTTAAAATTTCCTCATGAGTGACTCAATAATATTTTGTCCCCTTGTTTTCTCATTTGGATGTATATAATGATTCATTTCATTAATGTTTTTTCCTAGAATCTTAATGAAATTTAAATTTCATCTCCCATAACATATGGTGTCTTAGTAGGACAATAATTGCATTTTCCATTGTATTCAACATTACCATGGTTCCTCTAGGTTCCAACCATTGACTAAAAATCATAATCATATTGTAAGAAACAATAATTCTTTTGGGGAACCAGATAATCATTATAAACCACTTATATTGTGTCTAAATCCTATAACATTTTTTATTCAATAACAACTTATGTTAATCATAGGTAATTCATAGTCATCATCTATTTAAATCCTTCATGATGGTTTGTAAAGAGTTTTTTAACTTCAATGTAATATCCCTTGAGAGTGTAAATCCAAGTGTGAAGAATGTCATGTTTTCATGCACTAGGTGATGTTCGAGTCCAACTCAATGCTCTATTTTCGGTGTTATTACCAATAGGTACCTCTTTTCTAGACCCACATCCACTTGTAGTATCTAGACATGGATATAATTTCTTGGAAACCACCCACTATATCGTTTACCTAAATTATATGAAATTTTCATATACTTTGACTAATCCTTAGACATATTATTAAACATATTCCCATAAAAATCTTTAAAAAATCCCTAGGTATCTCACTATGGTTTTCTCATTGTATTTTTGAAATCTAAAATAATCATAATATTTAATACCAACTTTGGAGACCCAGGATTATAATACATAGATATTACATCTCTTCATATGAATATTAAATAAATTACCCAAACACACATCTGAGGAACATATCACTATAGTTGATTTTTGGACAAGGTAAAAAATATTCTAATTTATTGAACGATCTCCAACATCTCTAGAAAATATCTTTCTATTTTGTACTCTTCTTAGAAATATTGTAGTTAAAACCCATTTTCATAACATGGGGTGAGAGAACAAAGGAAAGGGTGAGATTATATTCCTAGTAAGTTTAAACAAGAGATATATCCATATACAATAATTATAAGGCTATGATAACTGTATAATAACATTTGAAAACCATACCTTTTATATAATAGATTATAAACACAAGTCATAGAATAAATAATGGCAACACATAAGACATGAATCATAATGAAATAAAATAACATGTTCAATGCGAACAAAAAAATTTAATAATGAATATATTTTTTTTCAAAAACATTATATTATAATATTGGGAACATGTGTAAATATAAATTGGTTCAATAACTAAGTTATATACATGAAATTAGTTCCTCGTACAAACTTATAGACATGTAACAAGGTCCATGCATAACAATATGGAGAGGAGAGAAAGTTATATTCATAACATTTTGAAAATGTAATCCGGTTCACACATAACATTGTGAACATGTAATCAAGTTCATGCCTAACACTGTGAACATGAAATCATGGTCATGTATAAAATTTCATTAATTTTATTAGGTTAATGCATAAAATATGTACTCTTAAGTTATACATATTTTCCAAATACATTGGATGGAGATATAGGTCCCACCCATCACATAATGAAAACCATAAATATATGTTCTATAAGGTTGTAAAACATTCATCATATCATAACCAATTAAATAAAATGGGTTTTATAAAAATTTTAACTTATCATAACCCATTGAAAAGAGTTATGATTCATATCATTTCATCATAGTATAACCAATCGAAAAGGAATAGGGTGTCATAATAATTTTTTATTGTTATAACCCATTGATGAAAAATTGGTTACATAATCATTCAGTCATCATAAACCATTCACAGAAAAATTAATAATGGTATCCTTGGTCTATATCCCTATAAAATCAATAGTTGTGTCAAAGGATGTCATCATATATGGATAATTATTTTTAAAGATAAATCACAGGGAATATATCTTTAGGAGGATAACTTTTATTTGGAATTCAATATTAAAACTAAAAATTCAAAAATTATTTTCAAATTATTTTTCTTTCTGAAATAAATTATGAATCTTATAAAATATTAATTAAAACTTTTTAATGTCATGATGGTGGAAAACTTCATACATTCCATACAGGTTAAAATAATGATTCCTTTAACATTTTCAGTAAAATCAAAATAGGAATTATTTGGAAAAAAAATTGAAAATTCATTTTAATATTTTTCTATAAAAAATTATAAATGGGAAAAAATCTTGAATAAGTCCTTTTAAGAATGTATATATATTTTTCAAATCATTTTAAAAAAATATGGATATGAATGAAAAATAACTTTCGACCAAAAAAAAGAAATAAATATGATTTACTTGGAAATTTTTTTTATGAATAATGATTATATAAAGAGAGAAAAACTAAGGTACAAATAGTATTATCATTACATATCTATTTGATAAGAAATTTCATGAGTTTATTTTTTTATGAATCATATTTTTTGATAATAAACATCATAATCATAACCAATCCTAATAATTGATGAGATTGTACAATAAAAACATTACAACATTGGTAATGCTGAAAGATAATCCTCATGATAGAATAACATTAAATGAAACTTAAAATATCATGAGAATTAAAAAATTCATGATATTACATGTAAATGGAGATTTATATAGACATAATCAAATAAGTTATGTTCATAAAATAACATATGTACCGAAGAAGAAAAATTGTGACCATAACTCTTGAACTCTTTTCTAACTCTTGAATCGCAAACCCCATGAAAGAGAGATATGAAAATTGATTTATAAATTCCAAAAACATTTATATTAAGAATCCTAAAATACATTCAGGGGTTATATAAACACCATATAAAATAATCAAATGGTGAATATTTCACGTGTCTCATAGAAAAATAAATATGACATGAAAATACCTTACCATAAGTCTCGAACAACTTTATAAAAATTTGTAATTAATGTATAAAAATATAATTTTATTATAAAACTATTACAGAACCATAATTATATATATTATATTGTATATTATTTTCATATGACCATTAATTACCAATTTAATAAAAATTTATGGTTAAAATTACATTTCAGGTAGTAACCATTTTGTTTTCGTATATGTTTTTATTTGTTATTTTTTGAACTCTTTAATTAATCATTGTTCCATCAAATATAGAATAATAATAAATATATTATTTTCATATATATATTAATTATACTTTTAATAAAATTCTTGAAATATGGTTGTGAGAAATGATGTATGTTATGACCATGGTAGATTAACATTTCCATTTATCAATAATCATTATAGAAAGGAGGTATGTAATAATTTGTCATTAAATAGTTATTTTAATAACATATTATTTATTAAAATATAATTCTACATATGATCCATGTTTTTAGTGATGAAACGAGTTTGTCACAATGATTCATGAATGTGGTTTTCCACACGTACACGAACGACGTCACCATCTTTTAGTGAGTGAAAAGCTAATCATAAAATGATATATTATCTTGTAAAAATGATAAATATATTATTAATATCATAATTAGTTCATTTATACCACATTTAAAAATTAAATTCAACCTTATTATTTTTCATTTAATATTATAGTTAAAACAAACACATCACTTCATGAGGTGGTTGTCAATCTTGCACACGAGTGACGTTGTCTTATCCCCTACGGAATGGAAAGTAAAAAATATATATAAGAAATATTGACTCAAAATTTTAAATTATTTCATAAATACTATTTATATATAATTTTGATGCATCATTTTATCAAACCATGGGAGGTAGTAATGGTAAAACGAATGACATCGGTTTGCAAGGCGATAGTCCATAATACACACGAATGGTGGTCACATAACCCATTTTATGGGAGTGGGGTAGTTTTAGTACATATAATTAGCAAAAAAACATCTAATTATATGGTTAAAACTATTTTTGTTATGTTATCATGTTTTAATAATAATTTAATGGGGGTGGAGGAAGAAATAATATAAAAATTCCCATTGAATTACATTACATATTTGTCGGGTAACCTCATTATGCTTTCACCAAAAGCCTTCCTATGTAAGATTTTTTCCAAACTAAAGATTTTATGATTATATTAGGGGTTTTTGGAAGTGATTATGAAATTTATTTTATGATACAAAATGGTTTTTAAGGTTTTAATAAGAGATGACAGGGGGTAGCCTTTTATAAGTGAGTAGAGTAGCACACATGTAATTTTTTTAAAATAAAAAAGTTTTACTGTGTTTTATTCATTCCAAAAGGATAAAAAATAGACTATTATTGATACATATTTATAATAGGGTATAAATAATTAGAAAAAGTATACTTTATATAGTTTTCTTTTCTTTTAAACCATTATATTTTTAGTTAAAACCCAGTAAACGAATTTTTAACTTAATTGCAGTAACTAATGTTTAATGTATCCGTTGTTCATTTTGGTGGAAAATTATTCATAACATAATAGACAATATTAATAATTCTAATTCATATTATGGAATCCAATTTTTCAAATTCAATTCATATAATTGGAAGAATTTAATTTATAATTAATCATGCATACGTGATGATAAATATGGTTTTCAAAGATGAAAAGTTCAAAAGTTTACAAGGTTTTCATATCAAAATTAAACATGAAAATGATTAAAATTTCTGAAATTGGATTTATATATGTGTGATTTAACTAATTTTTAACTAAAAAAATTAAAATATAATTATCTATAAAAATAATTTCAATGAAAATGTAGTTTTTAATTACAATTCAGTTTTTTTAATTATTTATAATCAAATTTAATCCTATTAGGAAAATATGATTGATTTTACCTAAGATAATTTTCACATGATTAATTTTAAAATTAGCTATTTGTTTTCCAATAATTATATTTTAAGTGAAATATATTTAGTTTAAAATAAACACAAAAAAGGGAAAAACTACTTTTTATAAAAATACATTTTTATCATAAAATAAGAATTATTATTTTGTCCTTTCTATAAAACACATAAGAAGAATTTTAATTAAATTTATTGAACATAAAATATATAAGTTAAATTATAATCAGTAAATCAATGTTTCCTTCTTTATTCACTGATGTAAGACACATTTGTGCACATAAAATTAGTTTTTTTTTTCAGGAAAGGTTATCCTTTATTCTCAAATGATTATAATTTTCAATCATAATGAATTTGTAATAAAATAATTAATTTTATATACATTTTTAAAACATATATTTTCCTAATTTAGTTAATAATATTCATAAAAAACATTATAATACAGAGATGATAACTATCATATTAAATTATAAATTTTTAATAGCATGTCATGTTACATTTAAGTTTATTGTTGTGTGTAACAGAAACTGAAATCAATGTTGTGTTTAATAAAAGATAAATTTAATGTTGAGTGTAACAAAATCTAAACAATGTGTTTCACATAATGAATAAATTTTAAAAGATTAAATTTATTTGATGAAATAATTTCAAAAAACCTTAGAGTGTTACAAAACCTCTCATTCCTCTTCACTCAAAAACCTTGTATCATTGTTCCCCAAATATCTCAAGAATATCCTCCCAAGATATGAGAATGTTCTATCTTAATGTATGGTATCCAATCCTTATACTCTTTATTCAAGAAAATTTAGTTTTACATTCGTTTTCATTTCAAGTTGTTTAAGATGGGATATGTTTTTATGTATCTCTCTTTCTATCGTTGTGATGCCCAATTAATGAGATACCTCTTTTACTCTCATTAACCACTTCGATAAACTTTTATGTACACCTATTATAAAATCAAAATTATCTTGTGATTTCCTTTACAAATATATGTATAGTGAATTCCCATTTCAATTTCCACTCAGGGGTATTGACCCCGCAATACCTAAACTTAATTATTTGGAGATAGGAATGTACTTAACCCACACTCCTTATAATGGTGTTGAAATTTATGAAATAAATCCTCATGTTTTATGATTTTTCGGTCACAATTATACATGTTAATGATATTAATGTTATAGGTGTTCTAGGAATTATATATCCCACCAATGCATTGTGTAATATTATAATCTCATGAGATGATTTGAATAGTGCATGGGATATTATACAAATAACACTATGTTATGTTATTTTAGAAGTTATTCTTGATTTATGTTAATTATGTCATGCTTTAAGATGTTTTTATATCCTTATGTCATGTTTATGTTATCATGTTATGATGTGCCTAATTGGTCAAGATTAGGCTTCTCACTTATATTATGTTATTTAGATTTGACTCTTGGCCCACATGAACTTTAATTACATGTGATATGATATTTTTATTATCTTATTGGGATTTATTTCTCACCCATTTATTTTGTACCTCCCCATGTTATCTCATACACATTATAAGATCCCTGGAATATAATTGTAGGTTATAGATTTTTTAAATAGATTTTTTTATATCTGTTGAAATTTGTAAAATTATATGCCTATTATACCAAATAAAATACTGTTCATGATCTTATAGGAATTTATTATTTCTACCTTTATGTAATGAATAATTAAATAATGTTTATTAAAGTTATCAGTTTCCATAGTTGGTATCATGAAAAAATATAGTTATTTTTGAGATTATAATTAGAAAACACTAGTGAAAGCCTTATAAATAAGACTAATCATCGGAAACATATCTAACTATGGTTAATTTATAGAAAATGTTGTTTCCATGAAAATAAAACACTATCAAGATACTAAATGTTTATGTGACTCAAGATTATTTCTACCTTCGGTAATAACCCCAAAAGGGAACATTGATCTAGACTCAATCATCACCTATTGCATGAAAATGGGCCTTTCTCCACACCTTTATTGACACTCCTGAGGGATATATTTGATTAAATATAAATTCTCCTTATAAACCATTATTAAAAAAATTAACACAAGATTTTATGTTAGTATATTTATTATTGATAAATTAAATTAAAAAATTGAAATTAAATGGTTAAAGAAAATATGAAATTTATGGGTTTTCACTTCAATGATCATAGTTTCCATTTTATGTGTTTAAGTATTTGATAATTTTCATCTCCATGTATATTTTTATATGGGAAGATAGTATAGGAAGAAATAAATATTGAAAGGGGGCTTATTTTCCATGGTTCTATGAATTATTTTATATTAAAAAAGGTTAATAGAACTATTAAAATATAACTTTAAATCATAGAAGTCGAGTTATAGTAAAGAAGAAAAATGGGTAATTGTTTCATCCTATGAATATAAATACTCCCAAATCTATATTTTTGGGGAATAAAATCACATAAATCCTTTTTGTTCTCTCATTAGTATAATATTATGAAATCCTAGGTATGGATTATATTTCTCTTATATAACGCCAACAGAAGTTGCTCAGAGAAGTAAATCACCCCCACGACATGAATCTTATCTAATTATATACACGTTAAAGGTGGATGATGATGCTTCTTTGGTATAGTAATCACAATAAAAAATCTTATTTATGTATGGTAAAGTTCATCTTCCTCAAATTATTTATACTAATGAAAATATCATCCTTGTTTATATTCCCATTTTATGGTAATTTGATGATTTGTTTCCCAAATAATTTCATGGGCTTCCTCCAAGGCATGAGGTTTTGTTCTCAATAGATATATTACAAAAATAACTACAAATATTCCATTATATATATAAAATAACCATTTATGAGTATGATGAGATAAAAAAAATTAGGAGAATATTGATGAAGGGTTTATACGCCCAAGTGCATCACTATGGAGTAAATCAGTCCTCTTATTCAAGAGTAAGAATGTGTCAATGTGACTCTAAATTTATTATCATGATCTTAATAAAATCACAATAAAATAAAAGTTTCCTCTGAGACCAATATTTCTCTATAATAGATATTTATTCAAGATATTACCAATTAAATGTGATGAAGTATGATATCACGATGAGTACTTTTTAGATACGGTATGAGCACATGAGTTTATAGTGATACCATTTGGACTCTGTAATGCATCAAATATCTTCATCGACATGATGAATATAGTACATAATTATAACCTCAAAAAATATATTGTAGTCTTTATGTATTATATTCATATACACTCCATAATAATTTTGGAAGTGGAGTTGAATTTAAATACAATACTAAAGACATTGCAGAAGGAAATGTTATATTAAATGTAGAGTAAATGTGAGTATTGGTTAGTGAAAGAAACTTTCTTGGAGAAAGTAATCAATAATAATGGTATATATATGTATCCTTAATAAATAATGGCAATTTACGGATAGCCAAGATAAATAAAATTGATTGAAATTCAGAGTATGATTGGATTAGATGGGTAATATTAAATTTTTTTGAGAAACTTATCATGATTTTCAATCCCAATAACTGAGAAATATTTATAAGGGTTCATGTTTTTATGGATTATTAATGTTATGAAATTTTTAATGTTCTAAAAAATATTTTAATGGCCACACCTATTTTTACATTACCCACTAGTGGAGAATGATTTTTGATTTATTTTGATTCATCAAAAAAGGTATAGGGTTGGGTATTTATTAAAGGAGAAAATGTGATAGCCTATTCCCCCCACCAAATGATGATCCATGAGAATAACTACTCAATGAATGATTTATAATTGCAAGAAATGATATTTTAAAAAAAAAAATTGGAGTCATTATCTCTATGGGTATATGTGGGATATATATACAGATCATAAAATCCAAAAGTATATATTAACAAAAAATAGCTTAATTTGAACCAATGAAGGTGGTTATATATGATCAATGATTATGTATATTTATTGAATTACTATACTATTAAGGTGAATTATGTGGTATAAGCTCTATCTAGAAAGGATCTTGTAACCCTATTGATGATATGGATTGTAAGGGATCCAATATTCATAGACACATAGATGATGGAAATGGGAATAGTAAAAATATATTTATCTTAACTTTCTCATGCTCAACCATATATTCTGGAGAGAATTAATTAATCCAAGAAAGATAATGATTATATATATAATAATATAGTGAATAGTACAATGTTTAGCATTAGGAAAGATGGATTTATATCATTCTAAAGCTAGATATTTGTCCAATGAAAACCAGAACTGAAGTGGGAACTTCTGGATGAAAACAATATATCATCTTTTTCTATACATCTTGGAATCACTATGATTTATAGAGATTTGAAACAAAACTTCTTATAAAATATCATGTATAGGGATATTGTGATGTTTATATCCTATTTCTTGTTATCCTATTTAGACAAGGTTGATGGATAGATGTATAAGGGTATGGTGAAACTGTTTCCCATAATATTAGGAAAATGGGAATAAATTACAATGGATTTCATCATTGGACTCTGAAATAAACGTATATAAAGTAACACCATTAGGTTGGTCATCGATCTCCTTAAAATATCATAACATTTCAATACTATCAATGAAAATTACTCCATTTACCAACACACATAGATATATATAATTTAATTAGTAAGACTTTATGGAGTTACACTCTCTAATATATTTGATCCATATTGGTGGTTTTTCTTGAGGATCTTGAGGAGCCATCCATAAGCCTTTGATATGGATCTGAGCTTCAATAATTCTTTATCACCCTCAAATGTATGGTTTATTTTAAATAACAATTCAAAATATAGAGGATATTTTGAGATAATGTTCACTAGATTTCCAAGGAATCATTTATCAACACCATCCCCTAGAGGAGTTCACATATAATAATAGTTTCCATTATAAAAGTTAAATGACACGTTATGTGGTTTTGTATGGAAATATGTGTCCAACTCTAACTTTTAAAGATGATTTTATATAGTGGGAGATTATTGGACTTGATCTTATATAATAAATGAAAGATAAGGTTCAGACCACTTAACAACAAATGAAATCTGCACAATGTTGATAAAAATATATAAAAAATCATTAACAATACCTAGTGATTGAGTTCCTAAATAATGTGTTCATTAGTGTATCTCCATGGAATAAAATCATTGGTTTTATTAATAATATAATCCTTAGTCCAAGTTACATTTACCCCTTTTAGATCCTTGATTGCATCATAGTGTCGGCCTTTCAACTATCAAGACCACCAAATATATCTCAAGTATATGATGTATTCCATGTATCCATCATGTGGAAGTATATACCCAACACCATAAATGTACTGAATCTATTATTGTTACCATTAGATAATTATCATTTATAGTTTGAGAAAGTGATAAAGTTTTTATATCATAGATACAATGTTATTTGAATGAAGAAAACTCACAAAGTCAAGGTGTTGTGACAAACCCATGAGATTGAGGAGGAAACATGGGAACTAGAAGACGCGATGAAAAAAAAGTATTCTCAAATATTTTAGTGTGTCAAATATAAATTTCAAAGGAATAATTTATGATTGGGAGAATAATGTAATGAAAATAATATTTACTAATAATATTTACTTTTAAAATTAGTAAATTCCTTATGAAGAAATGTATTAATATTAAAGAAATGCACTTATTTGGATAGTTTAGACGTTTATATGTTAAATCATTCAAAATTTTAAAAACTTTTACATAATATTTTATGATAAAATAGCTATTATATAGTGACTTTATGATTACTATATATTATGGGTTGTCATAAAGACCAATTGGTAGAGACAAAGGAAGTGATGACCTCAAAAAGTAGGATCGTACACTACCGAGCCTATTTATTAGAGCTTCCATGGGAGAGAGAAACACTGGAATTTTCCTTTAACAATGATCAAGAAAAGATTCAAAAATAGAAGAATGATAGAAAATTTTAATGGGATAAGTTCAAGTTCACTGAAATCATTTCCCATACCATGTTCACTAGATAATGCCATCAAAATATTACCATAACACCCCTTACTCTTAAATAATTCTCTAGTGTAATAAATGGACATATATCTCAAACATATAAGTATTTATTTGACCATATTTGTTATAAAAAATATTAATATATTTATTATTTATTGGTATCATTACTTTCAAAATGATTAGATAATGAGTTTTTTAAAAATTAGATTTTCATTGGATGAAACACAAATGTTTTTTTAGGAAATGTACAGTTTCAATCACGATACTCTATATTAATTGATTTATGAATTTTTGAATAATATTATTTTCAAATAAACTATAAATATTATTTATTATTTATTAAATATAAATTATAATATAATTTTAAGGTGTTAAAAATAATTTTTATAAGGTTCATAAAATTGTATTATAAAAAAACATAATTCTTAAATAAATATATATTTTTTGATATAAATGTGTAAATTATCATAAATAGAGAATTAATTGGATAAAATAAATATAATTTTTTGTATCAAAACATGAAAATTTGTCAATGGTTATTTTTTATAGTTTTTGAATACATTCTAATTTTTTCGGTCAAAATCACATACGACATAAGTATTCAGTGTGTATTATGACATCAAAATGACCCAAAGGTGATGCAATATATTCTATAAAATTTATCCATGAAAAAATATGTATATCCAAATTTAAATAATTTCTTTTTGATTATATTGTATTAATTTTATAAACGCTTAATGAATTATCCATGAAAAATATAATAATTTATGATCATAAAATCATTTATTTATAAACATAACTCACTTATACATAACCAAGGGTATTATTTTCATGATTCATATTCTCAGCCATATAAAATACTTACAAGCACTCTTAATAGGTATTAACCACGTGAAAATACCATTTTAAGGTTTTTGGTTTTGATTAATTTATCATATAGGTTCCAAACCAATGTTTGGGAAATTAATAAAGAGAGCTCATCTCTTTTACTATATAAACCACAATGAAACTTTTTTATTCACTGAAAAACAATGTATAATGAAATTAATATGAAATTAAATCCTTATATACATCTGAATGTTCTCCCAATATCTCAATAATCTCTTCAAAATCATTTAGAATAACCCTCTCCAGGCAAGGGATGCTCTATTTCCCCCTTTTTTGAATCACCTTCTTGATGTCATTCATTTTGATTTATAATTTTCAAAGATGGGATATGATTTTATACATTCATCTTACTATATTTATGATTTCCATGTAATTATATACCCCTTTGGTTCTCATTAACCCCTTAAATATATAATGATCATATCCCATTACACATATTATTACCTGAATTTAAGAACAATTAATAGGAAAATATAAGACTTTGGCAATAAAGTCTAGTTTAATTGAAGGATCGGGTATATAAAAACATTAAAACATATTTTATTTAAAATTCATAATGAGCTCCCAAATTCCATTAATACCTTAATTGTTCATAGGATAACATTTGTAACAAATGAATAGTAGAAAAAGCTAAAATTCCCATTAAGGGAATAAACATATGAATGGATCATAGATCATGGATTTGAATGCATAACATGATGACATAAAAAAGAATGAAATATAAATAAATATAAGGAATCAAAAAATGTATAAAATGTGGTCATATAATAAAAGAATCATAGGATTTTGGATAAAATATTCAACATTAAATAATCAATAGTCAAGACTCATTGCATATGGAGGATCACGAGTACAGACTAACCATGAACACTATTTCACATTGAGCATGATTCATGGATAATCACCAAGACAATTGCACCTGACATCTGATGAGACTAAAAATTTTCTAATGAATTGAAGAAGTATCTTTTATCACCCATCGTAACATGTTCATGATTGTGTTTTCCACATGAATAATCAAACATAGGGATTAAATATAAGCATTATCAATGGAAATAAGTGGGCATCATAAACATGTCATAAATAATAAAAATGGATGTATCATAAACTTTTCCATGAAAAAACATATTAGAATAATAAAATATAAATTAATAATAGAAAATAGTCATAGATAATGATATTTTTTGTCAAAATTAACTGAAAACATGTAAAAATAGTGTTTAGAAAACATTATAAATTAAATACTTTAGTGTGGTTTAAGGGAAGATTTTACAGAATATTTAAAATAGAAAAGGAATAACTGTTTCTATAGAATAAGAAATGAATCAAGATAATTTTTCATGATAAAAAGTGTAATTTTATAAAAAAAATGGTATATTAATATAGATTATGGAGTGAGCTTGAAATCAAGTAAGAAATAGAGAGGTTCTCATTAATCTGGCATGCTTATAACGAAGAATTGAGAAGAGATCCATTTTAAAAACATATATTTCCCTATAAAATAAGGATTCAATTATCTGGATAAATAAATTTTAAATTTATAAAAATAATTAAAAACATGTATATAAAAATAAATTACAGGTATATTAAGACAAGGATAGATAAATCTTAACCTGAATGGAAAAATTGAGGTTCAAAAAGAATCTCTTACCTTATGTCTGACAGTGTTATGCACTTGATATTAATTTCATAAATAATCAAATAAAATACATCAATTAATTTATTTATAAAATTTTATATATTTATTTTATTTATTATAATTTTATTAAGTTAATTTATAGACTTTTTGAAGAGTTCTAGTATATAATTTTATCATTTTGGAGTATTAGTTTCTTTTGTTTTCATGATCGGTTTAATTTTATACAAGTATGTAAAATATTATAAAATGGGAATGGTTTTACAAAATTTAAATTATATGTCATTAATGAACATATAGAATACTAAATGGTATTATATATAATTTTGGTTATATTTTATGTTGATGAATCATTAGATAAATCATTAGTGATGAACGTTAGTTCAATTTGGTGAATTTTGATTATTACAAACTTCTTTTGTTTTATTAATTATTATTTTTTATAAAAACTATTTTTGGAACATTAAATATTATAAAGTAGATGTATTATAATATGTTTTAACCATAAAATTTGGTTTATAACGACCCTTGAAGGTGGTAATGGAAATTTAAAACTAGTCTTCATGAATTTGATCAATCAATACATTAGGGATGACTTTTTTATTTTTAGAAAAAAATTAAGAAGAAAAATAAATGACGATGGGTTGTTCAATTAATTAAACAAATTTAATTATATAAAAGATAACGGATTTGTCATGTTACTTGGTTAATTTTAGCTGATGATAAAATAAAAAAAATTAATTGAAAATAATTTAAAAGAAAAGGAAATTGGATTTTACCTCTTGATGTCTCCTCCTTAAGAATCTTCTCAAGGGACTTGAGTTTGGTATTTTATTGAGATAAAAAGATTATGGAAGTGGGGTAGAGACTTGGGAAGATGTTTTGAAATAATTTTAACTAGAATAAAAGATTTATATGTGTTAGGAGAAGAGGTGGCGAGTGGTGGTATTTATAGTTGAGGAGATGAGTGTTTTTTGATTATTTTACCCATTAGTATATTACTTTGGCTCAAGACTATGAATAATATAGATTATTTTTACTATGAAAAATAACAATGGAATGTGATTCCAATGTAATTACCACTTATATCACCCATGACCCAGGAATGACTCAAATAATTCAATTATTTAGCTTATACCGTAAATTACAGTATTTCACTATTTACAAAAAAAATAAACTATTTTATAAAAATTACAAAAATTAACACTAACCATTTATTGATATTTATAGTCAAAAAAGACTCAATATTATGAAAATAATTTTCTAGATATGATAAATTTAATTTTTTACTTAAAAGCATCATTTATTCAAAAAATACAAATTTTAAAATTCTAACTGATTTTATTACAAATTTAAAATTTAATTAAGGTTTCATTAAATTGTCTTATAATCATAAGAAAGAAAATTAATATTTTATTAGTCAAAATTTTGGAAATAAATTTTCTTTTAAATCATTGTATTAAATTTAATATTTTAATGAAATATTTAAATTTTATAAAAATACCATCACTTATTTCATCATTTTTAAAACAATTGTTTACATATACTATCATATAAATATATCATATTTTCATTTATAATATGCCTGATTTATTTTATTCTTTCATTGGGGAGTTTATTATTCTATTGGACGAATTTCTATTCATAAGGGTTGCATTACAATCCCAAAGGTCAAGTTACTATTCTATTGGTATGTGTTCCTAAATTTCTAGAACACCCTCAAGTTTCATTCATTATTCAATTAAAATGTTTTTATTTAGTTATTTAACTGATTTTATGTTATTTATACTATAGAAAATAATTATAATAAGATAAATTTTATTGATATAATTTTGGGTCGTTACATTCTTCCCCCCATATGAAATTTCTCCCTCAAATTTTTATTTCAAAACTATGGAGGAAACAGGCGAAGGTACTTATCCTTCATTAATGTATTTGGTTCCCTTGTTTCTTATTCGTACTAATGTTTACACTATAGTAATTTTACTTGGTGAGTAGTCATATTTTGTATAACTTAATCTCTACATTCCATGATCTTCATCAGATTCTCTTCGTAAGAGATATCATTTGGAAACTATACCACCTAAGAATTCTATACATGTGAGGAATCAGGTATGTACTTCCTCAAGAAGGATACATGGAATACATTTTGTACTTGATACAAAGTTGGTGTAAGTTTTAGTCGATACGCCACAACATTAAAACTATCAAGAATATCAAAGTGTTTGAAGTATCTAGGTCCCTGCTTTAATATCTTCCCAAATCTCATGATCCTCTTCAATGGAGATATGTGAAAGAATACCATGTTTCCAACCTTACACTCTAGGTTCCATAGATGATTTTCTGTGTATCTCTTTTATCTACTGTGGGTTTTTATGATGTCCTACTGAATGGTATTCTGATTTTCCACTATTTCTTTGATCATTTCAAGTTCTAGAAGTTTATGTCCACCAACATCATTCCCATATAATGGGGTCTTCCATCTTTTCCCATAAAGGTATTCATATGGAGCCATTTGGATACATGATTGGAAACTATTTTTGTAAGATAATTCGACCAAAGGACGATGTTTTCTTCATCCTCCTTTAAAGCCCAAAGAAAATTCTCTCAACAAGCCTTCCAGTGTTTGAATATTCTGCTCTGATTATACATCCAATTGAGGATGATAGGCTATAATGATGTTCAACTCAGTGTTCAGAGCATGTTAGAGACTTTCCCAAAACATTGTGGTGAATCTTAAATCTCTATCGGATACAATCGATAGTGGTACCACATGCAACCTTAATACAGTTATAATGTATATCCATGAAATTTTATCCATTGATAATTCCTCTTGAATTGCAATAATGTGACTTACATTTATAATATGATCCACGACAACCCATATATAATTGTTTCCTTTGGATTTATTAATAAGTCCACTAAAAATTTCTATTGTGATTTTTTCCCATTTCCATGTCTGTTTGGGTAATGGTTGCATCATCCATTTAGAAATTTCCCTTTTAGCCTTCACTTGTGGATATATCAGGTACTTTGTCATGTATTCCACAATCTACATCTTCATATTTTCCCACCAATAGTATTCTCATAGATATCAATACATCATTGTGCTCCATAGGTGAATATAAAAGGTCGAGTTATGTGTGTCATTTAGACGAAAATTCTTTATTTGTGAACTATATGGTACACATAGATGTGATAAAAATATCATGACTCCTTCCTTATATATTTTGAACTCTAAGGATTTCCCCTTTATAATATCTTTCAAGTTTTACTAAATTTCCACATCATTTCTTTAATAATCATTTATTTTCTCCTTGAGGGATGGTTGAGATATAATTTGAGAAATGATTGATGATGTCCTTTATTTAATTATTTTCATTTACATATACTAGAAAACTAAGAATATTGGACACTTCTCAGTTCTCATAATTTCTATGATTACTGGATCCTTTCTACTTAGAGAATCTTCCAATTTTCTGGCTTTACCAGGATGGTGATAAATTGTGGAGTCATAATACTTGATACGATAAAACTATCTCAGCTGAAACATATTAATATTTATCTATGTAAATATATATTTGAGACTCTTGTGATCAATTTATATCTCAAAATTCTCCCCATAGAGATAATTCCACTAGATTTTTAAATGCAAACATCACACCTTCCAACTCCAAATCATGTGTGGCATAGTATTGATCATGAATTTTAAACTTCTTTGAGGCATAGGTTATAACATTATCATTTTTTATGATTAAATATCATAACATCGCCTTTAAATAATCTTTTTATACCACAAAGAATTCCCCACTTTTCAGAAGTGTGAGTACTGGTGTAGTGATAATCCTATTCCTTATCTCTTTGAAGCAATCTGCAAATTAAATGGTCTTGAAAAACTCTATACCCTTCTGATTGATCTAGGTTAGTGGTTTTTAAAATTGTTATATGTTCTTCAGAAATCATTGGTAATATCCATCTAGACCATAGAAACTACAGATCTCCATTAAAGATATTCATATGGGACACTCTTGGATTACTTTTTTCTGGGAAGGGTCCACAAATATTCCTTTAATGGTGATAAAATTCTATAAGAATGATACTTCCTCCTTTGAGAACTCACATTTACTATACATTTAATTGAGTTTCTCACTTGAAAAAACTCTTTATCATGGTATTAAAATACTCTTAATTTTTTTCCATGGTCTTGGAGTATATCATAATAACATCAAAAAATACTGCCAAAAAATTTCATGGTAATATCTAAAAACTGTATTCATTAAATCTATGACAATTTATAGAGCAATATTGTGTCATAAGAGAATCACTCTAAACTCATAGTGTCCATAACTTGTTCAAAAAATAGTCATGGTAATATCTTATTTATTCACCTTTAATTGGTGATATATCAACCGAAGGTCCACCTTGGAAAAATAATGGGCCCCACATAGTCGATTGAACAAGTCATCTATCCATTATAGTGGGTAATTATTCATTATCGTGATTTATTGAGCTCATGGTATTCAATGAAGAGGCACATTGATCCATCCTTCTTCTTTATAAAGATTACTGGAGCACCCCATGGTGAAAAATCAGGTCTATAATATCCTTGTCTATATTCATCTATAACTACTTCTTTAGTTATTCCATCTCAAAAGATTGCATTCAATAGATTGTATTTGATATTGCTAGAGATCCAGGAATAAGTTAAATTGATAAATCTAACTCTAGATCAAGATTAAGACCAAACAAATCTTTAGGTTACACATCAATATAGTCCCCCACAATAGGCGTGTCTTCAAGCATGATCCTCTCATTTATTACAATCATTTGTGCTTTTCATGCTTCCTCTTAAATAAACAATATCCAAAATTGAGACGATGACTCTAAAGGATATTCATCTTCCACCTAAGACATGTACATAATTTTAGGATGATTCGGGATGTGAAGAGTGATTTCCTTTCATGAATGTTGATATTTTCTTTGTATAAATATTTCCAATCCATGTGCAATATAGAATTAAAATATACAAAATAAAGTATGATAATATTTTTTGGGAGGTTGACTACACAAATATTAATAGGGGAGGAGTTGTAAACATTGGATGAAATAATTACTCCTTTTATTCGAGATGTGGAGAGTGATTTCCATGGAGGTTGTTATTGTTTATTGCCTCTAAGAACCCTAGTCTTAGGGTAATTTTTCACATAATTACCATGTTCCTTGTAGTTGAAACAAAGAACTATAGGATGAGTGTTGGTTTAAAACATTATTTATTCTTCTATAATAGTTGGATTCTTCATATCTCTTCAGCAGTTATTATCTAGATTCCCCATTCATCTATGTTTAAAGAATTTCGTGGTCCCCTTTAGACAGTTCCCAAGATTATTTTACCCACAATTTTGACCCATGGCATTCTAGGTATCATTTCCATAATGGGATTTGTCTGTTTATCCTCCCATAGAAAACTCAATTTTAAACTTTATATATTCAGGCCCACATGGCCACTGAGTGTCTTCAATCTCCATTACAACTTTAAAGGAACAATAGAAAATATTCTCAAAGCTATAAAAATCCCAAATTTCTAACTCTTTTCGTAGAATCATATTTCGTTCACAAAAGAAGTAATCCACCGTGTTTTCAATATTCATGAAAAATCTAAAGTCGTATCACGTATGCCTTTTGAAATTTTCCTCTTACACACCTTTTGACCCACATGACTTTTTCTTTAGTATAAGGAACACCATTTCCATATTAATAAATAGGATTAGAGGAAAATATATATTGAAATATATTTTCTTAAAATATTCCCCTTCCATGGAATTAATTTTCTCCATTTAATTTTTGTTCTTGATTAGCTTCCACCACTAATCAACATCCCTATAAAATCAAGAGTCTGCCAACAAAACATTCTCTTATTCTAACCACTAAAGGTCATAGTATATATTCTAAATGGAGTTAATCTATTGTTATATAAAGAAGGATCAGAATATCTAATAAACATGTGATTACTTTTCCTTATATAATATTAAACTAAAAAATTATTTTTATAATGATAATGAGGAAGTTCCACATGATTCAAGTTATTATTTATAATATGATCCAGTTCATAATGTGCTTTCATGCTTTTTTGAGCACCTGTTCCCATCATATTTAGAATATCATTAGTGAAATTATCACATTTCCAATCAAATTGATTTCTAGCATGAGTTATTTTATTTCTGGACATTAACTAGGAAAAAAACAAGAATTATGGGGATTAAATGTTTATCTAATAATAATATTAATAAAACAATGTACATAGAAGTTAAAAATTAAAAATGAAATGTATATCCTAACTTGTGATTCCCTAAGATCCAATCTAGGTTATCCATTATGATAGAATTATCCATAGGGTTATAACTAATGTGTTATAGTCATAATGTCCAAAAATAACTAGATCGTCCTTTTATAACAACTATAATGGCCCAATCCTTTTATATAAATTATTATATGATTTTAAGAATAATTTAAAAAAATACAATCCAGGGATCGTAGAGTCTAGTGTCTTTGGAGGATTAGGTTCATAAAACTGAAAACATAAAAAATTCATTTAATATTCATAATGATATTAAAATTTCTATTCACCACTTACATACAAATAGGATAACCTAGTGAATGCATGAAAAACGAGATGAGTTAAAAATCCAATTAGTGGAATAAACACATGAATAAATCATATTACATGGGTTAGAAGGCATACCATTATGATATAAAAAGGAATGAAAAGTTAATAAACATAAGAAAGTATAACATGTGATTATACAGTAACGAAAACCTAGGAATTTGGAAATAGTATACAATATGAAATAATTATGATTCACAGCTCATTTCACATTGAGGATAACGAGTCAAGTATAACAACCAAGACCGTTGCATATGGAGAATGAGTCAAGGCTAACCATAATGATAATTGCACATGAAGTCTCATGAGTATAAAAATTACTTAATTCATTGGAGTTATATCTATATAAACCCATTATAACATTTTCATGAATATGTGTTTCACATGAATAATCAAACATAAGGAATAAACACAATCATTTCCCATTGATAGAAGTGGGCATCATAATAATGTCAAGAATCATAAAAAGTGGGTGTATTATAAAAGTTTCCATGAAAGAAAATATTTAAATCAAACATGGATATTATTAATTAAAAATAGGAATAGAAAATTAATATTGATGTCAAAATGATAGGAAAATATGTAAAAAGTGATTTTAGGCAACATTAGAAATAAAATAATTTAGTGTGGTTTAATGGAAGATTTTAATTATTCTTTAAAATCAAAAAAAATAATTGTTTATATAAAATTAAAAATGAATGAAGATAATTTTTCATGATAAAATTTTTGATGTTAGAAAAATAATTTTGGATTAAAACATATTATAGAGTGCACATGTAATCGGGTAAGAAATCTGGACGCTCCTGTTAATCGAGTTTGGATATTAGGAATAATTGATAAGGGGATATTTTTTAAAAAAATTCCCATAAAATAATAATGTAATTATCTAAATACATGATTTTTTAACATATAGATAGAATTTATAAGAATTATAGAAAAATAAATAAGAGTTAAATTGGAAAAATAGATAGAAAGCATAATTGGATGGAAAAAATGGAGGACAAGAAGGAATCCCTTACCTTATGTCTGAAAGTGTTCGTCACATACCCTTAATATCCTAAATAATAATATTAAATCCATTAATTAATTAATTAAGAAACTTATATAAATGTATTTTATTTATAATAATTTCATGAATTTCATTTATGTCCTCTTTTATTAGTTATAAGATACAATTTTTTCATTTGGGATCTTTTTTTCTATATATTTCATGATTGGTTTACTATATACATGTTTGAAAAACCATGTAAAATGAGAATGGTTTTACAAAATTTAAACTATATATTATTAATAAACATTGAAAGTCTTAAATTTACTTATATATAATTTTTGTTATATGGTATGAGGATTAATCATTAAATAAATTGTTAGTGAAGAACATTAGTTTATTTTGGGGAATTTTGATCATTATGAACAACATTTGTTTTATTAATTAATAATATATATATACATTGGTTTTATAAAATTAAATAATTTTTAATAAATATATTATAATTTGGTTTAACTATTAAAATGGTTTTATTACCATTGTTTATAGTGGTAATGGAAATTGAAAACTCGTCTTCCTTGAATCTGATCAATCAATACATCACGTATCATATTTTCATTTATAGAACAAAATGATAAGTAAAAATAATTGTTGATGGTTTGTTCCATAAACACAAATAAAAATCATTATCGTAAGAACCTGGCTCTTATTTTTGAGGTAAGGGTTTCATTCATTCTCCTTTCATTAAGTGTTTTTGAGAAAATAAGGGAAATGGGGAAAATCCAAAAAATTGGGACTACACATCGTGTCCTTTCCCGCAGGTCGTGTACTTTTGACCCTGTGGGGTGAGTACACAGGGTGTGTAGCCAAGTCGGTGTCGAAGGGTTTAAAAACCGACTACATGTCGTGTGGTGGGTATTTACACGCCGTGTAGTTAGTCGGCAGGATAATAGTAAGGCAATGGAAGTAGCCACTAGCTGCATGATAGTACACACCGTGTAATCAGGTATACACGCTGTGTACTCATGTCGACAGATGAACAGTGCAGTGGTGCCACCGAAGGAACAATTGAATGAAAATGCACACACCGTGTACTTGAGAGTACACGCTGTGTAGTCTATTTTTCTGGATTAAAACAGGCAGTAGCCTCCCCATTTGGTAGGGGAGGCGTTTGAGCCTTTTTGGTGCCGAAGGAGGAGGCCGGAGCATTGGATATCCATTGATCATGAATCGGGAATCTGATTCCACCTCCATCAATCATGCTGGAACTGCGTGGTTAAGAGCTACCTTCTCCTTTCATAGTTCTTCCCAATTCTTCCTCTAAGAGAAGTTATTTGAGTTTAAGTGTATATTCTTATATGTCTGATCTACATCATTCTTGGGAATTTCTGGAATTGATGTTCGCGTATATCGTTCATTGGTGTTAAAAGTAGATGGATTAGTGTTTAAATTTCCAACTGTTGTGCGTTTTGTGTACTGTGGTGCCACGAACCCATGTTAGGGTGTCGTGAGGCTGAGGTCGTGGATTTTTGTCTACCAAGAAATGTATAGGTGATTAAATGTGATAATAAACTGGTGTTTGTGATCGTTTCTTAGATCCAGGACCACCTCGGGGGTGCGTTCCTCTATTTAGCCATTTGGCTAGGATACCCGAGGGTATGCCATTTTAATAATTTTTGTTAAATTTCCTTGAGAGGAATTGTATGTGAATTGTTTATTTACATCTTGGGCTCGGCCCGATTACTTGTGTCTGACGGCAGTGTTTTACTATAGCCTTAGGGCATGACTATATTAGCCCGAGGGAAACATTCTATTTTGCCTGAGGGAAACCTTTCGTATGCCTGAGAATAGTGACTTTTGTGCCTGAGGTTGACACTTCGTACGCCTGAGGGTAATACTCGATAGCCTGATGGAAAGTGTGAGGGAATCATTCTACTACATTAGCATGAGGGAAAGATTTTGATTAGCCTGAGGGAATGGTTCTGTTGAGAACAGAATGTTATTAAATTAATTGGTTAAAAGTGAATAATAAAATGGAAATATGACTAGTAATGTTAGTTACTATTGATTACGGATTAGTTTATTGCATTTTAATACTGCACACTTTTGTTGCATACCATTCACACAGTTGGAAACGGGCCTTAGGTGGGTGCCTAAAGGGATTCATTTATCACACCCTGTTTGGGTCATGCTTTTCGTCCCAAATAGATTACGTTTCTTCAGGTGTGGATAAGGGCAAGGGTCCCTATACAAGTACTTGATTGCTGCTGAGGAGTAGGGGAGCATGGGACCGGGATTAGTCTCGTGATGCAACGAGCTCTTTTGTTTAGTTTTGATGTACTCTGTATTGTATTGTACTTTAGTTTATTGTACTACTGTGTAACATGTTCTGGATATTTTCATAGAACATGAGACATTTGGCATCATATCTATATAATTGGTTGGTTATCTTTTACTATAGTTGATTATATTAAATATTTATGGTTTATTTCCTCTGCTGTTTTTGTATGATTTTTATTTTATTCCTTTATGCTACACATTGACAAATGAGGGCATAGTTTCACCACTATCAGACCTGGGCCCTTGCTGCTAGTCGGCAGCCTCTGGCATTTGGGGAAATTCACTTGCAGTCACATGGAGAACCTGGCTCGGGGAACCCGTTGAGTGGCACGCAGAACCAGGACGTTACAAAGTGGTATCAGAGGTGTTTCTTTTCATGGACATACTATTTGGAGCCATAGTCAGGGATAGAATGAGAATGGTAGTTGATAATAAGCTTTTCCCTGGTGTAGCTAACCCGTATACAGGGAAAATCCAGTCTACCTCAGTTATTGCAATTTTCTGATTTTGAAATTTTTACAGTTGAATTGATTTCACAGTTGGGTGACACACTTGTGATTGTTATGTTTCTATTTTATCCATGGGTTCTATTTTGTTGAAACCCGATGAGATGAGGGTATGTTATCTCATGCATCATTTAGGCACATTCTAGGAATCACATTCCATGCATAGTTTCTATGCCATATAGGGCCATTAGAAATTTCACGTTTTTGTGATAGTTGTTGTGCTAGAAAAGCATGCTTTTGTGATAGCTGCTTTAATAAATACCTGCTATGTGATAGGGTATTTTCCTGTGATCTTGTTTATATAATGGACGCCAATATTTGGTTTTTGGGGATTATGGGCCCTCATTGACCGGAATTTGGTGAATCATTGACTATTTATCCGATTATAACACAGATAAGATGAGAAACATTGATTCGTGGGGAGTATGGGCCCTCACAGATTGGAATTTGTCACTCATGTGTTGTTTTCGATATTTTTGGGGTTTCAGAGAAGTTTCAGAGGGATATTGTCCGGAAAAACCAGTATACACGTTGTGTAGTTCGTTGAACACGTCATGTACATTATTCTGTTCGAGAAGAAAGTAAAACTTTTTAAGTACACGCCATGTAGTCTCTTCCCGTGTCATAGACCGTGCAGGCAGAGACACGGGGTAGGAAAAGGCTGTGGTAAAACACACTGTGTACCTGAAGTAAACGTCGTGTAGTGTTGACCCAAAGTCCGCCCGTCTAACAAACAACACAGACTGAGGAGACCTTAATACATACATGTCGTGTCTATCTGGAACATGTCATGTAGTCTAACCCAGGATCTGGTTGTGTAACTAAAAACAAGGGTCTGTGTAATCCTCTCATGTACACACTGTGTGTATATAGAACATGTCATGTAGTTTGAGCCCTGTATCCGGTCATGTAACTAACAACACGGGTCAGCGGAGCTCGTCTAGTACACATCGTGTACCTGTGGGACACACCGTGTAGTATTGTCCAAGGATAGACCATGTAGAGTTAGCTATGTTTCTGGGAAGAAGGAGTCGTGTACACGCCGTGTACGGGTGTAACACATCATGTAGTCTCAAGCTGAGTAGTTGGTCGTGTCACAAACGACACGGGTAGTTGGAAAATTACACCATACACGCCGTGTAGATTATATACACACCGTGTAGTATTTTTCAACGGGATCCATGTGGCTAATCCATGTAGAAGGACCCTGGCAGGGGAAGAAAAGTCAGGTACACACCGTGTAGTCAGTATACAAGCTATGTAGTCTTGTATTGAAGGTATTGAAATGCCTTCTTCCTCCTGTTCCCTTTTCAGTTTCTTCGTTTTCAGTTTGTAATAAATGTGGATATAAGGTGTGTGTTTGACCTTGTAGAGTCATGCCACCAAGACGAACACGGATTGTTCGCTAGGAGAGCAGAAACGATTATACTCTAGAGATGGTGGGCCTTGGGCTACTAGTTGATCCTCCAACAGAGCCAGATGTGGTGTCAGCCGTTATACCGGACGCAGGCACGGATGCGCATCTCTGTGAAGGTTTCATGCGGTTCAGTCATACCTTCCAGGAAGCACCGTTGGCTGCCACATCTATTGCCGAGATGTCACTTATCTTCCAGCAGCAGCATCCACCTACGTTTTCAAGGGATGGCAGACCACAGGCTACGGAGTCTTGGCTGGGGTCCATGTGTAACGACCCGAAATTTTTAAATAAATTTTTTTCCCTAATTTTATGTGTTATTGTTTTACTCAACAAAAATGTTTTATTTGATAAACATGATTATAATTAAAATGAGATCAGTGGGTTTTGACTATTATATAACCATCGGTCAACATGACCGCTGTGAACAAAATGTTTTGATTATTGTCTCTAAATATAAGTAATCTTGGTTAATTATTATAGAAAGAAGATTCGATGGCCTCACCTAGTAGTCTTGGACCGATCGAAGCCCATCTAACAGAGCTTGGGAAGGAGGTAGCACCACTGGGCTTTGCTCTGGATCAAATCCAAGCAGAACTTCATCATGTGAAGCTGGAACGAAATCGCCTTCGTGAGAAGTTCAAACTGATAGAAATTACTACTCGGGCAATGTTGACTGAGCCGCCCCAAGCTTCTATCACCCCAGCACACCTTACTCTTAGGTCCTATGCTGGTATTATAAGGGGTTATGTAACGAGACCGTAACTACCTTGTGTAATCCTTGTTTTAAATAAAAATTGGGATTTCTTCTTATGATAAAGTTTATGAATTTTGAAATGACCGGATAAATATAGTATGCATATTTTTGATGAATTTTAGAAAAAAGATATTTTAAAATATTTAAGTAAACCCTAAATAACTAATGATGTGTAATGATTTTCAAAAAATGGTCTTCTGCAATTATGTTCAGTACTAAATTTAGAGTCTAATAAGATCAACTTGATTTTTGATGAATAGTAAATTATGAATAGTGATTTTATGATTAGGATTAGTAATATGACCAAATGGATTAGTAATCTCACTTAAATAAAGTTTTAAAATAACCTAGGCACCTTGATTAAGTAATGTGATTCAATAAAATGGGTAAATAACGGTTTCATAAATTATTATTCAAGTGTTAGTTTTTTCGGGTGAATAGTCTTTTCATTAAAAATTTAATTAAAAATAATTAGAAAATTATTTTTATAAAAATGACTTTATTTTTGAACTCAGAGCATCGATATTATGTTATGGTAATTTTTGGGTTTTTTTCTGAAAAAAATGAATTTTTGGTGAATAGTGTATTTATTTAAAAATATAATTAAAAATATTTAGAAAATTATTTTTATAAAATGGAGTTCATTTTTGAAATCATAGCATTGATATTTGGTTAATGTGAAATTTTTGGATTTTTCTGAGAAAGTTGAATTTTCAGTGAATTGTAAAAATACAGTTTTAGGGTTTCGGTATGTTTAATGACATCATAATGGTGTCATGATGATGTCATGAGATCTTTTGAGTGTTGGCAGGCCAAGGGTGATGAATTATTGTTTTGGGGGCCCCATGTGGCCTAACTCCATGATAAATGACAAGGGAGAGCACATGGGTTTGAGAAAAGCACATGTGAGGTGTCCCTTGGCCATTAATGACTTGTCCCCTCACTTTCCCTATAAATACCAAGCCCTCCTCTCATCCATTCGACTCCCCACTCATTCCTAACGAATTTATGGTCTCATTACCTCCCAAGGAGTCCTCCCAAGGTGCCCCCAAGCCCTCAAGGTCCCAACCTTTGAGGTTTACGAGTTACATTTTAAGGTAAGGGATCCGACCTCTCTCTTTCTTTTCAAGTAATCTCTTTTATGTCTTTTCTTTTATACTCCATGTTCTTATGTTGGAGGATGTTATTTTATATTCATCCTACTGCCTATTTCATGTTCTTATGATGAGAGACGCCCCCTTGCTCTCATCAATTCATTTTAAGAATGTTTAAGTGGCGCCGTTAGGCTGCCGAATTTTTAAGGGATTCTTTCACCTTCCTCGTTTTCAAGTTCTATTTTCATTCAAGTCTTTCATGTTTCTTTGTATTATGTTGGGGCATGATCTCTAAATTTATCATACTGATCTTTTATGATCATATGATGAAAGACCCCATTTTATCTCTTCAATTCAATTTTTTGGAAGTTTTATGTGGCGCCGTTAGGCTGCCAAATTTTTGAAGGGATTCTCTCACCCTTCTCTTTTTCAAAGTTCTACTTTCATGTCATGTCTTTCAAGTTAATTTCTATTATGTTGGGGTATGATCTCTATATCTATCATACTGGACTCTTATGTTCATATGATGAGAGACCCCATTTGATCTCTTCAATTCAGTATTTTGATGTTTTAAGTGGCGCCGTTAGGCTGCTGAATTTTTAAGTGGTTCTTCACCCTTCTCGTTTTGAAGTTATACTTTCATGTGAATTATTTCAAGTTCCTTTTTGTTATATTGGGGTATGATCTCTATATCTATCATACTGGACTCTTATTTTCATATTATGAGATACCCCATTTGATCGCTTCAATTCAGTATTTTGAAGTTTTAAGTGGCACCGTTAGGCTGCCGAATTTTTAAGTGGTTCTTCACCCTTCTCGTTTTGAAGATCTACTTTCATGTCAATTCATTCAAGTTACTTTTTGTTATGTTGGGGAATTATCTCTATATCTATCATACTGAACTCTTATGTTCACATGATGAGAGACCCTTTTTGATCTTTTCAAATCGTTTTTGTTGAAGTTTAAGTAACGCCGTTATGCTGTCGAACTTTCATAAGAGAAATCTAATTTTTGTCTTCCTTCCATGTTTTTCATTTCAAATGGTATGTCCATGAAATTTCACTACCATGATCATGTATCCTTCTTATTCTGTCCATCTACTGTTTTATGGGTCATTTATGAATGTTTGACCCATTTTCCCTCTCTTTTTAATGTCTTCTAAAACCTCATAACATAGCCGTTATGCTGCAGAATTTCCGTCTCAAAATGTCTCTCTCTTTTTCTAAAGTTCTTTTATATTATTAAGTGAATACTCAAGGCTATTTCTTCTAAAGGGGTATTCACATATATACCAAAATGTTCTATTTTAAATTCTGGGATTTTCATACATGAGACCCACTTTCCTTTTCTGTGGGTTTTAAGGTGACGTAAAGATCATGTCTTTAAAGCAGTTTTTAAACGTTATGATTATGAAATGAAACCCATTTATTTTATGCTATGTGGGTTATTTATGAAATGTTTGATGATGATATATGTGGCTCACATGATAATAAAGGCAAATTTAAGGGTGCGCCCTGATAGCGCTCCAATGCATTGGGTAATGATGTAACCACTAGAGATTACAATTTTAACGATGCCTTGGTGAAAAACCTTGGTAATTTTTAACGACACCTTGGGGATGGACCTTGGTGAAACGAAACGATTGTCAATATTAAATGTTGCAGCCACATCTTCAAGTTATGAAAAAGTTTTATTTTTATTATGATATGCCTCATGATTTCATTTTCATGCATTAAAGTTCTTTTCATGACTTTATTGATGTATCTCAAGTTCATATGTAAAATGTTTCACTAGTTTCCCTTGCTGGGCCTTCTGCTCACCCTTCCTTTTGATGTATGTCCCCAGGTTATGAGATGCAGTAATGAGGCTAGGGTGAACATGAGGAGAATCCTTTCAAGTGTTTAAGAAGAATGTTTTTTTTGTTTCATGTTTTATGTTCCTTGTTTCCAAGACACTAAACCTTAAAGATCCTCAGTTCCGTGTAATGGAATGAAAAGTTATGTTATAAAAAAACGGGATGCTATAGTTGGTATCAAAGGATGGTTTAGTTATTTGTGGAAATTAGGATATGAAAACTCTAGGAGGAACCCTATAGAAAAGTTTAATATAGGATAATCTTCCTGGTATTTTGGTGAGTATTGAGTAAGGGGTTGCCAAGCAAATACATCCCTGTCTGGATACGAGCAGGTAGAGGTGGCTCTGGCACAGATGTACATAGGGGTAAAACCCGAAAACACCGCTTTGAACTAGACTCGAACGGGAACTGGTACACGACAACGGGCCTTGCTGCACTCTTGGTTACGACACTCCCGGGGGATATGCTTTGGTAAATTCATAAGCTTGGTATGAACCATTGTTAAAGGAACAAAGATAAAATAAAATAAAGGTTCACATAAGAATATATGATCATTCATAACCTAGATGGGAACCTAGGAGATCACAAGTTAGGGTATACCTTTCATATACAAGTTATCCTTATATGCTTTCAGTTCCTTTTCATGATTATTAGCTAAGTACTTAAGCCCCTAATTATGCTTTCTCTTCTTAGTTAATGGTGGGAAATGGAAGAACATGTTCCGACAACCAATGTGATAGGAAATGCGACGATTTTCGTATTAATATGACAGGGATGATTAGGGGATTAAAATATGATTATTATTTTGGAAGACGTTAATTATTTTGGGAACCATATTTGATCGAGGTAAATAGATTACTACGGTATTTTCATTGAGGAGTAAGGTTGACTTATATTTTGAAGAATCGATGAATTTAAGGTGAACTTATAGTAATTTAGGTTACTTATGGGAATGAATAACCTATCTTGGGTACAATATGTTTAGGTTAGCTACTTTTTTATAAGATGTTAGGAGTGGTTGATGTTGTCTGGAGATGAACAATGAAGTTGTTTTGGAAGACTATGTTATCAAATCCTTATTGTATTTGGGTTTCAATCTTAGTTTGGTTTGTTTTGAGGAATTTTAAGGACTGTTATTTATGGAATGGTCTATGATGAACTTTGGGTAGTACCATGGAACTTTGATGATTTAAAAGTAGTTTCCATTCCTATGGGATTCTTTCTTTTTGAAGAGTTGTTTTACCTTAACCTTTCTGTTTTTGGGATAATGTTTAAAGATAGAAGAAATAGATAGTTAATTTTTTGTAGATTATGTGATTCTATAGAAGATGATTCTTGTGCTTTTATGAGACCATGTGTTTTTGAATTCTCATCATTTGGAGAAAAGATTAGTGTTGGTAGGGACTTGTTAAAGGATGAAACTCTACTTGAAGGTAGGTATATTTTCTTATGTTTTTGTTCTATGTAGTAAATGAAATCCTCCAAATTATGAAAAGAAACGTAAAACAAAAATGTTGTTGGTTTACGTTTCCTACTAGGTAATCAAAGACCGTTTACACACATCATAAGTTTGGGATTTTCTCATGGTTAACTTTCTCCTAATCATGTTCTCTATCACTCTCCCTCATAACTTGACCCTTTGTTTTTTCCTCCATGTCCATGTTTTCCTACATGGAACCCTAGTGTGGGTTAACTCGGGTGACCATTGTACTTCCCTTTCTTTATTTTAAAGTAATAGTTTTACTGACTCCTTTTCCGATGTGGGACTTTCAATGAAATTTCAAAACCCAATTTTAAAATTGCGAGGACGCAATTTCTTAAGGGGGGAAGATTGTAACGACCCGAAATTTTTAAATAAATTTTGTTCCCTAATTTTATGTGTTATTGTTTTACTCAACAAAAATGTTTTATTTGATAAACATGATTATTATTAAAATGAGATCAGTGGGTTTTGACTATTATATAACCATCGGTCAACATGACCGCTGTGAACAAAATGTTTTGATTATTGTCTCTAAATATAAGTAATCTTGGTTAATTATTATAGAAAGAAGATTCGATGGCCTCACCTAGTAGTATTGGACCGATCGAAGCCCATCTAACAGAGCTTGGGAAGGAGGTAGCACCACTGGGCTTTGCTCTGGATCAAATCCAAGAAGAACTTCATCATGTGAAGCTGGAACGAAATCGCCTTCGTGAGAAGTTCAAACTGATAGAAATTACTACTCGAGCAATGTTGACTGAGCCGCCCCAAGCTTCTATCACCCTAGCACACCTTACTCTTAGGTCCTATGCTGGTATTATAAGGGGTTATGTAACGAGACCGTAACTACCTTGTGTAATCCTTGTTTTAAATAAACATTGGGATTTCTTCTTATGATAAAGTTTATGAATTTTGAAATGACCGGATAAATATAGTATGCATATTTTTGATGAATTTTAGAAAAAAGATATTTTAAAATATTTAAGTAAACCCTAAATAACTAATGATGTGTAATGATTTTCAAAAAATGGTCTTCTGCAATTATGTTCAGTACTAAATTTAGAGTCTAATAAGATCAACTTGATTTTTGATGAATAGTAAATTATGAATAGTGATTTTATGATTAGGATTAGTAATATGACCAAATGGATTAGTAATCTCACTTAAATAAAGTTTTAAAATAATCTAGGCACCTTGATTAAGTAATGTGATTCAATAAAATGGGTAAATAACGGTTTCATAAATTATTATTCAAGTATTAGTTTTTTCGGGTGAATAGTGTTTTAATTAAAAATTTAATTAAAAATAATTAGAAAATTATTTTGATAAAAATGACTTTATTTTTGAACTCATAGCATCGATATTATGTTATGGTAATTTTTGGGTTTTTTTCTGAAAAAAATGAATTTTTGTTGAATAGTGTATTTATTTAAAAATATAATTAAAAATATTTAGAAAATTATTTTTATAAATTGGAGTTCATTTTTGAAATCATAGCATTGATATTTGGTTAATGTGAAATTTTGGGATTTTTCTGAGAAAGTTGAATTTTCAGTGAATAGTAAAAATACAGTTTTAGGGTTTCGGTATGTTTAATGACATCATAATGGTGTCATGATGATTTCATGAGATCTTTTGAGGGTTGGCCGGCCAAGGGTGATGAATTATTGTTTTTGGGGCCCCATGTGGCCTAACTCCATGATAAATGACAAGGGAGAGCACATGGGTTTGAGAAAAGCACATGTGAGGTGTCCCTTGGCCATTAATGACTTGTCCCCTCACTTTCCCTATAAATACCAAGCCCTCCTCTCATCCATTCGACTCCCCACTCATTCCTAACGAATTTATGGTCTCATTACCTCCCAAGGAGTCCTCCCAAGGTGCCCCCAAGCCCTCAAGGTCCCAACCTTTGAGGTTTAAGAGTTACATTTTAAGGTAAGGGATCCGACCTCTCTCTTTCTTTTCAAGTAATCTCTTTTATGTCTTTTCTTTTATACTCCATGTTATTATGTTGGAGGATGTTATTTTATATTCATCCTACTGCCTATTTCATGTTCATATGATGAGAGACGCCCCCTTGCTCTCATCAATTCATTTTAAGAATGTTTAAGTGGCGTCGTTAGGCTGCCGAATTTTTAAGGGATTCTTTCACCTTCCTCGTTTTCAAGTTCTATTTTCATTCAAGTCTTTCATGTTTCTTTGTATTATGTTGGGGCATGATCTCTAAATTTATCATACTGATCTTTTATGATCATATGATGAGAGACCCCATTTTATCTCTTCAATTCAATTTTTTGGAAGTTTTATGTGGCGCCGTTAGGCTGCCGAATTTTTTAAGGGATTCTCTCACCCTTCTCTTTTTCAAAGTTCTACTTTCATGTCATGTCTTTCAAGTTAATTTCTATTATGTTGGGGTATGATCTCTATATCTATCATACTGGACTCTTATGTTCATATGATGAGAGACCCCATTTGATCTCTTCAATTCAGTATTTTGATGTTTTATGTGGCGCCGTTAGGCTGCTGAATTTTTAAGTGGTTCTTCACCCTTCTCGTTTTGAAGTTATACTTTCATGTGAATTATTTCAAGTTCCTTTTTGTTATATTGGGGTATGATCTCTATATCTATCATACTGGACTCTTATTTTCATATGATGAGATACCCCATTTGATCGCTTCAATTCAGTATTTTGAAGTTTTAAGTGGCACCGTTAGGCTGCTGAATTTTTAAGTGGTTCTTCACCCTTCTCGTTTTGAAGATCTACTTTCATGTCAATTCATTCAAGTTACTTTTTGTTATGTTGGGGAATTATCTCTATATCTATCATACTGAACTCTTATGTTCACATGATGAGAGACCCTATTTGATCTTTTCAAATCGTTTTTGTTGAAGTTTAAGTAACGCCGTTAGGCTGTCGAACTTTCATAAGAGAAATCTAATTTTTGTCTTCCTTCCATGTTTTTCATTTCAAATGGTATTTCCATGAAATTTCACTACCATGATCATGTATCATTCTTATTCTGTCCATCTACTGTTTTATGGGTCATTTATGAATATTTGACCCATTTTCCCTCTCTTTTTAATGTCTTCTAAAACCTCATAACATAGCCGTTATGCTGCAGAATTTCCGTCTCAAAATGTCTCTCTCTTTTTCTAAAGTTCTTTTATATTATTAAGTGAATACTCAAGGCTATTTCTTCTAAAGGGGTATTCACATATATACCAAAATGTTCTATTTTAAATTCTGGGATTTTCATACATGAGACCCACTTTCCTTTTCTGTGGGTTTTAAGGTGACGTAAAGATCATGTCTTTAAAGCAGTTTTTAAACGTTATGATTATGAAATGAAACCCATTTATTTTATGCTATGTGGGTTATTTATGAAATGTTTGATGATGATATATGTGGCTCACATGATAATAAAGGCAAATTTAAGGGTGCGCCCTGATAGCGCTCCAATGCATTGGGTAATGATGTAACCACTAGAGATTACAATTTTAACGATGCCTTGGTGAAAAACCTTGGTAATTTTTAACGACACCTTGGGGATGGACCTTGGTGAAACGAAACGATTGTCAATATTAAATGTTGCAGCCACATCTTCAAGTTATGAAAAAGTTTTATTTTTATTATGATATGCCTCATGATTTCATTTTCATGCATTAAAGTTCTTTTCATGACTTTATTGATGTATCTCAAGTTCATATGTAAAATGTTTCACTTGTTTCCCTTGCTGGGCCTTCTGCTCACCCTTCCTTTTGATGTATGTCCCCAGGTTATGAGATGCAGTAATGAGGCTAGGGTGAACATGAGGAGAATCCTTTCAAGTGTTTAAGAAGAATGTTTTTTTTGTTTCATGTTTTATGTTCCTTGTTTCCAAGACACTAAACCTTAAAGATCCTCAGTTCCGTGTAATGGAATGAAAAGTTATGTTATAAAAAGACGGGATGCTATAGTTGGTATCAAAGGATGGTTTAGTTATTTGTGGAAATTAGGATATGAAAACTCTAGGAGGAACCCTATAGAAAAGTTTAATATAGGATAATCTTCCTGGTATTTTGGTGAGTATTGAGTAAGGGGTTGCCAAGCAAATACATCCCTGTCTGGATACGAGCAGGTAGAGGTGGCTCTGGCACAGATGTACATAGGGGTAAAACCCGAAAACACCGCTTTGAACTAGACTCGAACGGGAACTGGTACACGACAACGGGCCTTGCTGCACTCTTGGTTACGACACTCCCGGGGGATATGCTTTGGTAAATTCATAAGCTTGGTATGAACCATTGTTAAAGGAACAAAGATAAAATAAAATAAAGGTTCACATAAGAATATATGATCATTCATAACCTAGATGGGAACCTAGGAGATCACAAGTTAGGGTATACCTTTCATATACAAGTTATCCTTATATGCTTTCAGTTCCTTTTCATGATTATTAGCTAAGTACTTAAGCCCCTAATTATGCTTTCTCTTCTTAGTTAATGGTGGGAAATGGAAGAACATGTTCCGACAACCAATGTGATAGGAAATGCGACGATTTTCGTATTAATATGACAGGGATGATTAGGGGATTAAAATATGATTATTATTTTGGAAGACGTTAATTATTTTGGGAACCATATTTGATCGAGGTAAATAGATTACTACGGTATTTTCATTGAGGAGTAAGGTTGACTTATATTTTGAAGAATCGATGAATTTAAGGTGAACTTATAGTAATTTAGGTTACTTATGGGAATGAATAACCTATCTTGGGTACAATATGTTTAGGTTAGCTACTTTTTTATAAGATGTTAGGAGTGGTTGATGTTGTCTGGAGATGAACAATGAAGTTGTTTTGGAAGACTATGTTATCAAATCCTTATTGTATTTGGGTTTCAATATTAGTTTGGTTTGTTTTGAGGAATTTTAAGGACTGTTATTTATGGAATGGTCTATGATGAACTTTGGGTAGTACCATGGAACTTTGATGATTTAAAAGTAGTTTCCATTCCTATGGGATTCTTTCTTTTTGAAGAGTTGTTTTACCTTAACCTTTCTGTTTTTGGGATAATGTTTAAAGATAGAAGAAATAGATAGTTAATTTTTTGTAGATTATGTGATTCTATAGAAGATGATTCTTGTGCTTTTATGAGACCATGTGTTTTTGAATTCTCATCATTTGGAGAAAAGATTAGTGTTGGTAGGGACTTGTTAAAGGATGAAACTCTACTTGAAGGTAGGTATATTTTCTTATGTTTTTGTTCTATGTAGTAAATGAAATCCTCAAAATTATGAAAAGAAACGTAAAACAAAAATGTTGTTGGTTTACGTTTCCTACTAGGTAATCAAAGACCGTTTACACACATCATAAGTTTGGGATTTTCTCATGGTTAACTTTCTCCTAATCATGTTCTCTATCACTCTCCCTCATAACTTGACCCTTTGTTTTTTCCTCCATGTCCATGTTTTCCTACATGGAACCCTAGTGTGGGTTAACTCGGGTGACCATTGTACTTCCCTTTCTTTATTTTAAAGTAATAGTTTTACTGACTCCTTTTCCGATGTGGGACTTTCAATGAAATTTCAAAACCCAATTTTAAAATTGCGAGGACGCAATTTCTTAAGGGGGGAAGATTGTAACGACCCGAAATTTTTAAATAAATTTTGTTCCCTAATTTTATGTGTTATTGTTTTACTCAACAAAAATGTTTTATTTGATAAACATGATTATTATTAAAATGAGATCAGTGGGTTTTGACTATTATATAACCATCGGTCAACATGACCGCTGTGAACAAAATGTTTTGATTATTGTCTCTAAATATAAGTAATCTTGGTTAATTATTATAGAAAGAAGATTCGATGGCCTCACCTAGTAGTATTGGACCGATCGAAGCCCATCTAACAGAGCTTGGGAAGGAGGTAGCACCACTGGGCTTTGCTCTGGATCAAATCCAAGAAGAACTTCATCATGTGAAGCTGGAACGAAATCGCCTTCGTGAGAAGTTCAAACTGATAGAAATTACTACTCGAGCAATGTTGACTGAGCCGCCCCAAGCTTCTATCACCCTAGCACACCTTACTCTTAGGTCCTATGCTGGTATTATAAGGGGTTATGTAACGAGACCGTAACTACCTTGTGTAATCCTTGTTTTAAATAAACATTGGGATTTCTTCTTATGATAAAGTTTATGAATTTTGAAATGACCGGATAAATATAGTATGCATATTTTTGATGAATTTTAGAAAAAAGATATTTTAAAATATTTAAGTAAACCCTAAATAACTAATGATGTGTAATGATTTTCAAAAAATGGTCTTCTGCAATTATGTTCAGTACTAAATTTAGAGTCTAATAAGATCAACTTGATTTTTGATGAATAGTAAATTATGAATAGTGATTTTATGATTAGGATTAGTAATATGACCAAATGGATTAGTAATCTCACTTAAATAAAGTTTTAAAATAATCTAGGCACCTTGATTAAGTAATGTGATTCAATAAAATGGGTAAATAACGGTTTCATAAATTATTATTCAAGTATTAGTTTTTTCGGGTGAATAGTGTTTTAATTAAAAATTTAATTAAAAATAATTAGAAAATTATTTTGATAAAAATGACTTTATTTTTGAACTCATAGCATCGATATTATGTTATGGTAATTTTTGGGTTTTTTTCTGAAAAAAATGAATTTTTGTTGAATAGTGTATTTATTTAAAAATATAATTAAAAATATTTAGAAAATTATTTTTATAAATTGGAGTTCATTTTTGAAATCATAGCATTGATATTTGGTTAATGTGAAATTTTGGGATTTTTCTGAGAAAGTTGAATTTTCAGTGAATAGTAAAAATACAGTTTTAGGGTTTCGGTATGTTTAATGACATCATAATGGTGTCATGATGATTTCATGAGATCTTTTGAGGGTTGGCCGGCCAAGGGTGATGAATTATTGTTTTTGGGGCCCCATGTGGCCTAACTCCATGATAAATGACAAGGGAGAGCACATGGGTTTGAGAAAAGCACATGTGAGGTGTCCCTTGGCCATTAATGACTTGTCCCCTCACTTTCCCTATAAATACCAAGCCCTCCTGTCATCCATTCGACTCCCCACTCATTCCTAACGAATTTATGGTCTCATTACCTCCCAAGGAGTCCTCCCAAGGTGCCCCCAAGCCCTCAAGGTCCCAACCTTTGAGGTTTAAGAGTTACATTTTAAGGTAAGGGATCCGACCTCTCTCTTTCTTTTCAAGTAATCTCTTTTATGTCTTTTCTTTTATACTCCATGTTCTTATGTTGGAGGATGTTATTTTATATTCATCCTACTGCCTATTTCATGTTCATATGATGAGAGACGCCCCCTTGCTCTCATCAATTCATTTTAAGAATGTTTAAGTGGCGCCGTTAGGCTGCCGAATTTTTAAGGGATTCTTTCACCTTCCTCGTTTTCAAGTTCTATTTTCATTCAAGTCTTTCATGTTTCTTTGTATTATGTTGGGGCATGATCTCTAAATTTATCATACTGATCTTTTATGATCATATGATGAGAGACCCCATTTTATCTCTTCAATTCAATTTTTTGGAAGTTTTATGTGGCGCCGTTAGGCTGCCGAATTTTTTAAGGGATTCTCTCACCCTTCTCTTTTTCAAAGTTCTACTTTCATGTCATGTCTTTCAAGTTAATTTCTATTATGTTGGGGTATGATCTCTATATCTATCATACTGGACTCTTATGTTCATATGATGAGAGACCCCATTTGATCTCTTCAATTCAGTATTTTGATGTTTTAAGTGGCGCCGTTAGGCTGCTGAATTTTTAAGTGGTTCTTCACCCTTCTCGTTTTGAAGTTATACTTTCATGTGAATTATTTCAAGTTCCTTTTTGTTATATTGGGGTATGATCTCTATATCTATCATACTGGACTCTTATTTTCATATGATGAGATACCCCATTTGATCGCTTCAATTCAGTATTTTGAAGTTTTAAGTGGCACCGTTAGGCTGCCGAATTTTTAAGTGGTTCTTCACCCTTCTCGTTTTGAAGATCTACTTTCATGTCAATTCATTCAAGTTACTTTTTGTTATGTTGGGGAATTATCTCTATATCTATCATACTGAACTCTTATGTTCACATGATGAGAGACCCTATTTGATCTTTTCAAATCGTTTTTGTTGAAGTTTAAGTAACGCCGTTAGGCTGTCGAACTTTCATAAGAGAAATCTAATTTTTGTCTTCCTTCCATGTTTTTCATTTCAAATGGTATTTCCATGAAATTTCACTACCATGATCATGTATCATTCTTATTCTGTCCATCTACTGTTTTATGGGTCATTTATGAATGTTTGACCCATTTTCCCTCTCTTTTTAATGTCTTCTAAAACCTCATAACATAGCCGTTATGCTGCAGAATTTACGTCTCAAAATGTCTCTCTCTTTTTCTAAAGTTCTTTTATATTATTAAGTGAATACTCAAGGCTCTTTCTTCTAAAGGGGTATTCACATATATACCAAAATGTCCTATTTTAAATTCTGGGATTTTCATACATGAGACCCACCTTCCTTTTCTGTGGGTTTTAAGGTGACGTAAAGATCATGTCTTTAAAGCAGTTTTTAAAACATTATGATTATGAAATGAAACCCATTTATTTTATGCTATGTGGGTTATTTATGAATTGTTTGATGATGATATATGTGGCTCACATGATAATAAAGGCAAATTTAAGGGTGCGCCCTGATAGCACTCCAATGCATTGGGTAATGATGTAACCACTAGAGATTACAATTTTAACGATGCCTTGGTGAAAAACCCTGGTAATTTTTAACGACACCTTGGGGATGTACCTTGGTGAAACGAAACGATTGTCAATATTAAATGTTGCAGCCACATCTTCAAGTTATGAAAAAGTTTTATTTTTATTATGATATGCCTCATGATTTCATTTTCATGCATTAAAGTTCTTTTCATGACTTTATTGATGTATCTCAAGTTCATATGTAAAATGTTTCACTTGTTTCCCTTGCTGGGCCTTCTGCTCACCCTTCCTTTTGATGTATGTCCCCAGGTTATGAGATGCAGTAATGAGCCTAGGGTGAACATGAGGAGAATCCTTTCAAGTGTTTAAGAAGAATGTTTTTTTTTTGTTTCATGTTTTATGTTCCTTGTTTCCAAGACACTAAACCTTAAAGATCCTCAGTTCCGTGTAATGGAATGAAAAGTTATGTTATAAAAAGACGGGATGCTATAGTTGGTATCAAAGGATGGTTTAGTTATTTGTGGAAATTAGGATATGAAAACTCTAGGAGGAACCCTATAGAAAAGTTTAATATAGGATAATCTTCCTGGTATTTTGGTGAGTATTGAGTAAGGGGTTGCCAAGCAAATACATCCCTGTCTGGATACGAGCAGGTAGAGGTGGCTCTGGCACAGATGTACATAGGGGTAAAACCCGAAAACACCGCTTTGAACTAGACTCGAACGGGAACTGGTACACGACAACGGGCCTTGCTGCACTCTTGGTTACGACACTCCCGGGGGATATGCTTTGGTAAATTCATAAGCTTGGTATGAACCATTGTTAAAGGAACAAAGATAAAATAAAATAAAGGTTCACATAAGAATATATGATCATTCATAACCTAGATGGGAACCTAGGAGATCACAAGTTAGGGTATACCTTTCATATACAAGTTATCCTTATATGCTTTCAGTTCCTTTTCATGATTATTAGCTAAGTACTTAAGCCCCTAATTATGCTTTCTCTTCTTAGTTAATGGTGGGAAATGGAAGAACATGTTCCGACAACCAATGTGATAGGAAATGCGACGATTTTCGTATTAATATGACAGGGATGATTAGGGGATTAAAATATGATTATTATTTTGGAAGACGTTAATTATTTTGGGAACCATATTTGATCGAGGTAAATAGATTACTACGGTATTTTCATTGAGGAGTAAGGTTGACTTATATTTTGAAGAATCGATGAATTTAAGGTGAACTTATAGTAATTTAGGTTACTTATGGGAATGAATAACCTATCTTGGGTACAATATGTTTAGGTTAGCTACTTTTTTATAAGATGTTAGGAGTGGTTGATGTTGTCTGGAGATGAACAATGAAGTTGTTTTGGAAGACTATGTTATCAAATCCTTATTGTATTTGGGTTTCAATCTTAGTTTGGTTTGTTTTGAGGAATTTTAAGGACTGTTATTTATGGAATGGTCTATGATGAACTTTGGGTAGTACCATGGAACTTTGATGATTTAAAAGTAGTTTCCATTCCTATGGGATTCTTTCTTTTTGAAGAGTTGTTTTACCTTAACCTTTCTGTTTTTGGGATAATGTTTAAAGATAGAAGAAATAGATAGTTAATTTTTTGTAGATTATGTGATTCTATAGAAGATGATTCTTGTGCTTTTATGAGACCATGTGTTTTTGAATTCTCATCATTTGGAGAAAAGATTAGTGTTGGTAGGGACTTGTTAAAGGATGAAACTCTACTTGAAGGTAGGTATATTTTCTTATGTTTTTGTTCTATGTAGTAAATGAAATCCTCAAAATTATGAAAAGAAACGTAAAACAAAAATGTTGTTGGTTTACGTTTCCTACTAGGTAATCAAAGACCGTTTACACACATCATAAGTTTGGGATTTTCTCATGGTTAACTTTCTCCTAATCATGTTCTCTATCACTCTCCCTCATAACTTGACCCTTTGTTTTTTCCTCCATGTCCATGTTTTCCTACATGGAACCCTAGTGTGGGTTAACTCGGGTGACCATTGTACTTCCCTTTCTTTATTTTAAAGTAATAGTTTTACTGACTCCTTTTCCGATGTGGGACTTTCAATGAAATTTCAAAACCCAATTTTAAAATTGCGAGGACGCAATTTCTTAAGGGGGGAAGATTGTAACGACCCGAAATTTTTAAATAAATTTTGTTCCCTAATTTTATGTGTTATTGTTTTACTCAACAAAAATGTTTTATTTGATAAACATGATTATTATTAAAATGAGATCAGTGGGTTTTGACTATTATATAACCATCGGTCAACATGACCGCTGTGAACAAAATGTTTTGATTATTGTCTCTAAATATAAGTAATCTTGGTTAATTATTATAGAAAGAAGATTCGATGGCCTCACCTAGTAGTATTGGACCGATCGAAGCCCATCTAACAGAGCTTGGGAAGGAGGTAGCACCACTGGGCTTTGCTCTGGATCAAATCCAAGAAGAACTTCATCATGTGAAGCTGGAACGAAATCGCCTTCGTGAGAAGTTCAAACTGATAGAAATTACTACTCGAGCAATGTTGACTGAGCCGCCCCAAGCTTCTATCACCCTAGCACACCTTACTCTTAGGTCCTATGCTGGTATTATAAGGGGTTATGTAACGAGACCGTAACTACCTTGTGTAATCCTTGTTTTAAATAAACATTGGGATTTCTTCTTATGATAAAGTTTATGAATTTTGAAATGACCGGATAAATATAGTATGCATATTTTTGATGAATTTTAGAAAAAAGATATTTTAAAATATTTAAGTAAACCCTAAATAACTAATGATGTGTAATGATTTTCAAAAAATGGTCTTCTGCAATTATGTTCAGTACTAAATTTAGAGTCTAATAAGATCAACTTGATTTTTGATGAATAGTAAATTATGAATAGTGATTTTATGATTAGGATTAGTAATATGACCAAATGGATTAGTAATCTCACTTAAATAAAGTTTTAAAATAATCTAGGCACCTTGATTAAGTAATGTGATTCAATAAAATGGGTAAATAACGGTTTCATAAATTATTATTCAAGTATTAGTTTTTTCGGGTGAATAGTGTTTTAATTAAAAATTTAATTAAAAATAATTAGAAAATTATTTTGATAAAAATGACTTTATTTTTGAACTCATAGCATCGATATTATGTTATGGTAATTTTTGGGTTTTTTTCTGAAAAAAATGAATTTTTGTTGAATAGTGTATTTATTTAAAAATATAATTAAAAATATTTAGAAAATTATTTTTATAAATTGGAGTTCATTTTTGAAATCATAGCATTGATATTTGGTTAATGTGAAATTTTGGGATTTTTCTGAGAAAGTTGAATTTTCAGTGAATAGTAAAAATACAGTTTTAGGGTTTCGGTATGTTTAATGACATCATAATGGTGTCATGATGATTTCATGAGATCTTTTGAGGGTTGGCCGGCCAAGGGTGATGAATTATTGTTTTTGGGGCCCCATGTGGCCTAACTCCATGATAAATGACAAGGGAGAGCACATGGGTTTGAGAAAAGCACATGTGAGGTGTCCCTTGGCCATTAATGACTTGTCCCCTCACTTTCCCTATAAATACCAAGCCCTCCTCTCATCCATTCGACTCCCCACTCATTCCTAACGAATTTATGGTCTCATTACCTCCCAAGGAGTCCTCCCAAGGTGCCCCCAAGCCCTCAAGGTCCCAACCTTTGAGGTTTAAGAGTTACATTTTAAGGTAAGGGATCCGACCTCTCTCTTTCATTTCAAGTAATCTCTTTTATGTCTTTTCTTTTATACTCCATGTTCTTATGTTGGAGGATGTTATTTTATATTCCTCCTACTGCCTATTTCATGTTCATATGATGAGAGACGCCCCCTTGCTCTCATCAATTCATTTTAAGAATGTTTAAGTGGCGCCGTTAGGCTGCCGAATTTTTAAGGGATTCTTTCACCTTCCTCGTTTTCAAGTTCTATTTTCATTCAAGTCTTTCATGTTTCTTTGTATTATGTTGGGGCATGATCTCTAAATTTATCATACTGATCTTTTATGATCATATGATGAGAGACCCCATTTTATCTATTCAATTCAATTTTTTGGAAGTTTTATGTGGCGCCGTTAGGCTGCCGAATTTTTTAAGGGATTCTCTCACCCTTCTCTTTTTCAAAGTTCTACTTTCATGTCATGTCTTTCAAGTTAATTTCTATTATGTTGGGGTATGATCTCTATATCTATCATACTGGACTCTTATGTTCATATGATGAGAGACCCCATTTGATCTCTTCAATTCAGTATTTTGATGTTTTAAGTGGCGCCGTTAGGCTGCTGAATTTTTAAGTGGTTCTTCACCCTTCTCGTTTTGAAGTTATACTTTCATGTGAATTATTTCAAGTTCCTTTTTGTTATATTGGGGTATGATCTCTATATCTATCATACTGGACTCTTATTTTCATATGATGAGATACCCCATTTGATCGCTTCAATTCAGTATTTTGAAGTTTTAAGTGGCACCGTTAGGCTGCCGAATTTTTAAGTGGTTCTTCACCCTTCTCGTTTTGAAGATCTACTTTCATGTCAATTCATTCAAGTTACTTTTTGTTATGTTGGGGAATTATCTCTATATCTATCATACTGAACTCTTATGTTCACATGATGAGAGACCCTATTTGATCTTTTCAAATCGTTTTTGTTGAAGTTTAAGTAACGCCGTTACGCTGTCGAACTTTCATAAGAGAAATCTAATTTTTGTCTTCCTTCCATGTTTTTCATTTCAAATGGTATTTCCATGAAATTTCACTACCATGATCATGTATCATTCTTATTCTGTCCATCTACTGTTTTATGGGTCATTTATGAATGTTTGACCCATTTTCCCTCTCTTTTTAATGTCTTCTAAAACCTCATAACATAGCCGTTATGCTGCAGAATTTCCGTCTCAAAATGTCTCTCTCTTTTTCTAAAGTTCTTTTATATTATTAAGTGAATACTCAAGGCTCTTTCTTCTAAAGGGGTATTCACATATATACCAAAATGTCCTATTTTAAATTCTGGGATTTTCATACATGAGACCCACCTTCCTTTTCTGTGGGTTTTAAGGTGACGTAAAGATCATGTCTTTAAAGCAGTTTTTAAAACATTATGATTATGAAATGAAACCCATTTATTTTATGCTATGTGGGTTATTTATGAATTGTTTGATGATGATATATGTGGCTCACATGATAATAAAGGCAAATTTAAGGGTGCGCCCTGATAGCACTCCAATGCATTGGGTAATGATGTAACCACTAGAGATTACAATTTTAACGATGCCTTGGTGAAAAACCCTGGTAATTTTTAACGACACCTTGGGGATGGACCTTGGTGAAACGAAACGATTGTCAATATTAAATGTTGCAGCCACATCTTCAAGTTATGAAAAAGTTTTATTTTTATTATGATATGCCTCATGATTTCATTTTCATGTATTAAAGTTCTTTTCATGACTTTATTGATGTATCTCAAGTTCATATGTAAAATGTTTCACTTGTTTCCCTTGCTGGGCCTTCTGCTCACCCTTCCTTTTGATGTATGTCCCCAGGTTATGAGATGCAGTAATGAGCCTAGGGTGAACATGAGGAGAATCCTTTCAAGTGTTTAAGAAGAATGTTTTTTTTTGTTTCATGTTTTATGTTCCTTGTTTCCAAGACACTAAACCTTAAAGATCCTCAGTTCCGTGTAATGGAATGAAAAGTTATGTTATAAAAAGACGGGATGCTATACCATGCATTCTATCTTTCATCATCTAGAGACTCCTCCAGGGTAGAGGGTCAATCTCGCGACTTATATGCTACGTGATTCCACCAAGAGGTGGTCGGATGTTACCACCCAATTGGAGAATCACAGAGACATGCCATGGGAAGATTTTTAGGTAGTATTCTATGAATTATTATTTCCAGAGACACTGAGAGCAGATAGAGCTCGAGTGTTCATGAATCTGCAGTAGGGCGCTATGTCGGTGATGTATTATTATGGTCATTTCACCGAGATCTAATGTTTTTCACCCGTTCTAGTGGGTGATGAGACGTTGAGGACCAGACGCTTCAAGTATGGTCTACGGTATGACATATGAGTGCTGGTTACTATTTTCAGGTTGCCTTCAGTATATGTTATTGTAAACCAGGCACTGATTATAGAGAGGAACCTGCGGGGAGCTAGTGGTGTGGGCCAGGGCAGTTCAGCACCAGTTTCTGGTACTATTTCTACTGTTAAGAGGAAGAGAAAGATGGACTTCTCTTATGGTGGTAGTACTTGCAAGAACATTGCTTCAGGTGGCCCAGTCAGGAGCTACCAGTGTGGTATGGAGGGGCATAAGAGACCTCAGTGTCCACGAGACCCAGTGGAGTGTCGAGCTTGCGGAAAGATGGGTCATATTAAGCACTTTTGCAGGGCGTTTCCACCAGTGGCTAGTGAGAGGGGTTTTATGGAGACTCCGTGTATGGGATCAGGACTAGTAGCTTCTTACCAGTCAGGTAACTAGAATACGTCAGGGCGTGCAGGCAGAGATAGTGGTTGTGGCCATGGTAGCCAGACACCATGATCTCAGAGGAAGTAGGGCAGGACAGCTCAGGATAGTCAGGCTGTGTCACAAGGCCGCGGCACTGGGTAGGCATATGCAGTGCAACAGACCCAGCAGGAGCAGGATTCCGGACCTTCTACTATCTGAGGTACTATTCTAGTAGCTTCTGTCTTACCTTCAGTACTTTTTGATATTGGTTCTACACATAGTTTTATATATGTACCCATTGTGGGGAGCCTTGGACTCTGTGTTTCTTTTTCTTCTCATGTTATGACGCTAGACACTCCGTTGGGGACTAGAACGGCTGGTGTGCATCAGTGTAGGGAGTTCCCCCTTGAGGTTGGTGGGTGTTACTTTCTATGGGACCTCTATATCTTAGAGATGACGAGCTATGATGTCATTATTGGGATGGACTTTTGGTTCCCTTCCGAGCCTTTGTAGATTTCTATCTTCGTAGGGTGAGTTTTACGTCACCAGAGGGCAGAGAGTTTCTATACAAGGGGGAATGGGATGTTCAGGTGAGTCGAGCCAGACTAGAGCATCCAGTGCGAGGTGGAGTCACAGCCAAGATTTTGAGTTTATATCTAGATGATCAGGGGACTTTTCAGACAGATTTCCCTTCAGTGGTTGATCGTTTCAGGGATGTCTTCCCAGACGACTTGTCTGGTCTACCTCTGGAGTGAGAGGTGGATTTCTCTATTGAGAATTTTCTAGGAGTAGCACCGGTGTCCATTCCTCCATACAGGATGGATACACCAAAGTTACAGGAGCTTAAGAGACAGTTGGAGGAGTTACAGGCAAAGGGTTTCATCCAACCCCATACATCTTCTTGGGGTTCACCAGTCCTCTTTGCGAAAAAGGTGGATGGTACCCTTAGACTATGTGTGGATTATCGGATGTGGAACCAATTTATGGTTAAGAACTAGTATCCCTTTCCAAGGATTGATGATCTATTTGATCACATTCGTGGAGCACGACGGTTCTCTTCTATTGACTTGAGATCAGGTTATCCTCCGCTACGCGTGAGACCATCGGATATACCTCTCACAGCTTTCAGGAGGAGGTATAGTCTATAAAATTATATGGTTATGCCATTCAGACTCATGAACGTGCCAGTAGTTTTCATGTCTCTAATGAATCGTGTGTTCCATCCTTATTTGGAGTCTTTCATGGTAGTATTCGTTGATGACATCTTAGTGTACTCTCACACTCGACACGACCATGCCACCCATCTTGAGATCGTATTGAGTAAACTGAGAGAGCATCAGCTATATGCTAATCTCTCAAAGTGCCACTTTTGGATGGACCAGATTCACTTCCTGCGTCATATCATCTCAGAGGCAGGAGTTGCAGTAGACCCAGAGAAGGTGAGAGAAGTAGTTTCTTGGGAGCAGCCTAAGAACATGTTTGAGATACAGAGTTTCTTGGGGCTATCTGGTTACTACAGACGCTTCATAAAGGAATTCTCATGCTTAGAATCATCGTTTACAGGTTTGAATAAGAAGGGTGTGAAGTTCTTTGGTCATAATCTCGCAAGACATCCTTTCAGGAGCGGAAAGAAATGTTGAAATCAGCACCAATCCTAATACTCCCAGAGAAGGGAAGGAGATATACAGTTTACTATGTTGCATCATGTATTGGATAGGGAGCAGTGTTGATGAAGGGTGATCGAGTTGTTGCGTACATTTCTTAGCAGTTGAGGCAACATGAGAGGAATTACACGACGCATGATCTCGAGTTGGCTGTCATTGTTCATGTGTTGCGTTGTTGGAGACATTATCTCTTGGGAGAACATTTTTCGGTGTTCACGGACCACAAAAGTTTCAATTATATCTTTACTCTATGTGACATGAATCTGAGGAAGTGAAGGTGGGTCGAATACCAGTAGTCCTTCGATTTTAAGCTTTCCTATACACCTGGTAAGGTAATGCAGTAGCCGATGCACTGAGCAGGAGGACTCAGATATAGGCAGTGTAGGAGGCCAGTGGTGAGTGGCATCTCATGGTTTTGTTCACTGAGATGCATTGGAGGTGCACGACAGTTAGGGACAGACCTATCTTTCATCATTAGCTATGACTTCTACCCTCCATGAGAGAGTGAGGATGAGATATCTATCTGATTCAGAATGCCTAGTTTTATGGGAGTCGGTGTCATGTGAGGACCCTCTTCCTAGTTGGACGATAGGCGATGATGAAGTTCTGTATTTCCATGGATGAGTGTGGGTGCTATGGGATATACTCGAGGAGTTGATGCGTTAGTTTCATGCTTCATCTCGGGCAGTTCATCCCAGAGTTACCAAGATGTACCGTGACTTGAGACATCAGTACTGCTGGCTGGGTATGAAGAGTGAGATAGCAGGTTTTGTTACGAGGTGTTCCACCTGTCAGCAGGTGAATGCAGAGCATCAGAGACCAACTGGATTGTTACAACAGTTACCCATTCCTGATTGGAAATGGGATGATGTCGCGATGGATTTCGTGATGGAGTTTTTGAGGTCACCTCGAGGCAATGATGCCTTGTGGGTTATTGTGGATAGACTCATGAAGGTAGCTCACTTTTTTATGATCAAGGAGACCATCGGTGTTGATGAGCTCATGAAGTTGTATCTCCAAGAGATCAGGTGTCTTCATGGGACCCTCGTTATATCATTTCATATAGGGATTCCCATTTTACGTCTCGTTTCTGGAAGAGTTTTCAGAGGGCACTGGGTATACAGGTTCTTTTGAGCACAGCATACCACCCTCAGACTGATGGCCAGTCAGAGTGTACAATATAGGTGCTAGAGGACATGTTGCATGCATGCGTCTAAGACTTTGGGGGCTCATGGGATAAGCACATACCCCTAGTCTAGTTTTCCTATAATAACAGTTTTTAGGAAACAATCGTGATGGAACCTTATGAGGATTTATATTGTAGACCATGTTGATCACATTTCTGCTGGTTAGAGGCAGGTGAGGCAGCTTTTCTAGGACCACGTCTCGTACAGGAGACTTCTGAGTATATCCAGTTGATTCTGAAGCAGATGGCAGCTGTGCAGTCTCGTCAGAAATCATATGTTGATCGCCATAAATGACCTATGGAGTTCATGGTCGGGGATCAGGTTTTCTTGCATGTTTCACTGAGGTTGGGACACAGGTAGATCAAGAGACAGGGTAAACTTTCTCCGAGGAATGTGGGGCCATTTGATATTCTGGAGCGATTCGGGTTGGTTGCCTATAGGTTGCAGTTACCACAGAGGTAACGATCTATGCACGAAGTCCTCAAAGTATCTCAGTTGCATCACTATCATTTAGACTTGTCTTGCATCTTTCTGCCTGAGGAGGTTGAGCTTGAGCAGATGCATCCTTTGAAGAGCATCTGATTCGTATTATCGATAGGATCACGAAGGATCTCTGAGGCCGGTCGGTTCCTCTCGTATGAGTGCTATAGCAGCAAGGCTAAGTGCTAGAAAGAACCTGGGAGCGGGAGACTAACATAAGTGCCCAGTGGCCGGATTTTTTCACGGTTATATCTTCTCCACCCTTGGAAGGGAAATTTGGGGATGAATTTCTTTAAGGGGGGGAGTTTGTAAGAACTCGGTTCTTATTTTTGAGGTACGGGTTTCTTATTTTCTCCTTTCCTTAAGTGTTTTTGGGAAAATAAGGGAAATGGGTAAAATCCTAAAATTTGGGAATACACACCGTGTACTTTTCTACACGCCGTGTACTTTTGGCCGAGTGGGATGAGTACACAGGGTGTGTAGCCAAGTCAGCAACGAAGGGTGTAAAAACTGACTACATGTCGTGTAGTGGGTATTTTCACACCGTGTAGTCAGTCAGTAGGAAAATATAAAGGTGGTGGAAGTAATCGCCAGCTACGTGATAGTACACACCGTGTAATCAGGTATACACGTCGTGTACTCATGTCGACAAATGAACAGTGTGGCGGTGCCACCCAAGGAACAGTTAAAGGAAAAAGTACACGTCGTGTACTTGAGATTACACACAGTGTTGTCTGTTTTTTCAGATTAAAACCGGCAGTAGCCTCATCATTTGGCAGAGGATACGTTTGATCCATTTTTGGTGCCGAAGGAGGAGGTCGGAGCTTTGGAGATTTGTTGATCGTGAACTGGGAATCTGTTTCCTCCTCCGTCGATCTTGCTGGAACTGTGTGGGTAAAAGATACCTTGTCCTTGCATAGTTCTTTCCAATTATTCCTATAAGGGAAATTATTTGAGATTAAAAGGATTTTCTTCTATGTCAGATCTACATCATTATTGGGCGTTTCTGGAATCGACATTCGTGTTTATCATTCGTTGGTGTTAAAGTTAGGTGGATTAGTGTTTAAATTTTCAACTGATGTGTGTTTTGTGTATCGTTGTGCCACAAACCCATGTTGGGGTGTCGTGAGGCTGAGGCCACGGCTTTTTTAACTACATAGAAATGTATATGTGATTAAATGTGATAATAAAATGTTGTTTGGGATCATTGCTTGGATCCAGAACCACCCTAGGGGTGTGTTCCTCTGTTTAGCCATTTGGCCAGATACCCGAGGGTATTCCATTGTAATAATGTTTGTTAAGTTTCCTTGAAGGGAGTTTTATGTGAAATGTTTATTTACATATTGGGATCGGCCACGTTACCTGGGCCTGAGGGCGGTGTTTTACTATAGCCTGAGGGAATGAATGTATTAGCCCGAGGGAAACGTTCTATTTCACCTGAGGGAAACCGTTCTTATGCCTGAGGGCAGTGACTTTTGTTCCTGAGGGAGACACTTCATACACCTCAGGGAAATTCTTGATAGCCTGAGGGTAAGCATGAGGGCATGATTCTAGTACATTAGCGTGAGGGAAAGAATCTGATTAGCCTGAGGGTTTGGTTATGTTGATCACATAATTTTATTGAATTAAATAGTTAAAAATGAATAATAAAATGGAAATATGACTGGTAAAGTTAGTTACTATTGAGTACTTCTTAGTTTATTGCATTTTACTACTGCACAATTTTGTTGCATACCTTTCAAACAGTTGGACACGGGCCTTTGGTGGGTGCCTACTAGGATTCATTTCTCACACCCTGTTTGGGTCATGCTTTTCGGCCCAAACTGATTACGTTTCTGCAGGTGTGGATAATGGGAAGGGTCCCTATACAGGTACTTGATTACTGCTGAGGAGTAGGGGAGCATGGGACCGGGCATAGGCTCGCAATGCTACCAGGTGTTTTTTTTGTTTTGTTATAATCTGTATTGTATTGTACTGTAGTGTATTGTACTATTGTGTAACATGTTCTGGTAGTTTTCTTAGAACATGAGACATATGACATCATATCTATATAACTGGTTGGTTATCTTTTACTGCAGTTGTTTATATTAAATATGTACGGTTTATTACTTCTGATGTTTTTGTATGATTTTTATTTTATTCCGCTATGCTACACTTTGACAAATGAGGTCATAGTTTTCCCACTATAGAACCTGGTCCCTTGCTGCTAGTCGGAAGCCTCTGGCATTTGGGGAAATGCGCTTGAGGTCACGTGGTAAACCTGGCTCGGGGCACCCATTGAGTGGAACCCAGACCTGAGACGTTACAATTATATAAAATATTCCTGAGTAAACATGTCACATGGGTAAGGCTAGGTGAGGTGAAAATAATAAGAGAAAATAAATTAAAAAAAATTAAAAGAAAAACAAAGAGGTTTTTACCTCTTGAATTCTCCTCCATGATAACCTCCTTGAGGCACTTGAGTTTGGTCATTTATTGAGAACAAAGGATCTTGGATATAGGGGATAGACTTGATAATAGGTTTGGGAATATTGTTTCCTATGAATAATGGTTATAGAAGTGTGAGGACAAGAGGTGATGAGGAGTGGTATTTATAGTGGAGGAGATGGGTTTTTTTATTATTATACTCATTTGTTTATAATTTTTGGATCAATACTATGAATAATGCATATTATTCTGAAAAATTATTGTATATAGTTCATGTGAGTGTGAAATAATGGATACTTACATCATTTATTAATTAATAATGACTCAAAAAATGATTTATTTATCTTTTACAGTAAATTACTATATTTTACAATTCACAATAAATTCAACTATTTTTGAGAAATCCCAAAATTTCACTATAACCATTTTTCAATGTGTATAATTAAAAAACTGAATTCATTTTATAAAAATAATTTATATAAACATGATAAATTTAATTTTTAATTAAAATCATCATTTATTCAAAAATGACAATTTTAAAATTTTAACTAATTTTATAACACTCTGAAAAATTAACCAATGCCGCATAAAACTATCTTATAATAATAAGAAAAAAACAATTATTTTATGAATCTAATTTATGAAAAAAAATATTCATTAAAATAGTAATATTAATTGTAAAAATGTAAAGGAATATTTCAATTTTATAAAAATACCAACACTTAATTTATATTTTTCAGAACATTCATTTACATATACTAAGTTATAAATATATCCAATTATCATTTATAAGATGAGTACATTTTATTTATAAGTTCTTTTATGAGGTTGTAATTCTACTGGATGAATTACTATTCCTAAGGGTCACAATACTATTGCAAAAGTCAAGTTTTTATTCTATTCATATATGTCCCATAATTTCTAGAAATACCGCTTATTTCATTAATTATTCATTCAAAATGACTGTTTTGTGAACTATATGTGATTTAATATTATTTATACTCTATGAAATAGTTATAAATTGTGAAATTTTAATGATATAATTCCTAGTCTTTACATTATATACCATTATGTACACCTAATATGCTACTGAATTTGTCCTGTGATTTTCATGCCCAACATTTTTTTAGTGAATAACCATCTATATTTACATTGAAGGTTATTCACCTAGTTGTACTTATACTTAATTTATTGGGTATATATTTTTATATAACCCATATTACTTAATCACAGGTTAGAAATTTATGAAATACACAACTATGTTGTATGATCTATGTCAAAGAGTTATGCATGTACCCGATATGAAAGTGATGGGTGGGGCTGAAATTATATCACCCTTTAATGAGATGGTTAATTCTCTAATATCATGATATGAAATATATATTGTGTGGGAGGTTATCCTATGAGTAATATTTTTTGTAGTCTTGGTGGTTATCCTTGACTTATTTGTATGATTCCATGTTTTATGTGGTTTCCACAACTACATGTTTCTCTTCTATTATTATTATATATCATGTCTCACTGTTCAAAATTATGATTCTCTACTCATTTATGTTACTTTGATATGAATATTGGTTCACATATACTACTTTAACATGTGAATTTATTTGTTACACCCCTACTGTGATTTATATCTCAACTCTTTCTTATGTACATCCCCAGGTTTTCGCTTACAATTTTAGAAGATGCATGGAATATAAGAGCATGTTATAGAGTTTTTAAATAATTTTTTCTTATATTTATTTAATTTAGTTAATTTATGTACCAAATTTTCCAAAGACATATGGATTGTTGATCTTCTAGTATTGTACTATGTGTACCTTTTGTAATAAATAATAAAGCAATGTTTATTAAATATATGGGTTCACATACCAAATATAGGTAGGAATAGATTGTTATTGTTGAATATAAAATTATGTTTTTGACGTAAATATATGAATATATAAAATCTCACACAATATTAAGCTCACATGATTTAAATGGTTCCCTGATGAGTGATTAAAATAATGAACTATCAATGTTCCCTTGTAAATTTAAAATTTGTAAATCTACCAATGTGGTTATTGATTATCAATTCAAAACTCATAATGTTTATTCATGAAATAATGTTTTTTGAATCATAATATATATGAATCATTAAGGGTATTCATGTCATGTATAGATTTCATGAATGATATTGATTCTTTGATGAAAAGATATAAAGGGAAAAATTCCAGAAATAAAAAAATCCATACCTGAAATGTGCAAAACTTTGATACGATGAGTTATTTGCAATGTTAATATGAAAACATGAAGTATCAAATTCATATAGAATGTTATGATAATGATATATGTGGTGCATAATGTTTGTGAATGTGTTTTATATGGTTAATGATTGAGTTCCATACATGAACATAAAAATATACACTAGGAAAACATGTAGTGATCTAAGATGAATGAACATTCCGTGATTTTTTTAACCACATTTGAGTGAGTGGGTAAAAATTAATTGTAAAGAACTATGGGATAATCACATTCAATATATCTCTAAATTCCATATTAACCTCAATATTTAAATACATAATGATATTAATAGTATATTAATGAGTGTTAAGATATTTCTATGGACTCAAATTCTCCCTAAAATATATCCTTATATTGAGAAATAGTTTGTGAAGAACCACTAGTAATGAAATTTTTTGGGAAATATCAATATATTAAGAAAATTTTGAGCATTTTTATCATGGAAAATATCTATCTTATGTGAAGGATATTATGTAAATTACTAATATGTAATAAATTATATCAAAAAGGAATAATATGTGTTCTATGGATTTTTATAATATGATGTTATCAAAGTTTACTTATTTCTATAAAATTATTTCCCACAATTGAAGGATATTTAAATGAGAAGAAGAAAAGTTTAATGATTTGGATTGGAAATTACATAAGGTAGAAGATCAATGTATGTATACATACTCTCAGGAAAACTCAAAAAGATCAGATAATCTAAAGATTAAGGATGACATGAATGGATCTTATTTAATGATATTTTTGTATTTTAATAAATTATAAAAAGTAGATAATATATCGATATAGTGAAACTAAAAGAAGACTAATGATGTGATTCATTTCATAGAGTTATGTTTTTAATTCTCTAGGAATGGTTATACCAGTATAAATAACACATTCAATGTTGTTGTTAACATATAAAATTCTAGGTTTTACACTGTACTTATTTCTTATTAACATAGCCATGTATCAAAAGAAAAGAATGAAAAAACCCCACTATTTAAATCATTTAATTATATAGTGATAATATAGGTCTCAAATGTCAACTTCAACCTTAAAGGGAGTAGTCTCTCCCATTGAGGATGAACCTTGTAGAAAATATACATGATTTGATTTTATTTCACTATAGATTCATAAAAGGTGTGGGAGTGTTTATAGGAAGTGGATCATGACCATAAAAAGAAAAAATGTAAATAAGTAATATTAATTAATTATTTTAACACTTATTAAGACCCTTCTTAGTGGTAATCCAATTGACCATATCACTTTAAATGATATCACTTAAAACAATGTTCCCATTAAGATTCTTATTTATCAAATTCCATATTTTTATATTTTAAAAGATTTGATTTTATAGTTGACTGAGAACCTCAAAAATATCAGAACACATAATAAAAAATTCAAAAAAAACACCCACAAACTACATTCAAGAAACACTAAGGATTCAAAATTCAAATGTAAGCCATTCAAATTAACGTTAGGAAGGTTTAAAATCATTGGGCTAAAATCTACATCAAGGAATGCACTTTGATATTGAAAACCACCATCCGGAGGATGAATCACTGCATCATCGCTGTTTAAATTTCATAATAGAACCAAAACTTATATCGTCTCTAATAATCAATCATTAGAGAGGATCCATTGACCTATATGTCATAACCACCATCTCCAAAAAAATATCACAATAATTGAAACACAACATAACCCCATCACAATGAGATTTGGAACACCAATGAAAACCAACCAGTGAAATTTGGAGTTGCTATCTTTGTTGATAAACCCTCATCACCACCATTTAGGAAATACCTCCATGTGAAAATACATAAAACCACCCCCACCACCAAGATTGAAAATAGGATATAGAACCAAAAATCTAGAAATCATAACTATAATCACAAAAAAATCACCGAACCAACCCATGAACCAAATGATTAGAAAATGAACCAAAATCAAAAATAAACCAGAAAAACTGAAACCAAATAACATTGAATAGACTAACAAAACCCTAAAACCATGCTAATTCAAAATAGAAGCAACAAACCAAAAATTAACCACAAAAAAAGACTGTAACGATGATAAAGAGAACATAAACCATAGTGGGAAAATTATATAGATGAGTAAACCAGAGAGGAATTTACTTTTTCCTTACCATCATTACCATCCAAAAAAAAGCTAAACATCCATCATTCTTGACCATAAATAGGGTCTTCTATGACAGGTAAGGAAATAAGGGAAGAGGAGTAGCATTGGTGAGAAATTCCAGGCAGGGATACTTGAGAACCATTAGAAAGGAACCGAAAAAATGTGAATATGGGAAGTGAGATGATAAGATAAAAAGATAACCCATAGAGAAGATCAAATATATTATCCAGTTGAGAATAATTTTTTAATGAAAATAGAAGAAAAATATTATGATGGAATAAAATAAGTAAGTTGACTAAAGAGAAAAGATATTTTGCCTCCTCAATCTGTGATTATGAGAAATAATATCCTAGAAAATTTATCATGGATTATAATTTTCATCCAAGGATGATGGGGGTTGATTTCTTGCCACAATCTATTCTGGCCCCCAATTAAATTAGTTGTGCTATAGTGTTGGTTGGTGTCAAATTGATGTCAGTGTGATTGATGGCCCATGATTTGTATAGGTGATATGCATACAGAAACCTATGCATTAATGGTGGATGTGATTACCAATGGGTTATAGTGATTGGTTTTGTATTCCTTTGACAATGAACCTCGCAGTGTGGGGGGGTCTGGTATAATAATTGATCACAGAAGGGTGGTACTAAAGAGGATGCAATATATTGGCTTGGTGTGGTAGTTTATAATGATGAAGAAGGAGATGATGGTTAACTTAGCATAACAATAATAGTATATATGGAGGATATGTACTCCATTGATGTAGTTTATATATTCATGAAGGATTGCGGTGTAGACCTACGGATATGGGACTTTTAATAAAAAACTATTGGGGCCTTACAAGCCTTTTAATGACCCAATATATAATAAATAAATAATGATTTGTGGGTGGGTTACACTATTAAGGGTGATATAACCTTCCCTTTGACCTATTAGTGTATGGTGTCTGTCTGTGTTTCATTATAATTGTATCCACTATATATAAGATATATAATATTCTATGAAATATAATAATTTCATGGAGCATGTCATGCAAAAATAAGAAATTTCATGTTGTTAATAAGAAGAATAAATTGATATGACATGTATGGTGAATATATTGAGAACAGTGTGTGAGGTTATTCTTGAGATACAAATACAGCTCAAAAAATAATTTGAGTATTTCAAGATGATTTTTAACCACAAAAAGTTATATGAAGATGATTTTAAATAAAAATAAAATAATCCCATTGAATATATCATGTCCCTTAAGATTTTGATATTTGAAAAAGATACAATAGTAGAGTAATGTAAAACAATAAAGTTACTACAAGAAATAAAGATTTTAACTTGACATGGTGAAGGTTTCATAAAGAATAAAGGGAAATAAAAAATATGAATGATGAAATTGAAGATTCTATAGATTTGGAGGCCCAGTCAACTAAACCACATGAGGATCATTGTACTCAATTTTAGGTACACCTGCAACTAATAATTTTGAAAATATTAAATCAATATGAACCAGTGTTGAAGTTCTGTGTACTAAACAAGGTAAGAATGAGTTGAGATAAACACTTATAATATGACTACTAAAAATAAGGGAATTGAAAATAATAATAATAATCTTTTCTTCTAACAATCTAAGCATAATATAGATAATATTTCATCAAGAAAACAAGAGGGTCCTTAAGGATATATTCAATAAGGTCATTAATTAATTTGTTTCAAATGTTTTTTTGGTTCTATTTTTTTTATTAATATAAAGAATATATTTTTTATTTTAAAAAAAATCACTCCCATTGATAAATTAATGATTGAGTTAAGGTGGATCCACAGAAATAAAAATAAAAAATTCTATGAAAAAATCTCAATCATCATTATATTTTATATTAATCAAAAAAAGGAAGAGGAAGAGTATAAGAGAGGGGATAAAGAAAAAATACTCCAAGAAAGGAAGAGATATGAAGGTCTAATGTGATGAAGGACTAGAGCACCCCTTTCATCACGTTTTTACCTAAAATACAGAAGGAATGAACATCCATGGGATGAAAAACTCTAAGACATTGCACCGCCATACAAGATAGGTAATCTGTGACCTTGTTCCCCTCCCACCACATGTGAAAAAATTTAGTTCCATTATTGGTGATGTTCTTGAACCTCATCAGTGCATAGGTTACCGACCAGGGGATGTTAAACAAACAATACATGGGGTCATGATGTGTGAGAGATTCACTTTAAATTGTAGTAAGAGTAATACTACAATGCCTATATATCTAGAGTCCTGTTAGTAATCCCATGGACTCAGCCAAGAGGGAATGACCTCAACCAAAAGGAGCAGTATATAAAAGGATGATATGCCCTTTGGGATCCCATAACACACCTCCTCCTTTCATTATTTTCAAATATTATGAGACACAAAATTTGAGTATCAATCTAGTTGGATGAGGAATCCATATGACCCAATGACCAAGCTTAGTGGATCTCATATCAGGAAGCCTGCCTTAATGGATCATAGAGAGGGGGGTCATGTCATTTGTTTCATGATCAAACCAATCAGGGAGAATTAACATAGTACTAATCACAAAGGTCATACTAGTGCATAGAATCCCCTCATGTATGGCTTTATTCCAAGTGATGCAGATACACCACTAGCCTGTGGTAAGAATCACGGCACGAGCCTTCATCTCTGGGTTGCCTTATCCAACACCATGAAACCATCATATGAGAAAGGGAAGGTCCCTAAAAACCTAAATAGAAAAGCCTGTGAAATCATCGATGTCCCGCCACACCTATATTTCACTTTCACTACTAAATAAAAGGTGGGATGATTTTTCCTCTCGGGAGTCCCTAAAACACATAAAACGGGAGGCCAGGCTAATACATGATCTCTTCATGTTCTCATTTGTAGAAAGTACCATTTTCCTGATGTGCCAGAGGAGAAAATTAAATTTAGTAGGAATTTATTTATCACATACAGTAGATCCCCATGGATCATATTGTTTCACAGAAGTACAAAATCTCATGAAATACTTAGAATGGAACAATCCTGAAGCCAATGTTGTGAAAGTACAATTTTATAGATTGTCTAAGGGATTAATAAAATCAAATTCTAGTTTTTTCTTACTGTCTAGCAGAATAATGATGAATTATTAGTACCTAATCACCTCCTATAAAGTAATATGGGTGACTAGGATGCTAGGGAAGTCAATATTAGGGCCAACCCGGCCGTGGTGCCAAAAGGAAATTTCCCCCTCCCCCATGATCCATCTAGTATATGTTTGCAGTGAAAGCATGTGAGAGAGAAAAACTATTCAATGTAGAAAATGATAAGAATTGGATCCATTTTCCCATCCACTAATCTTATTGGACATTTACATACCTTATATAGTGTGTACCTCGATGACCTCCCATTCTAGTTTATCCTGCATTCCATGCAATGTATTATAAATTCTCTTGACACCAATTCCCCCATCCTCCACTAGCCTTTCATGCATGTCCCTATACACCCAGTGTTTCCTCCCCTCCTCATTCACATTCCAGATGAACGAGGTAAGGATGGGGTGAAGGTTTTTGATCACACACTTTAGGACTATTCTACCTTTAAATGATAAGAATTGATTCTTCCAGTTCATAATACCTTGATTCTTCTTACCAATGATCTTGTCAAAGTGAAATATAAAAATCCTACTATAGGATAATAGAGCTCAAAGATACTACATATGAAATGAACCCTATCACATTCCAAGATTCCAGTTTAGGGTAGCCACCCTGCTGTTTAAGAATCGCTTCGTTATATAAAATGGGCTCTGTTTGTAATTGAATACCTTCCCCTCCATTGGAAATATCATTCAAGAATCTTGTTAAAACCACAAACATTATGCTTACCTATATTCACAAAGATAATGCAATCGTCTACAAAAATCAAATGGGAGATGTTTCTTGACCCATATCTATACCTATATGTCATAATAGACCCTTGTAAGATAGCCATGTTGATGAAACGACTATGGAAATCCTGTGATATAACAAATAGGGTTGGTGAAAGAAGATCCCCCCTATCGTAGTCCCTCCAAATCCTTGAAGAACCCATAGTTTGGGCCCATGAAGCAAACAACCATTCACGAAGAACAAAAACAACATAAAATCCTTTAAAAATACCACAACAATAATACCATACATTTTAAGAAAATGATGGTAAATGTCCACTGCACCTTTTCCTTGGCCTTATCTATGTATACCATTATCGCATTGTTAGCTCCATGAACTCTGGTGTTGATGCCTTCGATGAGCTCTTGAGCCAACACAAAAAACCCTTGAATGGATCTATGTTTAAATAAGCTATGTTTATCACAAGAGACCCATTGGTGAAGATGAGGGTTGAGTCAGTTGTTGACGACTGAGGAAAGAATATTTTACATGAAGTTGTACATACTCACGAGATGGTAATGCTTAAACATTGAGGGATCATTGACCTTGGGAATGAGAACCATGGTGGTGGTGCTGGTGAAATGAGGGAGAGTACCCACATTTAATAAATCTTAGATGGAAAGAACAACATCTTCTTTGACCACACTATAGGAGGCTCGGTAGAAGGATCTCAAAAACCCATCAGTGCCTAGGGCTCTATCCAGGTTCATGTTTATAATACACTAGAGGATTTCTTCCTCTCGCGGTAAGGAATTGATCATAGCCTTGTCATATTCAGACAACACCCTACAAAAGACATCAGTGGTGGCTTCATGGCCCCTTGGGTACCCCTCGGTCATCCTGGTATTCTCTCTGGTAAGAAGGATCTTGAAAAATGCCTCTGCTAAGCCTCAAATTGTGTCTTGATCATATGTGTATGAACAATTGACCAATCATAAAATGTACAAGGTGACGTTACATGGTGTCTTTTTAGAATAGGTTTTATAGTATTGAATATATTTCTAGAAAATGTGATATCCAACACCATAAAGGGGAGTGTATGAAAATGATTCTTGATAAAAAATATAATGAATATTGATATAACTCTCAAATGAAAAATAATTCTTGGCTAGTGAATCATTATTGAGGGGGCTATCAAAGAAGTAAAAAGGGCCATGCCTTGGATCATTGATAGTGGTTTCTCATCACACAATATGAGGGATTCCAAGATCCTAAAAAACATAGAATATTATGACTGTTAATAAATATATTTTTATAATAAAAGTTCTTCTAGGGTTAAATTTATTGAATAGATGAAATCGTCTACCCCAAACTAAGATCCAAAGACATATTATTTGTTGATGTTCTAGAACATAATTTTTGGAGTGTGAGTCAGTGATGTGATGATGGAACTAACTTTTTCTAGAGAAGAACCACTTTATTAATAAGGGTATTTAAACATTTATGTACTGGAATATTCTTTTTACGTAAGAATCTTTATTTCATTTTGTTTTAAGGAAAAAGGGATAAAGGGGACATTTTTTAAGTACACCTCATGTACTCATGACTACATACCTTTTACTCTTGAGTACACGTCGTGTACTCCTGATTACATGCCCTATACCTAGTTTTCGTGGGTGGCCATGTATTGGCATTGTAACAGTCAAGTACATGGTCATGTAGGTGACCTAGTAGACCACCTAATGCAGGATCTGGTTGAGGGCAGTACATAGCGTGTACATTAAATGAACATGTCATGTACTTGTCTTGTTATTTTTTATGTTTGATCAAGAACACATATCATATTCTAAAACACTTTCTTCCTCCTTTGTTTTAGACAGAAGAGAGCCATAAGACTGAATAACTTCAAGCTCCTCTCGTTCCTCCATCCAATCTCCGATTGAGACGCCCCTGGGTGCATTGGATTCCCACCAGTGGGTTCTATTTTCTTCTAGATCCTCTCTTCCTTATTTCTTCTCTCTCAGAAGTTATTGAAGGATGATCTTTTTTACCATTCTTTTAGATCATTGTCATTCTAGGATGATTCAAGGGCCTATGTTCAAGAGTGTTCAACGTACAACATTGAGGTAAGTGGTTCGTGCCTTTATTTATTTGTATTTGGATTATATATGCTAAAAGTGTTGAATACACTTTTTTAGTGTGTTTTGGGTTTTTTATTTTTAACCTTGTTTAATACCATGTTTTGTTTTTTATTGAGAAAGGGTTATTTATTAGGTGTAAGGCCTAATACCTTGATTGGGGATGTGTTTTCTGATGTATGTTTGGTTATCACCGTTAGGTCTAGAATTACATGTTTGGGTTACCTTATTTCCATGACTATTGTTTCTTAGTATGGAGGTTAACTAATTATATGATATGCATGTGTTTCAAAATTTGAAAGTACAACAAAGGGGAATTAACTATGATATATTCTTGAGGTAGGTTCAGTTATGTTTAATTTATGTTATATTGACCCTGAGGTATTGAATGTGAGAGATCCTGGGTGGTTATAGACCATATGGGATAGACCTTGAGATCTACCCAAAGGGTCATTATTAAAGGAATGTTAGACCATAGGGAATTGACTGTGAGACTGGTAAGGGGGTCACTATAATTATTGTTTCTATGCAGACCAAGTGGTATTTACTATGAGAGATACCCAGGTGGTCGTTTGTAAGTGATTAGTGATATGTTGGAACAAATGGGTTAGAATGTGTGAGCTCTCCCAAAGGGTATTTAATATATATTTAATTGATGATATGTTAAACCAGAGGGGTTAATCTTTGATATGTTTCCCGAAGTGTTTCTTGTGAATTATTGAATGATTGTACCAATTATTCCAAGCCAAAGCAAAGTCATGGACTTGGTCATACATGGTTTATATAGATGGTCTTCTGATATGTCTGTTGCTACTATTGTACAATGGGATACAGATCATAGGCTAAATCCCAAGGTTACATTATTCAATTCTATGAATAATTAATAAATGTAAATGATTGTAATTGAAAAATGTAGTATTTTATGCTTTGAATACATCCTAGTTTATTTCTTCATTTCTGTATATTACCTACTATATACATATTCCCTGATAGTTTGGAACATATCTATTGATGGTTTCCAATTGGGATTTGACTCACACCATATTTCGGTTGTACTTTTTGATGCAAACAAATTATATGGTTGTAGGTATAGATAATGTAAAGTGCCCTTCTTCATTAGCTACTTGATTGTTGTTGGAGCTAGAGAGCATGGGACAAAGATAAGGCTTGTGATCCTGTTGGAGTTTACTTACTTTTCAATAATTTTGATTCTATATTGTATTTCTATAATTGTGACATGTTTGGATGCTTTCCTAGAACATGTGGTGTGGGACTTTTATTTATATATATCTGATGTAGCTGTTTATTACTATTAGCCTTCGTTTATTTATAGTTAGTATAGTATTCTTGCTTCTACTACTATTTACTTTTGTAATTCCACTTTGAATACTCTGTCAATGAGGGAATAGTTTACCCACTAGCACACCCAAGGCCCTCGCTACTAGTTGGTAGCCTATTGAATTATGAGAAATTCGATTGAGGCCATGTGACCAACAGGGTATGGGGTACCTTTGGGTGGCACCCAGATCTAGGACATTATAAAGTTTTATTAAAGAAGTTTATTTTCTACTTTTCCATAATGTTTGTAGCCTATAGATATGGATATGAAGTAATAGGAAGTTGTTATTAAGTTGTTCTCAGGAGAAGTTAACCCGTGTATAGGGAAAATCCAAGTTACCTTGAATATTACAATTTTTATGGTTTTGAAATAGTTACAGTTGATTTGAATTAACCATTGGGTGACACACATGTGTTTTGATGTTATCATTTATATTATTGTAGTTCTATTTTTGTTATGACCCAATGATATGGGAGTATTCCATATAATGCATCATATTGAAACTTGATAGTGATCACATGTCATTAATTATTTTAATTCATTAAAAATGAATTACTGATTGTATGATGTTATGATATATATTGTGCTGGATATGCATGTTGTTGTGATATGTGTCATGATAGAATACATTCAATTTTGATGGGGTACTGGATATATAAAGTTTAATTTGTATGGACACCAAACATTGTTCCATGAGGTGTTGTGGGTCCTCTTGGATCTGAATTTGGTGGATCATCTTTGAAAATTAATTGAATTTTTTTCATGTTGTAAAATGAAATAGGAATCAAAACATTGATTTGAAAAGATTATGGGCTCTCACTGTTATAAATTTGTCAAGTCATAAACAAAATTTTATGTTTTTTAGGGTTCCGGAGAAGTTTTAGAGGCTTACTGTCTGGAAACCCATACTACACGGTGTTTGGTGTTATGAACAGACACCATGTGTTCTTATTTTCTAGAAGAAACAAATTTTCATAACCAAAAATTGTGTATTATTAGTAAACTCCATGTAGTTCTTAACCCTGTCCCTGATAGTGTGACAATAGACACATGTTGATAAATATTTGGTAGAACATTCCATGTCTAAATTTTACATGCCGTGTTGTAAGAACCTAGTATACATCTGTGTGACTAATGACATGGGTAGATGAAACATATTTTTAATGCAACATGTTTTGTTATTGCATGTAGTGTAGAGTCGACCGTGTCTCGGACCGCGTGAAAAATGACACGGGTGGTTAGAACAAAATTAGTACACATCGTGTCTTGAGTGAACACATCATGCAATGTTACTTGGAGAGAACCATGTGGTTCGAGCCATGTAGAAGGACTCGGGAAGGAGGGAAAATTCAAGTACATACTGTTTCACAGGAGGAATACACCGCTTGTATGGGTGTTACATGACCAGGTTTGGTAGAGGTACATGCCATGTGAAAGGATTTTAGGAACACTTTTTGTAGGGGTTATACACACTGAGAAACCGTTGTTTGTAAAACATGAATGTTTTCTTCTCCTGGACCTTTTTGGAACTAAAATGTTTCAATCCTTGATAATCATCATATTTGGCGTGCGCTTGACCTTGCAGATTCATGCCACCAATACATCCTCTAGTTGTACACGAGGTAGAACACGATTATTAGACACCCAAAATGGTAGATCAGGGACTACCATAAGATCCTCCCATCATGCATGTATTGGCACCAGCTATTATACCAAACCCAGGTACTGATGCACAGTTCCGTGAAAGATTTTTTAGGATGATACATACCTTTCAGGGAGCACCGCATTCTACCATGTCTATGTCAGAGCTAAGGTGGGTGTTTCTATTGCAACATCCTGTCACATTTTCTAGGGATGGGGGACCACAGTCTACAGAGTCATGGTTGGAGGCCATGATTTTAATCTTTTAGCATCTAGAGATTCCTCTAGGTATGAGGTTTAAGATCATGATATACCTATTATGTGATTCCCCCAAGATATATTGGGATGTTATCTCATTGGTGGGACATCATTGGGATATGGATTAGGATGTGTTTTATAGTACCTTCTATGAAAACATCTATCCTAAGACATTGAGGGACAGTTAATATAAGGCCCCAGCCTTAAACCTTACTTAATCATGAGTTATTATAGGATTACACATTGAGGATCTTTTCAGGTTTAGAGTTTTAGAGAATTAGAACATAAAACTTGCATTACATTCCTCATATAAACAAAGTGGTTACATAAAGATAGTATTCTTCTTTCCCATCAATGGAAACATATTTAAAATAAAACATGGATTCTTTCTTGACACTTCCTTGACACTATCATCATATCATGTACCTTTCCCTTGAACTGTGAAAAACATTTCAAAAAACGTGGGATGAGCATAAAAAGCTCGGTAAAGGATATAAAAAAATGGAAAGGAAACATGGGTACATATATACATAAGAATGAAATCATACTTTACCCATAAAACATAATCACTTTATCATACCTCATCAAATCATGAATAAATCATAGAAATCATAAGACAGAAAGGTATCTTGAGGCATTCATAACATTCTTACGTAGGGAGTAACCCTCTTGGTTACGTTTGGAATACCCATCACAGTATATTCCCTAAATCTCTTTTGAGAAACCTTAACGTTTCACTCCTTCGCGTTACCCGATGCATTGGAGAGCTATATCGGGCTCACCCGCCCTTAGTCTATCACGGAACCACCCGTCATCATAATAATACCCAAGAACCTCAACATAATCGTATCATATAAAACATGCATAAAGGAAACATAACATTTCCACCCATCAATTACAAGATATCAATACCACACATTGATATAAAAATATTATGAAAACCATTTTCAATACCAAAATAAATGAAAAGTAAAACATGGTATTTATTTTTCTTTTAAAAAAATGGTATGTCTTGTAGAGGAAGCCGAAACTCAAATAATGGTCACGGCGGCGGAGAAGTCATTGTCACCGCATACGTACGACAAAAACATTCTATTTTGTCGTTTAGTAAACGCTTCCTATAAAAAAGATTTATTTTGAATAAATGTAAAAGTCAAAGGGGTTTATACACCGTATAAAAGAAGGTTGTCTATAAAACAAAATATGCCTCAATGAAAGGAGATTGAGGCGAAGTCCCATACCTCAGGTCCGACTTGACTCGGTCGTTCTTCAATCTCCTGAATAATAAACCTGAGTTAATTTCTACTTGTTTATGAACCTTTTTCAAATTCAGTATTCATTTTATATCACTTATTTCCATGTCATGAACACTATGTAATTATTTATGTTAATAACGGTCGTTTTAACGATCATTGGTACTTGAGTAAAAAATAAGCCCTTTATAATTACATGTTGTTCATGTATCCATTATATCCAGAATTGTAATCATGATGTATATATCATATACACCCAGTATATACATGCATTTATAATATTACAAAATCATTTAGAGGTAAGAAATGAAATGCACCGTTCATGGAGACGGTAAGCCGTACGTACGCATGAACGCTACTTTCATTTCTATTTCATATTTTATAGAATGGAATCATAATTATATAAAGGTATATTATAATTCCAGTATAATATCATATATAATATCATAGTTCCATCGTTTATACATCCCACATATGGTATTTAACGAATCAAATCACTTTGAGGGGGCGGTAATCCGCACTTTCTTAAATGAAGATATCACATTTACCCATAATGGGAACCATAAAGGTATGCCCAAAATGATAAATACAGAAGCTTAAGGAAAACATAAACATATCATATATCATATATAAATATAGTGATATCTTAATTGACACCTTTGAAGGTGTTAAAATAATGTTGAACAATCATCGTTTCGAGAGGAAGAAATTCGCCATCCACAGAAACAGTATGTTCTTTAACCATTAGATGTAGGTATGTGTAAGTTTAGCTCGAATAATTCTTATAAAAACATCCTAGTATATTGAATATACTGGAGTTGTTACAAAATAAATGAATAAAAAGTGTTTAGGTGGATGGAGAAGCAAAATAAAACAAAAGGACTCAAGTTAAGACATTACCTTAAAATCGGGTAACTCCTTTTGGTTTGAGCTCAATGGCTTCCTTGGGAAGACTTCTGCCCAATGTTAGGCTTCAAGGAGTAATAGAGGGAAGTTTAGAGACAAAATGGGTAGGGGTTGACCAAGCCAAAGGCTTTGGAATTGTGGGTAAGGAGGTGGAGGTGGGGGCCTTTTATTAGAGGAGAGGAGGGACACTCTTGGAAAGTAAAGAAATGTTACTTTATTTTCAAATGGGTTTCGGATTTTAAAGGTCTCACATTGATATAATTAGATGATAAGGTGATAAGGGTTCGAAATATACCCACCCAATCGGTTTTTGACATGTGTAGGTCTTAGATTTTACATTATCATTTCATTTTATTTAAATTCTTTATTAATGAGGTAATCGTTGCATCATCATGATGTCATAAATAATTTAATTTATTTAATGTCTAAAAATTATAAAAGAAATACTTTGATGTAGAAAATATTTTTAGCTTTACAATTACTATTTATAGTCCAAAAGATCATTTATGTAGACAAAATTAAAAATATTTTACTTAGGTGATACATTCTTTGTTACATTTAACATTCTTTAAAAATAAAAAGATAAAATGTCACTTTCTCACAAAAGTGATTTCATGGGGCCCCCCAGTTTGGCACAAGGCATCCCATGGTCGGCCATGAGACAACCAGTAGCCTTAGGACACATTTTGGTGTCATTTTTTATTATTATGATATTATTTTATTATCCTTAACTACCTGATTTCTCATTAATCAAGATAATTGAAGGTAATTACCATCGTTACTATTCATAATGTCCAAAAACAAAAGAGTCTTAATTACATAATTTGGACCTTATGATTCCAAATATCTAATCCATTTTTCCAAATTCCAAACACATAAATTGCAATAATTGATTTAAAAAAAATCCCGTTGTCAAAACAAATAGCGGGTTTTTTGAAACAATATCTGTGAAAAGTTTGGCATTAGTTTATTACCAATTTCAAAGTGAAATTAATCATAATTACCACAATTGGATTAAATGGTAAAAATATATTCATATTACACTTTAAGACCATTTAAAAATATAATCTAACCATATAATTAAATTAAATGAAAAAGCAGTTTTGATGTAAAATGCAGTATTTTTCACTATTCATTACAAAATGAACATTGTCAGAAAAATACCAAAAATTTATCCAATGTAAATTTCAATGCCCCAATCATAATGAATATGTTTATTTTGACAAATATACATTATAAAATTGTCAAAAGTTCGATTTAAAATGGGTTTTCCATTAAAAGGCATAAAACAATCTTTTAAGAATATAAGTGTATTCCATGCTTAAGATTGGATTTATTTTCATTTGAAGCCTCTAAAACACTATATAATTCATTAATATACATAGATAAAAATATATAATATTCATTACTTACTTGGGATGTTACATCCTTCCCCCCTTTAGAAAATTGTGTCCCCGTAATTTATTTACTTATCGAATAAATGGGGGTACTTATCCCTCATTGCATTTTCAGATTCCCATGATGCATCTTCCATCATGTGGTTTTTCCACAAAAACTTTACCTGATTAATAACCTTATTTCGTAACACATTCTCTTGGTGGTCAAGAATATGGACCGGTTGTTCCTCATAAGATAGGTTCTCTTCCAACTGAACTACCTCTAGACTCAAAACCTGAGATGGATCTGGCATGTACTTTCTCAGCATCGAAACGTGAAAAACATTGTGTACATGAGATAAACTCAGAGGTAAAGACACTCGGTAATCAACTGATCCAACTCTCTCCAGAATTTCATATGGTCCAATGAACCTTGGACTTAGCTTTCCTTTCTTACCAAATCGCATCACACTTTTCCATGGTGATACTTTTAGAAAAACATGATCACCTAACTCAAAAGAGAGATCCTTCCTCCTGTTGTTTCCATAACTCTTCTGCCTACTCTGAGCTGTTCTCATGTGTTTCTGAATCAGCTGAACTTTTTCTTCCATCTCTTCTACCAATTCTGGTCCCATCAACTTCCTTTCACCCACTTCATCCCAGAAAGCTGGAGTTTGACACCACTTCCCATATAATGCCTCAAATGGTGCCATCTGTATACTGGAATGAAAACTGTTATTATATGAAAATTCAACCAAAGAATGATGTTGGTCCCAACTTCCCTGATAATTCATCGAACAAGCTCGTAGAATATCCTCCAAGGTCTGAATTGTTCATTCTGACTGCCCATCTGATTGAGGATGAAATGTTGTACTAAAATTTAATTCTGTACCCAACGACATCTCAAGGCCTTTCCAAAAGTTAGAAGTGAACCTGGGATCACGATCAGATACAATGGAGAGGGGAACTCCATGTAACCTGAATATCTCTTTAAGATACAAACAGGATATTTGATCTAGGAAAAAAAGTATCTCGTATAGCAAGGAAATGATCAGATTTGGTCAAGCGATCAACAATAACCCAGATTGCATTATTACCTCGAGATGTCTTCGGTAATCCCACAATAAAGTCCATGGATATATTCTCCCATTTCCACTCTGGCACTAGTAAAGGCTGAAGCATCCCTTTCGGTAACTGTCACTCTGCTTTAACCTGTTGACATGTCAAACACTTCACAGTAAAATCAACAATTTCTCTTTTCATTCCATCCCACCAGTAATACTCCCGCAGATCTCTGTACATCTTAGTACTGCCCGGATGAACAGAAAATGGAGAACTATGAGCTTCACATAACAACTCTCTCTTCAACTTTGAATCACAAGGCACACACAATCTCTTCCCAAATCTCAAAACACAATCACTATCAATGTTGAATTCATGCAACTTACCTTTCTGAACCAGCTCTACCTTTTTCTACAACTCACTGTCTTGCTTCTGTGCTTGCTTGATTCTGTCTGATAGAGATGATCTCACTGATACCTGAAAAATAACAGAAGAACTTCCTGCACCAACAACTTCTATGCCAAACTTCATCAAATCCTTAACCAAAGGATCACGTTCTAAACGCAAAATTACTAATGAATCATTACTTTTTCGACTCAAAGCATCAACCACCTTATTTTCTTTCCCCGAATGGTAATGAATTGTACAGTAATAATCCTTGATTAATTACAGCCATCTCCTCTATCTCATGTTTAACTCTTTCTGAGTGAATATATACATTAAACTTTTGTGATCAGTATATATTTCACACTTTACTCTATACAAATGATGCCTCCAAATTTTTAAAGAAAAAACAACAACAGCTAATTCCAAATCATGTTTAGGGTAATTTACCTCATGAGTTTTCAACTGTCATGAAGCATAAGTTATTACCTAATCATTCTGCATTAGGACGCAACCAAGTCCTTTCAATGAAGCTTCACTGTATATAACAAACTCACCATTCCTGGAAGGTAGTGCCAAAACTGGAGCATTCACCAATCTTTATTTCAATTCCTGAAAACAATCATCACATTCTTTTGTCCAAATAAACTTAACACCCTTCCGAGTTAGCTTAGTCATTGGACGAGATAACCATGAAAAATTTCTAACAAACCTTCGGTAATAGCCTTCCAAACCAATGAAACTATGAATCTCTGTTACATTTTTGGGTCTTGGACATTCTTCAACAACCTTTGTTTTTGCAGGATAGACAGTTATCCCATCTTTAGAAACAATGTGACCAAGGAAAGAAATTTGTTGCAACCAAAACTCGCACTTGCTGAATTTTCCATACAGATTATTTTTTTAAGGTTTTCAAGATAACCCTTAAATGTATTTCATGATCCTATTTACTTTTAGAAAACACCAAAATATCATCAATTAAAACCACCACAAACTTATCCAAGAACTCATGGAAAATTCTATTCATTATGTCCATAAATACAGCAGGTGCATTGGTTAGCCCAAAAGGCATTACTACAAATTCATAATGGCCATATCTTGTACGGAACGCGGTCTTCAGAACATCTGCTTCCTTTACCTTCAGCTGATGGTACCCCGATCTCAAATCAATCATTGAAAAATACTGAGCTCCCTGGAGGTGATCAAACAAATCATTGATATGAGGCAAAGGATATTTTCTCTTAACCGTGATGTTATTCAAGGCTCTATAATCAATGTAAAGTCTCATTGAACCATCTTTCTTTTTAAAAAATAAAACAGGAGCACCCTATGGTGATGTGCTAGGTCGAATGAGTCCTTTCTCTAATAAATCTTTCAATTGCTACTTCAACTCTAAAAGTTCAATTTGAGCCATTCGATAAGGGGGTTTTGAAATTTGCTTAGCATCATGAACTAAGTCAACAGCAAACTCAACTTCCTGATCTGGTATTATTCTTGGAAACTTATCAGGAAAAACATCAGGATACTCATTTACCACTGGCACATCATTAATCTGAACAGTTCCCTTGTTTTCAACAATATTTTCAAGGTAAGATTCATTTCTATCTTTTACAAGTTTCTTGGCCTCTTGATAAGTTATCAACAGTAAGGGTTCATTCTTGTACAAAAACTGAAAGTCTTTCTGAAAAGAAACTTCTTTAGCTCTACAGTCAATCTTAGCATGGTAAATAGAGAGCCAATCCATACCCAGGATAACATCAAACTCTACTAGAGGTAGAACAATAAGGTTTGAAAGTAGGTTCTTTCCACAGATAAGGATAGGAAGATTCTTATAAATTCTTTTTGCCTCAAAATTTCCCCCATGTTTTTTTACCACAAGTTCAGTAGAAATTTCTTGAGATGGTATTCCCATTTTACTAGAAAAGTATTCAGAGATGAAAGAATGTGTAGACCCCGAATCAAACAACACACTGGCATAATCTGAAAAAACAAACAAAGTACCTGATACAACTTCATTTGATGGCCCGACATCTGTTGAATTAGTTGCAAAAGAATTTCACCACCCCTTTCTGCTTTTAGTCTAACTGCTTCCCACCACTCAAGCTCTTTGTCGGACACTCGTTTGCATAGTTACCCATCTCATTGCACTTATAACATTTCACTAACTATAAATCAAATTTGGTCTTACCATCTCCCTGAATTTTTCAGTGCAATCACGAGCCTTATGTCCCATCTTACCACATCAGTAGCACTTTCCAGAATTCAGAAGACATTCCCCAGCATGCCTTTTGCCACATTTATCACAAACTGGAAACTTAGATTTCTTACCATCAGACTTTTTTGATGAATTCTTCCATTTCTCCTGCCACCTTAGTCTCTTCTTCTGCTGGTTGTTATAGAACACTTGATCATTAGCAAACTCTATTTACACCTTCTCAGCACATCGAACAAGCTTTTCATAACTTTTAAACTCACGAGAAGCTAATTCCCTTCAATATTTTGGCATTAATCCTGAGTAAAAACGATTGATTTTACTATCATGGTCTCAGATAAAATTTGGAGCATACCTTGCCAATCGAGTGAACCATTATTCATAGTTAGCAACAGAGTCTTCCTCTTGCCTCAATTCCAAGAATTGTTTTTCCATCCTAAGTCGAACAGTCTTAGGAAAATACTTTTCAAGAAACATACCTTTGAATTCATCCCAGTCGAGAGCATCAATCTCATCAGCGTCCCTGATATTTTTAACCATCGACCACCACTGATCTGCTTCACCCTCCAAACATAAATAGCAAGACTAACCTTTTGATTTTCTGAGCACCCCATGACATCAAAAATCTTCTCCAGTGCTTTAATCCGCCCTTCAGCTAGCACAGGGTCAGATGATCCTCTGAATTATGGGGGATGTTTCCTCATGAAATGTTCCACCACTGACATGTTCCTCTGCGGTTTATCTGGATGTTCTCGTGTATGGATACCACCTCCATTTATCACTTGAGTCAACAGCCCCATTACTGCAACAAACTCAGTTCCAATTCTTACCATCTCAGGATGCTGATTCGGAAGGTTATTTCCTTCTGCATGCCTTCCTAGCACTACTTCCATGTTTCCTCTGTGGGAAACCATTCTGAACAAACATGTCCTAGATGAAGCAACATGGTAATCTTCAAATACTATATCACTTCAATTTGACCATAAAAAAAGTAAATAAATATTTTTGGATAATCATTTAATAGAATTCTAACTCCTAAATTTATCTAAACTGACCTCTGATACCAACTATAAGTCCCTAGCCTTAAACCTTACTTAATCTTGAGTTATTACAAGATTAAGCATTGAGGATCTTTTCGGGTTTAGAGTTTTAGAGAATTAGAACATAAAACTTGCATTACATTCCACATATAGACAAAGTGGTTACATAAATATAGTATTATTCTTTCCCATCAATGGAAACATATTTAAAATAAAACATGGATTCTTTCTTGACACTTCCTTGACACTATCATCGTATCATGTACCTTTCCCTTGACCTGTGAAAAACATTTCAAAAAACATGAGATGAGCATAAAAAGCTCAGTAAGGGATATAAAAATATGGAAAGGAAACATGGGTACATATATAAATAAGAATGAAATCATACTTTACCCATAAAACATAAGCACTTTAACATACCTCATCAAATCATGAATAAATCATAGAAATCATAAGACAGAAAGGTATCTTGAGGCATTCATAACATTCTTACGTAGGGAGTAACCCTCTTGGTTACGTTTGGAATACCCATCACAGTATATTCCCTAAATCTCTTTTGAGAAACCTTAATGTTTCACTTCTTCGCGTTACCCGATGCATTGGAGAGCTATATCGGGCTCACCCGCCCTTAGTCTATCATGGAACCACCCGTCTTCATAATAATGCCCAAGAACATCAACATAATCGTGTCACATAAAACATGAATAAAGGAAACATAACATTTCCACCTTTCAATCAAAAGATATCAATACCACACATTGATATAAAAATATTATGAAAACCATTTTCAATACCAAAATAAAATAAAAGTAAAACATGGTATTTATTTTTCTTTAAAAAAAAGGTATGGCTTATAGAGGAGGCCGAAACTCAAATAATGGTCATGGTGGCGGAGAAGTCATTGTCGCCGCATACGTACGACAAAAACATTCCCTTTTGTCGTTTAGTAAACGCTTCGTATAAAAAAGATACCTTTTGAATAAACGTAAAAGTCAACTGGGTTTATACACCGTATAAAAGAAGTTTGTGTATAAAACAAAATATGCCTCAATGAAAGGAGATTGAGACGAAGACCCATACCTTAGGTCCGACATGACTCGGTCGTTATTTAATCTCCTGAATAATAAACTTGAGTTAATTTCTACTTGTTTAAGAACCTTTTCCAAGTTCATTATTCCTTTTATATCACTTATTTCCATGTCATGAACACTATGTAATTATTTAAGTTAATAACGGTCGTTTTAACGATCATTGGTACTTGAGTCAAAAATAAACCCTTTATAATTACATGTTGTTCATTTATCCATTATATCCAGAATTATAATCATGATGTATATATCATATCTATCCAATATATTCATGCATTTATAATATTACATAATCATTTAGAGGTAAGAAATGAAATGCACCGTTCATGGAGACGGTATGCCATACGTACGCATGAACGCTAATTTAATTTCTATTTCATATTTTATAGAATGGAATCATAATGATATAAAGGTATATTATAATTACAGTATAATATAATATATAATATCATAGTTCCATCCTTTATACGTCCCACATATGGTATTTAACGAATCAAATCCCTTTGAGGGGGGCGGTAGTCCGCACTTCCTTAAATGATGATATCGCGTTTACCCATAATGGAAACCATAAAGGTATGCCCAAAATGAAAAAAACAGAAGCTTAAGGAAAACATAAACATATTATATATCATATATAAATTTAGTTACATCTTAATGGCCACCTTTGAAGGTGTTAAAAGAATGTTGAACAATCATCGTTTCGGGAGGCAGAAATTCGCCATCCACGGAAAGAGTATATTGTTTTACCATTAGATGTAGGTGTGTGTAAGTGTAGCTCGAATCCTTCTTATAAAAACATCCTAATATATTTAATATACTGGAGTTTTTACAAAATAAATGAATAAAAAGTGTTTAGGGGGTTGGAGAAGCAAAATAAAACAAAAGGACTCAAGTGAAGACATTACCTTAAAATCGGGTAACTCCCTTTGGTTTGAGCTGAAAGGCTTCCTTGGGAATGCTTCTTCCCAAAGTGAGGCTTCAAGGAGTAAAAGAGGGAGGTGGAGAGACAACATGGGTAGGGGTTTGCCGAGCCAAGGGCTTTGGAAGTGTGGGTAAGTAGGTAGAGGTGGGGGCCTTTTAATAGAGGAGAGGAAGGGCACTCTTGGAAAGTAAAGAAATGTTACTTTATTTTCAAATGGGTTTCGGATTTTAAAGGTCCCACAATGATGTAATTCGAGGCTAAGGTGATAAGGGTTCGAAATATAACCACCCAATAGGTTTTGGACATGTTTAAGTCTTAGATTTTACATTATCATTTCATTTTATCTAAATCCTTTATTAATGAGGTAATCGCTGCATCATCATGCTGTCATAAATAATTTAATTTATTTAATGTCTAAAAATTAAAAAAAATTAATATGATGTAGAAAATCTTATTAGATTTCCAATTACTATTTATAGTCCAAAATATCATTTATGTAGACAAAATTAAAAATATTTTACTTAGGTGATACATTCTTTGTTACATTTAACATTATTTAAAAATAAAAAGATAAAAAGTCACTTTCTCACAAAAGTGATTTCATGGGGCCCCCACGTTTGGCACAAGGCATCCCATGGTCTGACATTAGAAAACCAGTAGCCTTAGGACACATTTTGGTGTCATTTTTTGTTATTATGATATTATTTAATTATCCTTAACAACCCGATTACTCATTAATCAAGATAATTAAAGATAATTACGGTTGTTACTATTCATAATGTCCAAAAACAAAAGAGTCTTAATTACATAATTTGAACCATATAATTCAAAATATGTAATCCATTTTACCAAATTTCAAACACATAAATTGCAATAATTGATTTAAAAATAATTCTCGTTGTCAAAACAAATAGCGGATTTTTTTGAAACAATATCTATGAAAAGTTTGGCATTAGTTTATGACCTATTTCAAAGTGAAATTAATCCTAATGACCACCATTGGATTAAATGGTAAAAATATATTCATATTAAACTTTAATACCAATAAAAAATATAATCTAACCATATAATTAAATTAAATGAAAAAGCAGTTTTGATGTAAAATGCAGTATTTTTCACAATTCATTAAAAAATGAACATTGTCAGAAAAATACGAAAAATTTATCCAATGTAAATTTCAATGTCCCAATCATAATGAATATGTTTATTTTGAAAAATATATAATATAAAATTGTCAAAAGTTTGATTTAAAAAGGGTTTTCCATCAAAAGGCAGTAAAATAATCTTTTAAGAATATTACTGTATTTCATGCTTAAGATTGGATTTATTTTCATTTTAAGCCTCTAAAACACTATCTAATTCATTAATAGACATAGATAAAAATATCTATTATTAATTAATTACTTGGGATGTTACAGGTAATCATTAGATTTCCTGCATTTCGAGTAGGGGACTCTTTTAGTGATGGATTAATCATCCTATTTTACATAGCATTGGCGTTTCTCACCTGTTTTGGGAGGTAAATGTTAACATTGGATAGGTGATTTGAGGATGGTCTCAGGTATGACATCTTATCATAGGTGAATTATTTCAGGATGACTTCGGTGACAACTATAGTGAACCATGCACTAATTACTGAGTGCAATATGAGGGAGTCAGGAGTTATGAGCCAGGGATGTTCAGAATCCAGGGCTGGTTCTACTACATCTGATAGTAATAAGCTCCATAGAGATCATTCATGTGATGTTTCTTCATGTGTCCAGGTGGTATGATACCAGTGCTGGATGAGTGAGTATAAGATACCACATTTCCAAAAGGGCCTAGTTGAGTGACAGTCTTGTGGAATGATGGGTCATCTCTATTATTTTTTCTCGGTTTTTTTTACCATTAGTGAGTGATAGGGGTTCTGTTATGACTCCACATTCAGGATAAGGACCACTGGTTTCTCACCAGTCGAGGAAGTAGAGTTCATTTGACCATTCAAGATGATGAGGAGGTCGTGGTCATGGTAGTAATTTTGTTGGATTTCAATGAAAGTAGGGTGGATCGACTCGGGGTAGTCAAGTAGGGTCGTAGGGCTGCAGTATAGGTTAGACATTTATAGTGGAGTAGACCCTGCATGAGTAGGATCCTAGACCCTCTATAGTTATAGGTACGATTCTAGTATCCGTAGTTTTATCTTATTCTCTTTTTGATACAAGGTATTCCCATAGTTTTATATTTGTTTCCATTATTGAGATCATTGTGCTCTCTATCATTAAATCGGAGGATGTTATGATGCTAGACACTGCATTGTGGATAAGAATGACTAGTGTATGTAATTTTAAGGAGTGACCTCTTGAGGTTTGTGGGTATCACTTATTATAAGTCCTCTATGTATTAGAGATGATAGGCTTTGATTTATTTCTCAGAATAGACCGGTTGGTCTCCATTCAAGCCTTTATTGACTCCTATCACTGAAGGGTGAGTTTCACGTCACCAGAGGGAGGGTCTTTTCTACAAAAGGATGAATGGGATTCCTAGGAGAGAATATAAGGACACAAGAATCATGGGTTGGGAGGAATTATAGCCTAGATTTCTATTTTATACTTGGATGACTAGGGGACTTTACAGACTGACTTTCCTATAGTGATAGATCACTTTAGAGTTTTTTTTTCCTAGATGACTTTTCTAGTTTACCTCTAGAGATATAGGTAGATTTATTTATTGAGCTTGTTCCAGGAGTAGAACCAATGTCCATTTATCTTTATAGGATGGCCACACTATAGCTACAGTAGCTGAAGAAGAAGTTATAGAAGTTTCAAGAAAAAGGTTTCACCCGACCCAGTACTTTTCCAAGTGGTTCACATGTCCTGTTTGTGAAGAAGGTGGATGGTACCCTCAAACGTTGCGTGTATTATTAGAAGATGAACCAGTTGATGGTAAAAAACTGATATCCCTTGCTACAGAATGATGATCTCTTTGATCATCTTTGAGGATCTCAGGTGTTTTTGAAGAATGACTTGGGATCCGATTTTTATCAGTTGTGCAATAGACCTTGAGATATACCTCTTACAACCTTTAGGAGCAGGTATGGTCTATAAAAATATGTGGTTATTCTATTCAGTCTCATGAATGCATGAGCAGTTTTCATATAACTAATTAACTAAGTGTTCTATCATCACATGGACCCTTTTTTGGTTCTTTTCAAGGATGATATCATGGTGTACTCTCACACTCTACATAACCATGATACACATCTTGAGATAGTTTTGAGTACACTGAGATAGCATCAATTATACGATAAGCTCTCAAAATTCCACTTTTTCATAGATCAGATTCACTTCATGGGTCATATTATCTTAGAGACAGGAGTATTAGTTGACACATAGAAAGCTAGTGTGGCAGTTTCTTAAGAGAAGATGAATATTACCTTTGAGGTATGGAGTTTTCTGGGGATGGATGGATACTACATGTACTTTACACAAGACTTTTCACACTTTGCAGTGCCACTGACTGGCCTGACTAAGAAGGGTGTGATGTACTTTTGGAAATATTCCAACAATACATACATTAAGGAGTTTAATGATAGATTGAATTATGCACCAATATATATTTTTTCTCGAGGAAAGTAGGAGTTACACCATTTTCTATTATGCATTGGTATTGGGCTAGGATCAGTGCTTATGTAAGGGGAAGGAGTCATTGCTTTCAGGTCTCAATAGTTAATCCCAAATGAGAGGGATTACCCAACACATGATCTCATGTTATATGCAGTTGTTCATAGTTCACATTGTTAGAGATATTAACTTTGGGGAGATCATTTCCTGGTGTTTATTTACCAAAAAATCCTCAAGTATATCTTTACTCAGTGTGATATAAATTTGAGACAGCGGAGGTGGGTTGAGTATCTTCAGTCCATTGAGTTTGAGCTTTCCTATAAGCCTGGGAAAGGCAAAATTTTGGGTGATGCATTGAGAAGGAGGACTCAGATACATGCAGTTTAGAAGGCCAACAATGAGTGGTAGATTATGGACCAATTCTTTGAAATGAATTTTGAGGTTCATGACATGCAGGGATAAACATTTATTTCTTTTATTGTTGTTACCTCTACTCTACTAGATCAAGTGAGAATGAGGTGGATATCAGATTTTGGAGGCCCAGTCCTATGGGAGGGTATGTTAGGTGAGGACCCTACTCCAGCATAGTCTGTAGGTAAGGATGAGATCATTCAATTACATGGGTGCGTATGGGTGTTATAAGACATGTGTTAGAAGTTGATGGGGTTTTTTTATTCCTTAGTTTGAGAAGTTCATCCAGGTGTCACCAAAATTTATCGGGATAAACATCATCAGTATAAGTATCCAAGTATGAAGAAGGATGTAGCTAGTTTTGTTATGAGATGTTCCACTTGTCAGTAGGTGAAGGTGGATCATCAACAATGAGAATGTATTTAATAGTAGTTATCCATTACTGAGTGGAAGTGGAACGAGGTCTTGATGGATTTCATGATGGGTTTATCAAGGTCACCTTGAGAGAATAATTTATATGGGGTTATTGCTCAAAGAATCACAATGCTTTCACATTTATTATTGATCAAAGAAACCTTCATTGTTCATGAAATGGGAAGGTTGTATATTCGATAGATTGTACGTTTGAATGGGGTTACACACATTATTATTCCTAACATGGATAGTCGGTTTACTTATCGTGTTTTTATGGGACTACAGAGGGCTTTAAGTACACAGGTACATCTATGTATAGCTTACCACCCCCAGACAGATAGCCAGTCCAAGCGCATGATTCAGGTTTCGGAGGAAATTCTATGAGCATGAATCCTAGATTTCAAGGGCTCTTGTGAGAGAAAAATACTCCTAGTTGAGTTTTCCTACATTAATAGTGTTCAAGCGATAATTCAATGACACCTTATGAGTATTTTTTTGGTAGTTCATGCTGATCACCCCTATGTTTTCTAGAGGCAGGAGGGGCAGTTATGATGGGACCTCGTCTTATCTAGGAGACCACTGAACATGTGGAGTTCATTCGGAAGAGGATGGCTACTGCATTGTCTTGGTAAAAATATTTTTCTAATAGACAAATAATACCTCTAGAGTAAGAGGCAATAGGTCAGGTTTTCATACGTTTCACACCGAGGTTGAGACATAGAAGGATTATGACACAAGTGAATCTTTCACCGAGATAAGTCAGGCCATTTGAGGGTTTAGAGAGAGTCAGGTAGATTGCATATCGGTTGCATTAACCTTAGAGGAATCGGGCTATGCACGACATCTTCCATGTTTCTTATCAACGACATTTCTATTAAGACCCATATCTTGTTTGTTAACCTAAGAAGGTTTAGTTGGAGGTGTATGCATCATTTAATTAGGACCCTATTTGGATTGTGAATTGTATCAAAAAGGTTTTATATGGCTAGTTAGTTCCTCTAGTATGGGTTTTATAGAAGCATAGGTGTGTATAGGATGAGACATGGGAGAGGGAGGGAAACCAGTGATCATAGTGTCCATAGTTGTTTGAAATTTATTCTTCACTACCCATCGAAGGGAAATTTGGCGGAGAATTTCTTTAAGGGGAGAATTTCGTAAGAACCTGGATCTTCATTTTAGGTATGGATCCATATCTAGGGTTTCTTTGAGGAAAATGGAATAAAGGGGAAATTTTATTAGTACATTCCATGTACTTGTGAGTACATGTCGTGTACCTAGTTGTTGCGGGTAGCCATGTAATGGTCATGTAATGGTTGAGTACATGGCCGTGTAGGTGAACTAGATGACCGCCTAAAGTGGGATCTGGTTGAGGCCAGTACACATCATGTTCATTAAATGGACATGCTGTATAATTTTATTTTTATATGTTATATCAGTGCGGGATCACGTCTCACGTCTGGAAACACTTTCTTCTTCCCGTGTTTCATATAGGAGAGCGACATAAAATCTATGATCTTTGATCTCCTCCTGTTCCTCCAACCAAGATCCTATTGAGATGTTTCCAGGAGTGTTGAATTCTCACCGGTGAGTTCTCTCTTCCCTATATCCTCTCTTCCTGATTTCTCCACTCTCATGAGTTATCAAGGGTTGATAATTTTTACCCTTTTCGTAGATATATGTCATTTTATGCCGAATCAATGTCCAAAGTTCAAACTTTTTCATCGTAAAACTTTGAGGTAGGTGTTTTGTGCCTATCTTTGGTTATCTTTGGATTATATAAGCTAAAAGTGCTGAATACCCATGTTTAGGGTATTACGTGTTTTTCATTTTTATAACTGTTTAATACCTTCTATTGTTTTTTTATTTAGAAAGGGTTATTGCCTATGAGTAAGGTTTAATTCCTATATTATGGATGTGTTTTCACATGTTTGTTTGGTTATTATCATTCGGTCCATAATTTCCTGTTAGGATTTCCTTGTTTCAGTGCCTAATGTTGATTAGTATGGAGTTTTACTGATTATATGATATGCATGTGTTTCCCATTGTGAAAGTATGACCAAGGGCAATTGACTGTGAGATATTCTCGAGGTAGGGTCAGTTTTGTATAATTCTTGTTATTTTGACCAAAAGGTATTGACTATGAGAGCTACTAGGTGGTCAATATCTAGAGGGGTTAGACAGTGAGAGCTACCTAGATTGTCGTTATTAATGGAATGTTGGACCATAGGTAATTAACTTAAAGAGCTTCTAGGAGGTCATTATAATTATTTTTTCTATGTAGACCAAGGGTAGTTGACCATGAGAGCTACCCATGTGGTCATTTGTAATTTATTAGAGCTTTGTGGGGAAAATTGGTTAGACTATGTAAGCTTTCCCAGAGAGTCTTTATTACTTGTTGAATTGATGATAATTTAAACCAGAGGGGTTATATTGTGAGAATTTTCTCATTGTGTTTCTTGTCAATGATTGAATGATTGTGGTGAGTCTCCCACGCTAAAGCACAATCTTGGACCCAGTCTTACTTGGTTTGTTTAGATGGTCTTTTGAGATGTCAGTTTTTACTATAGTTCAGAGGGGATATAGATATTAGTCTAGATCATAAGGTTACATTATTCCAGTGTTTCAATAACTAATAAATGAAAATGAATGTAATTGAAAACTGTAGGATTTTTTACTTTGAGTACTTTTTAGTTAATTGATTCATTTCTACATATTACCTACTATATATATTCACTGGCAGTTAGGCATAGATCTTTTGGTGGTTTCCAACTGGGATTCATCTCACACCCTATTTGGTCCATCCTATTGGATGAAAACAGATCATATGGTCATATGTATATATAAGTACAAGCACACTTACTCATTAGGTACTTGTTGGTTTTGGGAGATAGAGAGAATCAGAAAAAGTTGAGGCTTGTTATGATTTTGGTTTTTACTTACGTTTTAATACTTTTGATTAAGTATTTTATTCTCAGCATTGTGACTTGTTTGGATTCTTTCTTAGACACATGTGATATGAATAATTTATATATATATATATATATATATATCTACTGTAGTTGTTTATTACTATTTTTCTTCTGTTGTTTATCATTTCTATGGTACTATTTGTTCCTCTACTATTTACTTTTGTTATTTCGTTGTGCATGCTCTGAAAATGAGGGCATTGTTTCTCCATTATCTCACCCAAATCCATCACTTCTACTCGGAAGCATCTAGAGTTATGGGATATACGCTTGAGGCCATGTGACCAACCTAGTACGGGGAACCATTGGAAAAACCTGGATCCTGGGACGTTACAAAATATTGAAATATTATTTGTATAGGTTAGAGGGTCAGATGAATTTTAATTACAATTGGAGATTCAAAAAATTAATTCTATTTGACTTAAAATGAATAACAAGGTATGAAATAGAAGGTTGGTTATCATTGTCCAATATGTATAAGAATGATTTCAAGGACAGGTTTGGCTAGATACCTTCCCTACCAAAAAATTAAAATAGAAATTGTTTGTGAGTTATTCCATAAAGGGAATATCACCCAATGATGTCATAAATGGCTAGAAATTCAAACCACCAAACATCTTAAATTGATAAATTAAATTTATTATGGTTTCATGAGGGATAATTCCACTCATGGTTATATTTATTTCATATAATTTAATAAATATTATATTAGAATGGACAATTTTATGTTTATAAAACACATGTATGAGGTAGTCGAAATGTTTAAAATCTACAAAGTAATAATTGAGAAGGAGTTAGAGAAGTAGATTATGAAATTCAGATATGAAAATGTGATGGAGTTCATAAGTATATAATTTTGAGTCATATAATGAAAAACATGGTATGAAGTGTAATTATAGTTATCTTTATATACCCCATGAAAATGAATTACATGAATGAAATAATCATTGTTAGGTTGATATGGGAATAAAAAATTAAACAAAATTAATCCCTTTAATATTTATTAATGGAAAGTTATTTTTCAAAACACAAACAAAAAATTTATATGCATATTAAGGATAGACTATATTATTATATTATATGAGATATGGTATAAAAGTAATACAATTGTTGAATATTTTAGAGTGTTTAGTAGTCAGTAACTTTTAAAAATTAAAAATTCTAAAGCTGGGAATGTTCAATAAAAAGTTTGAAGAGGGTTACTTATCTGATAATTATCATGTGTGATATAGTTAATATTTTATAAACAACGGATTGAAAATGTTATTTACTATTATTATGTAAAAATAAATGAAAATAATACTGAATTCATTGTTTTATATTCAATATTTTTTATGAGCTATTTGAAAACAACAAATAGAATTCTGATATGTACTGTGATTATTAGGCAATAATTGTTCCACAATGTGATTATATTTAATTTTATCTGACCAAAGCTTAAGAAAATATTTCATTGAATTAAATATATATTAAGTTTATAATTGATTTGAAAGCATATAATATTATTATAAATCATAATTATCCTATGTAACTTAGAATAAGGACGCAATATGATATCCAAATATCATTAATCTCAAAGATTGATCAAAATTTAGTGTTTTGAGATTTTCAGAATAAATATTTTATTGAGGCTATGGGAGAGGTTATAAATTAGATATATAACGATATAATTTACGACACATTTCCTAGAACAAAAGATGTGAATTTCATTTTGATCACATGGGTGTCTAGACGTAAATTAAATGACAATGTAAAAGACACATGGAGCTAGGATATAACTGATTGTAAGGGATAATATTATGTAGTATGATTTGAGTTTTATGAAAATATATTTCTTGTAGAATGAATGAATTTTATTCAGATATTTCGTCATGTTACATCTCATTGGCTGTATAGAATTAACAGAATGGATGTAAAATGATCCACCTTGAACTGGGATCTTAAAGAAGAGATATAAATTTAAAACCTAAAGGGTCTATGCTTGATAATTATGGATCATTGGTATGAAAATTGAAGAAGGATGAATATATATTGATTTATACCCCATGAGACGGGTATTCAAAGATAAATAATTTTTAGAAATAAATGTTATTCATGAAAGGCTGGGAGAAAATTTATATAAAACAGAAGAATATAATTACTCTTATGATAACTGTATATATTAATGATAATATCTTTTTAGGATGTCCATTGGGTTATTTTACTAAGTTTATAATCCAAGGTGGTGACATTATGAAATGTATGTGCAAGAAGAGATGGGATGCTTCTTGATATTTCATGTAGTCTAAGGTAAAGACATTATTTTTGTGTCCTAAGAAATATACACAAAAGAATTATTGAATAAATATTATATAGAGGACAAAAACTAGTTCCTTTAATCAAATAGGTAGTCTTGAATCTCATAATGGATTCTAAAAGATATAGTGTTAGTCAAAATGATATTTTAATATTGATTAGCTACCTACAATGGATCACTACATTTAAACATAAAATAGTATATATTGTGAGTTTTTTTCAAGGTATAAATATTATTAAAAGGAATAACTTTTAATGTATTTTAAGATATTTCCAAAATATATTAAATGAATCTAGAGTATTGGGATGATATACCTGAAATTGAATATCCTAATTTTATTTCATTATACTGATATTAACTGCTTAGTGATTATAATGATAGATTATTCATAATAGGTCAAAATTTCTATATTGGGTGGTAATAGTTTGGATTTATAATACATGAAATAGAACCCAGTTACGCTATGTGTTACCAATGTCAAATAAAAAACTAATATTCGTGATTGTACCCTTATGATTTAGATGATGTGAATCTAGAAAATTTGAGAGTAAAAATTATGTGACCCCATAATTTATCATTCTATAATAAATGTACTATTGATATTTTAAAAAATTCAGTAAAATACTCATGATCTAAAAATTCTGATATAAGGCTTAAATTACTCAATGAAAATCTATCAAATGGTGATACTAGAGAAGAATTAATTCCTATGAAATATTAAATTTATGATATTTTTACAAATTAATTGCATAATGGTAGGCTTGAGGCACTAAGGATGAATGTGAATGGTCAGATCGCTTCGTGAGGTTGTAGTCCTCCATACACACAAACGACATTATCATATCCCATAATAAATGGAAAGTTAAAAAAGATGTATATGATATAATGAATCCATGAACATTATTCTTTTATAAATTATAGATATATATATATTTTAAAACCATCAGCATACCCATCTGTAGGAGTTGTCAATGGAAAAATGAATGACATTGGTTTATAAGGTGGTAGTCTTCCTTACACACGAATTATGATTTTTTAATAAATTTGATGGAATTGGAGATGGTTTTAGGTAATTACCTTAAGATAAAAAAATATAATTATATGGAGATACTGAGGTTTTTAAATCCACATGGTTTAACAGTAGTATTGTTCGGTAGAGGATGAAATATAATAGAAAATAACCATTGAAGAATTTTGTATATTCTTCAGCTAACCTCTTTAAGATAGCACCAAAAGCCATCCAAGGTTGGATTAAATACATAAATAAGGACTCTAGGATTAGGGGAGGTATTTTGGTATGTGATTTTGGTGTGTATTTTCCAATCAAAAAACGGTTATAATGTGTGAAGAATAGAGGATATGGGGTGGCCTTTTATAAGTGAGGTGAGTGGTACACTTGTAGTTTTTTTTAAAAAATTATACCAATGTTTTTCAAATAAAAATATGTTAATAATAGAGTATTATTTATAATTAGACATTATAAGGTCTAAATATGGACAAAAATTAGATTTTATACATTTTATGGGTTATTTTAGTCCTTATCTTTTTAGTTTTTCCCTCAGTAATCCCTTTTTTACGTTAACTGTAGTAAATAAGTTTTATTGTTTGGACTACTCATTTGATCAAAAATTGTGTTGAAATTATTAGATAATATATATTATATTGATTAAAAATATCTAATACATTTTTACAAATTTCATTTTTAGATGTTGAAAATTTTAATTTATAAATAACCTCATAGGCGTGATGAGAAAGAGAGATTTTAAAGAGAAAATGTTCAAAAGTGTAAAATGTTTTTATATCAAAATGAAATTTGAAAATTATTAAAAAAGAACTAAATAGGACTATTAGATATATAATTGAAATAAAATTAATTTAAAAATATTTCAAAAATATATTTTAACATTACAAATAATTTAAATGAAAATATAATTTTCAATTAAAAGTCAGATTTTTTACTATTCATCAAAAAATAAAACATTTTAGAAAAATACTAAATATTATCCATAAGAAAATATTAATATTTTATATTAAAAAATTAATATTATTTTTTATAATAAAATATATATATTTTTTAAAATTTTAATATTAAATTATTTTCTCAAAGCGAGACCAAACGATCTTTTAGAAAAAATAAACTTCTTCAAAAAACATTTCATTTTTTAAAATTTATTCTTATTTTATTTATAATAAATAGATAACCTTAATTATCATAATATTTTAGTACTATTAATACCCACCAATTTAATAGATAGTTTATAATGGTGTACTAAATTAATGTTCATTTATACTCGGGTTGGTGTTCCGTAAGCTACCAAAAAGATTAAATGTAAAGAAATATATTTCATCGTTTGTCTAAAATGGTGTTTCATATCACATATGATATATAATATAATGTTCTTATTTTTTAATTTTTAGGTGTCACATTGTTAATATGATTCCCATGATACTAATTTTAATTACATTGACACTAGTAACACGGAATTTATGTCTTCATTATTACCATAACATAATATACAAGGAATCATATCACAAAGGAATGAATTGTTTTTTTAGTCTTGGTAAACCGGATATATATATGATTCTAAAATTACATTATAATATGAAAATAACAATTTATTTTATGATAATATAATTATTCCCTCCATCATATCCTTGAATATCATTCATAGTCCACTTCCTAGATTCTTGGGAAAGGAAACAAAATAAGGGTGAGATCATATGCATAGTAAGAGTTAAGTATGACAGAAGATATCATGAAATAATAACCATAATCAACATGTAATTGTAAATATATAAACATATATTTCATTTAAATAATTATACCATCATTATTATATAAGGAATAATCATTATGTCATGTTAATTATATGAAAAAAAACACCAATTAATTAATAAACTGTTAATGGAAGATATCTAGAGATAATAACAATGTGAAAATATCATTGATGATAATAAATATTTCATGGAGAATAAGTGAACAAACATTCAATGTTAATAAATATAATATCATGAATAGATAAAGAATAATATATATATATATAATGGTAAATAAACAAACTCACATTCCATTTAAAACATAAATTGAATATGATGAATAGATAAAGAATAATAAATATGTCACGGCTAAAAAATATTCGCACATGTCATTTAATCAATAATATTAGAGTTATATACATAGAGAGGTAATATAATTAAAAATATGTCATCAACAACAATAATTATTGAATTATCAAGGATGTTTATTGTTAATTATTTGATGTCATGATCTCAAGAAACATGATTCCACTACTATCAACATCATTTACAAGACAGTTTAAAACTACAGGTAGAAACTGATTTAATGCTAGGTTAATGATTCAACTAATAAAACTATATATTCATTTAGGTACTATATTATTCCAAGATCCATATCTCACATAATTTCCAAATAATTCATTGTACATATAATACATGTTTTAATTCATGAACAATGTGAATTATCATTGAATATTCGTATCAAGCAACGAATACACATTTATAAATATTTTCCCAGAGAAAAAAATATTATTCTGTGTATAACACTTTATGAATAATTTATTCAAAAATTTATTCTGAAAACATATCAATGGTAAAAAAATTATATAGATATTTTGGGGGAATGTAATGTCAAATGATCGAATTAAAGTAAATATTTCAAGGGAAAGATAATGAATACAAAAATGAATCAAGGAAGTGAATGTATATACATTCCTTGAAAAAAAATTATCATAAAACATCCTTCTAAATAATAAGTATGGTATCAATAAAATATATTACTAGTGGGGTATATGTAAAAGAAAGGGTTATTTCCCATTATGAATATAAAAACCATAAAATATCCTTAAAAACATTCTTGAGTAAAATATCATTTCTGACATGAAAATAACCTTCTAAAACTAATTGTTAAAAAAAATTATATTTTAGTTTCTTTGGAATGAAATTTGAATATAATAAAAATACATTATAATATTGAGTTTCAAATTGGATTGAAATTTTATTTCTGTCGTACATGTTCAAACAATGATTCCATTCAAATTTTTAGAAAAATACTTGTAGGCCTTGTTTTGAAAAACATGAATATTCCTTTCTTGTTTTTTCATAAAAAGTCAGAATGGGTAAAATATTATTTAATAAAACATTTTTAAATGGTCAAAAACATTTTTTGAAAACATAGATTTGGATGAAAAAGGATTTTTCATTGACGAGAGAAATTTTGTCAGATTTTATTAAAATATTTTATCAAATATTCTAAGTACTAAGGCATGACAAAAAAAATTTCTTTAGAACCTCATGATTTACTATAGAAATATTAAATTAATTGGTTTTACTATATAATTATCAAATAATTTCTTTCAATGGAAATTCAAGCATAAAAAATCCCGATTAATGTGTGATTGTGAAATAAACCCTCATAAAGATAATAATCTTAAAGGGTGAATTACTTAAGGAATAAATTCTCCATCTCAAAAATAAAATTATATAATACAATTGAAAATAAAATATAAGATAATCAAACATTATTACACATATAATATTATAATATCCAAGACAATAATGAATTAATATAACCAAATGAAAGTAAATTAAGTTATGAAATTATTTACCAATTTGTAACTCTTAAGTAAAATATCCTTAGATGAAATAATCCATATTTAAACATAATATAAAATTTATTTTTATTTAATCATGACATTAAATATCATCGGGTTATTAAACAATCCATATAAAAATAATTAGGCGCATAATATTTCAATATGACTCAATTGAGGGAAATTGATATGATGTCCCTTACAATGAAAATAATGTTGAAATTAGAATTAATAAACGAATGAATTATATTTAACTAATGTAAATAAACGTAATAATAGTTTAAATACAAAATAATATATTTCAAAGTCATCACATATATAATGTTGTTAAATCAATGATAATGAAGAAGTAATATAACCCAATTAAAATAAATTGAGTTACGAAATTCATTACCTCTGGTAATATTAAATTAAAATTACCTTGGATGAAATAATTATTATATAACCATTAAATACAATGAATAATCATTTATTAAGAATAATATATGTAAACAAGAATTAAATACACCATATTATATAAATTATGTGCATAACATTATAATATGCATCAATAAAGTGAAATTAGGATGAAGTATGATAACTTAGGATTTATATTTGTTGAACATGATTTAACCTCATGTATAATTTTTTCAAGAATGAAAAAAATTAATAACAGAACCATATTTGTACTTAAAGTAACATATATGAACCTTTTATTACATTTTATCACACCTTTGGCTATAATATTTCATTATTCTCATTATTTTGGGTGTTAATTTCTCTTTTTTTCTACCACTTTTTTTATGAATGTTTCAGTTATAGTGAATAGGGTATATATCCATGATCTAAATAAATATATTAATGTTATAAATATAATATTTACTCATTATAAACATTATTAGCACTATTTATGAATGTTGGACATAAAAAATTAATATCACTGGTTCGTGGAGACGGTAGGTCATACGTACGAAATATCAATGATATCATTACCTTAACGAGTGAATGTTTAATATAGTGAGTGATATATTTATTTTTAAGAATAAATATCATCTCATATAATGTACATATATCCATTAATCATATCATTATTACATTCCATGTAATTGATATGTGAAAAAAGAATCACATCACTCTGTAAGACGGTAGTCCACCATAGAGAGAAGAGACATTATTATATTTTAAAAAGAATGGAAAATAGAAAGGTATATGTGATATTAATATTACATAAGTATAATAATAGAAATAATATAATATAAATTTTTTATATTCATTATTATATCCATCCATAAATGGTGTTGACGGAAAATTAATTCAATCAGTTTGCGAGGTGGTAGTCCATTATACACATGATCAGCAGTTTAATTTCACATTTGATGGAATATGAGATGGATATATGTCCTTTAATTAATATAATAACATATAATAATTTTTTAGATATTGTTTTAATTATAATATCAATATTTAATAATATTTTAATTATGTGTAACAAAAATTGAAATAAAAAGGATCATAAATGAGCCATACCTCTTCTTTGGATGAACTCCTTAGGGTTTCACTAAAAGACTTCCTAGGATGGATTTATGGTCAAAAAATGGATTATAATATAATTTTAGGGAATTATTTATGTGATTTGGTTAGGTATTATCTAATAAAAATGGATTTGGGAGTGCGGAGTGGCTAGGAGAGGTGGTGACCTTTTATAAGTGAGGAGATTACACACATGGAATTTTTTAACAGAATATACTACACTGAGGATTTTAACATTAAAAAAAATACCAAAATGGGTAATTATTGACTCTTAAAGGTTATAATATATATATATATATATATATATTTCCATAAAATTTTTATTGGGAAATTTTTTACGTCAATTTGACCCTTATCATTTTATTTTACCCACAGTAAATCCATTTTTACAACAACTATGATAATTAAATTTTTTTACTTCTTTTACTATTTATAATAGTAAAAAACTAAATTTTCCTTATTAAATATTAGAAATTATTATTTTTAAAAACATTTTATCCATTTTTTCAAATTTAATTCATCTAAGTGGTAGAATATAATTTAATATTATATCTACAATAATGATACGAAAGCGGTTTTCAAAGAGAAAATCCTCAAAATCATAGAATTTGTTAATTTTAGAATTCAAAATGAAATTGATTAAAATGATATAAATTACTTAAATTTTAGTATAATTCTACTAATATTAAATGTAAACTATTTTTAAATATAACTTATTCTCGAAAATTATTCAAATAAAAAAGTTGTTTTCAATAAAAATATGTATTTTTTCACTATGCATAAAAAATAAAAAATTCAAAAAATATAAAAAACTCACCATAATATAATTTCAAAATAATAGTTCACAAAAATAAATTTAATTATTTAACTAAATTTCTGAAAATTTAAAAAATTATTTTTAAATTATCTGTGTAAGGCCCGACAAAACCACGTTTTGGAAAGAACATAGTTTTTCAATAATCATTTATTTCATTAAAAATGATTATTATTTAAATTCATAATAAATAAATGAAAAATTAAATCTTTTATATATGTTTAATCCAAATTTTTTCAAATTTATTTAGGGTTATTCATACCTACCAAAATAACAACTTTGTTATAATGATGACGTTTTAAATAATAATATTTTAATAGAGTATTGTGTCTCGTTTAAACTAGGAGTTTTATGTATCATAGGCTGTCAAATATATTGAATTTATTTCAAAATAATTATATCAAAAAGTCTTAGGGTGTTATATTCTATTCTAAACATGTTGTTTTGTTTCATACACATAATCAATCAGGACATTCCTCTTTTAAAATTTGTTGATGTTACAGGTGGATTTATTATCATAAGTATAAGGAGTCATTATTTCATTGACTATTCTAAAATTTACCATTTTTACCATTTTTTTGGAAAATATTGAATGGGGTTATTTTTGAGAAATTTATCAAAAATTATATCTATGTTATCCTTGTTTTGATACAATAAAACAGTCTTAAATTTTCTCTTTTATTTAACTGAATTTTGTTTATATTTTTTTATAGAATTTAGTTTTTAAAATTAATGAAAATATAAATTTATTCACTCAAAATCATAATTATTCCTATTTATCTTTGAGAATCATGATTCACTTGTTTAAATGAAATATGATTTTATGAAAACTCTAAGACATTTATAGTGAAATATAACTTCCCAAATCTCTAATTTTTTATAGTTTAGTTATAAAAAACCAATAAATATGGATCCAAGAATTATGAAATATTTATTGATGTTTTAAAATTTTATAGTTGATATTGTACTCTTTGATAGAGATCTTTTTATTTTTTATATTTTTAGAGTGATTTTAGTTTTTATATTTTTAAGGTTTTCTTTTATCGATGCCTAATTAATTCTTATTACAGTTGTTCAATTTCTAATAAAATGAAATCAAATATGTTCCAATGGTTAGAACTTTTTATTTTTATATTTTTATCAATGATGTTACGATATATGCAATTAATACCAAATATATCAATGAAGTTCTTTGGTTAGAGTTAGTCTTTCCATTAAACCATTCATGAAAATGGAAAACTCCTGGTTTAGGTTTTTTCCATAATCCACTTTGGATCAAATGTAAAGTGGTTATTGGGATAATTAGGTTGATATTATTTACTTAGAAATTAATATTTATTAATTTATTGATTATTACGTGAAACATCATTTCATTGATTAAAATTTTATTTAATACATTGTTTATTATACTAATTCCACTTCAATTTTCAATATTAGGAATTTATATATCTCTTCGATATTAAAACATTTCTATTTTATTATTTAAAATTTCTTACAATGATTTGTTTGAATAAAAAACATATACTCTTAGATTATTTTGAATAGTTCATTACTATAATATGGAAATATAAACAATAATGATAAAATATTTTATTCCTCCTATGTTATAGCTTTTATACTAGGTAACCAACCATTTCTATGTACGAATTTGGTATTGTAAACAAGTCCTAAAAGTCCATTGATTAGGCCAGACATTATGAAAACTAATGGAGTACTAAATAAAAATGTCATCAAGAAAAATTTTAGGTTTAAGAATAAATTCATTTCAACATTTCAATTTAAACCATGGAATAGTGAAATATTCTTCAAATCTATATGAATCAAATGTGTTCAGCCATCATTAAAGGATATCAATAACCAATATAACCTTATATTGACCTAATGAAATTACAATCCACGATTATCTAGATTTTCTGGACTCTCATGAAATGGATAATTGGATTCAAATTAATAATAAATAATTAGTAATTAGTTAATTTTTTTATAATTACCCTAAAAATAATTTTTCTTTATAAAAAGTTGTATATTTTTTATTTTTCAAATTAATATTTGATAATGTATATTATAATAAGCAAAATTATGATGTTAGATGATATATGGGAGTGGGGGTGGGATCTATCCTTGGGGGAGGCATATAAAGAAAAAAAAGTAGAAAAATTATTATAAGGATGGTGTATTTTAGATACAAAAAATCTATCCCTAAAATAAAAAATATATTTTCATCAATCCCATTTTCTTATTTAGTTTTTTATTTATATTACCTTAAATTACCCAATTTTTCTTCAATTTTAATTATGTACTATAATTTAATTAATTTTTCCCATTATATTTTTTTTAGTTTTTCCACAACAATTCTTCTCCTGTAACTTTATCTTAAAATTTGTTATAAGAGATCTATCCAAAGGTTGATCAGAGGTGGAAAAGTTAATACTATTTCTATCAAAATTTAATTTTTTTTATTAAAATTTTATGTTTTGTGTACAATTATATAATGTATCAGATTAATTTCATCTATTATTCCATTAATTATTCAAACATATCATTATATTCCATAAAAATTTTTTGATTCCACATAATAAAATATTGACAATTTAATATATTAGCTATGTATGGTAGGAGATGAATAACATGTAGGATAAAAATTAGTGTTTGAGTTAGGGAGAAATCATGGAAGAGATATGTTCATGTTACTTGTTCAAGGACAAAATGAGTTCTATGTATGTTGGGAGAGGATCTATATGGTTTAGAATAGCTAATCCACAAATGGTGGATGGTTTTGGGTGGAATAGTATATAATCTTACCAATACATTGTATGAAAAATATTATTAATGATAATTGATTAGAATTTTAAACTTAATCATTGGATTATTTAATCTCTGTCAAATAATTTTCATTATTTTCTTCAATATTACATTTCATCTTAATTTCTAGTTACATTAATATTATTTTAATTAAAAAAAGGCATTGTTTTAGTCATTATTTATTATTAAATCTAAAATTTTAAAAATTATCAAATATAATTTTAAGGATAATCATCATGTTAAATATCCTCGAGTGACAACTAGAATCAATCCACTATGCTACCCAAATTAATATTTTAAATAACTATTTGATAGAGGATCTGTGAAAACTATTGTTAATGATTCTTTTCATAAACTACTTTTACATTCTTTATCAAGATGATGATGATGATTAGAAGATTATTAAGGAATATAGATAAATTATGTTTTTATTATTTTTTCATAAATTTGTTAAAGAGGATAAAAAAATTACATGAAGTTAAAGAGAATGAAAAATCATATGAGTGAATTACCCATGATGGTGACTCACTCAAATAAACTCATAAAACCTTTTAATGACAATGAGTAACAATATTAAATATATAGGTTTGAAATAGATAAAAAATAAATTTCTTGATACAGAATGAATTTACATGATGAAAAAAATATTAGTTTATAAAAAGTAATCAAATATATAAATGAAACATAATATATGGTCCACTATTAAAGGTAATAGTATTTTTTTAGTACCATTTTATGTAAATATTATTTGAGTCATATACATGAGTTGTTTTCCTGATGATTCACTATGTAAATATTTATTGTAAAAGGCTATACCAAGAGAGGAAAAATATCTTGTGAAGCATCTTTCAAAGAATCATAATTAATCAAATAATTTCTCTGTATAATATGTATTAAATCATATCCAGCTAAATTGTGGTGAAGAATCAAGTGATTGTTGACCCACATACTATATGGATTTTTTATAATTGAGAATTTCATCATGTCTATATAAATGAAGCTTTAATAACAATACTTCAGTCACTATTAGGACTAATGTAAGTTGTGAGTTGTAATATATATTAATGAATGTTTTTTAAATGTGATTTATTAATGATTTTTTCATGAGTACTTACTTTATGTAATGGGATTCCTTATTAAGGATTAGTGAAACTAGTTACTAGGCCATTAGTCCTGTTGGAAAACTTTTCTCGTAGACTAATCCCCATAAGGTTATTGATGATTTTACCTAGAAAAATGATAACTGAAACATTCATAGAATAATTGTGATTCCCCCTTTTTTCAATCAATATACATTATCCCTTAATTTATTAAATGAATTTTAATTCTTTATCCATTTGATTAACATATCTTTATAATTTATTCCTTAACCTTATTAATGGATATACCAACTTAGTTTTTGTTATCATATTATCGGAGCCAATGATTTAGCATAAATTATATTCTTTTTAATGAATTAAGTACCCACCTTGTGGTACTATGATATCTCTGATCCGTGTTTATTGAGAGTATTCTCTATATTTAGATTGTTAAAAGAAACCTCAATGTGAAAAATATGGATTCTTGATGAAAATATGGTTTTATTCCCATTGATGATTCTCTTTAAATGGCATTTGGGATGTTTTTATATTGAGAACAATGGGTTAATATCATAATTTCCTTTTATGAAGAATAAAAAGAGATATACTACATGTATTTAAGAACTATATATAAATAAAGTTTGATACCTATAGTAGATAATGTTTTCATAGTTAAATCTATAAAAAGTATTTTTTAATTTTAATTACTTGAATATGAAAACAGTTATTCAAATAATGGTCAGCTTTAATAGGTCATAACTCCCAATAAAGTTTATCAAATGTGCCTTTTATATTTTACTTCATCCATATTCAACATATTTTGTGAAAACAACTATTAATATTCATTTTCATCATTTTAAATAAAGAGATTCCATTAGTGACTATATAGTGTGACCATGTTCAAAAATTCCTTTTAATTATTCCATGGTCGATAATTACTCCTCTATAGTTTATTCCTCTATCTATTATCCTTTTTATTAACTCATATATAAATACTTTTTTCTCTCTTATTTTAATGAATATTTCCAATGAATACCTAGGAAAATATTTCTTATATGCACTCTATAATATATAACATCATACATAAGAATGGATTTAAAGAAATCACTATTAATGAGATATAGAATCTCTCATTACCTTATTCTTCTCATCAAATTTCTCCCTCTTATCAATTAGTAAACATAAATTATTGTTGTCTAGGTAATTATTTATTAATGTTGTGTCTAGATAATACATAATAATTTTAGTATATTTTGATGCAATAACGATGGATAGAAATGAGATATTGTAAAAGTGACTAATAAACCATCCATAGGATATTAATTATATCAAGGAGAGGATGTCAGAGAGAAATCACATAGATAATGATCCCTAATATCCACAAAAATAACCAAAATAAGAATAGTCCAAATTTTAACAACATTAAGAATATTATGAAGATAATATATCACTTAAGACTTCGTATCATAAGATATTTACATATCATTTTTTACAATAACATGATGATTAAAATATGAATAAGGGAACCTATATATCTTTACCATGGTAGAACCTAAAATTCATAAATTATAGGATTTCATAGAGCATGTAATGAGACATATGAAACTTCTATAAAACATTCTAGGATTACCTATTCCATCGAACTATATTGATGATAAAAAATCATGAGTAAATATTATTGGTTTAATATTAAAAATCATAAATATAGATAAAATGATTGAGGAGGGTAGGATATGTTAGTTTAACATACATTCAATCAAAAATTATAGAGCAAATTTCTTATATTATGGTTTATTTTATATGTCTAAAAAGTTATCTGGTTTTTCATAATCCTATAAAATTTTATCTATATTCTATTAAAAAAGGTAATTCAGAAAGTTTAGAGGAAAATATATAGATATAATCATATCCATTTATGGAAAACAACTATTTTAACCCTTTGAATGGAATAAAGATATTCCAAACATAGCTTTAATTTATACTTGAGTTGTATCATTGATCATGAAGTCAAAAATATTCTTTAAAACCCTTTGGTAATCATTATATTGTAAATAAATAATTATTTTTAAGGTCATTCATTAATAAACCCATCACTATTATTTTTTCCCTATAAAAGTAATTCAACAAGTTTATGTTGATGAATTCCAAACTAATAGTCTACTAATTTGTTTTAAATCCTTTATTAATTAAAAATGGTTTCCTAGAATATTAAAGGCCTTAAACATGAAAATAACCTTTTTCCTTATACAAGAGCTCCAAATAATTATCTACACAATTCATTAGGATCTATAAAAAGAAATGATCTTAGCATATTGTTCTAAATTATATATATTTTTACATGTATAATAAAAATTATTTTTAGAAGAATATTGATTTCCTAGTCACAAATATATTTATAATTAACTAATATATTAATCAATCAAATGATATTAATAATGGTAAAAATCATAATATTAATCACCATATGTCAAAAAAATTTATACCAGAGGAATTGGGAGTAATTTAAGCTAAAAAATCCAAATGGTGCTTTGAGGAATTTTATATAAAAAATTGATCATAAAAAATATTAGGTGACCTTATCCATTTGACCAATTATGAAGCACTTAAGTATTTTTGTGAGGATGAAAATATTATTATTCAGAAAAGGAAAAAACATATTAAAATGTTTCTTCAAACTATTTATTCCTAAATATTTTACTAGAAGTTGTGGTTTTAGGAGCATGAAATAAAAATCAGAATATGTCAATAAAATAAAATTTTGTAATGTAGACAACCATTTTCACTAAAATGACATACAATTATCGACTAAAATTTCCCCTTAGTTTTTTCATTTGGATATTTCTTGAATTATTCATCCAATAATAAAGAATATTTTATTTTATATCAATGATATTATTATTTTATATCTTGATATTTTCTCTCAAACAATTATGTTTTCAATACTATATAAAATAGTCAACTCATAAAGAGCCATGATGCTAGAAATGATGGTTCTAATAAAAAAAATAGAGATTTATTTTATTGGAATGAATATATTATATGGTAATTAAAATTTACGAACGTATATTTCATAAAAACATCATAATTTCTTAGAGAGATATTTATCATTCCAGTGGATTTAATAATGTTTTGTAATTTTAAATTACATTATTGTTTACATAAATTAGATTATAAAACATAAATAAATTCTTTCATTTAATTTAAAAAATATATATATGTTTTACCTTGAAATCCAAACTTCTCAAATAATATATATGATATGAAATGGTGTTACAAATATTTATCCGGATTTAAGATACTAGGATTAATAAGAAAAATAATTCAAACAAATGGAAATGGTTCAAACTATGTAGTAGTAAATCTATATGAAGAAATATAAAGGTAAAAGTAATATCGATGGCTCTAAGATTTTAGGTTTTATAGATAATAAAAAACATTATCACATAACAAAAAAATTAATATTAAAAATTATAATAGAGAAGCACAAAAGTTACCTCACGTGAAAATATTTATCAGTGAAATGGACTTTTTGGGTTTCCTTAGGATCCTTCGTTATATAAAAAAAGTAGTACAACAACAACCACTTAATAGATGATCAAATTAGTTTTCTCAATATAAATTCAATTATCTAAGGGAATCAAAATTCATTTCACAATTTTCAATATATAACCCAATAAACAACAATAATATCTTATCAACTGGTTTATACGATTAACCAACAATAACTACAATACATTTCCTAGAAAAACTTATTTATTTCATTCATATTTTTCATGACAACAACAATTTTATAAATTTTTAGAAATTATATGAAATTAAGTGTTATAAGTGTCCGGAGGACAGGTATATTTAAATATTTTATGAGTAAAAGATGAAACAGATTTACTAGAGGAATATATTTAAGGAACCATAATTGACGATGAATGGACCAGCCATGGAACTATCTCCAATCATGAATCATGTCATGTATAAAATTAAATAATGAATGTGTTGAAGAATCATATTTAGTAATTCATTTCAAACTATAGGTTGTGGAACATTATGTCAACATTTAAATGTGGCCCATTTGGGATTCTACTATGTAAAAATAAGAGTTACAATAACCTATGTAAATATAGATTTGGTATAACTATGTGGCCTATTGTTTTTTCAAGATTATTATAGGAATTATCTTAATTATTAAAATATATTTATTTTTAAAATTTATAATAATATTATTATATTTATATTAATTGAAATTATTATAATGGAAAATTATTTACTATTCGTAATGTATTTATAATGAGCATGCATACTAAATAATTTAATTTTATATAAAAAATGTAATACCTTTCAAAAATTATCTAATTTTTTGTCATAAAATTATATATCAATTACAATGGTACTTTCAAATCACAACATGAGGTTTCAATGAAAAACAGAAATTATAAAAACCTTTGGAATAACAATTTTCATAGAGAATGTAAGAATGATATATTGAAATGATATTCAAGTGATTTTTTTAACACTCAAAAAAATTTATAGTTAAATTATTAATGGTAAGATAAAATTTTAAATCATTCATTTGTGAGGTATTTTTTCAAGAAAATTTCAATTAAAATTTATATCGAGAAAATAAAAGAAAATTTTCAAATTCATTATTCAGTTTCATTTATCCAGTGAAACTATCCATGGAAAATATATAATAAAATTTTCAAGAAGAATATATTTTAAGTGGTAAGAGATGGATTTCTAAGACATGATATAAAAGAAACATATATAAATTGAAACCCAAAAAATAAAAAAAACTGAGTAAGAGTGTGGATAAATTATATATTGAATGAAATTAAGTGTATAACGTACTGAAATATATATATATATACATTATTTAACAATGAATTTGATGATGAATGAATATCTAAATATAATTATTCTTATAAGCTAACATGATCTGAAAGATAGGATATCCTGAAAGATTGGTATATTATTTTTCTATTTAGCCATGGTATTCTACGACCTCTATTATAAAATTTGTTATGTAATGGGAGATGAATTTTATATTAAATAATAGATTCAATGAATGTTTTATAAAGTGTTAAATATTTATCTATGTTATCCAACAAAAATCAATGATGGATTCATTAGATTCAGTCCATTTCATAATTCCAAAATAATCCTTTTCTATTTAACAAAATAATTCTCCATAAATTATAATGTATAAATTTAGTAATACCACAAAAGATTTGAAATGGTTTTATTTTCATGGAACACGTTATATTTAAACCATTACATGATATAAAACTATAACATATAATGATAAAATAAAAAATTGATATGTAATGACTTGACCCAATAGGTACCGAGCCGAAACTACCCCAATCCCGCCTTTATAGGCTAGGGGTGGTGAAAAGGGATAAAAGGAATAAATAATATGGGAGGCCTTTTCTTTATTGCATTCACACACATGACCATATTCATGTAAAAGTAAAGTGGAATACGAATTAAATGATGCAATATGTGGAGAAAAAAAATTCATGTAAAACCCTCTAGGGTGTACAAGTGTATGAAAATGAAAACCAAAATGTATAGGGAAAAAATAAATGCCCAACCAAAAATATGTCCCAACCTGGAGAAACTAAAAAAGTAAATTTTGAGTGAGCCTTAATCTGAATTTTAATTCTCTAACCCCCATAAATGAAAAAATACACTAGCTATCCATATACTCCTGGTTAATCACAACTAACTTGTCTATTATCTATATGAGACATGACATGTAGACAAAAATCCCATATCTGGGATATTGTATACATACCCATTTGGATTCCCCAAAAGATAAAGGCGGAGTAGAATGAGATATGATAAGAAATATATATCTCAATAAAAAGAAAGAGACTAAAAAATCCAATGATATAGATACATATATATATATCTTCACAAAAAAATAATCAAAAATGAATGAGAAAGGGGATCTCTATCTAATAAACCATCCTAAGAATGAGCACCAAGGAGTTCAAAGGTCTATCAATGATTATCATCATCTCATTCATCTATTTGAAGAGCCATCCAATTTAATCCAAACCTCATTACTATGTCTCATAGTCAAGGGACAGAATATCTCGGTAGAGGGCCCATGAACTAGTAAAATTAGAGGTTTCCACTTTGTTGATAACTGGAGGACCCATTGCTTGTCCTAGTTGGAGGGTTCTATTCAAATGGGTGAGGACCCATGCAATTACTCTATAGGATGGTGCCACTCAATAGTCAATAATGGACCAATGTCATATCCAAATAGGAGGGTGGCACTCTAGTAATCTATAGAGGACCCATGCCCTACCTAGTAGGAGGGTTCCTTCCACTCAAGTAATTGGTATATGACAAATGCCATGATCAGTATGAGGGTGCCACTATTGTAATTGTTATAGGACCCGTGTAGGACCCATTCCATACATAGTAGGAGGGTTCCACTATAGTAATTAGTAGAGGACTCATTCCCTGACCAAAAAAGGGTTCCACTATAGTTATTGGTTGGTGACATGTGCCCTACCTAGTAGGAGGTTTCTTTTCTAATAGTCGATTGAAGACCTATTCACTGCCCAATATGAGGGTTCCAATCTGATGTCTCTGATGATCCTACCTGATCACTACATTCATCGAGTGTTTCCTAAATATATGTCATTACCAAAACATCTCTCCTCATATTTGAAAACCCACTATGGAATCATATATTGTGATCTATGTAGAAAAATACCTAGGATGGGCTACTCATGGGCCTAAATATGAGTCCAAACAAATGATACGTGGTATGTAGAAGTTTAATAAATAGGAATATAGGGGTATATGGAGTGTATGGGGACTCAAAAAACATTTTTTCTTACTCTAATACCTACACATGTCCCTATATTAACAAGACCAACTACCCATGTTTCCCTACCCGATGTGTAGTTGGACAACCCGATGTGTCTCAACCACTCGAGGTCCTTCTCATGGTCTATGCAGTGTCTATTTATTTTTGTCCATGTATATGCACTCCGGTATATGGAATCTCCTCCCACATGGAGTCTATCCCATGTTCTCTATCATATGGCCAATCTACCCAAGCATGGTCACACAGTGTGTGGTTGGTCCACATGATGTTTGATCCTTAAATTTCTTAAAATCCCATTAATATAGTTAAAAGGTAACGACACTATGTGTGCTCATCAAAAGACATCCGATGTAGTTAGGGTTTTTATAGAAAGATTGATCTAATTTTTGACTCTATATCTGCCCTTCCCACAAAAAATTTCACCTCCAAGATGCCTGAAATTGAAATAAGTATTCCCCATTCAACATTCCAGGATGTCCACAGACAGAAAATGAGTTTTTATCAAATTATTAATTGCTAAAACACCTCGTACTCCTCTCATGTTGTGCCTTAAGTTTCATGGATACTGGATCAAGGAAATGTTTACCTACATCCCACCAGTCGTCCCTATTAATTTTTGATTCTTCAAACCATTCATCACATATGAATCCACTGCAATTTTGGTAGTCTTATATATCTTTAACTAGCATAGTGATGTCAAGCCATAAAATCATAACCCAATGGAGAAGAACATAATGAAAGGGTTATGGAAGCACCAAAAAGATGTTAAAAAATATCCAATTGTTCTTGGAAAACAAATTAAAATTTGGATTCCTATGTTGAGAAATATGGAACACCATATATAGATTGAATATACAATTTAAAATTAGTTGTGGCCAGATAAAATTGTTTGAAATTTACATAGATCAAAGAAAAATAATGAACATACTGAAAATATTTAATTAATTTGGGTAGAATCCACAAATTGATGAGTTATACCTAGATTGATATCTTTTATCAATGAAGAACATGCTCACCAATGAATGAGAGAGTTCATTGTGTTTGCTACACCATGATTCACCAGGATACAGAGTTTCTTCATTGTCATATTTTGATTCATCAATGAAGGGTAGAAGAAATCTCCTCTCAACAATCCTAGTTTCATGTGAGTAACCATATATATCATCCATAACATTATATATATAGTTAAATATATTAAGGTAATTTCAATTAAAATAATAAATTATTAAATTATTTTAATATAAATTCACCCTCCAAAGGCCTCTTTTAATCGAACACTGCACACCGACCAATTTTAGATTTTGGCTTGGGTAAACCTCATGTTATAGACTCAATCGTGGTCTCAAATTTCTAATCTGACAATCCATTTTGGATCTTTCAATGTTTCATTAATAAATCTATCATGGATGACATAAAATATACGTAATACTTTGATAAAATTAATTCTAGGCACAATATGCCTATGAACCACAAATTGACTCTACTCCTAAACCTGATAATATTTCTTGATATGTTCAAAATCCATAAATCAAAAAAGGTTACTACATTAATCTCTCCATCAGGATTTTCATCACTAAAATGAAAAATAAAACAAAAATCTTAGGATACTGAGCCTGTATCTATCTCTATTTCTGGAAAGATATATCTTACAAGACCCTATGAATCTACAACACATAAACCTAAGGAATGATATTTCCATATAGGATACTCCCCAACTAGTCCTTGATCACCACTAGGTTCTCTACAAATGTTGATCCATCCTTGATATCCAACTCTACCCAATAAATAACATGCATGGGGGTCATGTGTGTATCTCCTCATCTACAACACATAGAAGACGTCATTCGCTAATTCTTATTGTGGGTGTAGGGTATGGTAGTAAGAAACCTCTCAAGCTGTCTGCAAGATCTCGAATGTCCCGATGAATCATAGTGAACCTTTACTCCTTGACCAAATCCCTGAATCCTATGAATTGGGAGAATCATAGGAAATCATGGTCTCCCTTCTCAAACTTCAAGGCCCTAAAACATCGATCTTCATAAGATTTTTACCTACTCTGGTATGTCCTCATCTGCACATGGAAGACTTTTACCTTATTCTTCATAACATGCACCATCTTTGGCCCCACAACAAATGCCTCTCTAGTCACAGTCTAGCATATGGAAGACCAATAGGGTCTCCGATTTTCAGCCTCAAAAGTTTATTTCCAATAGTATAGTGGTATATATTATTAAATGGAAATTATACTAATGGAATGTGATACTCCTAGATCCATCCATATTTTAAAAAATAATCCCTCAGCATAATCTCCAATAGTTGGATAGTGTACTTGGTCATCCCATCTTTCCGAGGTGGAAGGTTGTACTCATCCTCATATGGATTCATAATTCCACCTTCTAGCCTCTCCAAAAAAAGTAACCTGGACTAAACATCATGTTCAGAGACTATATTCATGGTCACCCTATAAATAAAAATGATCTCCCATATGTAAAACTACCCCAAAATTTCCACTAAACATCGGTCCCTAATAGCAAGCAAGTGTGCTAACTTCATGAGTCAGTCAACTATCACCCTGATGAAATAATTGAATCTCTCTGTCCATGGAAGGACTATCATAATTTTTACATATATTCAATCCCACTAATAATCTATGACCTCAATAAGATATAATAGACCTATCCAAAACTTGTGATTTTACTTCACCTTTTGATGCATGTGGTGATGAGAGATGGAATCAACCATTCTCCATCTCATACCATCTCACCAAAACAACCACTAATGGTATCTGTACATATTCCACATAGAGGGATTTGTAGCCAAAAAAGAAGTGTGAAACTCCCTAATCACCTCTTATTGCATTATAACTGGGACCATGATCCATTCTTGGAAAAGGATGTCATCATTATCTCCATTATAAAAACCATATGGTGAATATCATTATGATATATGGTTATGAAAGGCTACACAATTGGGACTCTCTTACATGCGGGAGTAGCGGAGGATTCAACACTGTCGATTGAAGAAACTGTTCAACCTCATTCCCAATAAGGTTCGGCTATAAGGATGCCCAATGATCAGACGCCCCCTCCAACAAAGGACCCTGAGATTCCTATTAAGTGTATCTGCTACTACATTTCCATTACACATATTATAGACTATCTCAACGTGATTGTACAGCATGAACTCCAACCAGTTCCTCTTTCTCAGATTCAATTATCTCAGCATGAAAGAATATCTAGGAATATTTTGGTATGAGTAATCAAAAATGCACTCACAAATAAGATAGTTCCCATACATACCCAGAGTGAAGACAACCACTGCTAGCTCAAGGTTGTGAGTCATGTATTTATGATCATGGGGTCTCAATCGCCTTAACCCATATGTGATAACAACCTTCCTCTAAATCAACATGTATCCTATCCCTACTCTTGAGGGATCCTAAAACACTTTGTACTCCAGGTCCTCCCATGTAGTATTCAAACAAGAGAACTCATCAGTGCAAGCCTCAACTCCTCAAAGGCCCTCTAGTACTACTCAATTTAGGTAAATGACTACCCGTTCCCTATTAGAAAAATAGAAGGGGTTGTCATTCTAGAAAAGTATTCCTAAATCCTCCTATTATACACTACGAATCCATGGGAACTCCATACCTCTAACACTCTCTTGGATGGCTCCCATTACGAACTAAATGTAACTTCACTCTGCTTCTAACTTTTTATTTCAATAATATTTACTTATGACTTTTCCATTCCTTTATGATTTGAAAATCATAAACACTCTATCTCAAGGAAAATTTTATTTCCCCTAAAATTTATCTAATTAAAGAAAATTTCCCTTCCCTGAAGAAATTTTCTCCTTACCTTTGTTTTCCTTTTTCATTTTATATTTTCTATTATCCTAACTCCTTTTATTTCTAAAATCTAAAAATCAGTTTCATATCTAAAACCTCGGAATCCTATAAATTCTAAGATATAGAGTATTTAGTTTTTAGATTCTGAATTCTCTAAAATTAAGATTCTGAATTCTATGAAATTTGGATTTCTAATTCTCTAAAATTTTGATTCCCAATTCTCTTCAATTTGGATTATGAATTATTCATAATTCAGACCCTAAATCCCTTATAATTATGACTCTTAATTCCTTATAATTCTGACTTGGAATTTCTCAAAATTAGGACTCAAAAATCCTTAGAATTTTGACTCTGAATTCCTCAGAATTCCAGCTCCAAATTCATCATAATTCAGACTCTGAATTCCTCAGAATTTATACTCCAGATTTCTAAGAATTAATATTCTTAATTCATTAGAATTTAGATTATAAAATTTATAGAATTTAGTATCCAAATTACATGAAAAAATAGAGTCCGGATACTTATGATTTATAGTCTCCAAGTGTTTATTTGGTTAGACACCGAACTTTATTTTTCCTTAGAGTCTAAAAAATTGGATTTGGTTAAGAAACCTTATTTTTCTTAAATTTTTTATCGATATGAAACAATGTCATACTTTATATTTCTAACTAATTGTTGTATGAGTGACATGTGTATAGGTCCTACTGAGATTGAAGGGAAAAAATCACTGTTGGAGGAGGGAGTCGACCGTTGGAGAAATTCCTATAAATAGGACCTCATTTGAACGAGCTCAAAATAACTAAGATCTGATCCCTCAATATATAAATTACATTTTTCTTAAGTAATTTCTAGAGAGATATACTCTCATGACTTGTGCGTACTGAACACCTTGTTTAGCTTTCTTTGTGCGACTCCGATTGTTGCGATGTACATTCGAGGACTTCTGGGGAAAGGAAAACAGAGGTTCCGACTACCTTAATGTTCGAGGAATTTTGTGGATAGGAAAACAGAGGTTCCAACTACCTTAATGTTTGAGGTCTTGATGGGATAGCAAGACATATTCTGATAATCCTATCAATGTCTTACCCTGGTGTGGGTACGATATATTTCATGAAAATACAAATCAAGGGACCTTTATCCATGGTTGTTGGATATTATAATCTTTGCGTTAATAGATTTATTACTTGTTACTTGTATTGTTTCGAGTTTATTTTCCTATATATTTTGATAAAGGAAGGAAGTTTAACCATATTATACTTTATTATTCTTATGTACTTTGATAAGTAAGATTATATACACTTTAAGCTAGAATATTTTCCTTTTAAACATTTATTAAGTTTCATTTCCAGAACCATATTTCTAGAACATATCAAGTTTTTAGAACTAAGAGGTCATGTGAATTTAAATTGTTTAACTTTGTTAAACATAGTTTTCCTTATGGATAGAAATGAATGTTTTTAAAAATACAATTCACCCCCCCCCCCCCCCTCTTGTAGTTGAGCATCTAAATCCAAATTTTGATCCACCATTACTAATGTATTCTAAAAAATAAAACTCCCTATAATGTGAACCTCATGGATCCAGAACATAAGCATTGAAAGATAACCATAAAGCTGGTTCTCGCAAATAAAATCTATCACCATCCTCTAGTTCTCTACATGCACCTCCTCTGGTGAAGAGTATATGATTATATCATCAATGAAGATGATAAAAAATATTTCCATGAATGTATGGAAGACCCAGTTCATAAAATCCATAGACATAGTGGAATAATTAATCACACCAAAGGGTATCTCAAAGAACTCATATTATCTATAATGAAATCATAATTCTATCTTTGGAATATCAACCAAGTGAACTCATAACTGGTAGTAGGGAGACCGAAGATTGATCATCAAGAACTATCTCATCCCTCACGACTGATCATAGAGGTATTAAATCTTCATAAATGGGTAATTATTCATTATCATGGCACATTTAAGGTAATTATTGTTATTTCAATGCCACAAGATCATATCTTTCCTTTTCACGAACAACACTAGAGTAGTCTAGCGGGACACACTGGGTCTGATAAAACCATTTTCTCACAATTCCTCCAACTACAATAATAGATCCCATTGATATCTAGGGGACATCCTATATTCCATAAAACATTATTTAATAGTCTCATGGTGAAAGTAGATGTATAATTCTATATCCAACCTCAGAGGTAGTCCCAAAATATCCTCAAGGAATGCATCCATAAAATATGATATTGATGAAGGAATCCAGAAGCTTGAAGAGCCTGATTCACCAAGGGATACACTGTCTAACTACGTTGAAACCTTTTGCTTGAAAAACCTAATCACCCTTCCATGATATCATTCCCACCTAAAAAGGATAATATCATCCCTTTTGTATAAAGATAACTGACTCAACTGCGATGCTAATTGATCTAGTCTCAGACTTGGAAAAACCAATCCATATCCAATATGATGTCATAGGGTTTTATCGTGATGATCAAAAAGGTCCCATGATAACCTCTCCCCCCAAGTTATATCTCACACATCCGAAAGATGAAAGATAATGTAGATGTGTTCTATGTTGAAACCTTAATACAAAGATGATGGGCTAAAGCCTCAAGTGGGAGCTCCAGATCTTAGACTAGATGTAAATAGATAGATTAATGAATCATATATGTGTCTATGAGTATTGAATCAAGAGTATAATAAACACATATAATACCTCAAATCATCTTGGGTGCCACTAGGTCATACCCTCCCCAGCATGCAGCTTTATGTAGCATCTACTATCTTCTCCCCAAGCCCGATACGAGCCACTCAGTTGTGGTGGTGTAACGATATCAAAGCATCATACACCACCAAAAACTCCTCCTCCTAGATCCCCACCTACTCCTCTACTATTTATTCCTCCCTAGGGGAAACCCTTCCCATTATTGGGATATATATGATCATGATGATACCTCTATTGTGGTGGTACATCTGCTATATGACAACACTCCTCAACATATCATGTCAAAAAATCACACATCATGTGACCACACATGTTTCATGCATAGAACCTCTCCTCTCTAGGCTTCCCTGGTCCCCTATTATACCCCCAGCCAACTTCACAAGTCTTATCATGGGAAGATCTACTATACTAAGTTCTCATTGATGGGAGTCTCCAAGTTACTGGAGAATACTGACCCCAATAATGTCTAAAATTAGCTCCAATTATCTATAATCCATCTTTGAAGAACATAAATTCCACCATAACCCACTCCAACACCCAGCTATACATGGTAATTCACATAAAAACTACATTGTAATTGATATATCTAATAAGTCCCTTCTCAAAATTTTGTGACAAAGAGTAGTCATCTCGAATAAAATCATCGGAGAAACACATATAGTCTGTGAACAAGGAAACATACTCAACCACTGTCATCCCTCCATGTTGTGGCTCCAAATTCTTTTGAATCCAAACTGAGCACATGGAGTAGGGGTAGTAATTCTCATGAAACAACTACGAGAAATCATTCCATGATGGTGCAAACCCATCATTCATCTACGTAATCGGACTCCGCCGGTGTTCAAATTCTTCACAGAAAGGGTTTTATACCAGCATAACCAACTAATCAGTCAGTGTACAGATAATCCAAAACATATGGATCACTTACTCTAGATAATACTCCAATTCTTGGGGATATGGAAAGCAACTGAACCTTTGAGGTCTCTAGCACTGTAAATCACATAGTTAGATAAGATTATAGTTATCCTCAGCCTAATCAGCTAGTATGGTCTTATTATCAATAGGTGTGGTGTTTCTTACTATCCACCTAGAGGAGGTATCTCATATGATAGACCCCAGATTGAGGCCTCATCACTAATTTGATCACCATCACGATCCTAAACTGGTAACCTGGTTGGCTGTCATTATAGGGGAATCCTTAAAATTTAATTAATACGGAGCATGGTAAAATGAGAATATAAATATAATGGAGAGATTAATAAAGAAGGAAAACAAAATAATCATTACTATATAATTCATGTAACCTTTATCCATAGAACCAATGTATCAGAATGTTGAGTTGACTAGTAGGAAGTTCATGTTATAGTGAGTGGATACATCGGGCGCCACACCAACACTATGTTCTATATCTTGAAATTTGCACTCATCACACTTTGAAATTGTTTCCCTAAACCCAAAAAAATACTCATAAGGGGAATAATCTAAAAACTTTTCTTATAAATGAATTTCTCTAATACCAACCTGTCAGGACCCGACCAAATGCGGATTGAGCCGTAACTATGCAAATCCATCCACCATGGGCCAGGGGGTGGAGAAAAATGTCAAAAGGAGTAAGTAATATGATATTTATTTTCCAAATATACATGTACTCACAAACCTTTATATCTCCTTGAATAAGTGAAGAGTAATGATAATAAAATTTTCAATATCTACATAATAAACATGCATGTAAAAACCTCTATGGTGTAAAATTATACGACTGTGTAAACAGAAAATTACGGGGAAAAAAGACATACCCACCAAGAAAGATGTCCCACCCTAACCAAATTGGAAGTGTAAATGTTGAGAGAGTCCAGTTTTAGCCACCATACATGAAAAAATGCTCCATCTATCCCTACTATCATCTATAATCACATTAGACCTATTTTTCATCTCTATCAGACACAACACATGTGGAAAATGACTATACAAGGGTGAGTATAAATATTCCTTGTAAGATGCCCTAATAATTGAAGGGGGAGCAATAAGAAACATGATAACAAATATATTGATCAAACTAAATTAATAGATTAAAAAATCTAGTGACATTAATATATATATATAAATATTCTAAAATATTTGAAGATGAAGTGATTGATAAAGTGGATATTTATCTCATTGCAAATCCCAGGAAAGAGTGAAAATAGTTCTAAGGTCCATCAATGATGACCAGAATATCATGTTTTTGTCGAAAGATGCATCAATGTCAATAAACTCCTCACCATAATGCCATAAATTAAAAAGAAAAAATATCTAGGTAAAGGGATCATGCCCTAGTATGATAGGGGAATTCCACTCAATAGATAGCTAGAGGAACCATTCCTAGTCTAGATAGGAGTGTTCCACTTTTATGGATATGGATGAATTCCCTCACTCCACAAGAGAGTGACCCTCAATAGTCGATGGAGGAAATATGCCAAGTACTAATAGGAGGGTGACACTCTGGTAATCTGTTTAATTCACATACCCAACCAAAATGGAAGTTTCTACTATATTAATCAAAAGATGAACCTTTTCATTCCTTGTAGGATGGTTCTACTATAGTAATTTGTAGGGTACACAGTCCATATCCAAGAATAGGGTTCCCCTCTAGAAATTGGTAGAGGACACTTGCCCTCTCTAATAAGAGGGAGGCACTCTAGTAATCCTTAGAGAACCCATTCCCTTCACAGTAGGAGGGTTCTATTCTAATAGTCTACTAAGGTCCCATTCCCTTCCTAGTAATAGGGTTTCACTCTAATATCTCTAGTGATCCTACTCAGTCACTGCCATCATCATTCTTCTCCTAAAGAAGCTTCATGATAGAAACATCTCTCATAATATCTGAAAAGATGATATAAATAATCCAACACACTCGACAAGGAAAACCACTCAAGATAGGCTACTCATGAGCCAAAATATGTTTCGAAATAAAGGATACATGAGATGTGAATTTTTTAAGGAAATTATGGGTATATTGCTTGTAAATGGACCCACATGGCATGTAGTCCCACTCTGGTTCCATCCCGTGTCCGTGTCGGTACATGAAGCACGTCCCAAGTATCCCTATATGGAATGTGGGTGGACTAAATGGTGCGTCTCATCCACTTAGTTTCCTACATGTTCTCTTGGCTATGTCCATGTATTTTTTGTTTTGTCTATGTACTCTAGTACAATGTGTGTCCCCATGCATGGTGTCTCACACATTTTCACCACCACCCAGCCGATCGCCGTGGGGAGGGTCACATGGAATGTGGCCCAGCCATATGGAATGTTATCCATAACATCCACAAAACCCAAGAATCATAGGAAAAGGGGCACTACATGGCTTGTGATCATCACAGTACACACCATTTAGTTAGGTTTTTAAATATAAATATATATATATATATATATATGATTTTTTTGTTCTTGATCCATTTTTAACTCCTTGAATTTAACCTCTAAGATGGCCAAAATAAAATGAAGGATCCTCCATTCATTGTTTTTGGCAATCCATTGGTCGAAAAACCATTTTCCTTCTTACAGTTTGAATCTTGTATGCCTCCTACACCCACGGTGTTGTGAATTCATTGTCTGAGATACCATATCAAGGAAATGATCTCCCAAATATAGTGATTCAACCCCATTTGTTATTGATTTTCCATACCATCTATCCCATCTATATCCAACACTATTCTGGTTATTCTATTGATCTTGATCCCACATAAAAACACCAATCTACAACCCCATAGACCAATAGAGAAGAACACAAAGGATGGGTGGGGGAGGGAGGCCCCAAAAAATGTGTAGAAAATGAAGGCTAAGTGTTCTTTTTCAACAGATTAAAACTGGGATGCCCATGGTGGGAAACATGGAACAACTGATATAGATAGAATAATCAATTTAAAATTGATAAATGGGCCCATGAAATGGTTTTTAATTAAAATTGATCAAAGGAAAAAAGATGATATACTAAATATATTTAATCAATCACGGATCGAGCCAAAATTTGAAGAGTCCTACCGCAATTCAGATCATTTGTTAATGAAGAATTTGCTTCCAAAAAGATGAGAGAATTTTTTGTATTCACTGCACCTCGATTCTCCAAGATCTAGCGTTTTGCCACCACATGATTTTTGATTTTCTAGAAAATGGTGGAATTAATCTTTTATTAATATCCCCATGGGTATATAAACAACCCCAATGATCGTCCATTAAATTATATTTACTTATTAATTTCTTAGGTAGTTTATTTTAAATAATTAAATTAATTAATTATTTTAATTTAAACACACATTCCAACGGCTGATTTTATATGAATGACCCAGTCCGACAAATTTAAGTTCACGCTTATGGGTAACCTCTCATTTCACACTCAACAGTGGTCTCATAATTCTAATATAAGACATCATTTAGAATATAAACCATTTTATTTAAGAAATATATTTTGATTGATATAAAATATATTTAATATTTGTCTGAAATTAAGTTTTGAGGAGTTTGGGCCTTAGAATTGCATGTCGTCTCACCACCTGGCTCCAAAAATACTTTGAAGTAAACTGAAATATATTACATAGTAAATATGGTCTCTAATATATGAAGATACAATCAAAACACCATATTAAATATCACCATAATACAATATATATCACATGTAATGATATATATCACATGGTGATATATGGGTTATATCACCCCATGAAATATTATTTTTTATTCATTGGTGGTTTACCAAAATATGATATTTTTTAGGTACATAATTTGATATCTATTTTCTATTAAATGTGCCAATTAATTCAATGATTACTATTTATATCTCATGAGGGAATAAATCCTATATCATACCACGTTATATGGGATATGTGCATATTTTATATCAATATTCCACTATATATATAATTACATATAATTTATTCCTTCTTAAAACTGTTTTTCATCATAAATAACAATTTTTCAAAATTAAAATAGTAAAAAAACCAACAAAGAGTACAATATAAACTGGTATTTGAACATATTCACCACTAACCCAAATAGTGTTATCAACCTTCATATGTTGGAGACAAGTTCCTAGGAATCCAGAAACCCCCTTCATGATCGATTTCAAAAAAAAATAAAAGATAAAAATAAAGTACACAATGAAATCATCATTAGATAAAAAATAAATAAAACATCATCTGGTATGAGGAGATGATACAAAAATAGAAACTACATCATTTCTATAAATTCCCGTCTCCCAGTGGTCCGTGACCAACCACTGTGTCCCAAGTCACCCACCCCTAACTAACCAAAGAAAGATTGTAACAGCCTGAGATATTATAAAAAAATATTCTTTTTAATTTTATTAATGTCTTGTGTTGTACGCTACACCAAAAGGAGCTTGCACAACACACATCTTTGACTTGCCTTGCATTACACGCAATCGCGACCTTCCTCGATAGCGTGTGTAGTAAGCAATAACGAGTTTCACTAAACAATGATATGCTATTAAAATATTATTATAACTAGCCGTTATGAATAGTAATATCCACCTTTTAAAATTCTAAAAATTTTAGCTCTCAAAATGGACTTCATTTTTGGATTCGAAGTATCGAATTTAGCCTAACGTGAAATTTTGGTACTTTTCGGATAACTTTCATATTCTGATGAATAGTGAAAATTACTAAATTATAATTAAAAACAACTTTTTTAATAAAAATAATTAATAGTGATAAATTATTAATTTGAGTGGTTTTAAAGTATATTTAGAATATATTTTTACAATTTAATACAATTTTGGTCATTGGATGTAATTTCACATTTAAACCAGACATAAACAAGTGTCAATCTTTTGATAGATATTGTTTCTTAAAAACACGCTATTTGTTTTAACAGCGGGATTTAATTATAAAATCTATGTTATGAATTTGGTAAAATAGACTTCCTTTTTGAATTCGGAATATGAAATATAGCTTAGGATGAAATTTTGGCATTGTTCTGAAAAACATCAATTTTTGATGAATAGTGAAACTACTAAGTGGTAGTTAAAAAACTGAATTTCTCATAAAACATAATTTTACCACTTCTGTGAATGGAATTTCAAAAATCGGAGAGACACGGTTGATGTCAGTAACCAAAATGTGGTTCAATGAGATGAAAACAATTTTTGGTGAATAGTAACTTTTTACTTTTATTTACCACGGTTAAAAGTAAATAGGGTAATTAAGGGTAAAAATGATATTAATATTACCCTAACACGTGTACTAATACTATTGGACAAGTGCATCTCGACCAAAAACAACCTTAAGTGTAAAATATTATCATTTAGGCCCACTTGGATTAGATTAGGACATTTATTATTATTTAATTCAAAGAAGAGTTAAAAGAGTTAAAATCAAAGTTTATTTACTAAAACATTTTTAATATAGGGTTATACATAAGATAAATTCTATTGTAAATAATCATTAGAAAGCTAAAATGATTTCCTACATAATGGTATTTTATTTTTAATTTTTAGACATCAAATAAGTTAATTTATTTATGACACAAAGATGATGCAGAAATTATCCTATTAATGAAATATTGACATAATTGATATTATAAATACCAAAATAAATGTAATTTAAGACTTTTTATGAATTACACTAATTTTATAGGTTACTATGACATATTATTGTTGATTTAATCAACTTGGTTCGAACATATAATTCTGTTAATACTTTCACAAAAATCATATATCAAATAGTGTCAAAATTGACACAAAATATTTTTTAAATAAAATATTATATTATTAATTGTTATTTTATTCCAAAAAATCTAAGGTTCGGCCAAATGACTTAGATAAGGATATATATATATATATAATAAACAATTTGGGTATCGTTTGGCATGTTATAGTAAGTGTATTAACCATATAGTGTAAGAAAACAAAAAGACACGGTAAAAGTTAAATTATTTAACTTAAAGTTAAATCTAATTGATAAGGTCAAAATAATAACCTAAACATGTCTAAATCCTATTGGATGATAGGATTTCGACCCATACCCACTTTAGCTTCGAAATAAGACCCTTTGGAACCATTATAAACCGATTTTGACTTTAATATAAAATAATATTTTGAGATATTCCTAAGGTGCTCCTCTCCTCCCTTATAAAAGGACACCTCCTCCCCCTCCTCCACACACCAATTTGAGCACTCAGGCTCGGCCAACCCCTTCCAAAATCCCTTCTCCACTTCCCTAGAATAATCCTAGATGTCCTTATCTTCTTCAAATACCAATCTTAGTTCCCTAAGTGGAGGATTCAAAGATGCGTTTCAAAGAAGATGAGGTTCAGACACGTACAAAGCAAATCGGACTTAAGGTAAGGGAAAATATCACAATCTCATTTTTATCTGAGATTGATTATACTTTAGTATTTACTGGGGTGTATTTTATCATCCACATACATGTTTCCTGAATATTTAATATTATTTCCATCCACCTACAATTGTTTAAATCCTATTTTACCCTTCGGTGAGTTTTTAGTAAAAGATATGAAAGGAATCTTTTGTCATTTTTCGTACGAGGTACTTTTTTGACATTTCCGACAAAAGTACGAGAAGAATGTTTTTTTAACTTATACGGCATGAATGGATTTCTAAAACATTATTTCCAAGAAGTTTCCTTTACAAGTATTCAAGTTTATTTTTAATCAACTTCTTTTAGTGTAAAATTGTATGACATGTTAAGAAAGGAAAAGTGTTTTTGAAGAAGAAAGGATATTTTCCTCAATAATGGAGTTCAAGTATTTTATCAAAATTATTTTACATCATATATAATAAAAGGGTTCTGTTTTTATCCCTATTATTACATGGATTTGATTATGTTGTGATGGAAATATTTTTTTTTCTTTATCTTATATGAATTGTTTTATGATGTCATGTTGTTTAAGAATCCCATTTTTATTACATGGGTTACGCTCTGATGTATGGTTTATGATTATGTGGCACACATAAGAAAGGATTCATTATAAGATGTGTGGGACCTATATCTCCCTCCAATGAATTGGGTAAAGATTTTATATCTCATGAGATAGACATGGCTGGAATGGTAGGTTATACCGGTTCAGTGAAACAGGACTGAAACGAGGGTGACTCGGTTCAGAAAGGGACTTTGTCCACTAAGATAGTCTTGGCAATGAGTTGTGACTAACAAGAAATGATTCTCTATGATTATGTGTGTATGAAACAAAGTATCATGTTTTAAGTTAGGATTATTGTGATTACATTTCACTGCCATGATTTATCCCATGTTATGAAATTATGCTCTCTTTTGCAGGTTTAGATTTCCAAAAGTTATGTTCTTATGAATATGATGTGATTGATTTTTCTTTTTTTTTACCCTTACTGAGCATTTGAGCTCACCCTTTTATGTTTTATTTTCCCCAAGATATAAAGAAAGGTTTTAGGTAAAAAAATGGAAGATCTTTATGGGAGATATTGAAGATCTTTCAACACAATTAGAAGAATACATTCCGAGTTTCCAAAGACACTAAACTATTACGATCTTTATGTGTGTGTTTTTGTTATGTACTAAGTATTCCGCAAAAGTAATGTAATTTCCATGTACGTCTAGCTTCGGGTCTCTACAGTTGGTATCAGAGGAAACGTTTAGTGAACCTTTGGAAACTAGGATGCGAGAACGTTAGTGAGATCCCTAGAGATATTTCTAAGGTATGACTAGGGATGTCCCTAAGGATAAGTATATGTATAGGTTATAGTCCTAGATTTGCTCTAAGGATATTATAATTTAACCAAAGATGTTAGATATTGAAGTTACTCCCCCTTTATTATGATTTTTGCCTCTCACACTATTCTTTTTTTTGGGTTTTAGAAAATGGCTGGAAACAAGATGATTCACGATAATGGAGGATATGATGGACAATGGAATGATATTATTCATAATGAAATGGGATTTGGAAGTCCAAACATCATTATTATGCCGAATCAGCAATCTCATAATATGATCAATAAAGTAAATTTTGGTAAGTTTCCTAACTTGGCTAATAAGAGAAAGATGGAGTTTCATGATGATCATAGAGGAAAGAAAGTTCAATTTCCCCTATGTAAATCATGTGGGAAGAGGCATCAAGGAGAATGATTCAAAGGAACTAGAAGATGCTTTGGGTGTGGAAAAGAAGGACACAAAGCAAGTAAGTGCAAAGGAAAAGGTTCAGTTAACACCATGGATGAGGATAATGGTATTGCTACGACATCAACAATGGTTAAATGTTTTAAATGTGGAATGTACGGGAATTATGCAAACCAATGCCCTAAGGGAAAGTCTCATGAAGATAATCAGTATGGTCGTATGGGAAGTATTTATGTTGATGATGATGAAGAGACTACAAATGATATGTGAGATTAAAGAATTGTTGAAGCTCGGTCAATGGTTTAAGAATGTAATGGAATGATTACATGTTTATCATGTGTAATGTTGTATAAGAAATCTCCTGGTACTATGGAATACAGAGACATCTAAGGATTGTTACACTGTTGTCTTTCCTTGAGTTATGAAAGTGTATGATTAATGGTACCACTATCCATGAAAGGTTATTCAGATATTTTTGGAATTTAGATGATATGCGCATAATGAAGGAATAATAAGATAATGAGGTGTTTGATTGTATTCATGAGCTCATGACTGATATAAGGAGAAGGTTACATCATGGTTTGAGTATAGAGAATTTTTGGATTTTGGTATGTGAATAGAGTTAAATTTTAACTGCATTCGTGGTTTTCATTAAGGTTCAATGGGTATTTAAGAGAATACATGATTAAGGCCTTTGAATGTTTGGAATGTGACCAACAAGGCATATCTTATGATATATGGGGATCAATGACAGTATTAAATCTCTGGTAATCATTTTCACTATATTATGAGAGTGGACTGTAGTATTATGGATAAACCTAAAGATTAGAATGGATTATGTTGGACATAAGTTAGTATTGTTTAAGGATAGAAGATTTTCGATATTATTCATGGGATGTTATAGTAACATTGTTTTAGAAAAAGGACAACCTGCAGGACGGGCGATAGCCCATCGCGTCAGACAAGGATGTTGGAATCAAACCCACAATTGAAGTGCGACTGGCCTTTATCACCTACCAATGGCCTACAGGAAGTCCCTGTTTAGTAGAAACTAGTTTTATTATATTAAGCAGTATGATATATGAAGTATAAATCCATTTTAGGAACCATATATGATTAATCTCACTATAAATTGACTTATGTATATAATTTTTTCTAACCTTTTGTTTGAGACAGATGGAATGACCCGTCATTCTATCACATGATCTGCTAACACTTCACGAATAACAAATTCAACTTCATTTATTTAAGAGATGAAGTGGAAATTGGTCAAGGAACGAACAATAGTGAGATTGTACCAAAATAACGTAAGTATTTATTCTAATGCAAATTTTCAACTTTAGGGAAATGATCTTGAAAACCAAAAATGTTGTCCTAGTGATCTTATACGTGATGAATGAGATGGTACCTTATATCATCACAAATCATTGGATTTGTGATTACTAGATTTTCCATAGCCATGTTATCTACCACACTCCATCAGAACATGATGGTTAGATTTCTCTTCCATATCCATATTTTCACCTATGTGGAAACCCAGTGATTAGATTATTTGGGTAATCGTTACATTTCATACTTTAGTTTTTAAAGCCAAGTTTTGGTATTCTTTTTTACGATGTGGGTTTCTATTAAAGAAACTTTTGAATAGTAAACCATTTATAACCCCGACGAATTTCGAGGGCGAAATTCATTTTAAGGTGGGTAGAATGTAACAGCTTGAGATTTTATAAAAAAAATATTCTTTTTAATTTTATTAATGTCTTGTGTTGTACGCTACACCAAAAGGATCTTGCAGAACACACATCCTTGACTTGCCTTGCATTAAACACAATCGCGACCTTCCTCGATATCGTGTGTAGTAAGTAATACCGAGTTTCACTAAACAACGATATGCTATTAAAATATTATTATAACTAGCCGTTATGAATAGTAATAAACACCTTTTAAAATTTTAGAAATTTTAACTCTCAAAATGGAATTCATTTTTGTATTCGTAGTATCGAATTTAGCCTAAGGTGAAATTTTGGTACTTTTTGGATAACTTTCATATTCTGATGAATAGTGAAAATTACTAAATTATAATTAAAATCACCTTTTTTAATCAAAATAATTAATAGTAATAAATTATTAATTTGAGTGGTTTTAAAGTATATTTAGAATATATTTTGACAATTTAATACAATTTTGGTCATTGGATGTAATTTCACATTTAAACCAGACATAAACAAGTGTCAATCTTTTGATAGATATTATTTCTTAAAAACACGCTATTTGTTTTAACAGCAGGATTTAATTATAAAATTAATTAATGAAACTTCTATGTTATGAATTTGGTAAAATAGACTTTATTTTTGAATTCGGAATATGAAATATAGCTTAGGATGAAATTTTGGCACTGTTCTGAAAAACATCAATTTTTGATGAATAGTGAAACTAATAAGTGGTAGTTAAAAAACTGAATTTTTCATAAAACATATTTTTACCGCTTCTGTGAATGGAATTTCAAAAATCAGAGAGACACGGTTGATGTAAGTAACTAAAATGTGGTTCAATGAGATGAAAATAATTTTTGGTGAATAGTAACTTTTTACTTTTATTTACCACGGTTAAAAGTAAATATTGTAATTAAGGGTAAAAATGATATTAATATTACCCTAACACATGTCCTAATACTATTAGACAAGTTTATATCGACCAAAAACAACCTTAAGTGTAAAATATTATCATTTAGGCCCACTTGGATTAGATTAGGACATTTATTATTATTTAATTCAAAGAAGAGTTAAAAGAGTTAAAATCAAAGTTTATTTACTAAAACATTTTTAATATAGGGTTATACATAAGATAAATTCTATTGTAAATAATCATTAGAAATATAAAAAGTTTTCCTACATAATGGTATTTTATTTGTAATTTTTAAACATCAAATAAGTTAATTTATTTATGACACAAAGATGATGCAGAAATTATCCTATTAATGAAATATTGACATAATTTATATTATAAATACCAAAATAAATGTAATTTAAGACTTTTTAGGAATTCCACTAATTTTATAGGTTAGTATGATATATTAGTTTTGATTTAATAAACTTGTTTTGAACATATAATTCTGTTAATACTTTCACAAAAATCATATATCAAATAGTGTCAAAATTGACACAAAATAGTTTTTAAATAAAATATTATATTATTAATTGTTATTTTATTCCTAAAAATCTAAGGTTAGGCCAAATGACTTAGATAAGGATATATATATTAATAATAAGCAAGTTGGGGATCGTTTTCCAGGTTATAGTAAGGGTATTAACCATATAGTGTAAGAAAACAAAAAGACACGGTAAAAGTTAAATTATTTAACGTAAAGTTGAATCTAATTGACAAGGTTAAAATAATACCCTAAACTTTTCTAAATCCTGTTGGATGATATTATTTCGACCCATCCCCACTTTAGCTTCTAAATAAGACACTTTGGAACCATTATAAACCGATTTTGACTTCAATATAAAATAATATTTTGAGATATTCCTAAGGTGCCCCTCTCCTCCCTTATAAAAGGACACCTCCTCCCCCTCCTCCACGCACCAATTTGAGCACTCAAGCTCGGCCAACCCCTGCCAAAATCCCTTCTCCACTTCCCTAGAATATTCCTAGATGTCCTTATCTTCTTCAAAGACCAATCTTAGTTCCCTAAGTGGAGGATTCAAAGAGGCGTTTCAAAGAAGAGGAGGTTCGGACACGTACAAAGCAAATCGGACTGAAGGTAAGGGAAAATATCACAATCTCATTTTTATCCGAGATTGTTTATACTTTAGTATTTACTGGGGTGTATTTTATTTTCCACATCCTTGTTTCCTGAATATTTAATATTATTTCAATACACCTACAATTTTTTAAATCCTATTTTACCCTTCGGTGAGTTTTTAGTAAAAGATATGAAAGGAATCTTTTGTAATTTTTCGTACGAGGTACTTTTTTGACTTTTCTGACAAAAGTACGAAGAGAATGTTTTTTTTAACTTATACAGCATGAATGGATTTCTAAAATATTATTTCCAAGAAGTTTCCTTTACAAGTATTCAAGTTTATTTTTAATCAACTTATTTTAGTTTAAAATTGTATGACATGTTAAGAAAGGAAAAGTGTTTTTGAAGAAGAAAGGATATTTTCCTCAAGAATGGAGTTCAAATATTTTATCAAAATTATTTTCCATCAAAGATAATAAAAGGGTTCTGTTTTTATCCCTATTATTACATGGATTTGATTATGTTGTGATGGAAATATTATTTTTCTTTATCTTATATGAATTGTTTTATGATGTCATGTTGTTTAAGAATCCCATTTTTATTACATGGGTTACACTATGATGTATGGTTTATGATTATGTGGCACACATAAGAAAGGATTCATTATAAGATGGTTGGTACCTATATCTCCCTCCAATGCATTGGGTAAAGATTTTATATCTCATGAGATAGACATGGCTGGAACGGTAGGTTATACCGGTTCAGTGAAACAGGACTGAAACGAGGGTGACTCGGTTCAGAAAGGGACTTTGTCCACTAAGATAGTCTTGGCAATGAGTCTTGACTAACAAGAAATTATTCTCTATGATTATGTGTGTATGCCACAAAGTTTCATGTTTTAAGTTATGATTATTGTGATTACATTTCACTGCCATGATTTATCCCATGTTATGAAATTATGCTCTCTTTTGCAGGTTTAGATTTCCAAAAGTTATGTTCTTATGAATATGATGTGATTGATTTTTCTTTTTTTTACCCTTACTGGGCATTTGAGCTCACCCTTTTATGTTTTCTTTTCCCCATGATATAAAGAAAGGTTTTAGGTATTAAAAAAAAGGAACATCTTTATGGGAGATATTAAAGATCTTTCAACACGATTAGAAGATTACGTTCCGAGTTTCCAAAGACACTAAACTATTACGATCCCTGTGTGTGTGTTTTTGTTATGTACTAAGTATTCCACAAAAGTAATGTTATTTCCATGTACGTCTAGCTTCGGGTCTCTACAAAGATGCCATAACAGATGATTATAAGAACATGTTCCCCATCTATCAGAATGTACAGTCTACAAACACTAAATGGTACAAGCAGAGCGTGAGTTATAGATCCTAATATGAGTGAACCAAAATTTTATTAATTTACATCATATGAAATTAAAATATTCTAAAATATGATAATAAATAAGGTGAATACAATTCATTATAAAAAAATTATCAATAGTTTACAATATAGTTAGGTTTAAAATGAATGTTTAAAAATTTCATAATGATTTAGCAAAACAATATTTGAAAACATGTCATTACACTATTTGAAAAACAACACTTTTATTAAATATATTTAAAGAAAATTTAACAATATAATGTCAGATAAATCTATGAAATTAAGATCATTCACATTATATAATTATTTTTACAAGTGTTAGTAGAATATATTCATGGTCAATGATCCTAGAAATAGATTAACTAAGGGAAGTAATCAATCAAGTTAGGAAACTATAGTGAAAGTTACTAGAAATGAATGTTGTTATATATTGAGAATGAAGTATAAGGATTTCATGGAAATAAACCTAAACAATAGTGATTCCACTAGAGTAAATATAATAAATAAATGTTGACCAATCACCAGAATAACATATTCTCTCAATGATCTCAAGAAAATGTTGTCCACACACACCTGATTTTCTTATTTCATGTCCAAGCATGAACATATAATGTTCTATATAGATCCCATATATGAGTTGTGATTCCACTAAGAAATTATATATCTTGGTCCTATCATCTATTTACCATGGTTTCCATGACTAGTGAACTAATGGGAGTGAGATAATCAGGTTATAAGGATCAAAATGGAGATCCTTCTCAATTATAACATGGGATCACGCCCTCAACATTCAATCTCATTCTAAGTTCATGCATCACGCCACCTAAAACATCCACAACTGAATAATCCCTTTTTAAACACTAATTGATGGGAGTTACTAGAATCAACTAATCCATATCATGGAATTATCATTTTAGAGGACTATCATAAAGTAAAAACTGGTCTGTTAAACATCATCAATTTTAATATAAAAACGTTTCTTCTAATAAACATTTAAAAGTGTAATCATACATTCTTTCTCTCCAATATCCCCATCTAAATAAAAAATGAGCCTATAAAAAATCATTCAAAAATTTGATTGAAATTTAAAGGATTTTTTATACTTTAAAATTGTTTATTTCATTTAAAAACATGGTTTTATAACCTCTTTTCATGTGAACAATTCACTTACATAAAATCATCCATTAATTGTTATTTAATAACAAGGTAAAAAAGTTCTCAACTAGGGATATAGATCATTTCAAAAATTCATTATTTTGAAACCCTATTAAAATAATTTCATTTAACAGCCCAATTCTTCAAGTGAAACATTTCATTTTAGAAAAAAAAATTGGGAATATACCCTCACATTACATAAAAACATTCAAATTACTTATAAAAAATCATAATAATCGTGGAAATGGAAAAATTCATAAAAGTGAGGGGATCAGAATAATAATTAATTTTATTCATTCCATATTTAGATTATATTGGTGAGTTAAGAATAATATTTCTTGGTAAATATACATGTAATGTGTATTAAGAAGAATTAATAGAAGTCTATGATGTCTCAAGAAACTATAAATTACAATAGGAGGTAAAATCATGGAAACACATGCTTGGGATATTTGGAAAACTAGATTAAATGAATGATAGATGTGTTTCATCCATTAGTGAACACTGGGTAATAGAATAGGTTTCATAATATAAGTGAGAATGATCCTAGATCAATAATTCCAAAATCAAAAAATGATGATCCATAGAATCACAAGGTCACTATAGAATCTAGGAAGAATGAACCAAGGGGAGTGGGGAGATAGAATAGAATGAGTATAATAACATAGATTAAGTGGATAAATACATTTATTGTAACATAAAACCACCAACAGAATATGTTTGGAGAGCCAAAATTCCTATAGAGTTCACCCAAAAATCGAAGGCTCAAGTTAGGTTTGAAAAGGAGGAGTTCTTAGTTAAATATGGGTTTTTTAGTTCTCATGATTTTAACATTGGAGAAAAATAGTATGATGTAGTGAAGGAGACCGACCAATCCAAAAAATGATAGCCTACAGTATAACCAATTTCAATGGCCCTAAAATGTTTAGGGGTGATGGAATAGTGGAAGAACTACTGTGACATAACCTCCCTATATGAATCTCCAATTATTACGAATCATACATATTTGGGGTAGCTAGGGAATGTTATGTGATCTATTTCATAGTATTAACCTAGTTAAAGAAGATCTATTATGGTCCTCTCCATGGATTATGGAAGCTAATATATCATCATATAGCTATATTTTATGTTTTTATCCCTTATCAGTGATATCCTCTCGTTTGGGTCTGGTTATAGAGTTTTATGAGTTTTAGTAAATTTCATAGTTATCTACAGGGATGTAATCTATTATGTGATGGAATTTAGTGTAGAGAAAATTGGTTTCAGTGTAGGAAAATCAATCTAATATGCATCCAATTTCAATGAATCTTCAATTTTAGGGGATAATTTTTCTTTGGATAAATAGATGCATCATAGAATTCTTATTAGTGGATGGTCATATAGTGTAAGGATATAGTTGGGAAATATATTACATGGTGGTGGATTATAGTGTTTTTTTAACTACACTATGTAATGGATTATAGGGATGTGGTGATGAGACCTCAAGTGGTAGGTTGTGGTGCCTTTTATATACTGGGGGTAGTTACAACGTTGTGTGTCAGATGAACCATAGCCTTTCCGAAGGTAATTTGCATCAAGAGAGGTATGAAATTAGGATTGTAGAGGATAGGTTTGTTGTGACATAACAATATTGGATGTTTCATTTTATGTAGTGTGAGGCTATGGTGGATATGGTGTTGCAATATGGGCTACACTGTGGTCATAGGTGTTGCGGTGTGTATCGTATACTTCCCCATAGTCTTTTTTCATCCTTAAAATCCTAAGAACTCATAGACACTTATTTAACTAACAAATACTCCCATTCATTCCTAATCTATCCCTTATACTTTTGGGAGCTCTCTATATGCATTTATCCCTATCAAACACTTCTGTTTGTGGATTGAAGTACATATCAATGTGGGGATCCTCTTCTAGAAAATTATCTTATTAGTAATAAATCTCCCCTCTCCTCTTGATTCATTCTTCCTAGAATATATGATGACATTTTTATTCATTAGATCATGATTGGAAAATAAAGAATTATGGATCAAGGATATTTCGTAACTTCTACAAGGTACATCATCCTTTCCCATTTGATCTCCAATAGATGATACAAATATTGTATTTGTTGCTTCCTATTTTTTGGATATCCCAAGTTGTTGTTTATATGATTTTACTTCATCTTATATGTTGATTTTTATTTATAATTGATAAACTTTTATTACCCCTTCTTAATACATATTCCATGTATGATGCTCTTAAAATATTCTTCTCACCCCACCAATATGATCTAAACATTCCATGGACAAAATAGATTTTCATATTGATCCCTCTAAATGTTTTGGAATTGATGAGTTCAATGTTTTTTAATTTCATTTCAATGAATTTGTTAAGGTTATTTTTTAGAAAATGAAGGCTTAGTCTTGGTTTTGATTTCTAAAATGAAATGTATAATTTGAATTTTTGGATGGATAAATTAAATGCTTTCTATAGGAATTTATATTCTTGAATTTGAAATATGAATAAAATCCCTATATTATTTATATTTCCCTTGATTTCAAATCGATATTCATGGATGATATAAAATGAGTGACTTGTTCCCCAAGAAATTTTGTGTAAACCAATATTTTTAGATTACATTAATCCATTAAAATTATAACACTATTTAATTCATTAGTTTTTTTTAAATAAATTATTAGTTTAAAGAAACACATAGAAATTTGAGGAAGATTTGTGAAAGGAAGTTGTTATGGTTACCATTTTAAATTTCAATTTGATGAAAAGGGGTTTAATTGAAATGGATGGTGTTTGATGGACCAATTGTCACTTATTTATGATCATTCGTTGTGATAATCCCTTGGTGCATGTTAATTGAATCATCTACATCTTGTTGATACATGTTGAAAATTGGATTATTTAAATGAGGTAGTTTGCGGGTGGTGTGAGATTTGAACAAAGAATGATATTAAATGTTGAGGGAATGAGCCAATGATAAATTGGATAAGGTTTCCTGCTATGATCCTCATATTTTTATTATCGAAATCCTTTTGTTTGACTGATAATGGGAACTTGATTTTTAGATGAGATTACCAAGATATACAATTATATAGAGGATCACACCATATTTAATGGATTAGTAGTGAAAATTATTAGTTTAGGCTATTGACATGTTTCAAGAAATTATGGTGTACCTGGAACTGGTTATCTGGAGACTAGTGAGACCATATGTAAGAATGAATATTGGTCTTGATTTATTGATTAACGTGACTATGGTGGACTAAAAATCAAATGTAGGTTGTACCCATGAAATTATTTTACTTGATACTCAATCAATGACATTGTTCTTTATGACTACTTTGAAATGGAGTTTCCTTTCTGGATTGATTTCAATTATTCATTGATTTTTTTATTGGGATGATGCACCATTAATATATTATGTTGAATCTTTTAGAAATTTTGATATTAGGTGAATGTTATTACATTCCATGATTGATATGGATTTTTCTTGTTAAATGGTATTCAACTCCTTTCCTGAAATGGTTTAGTTTTCAAATTTTGAAAAGGAATATTTTCCAAAATAATTTTGACAAATGATTTTTAAATGTTTCAATTATATTATAAACCCATTTATTTCATAAACTATTTAGGTTGGATTTATCTTTATCATAAAATTTAACATCGTGTATTCATAGTATTTCTCTCCCATATTAGCATATTTTAGATAACTTATGAGGTAACTAAATAGTCTCTTTTCTGAAATACTACATGGATCTGTAGCTCATACCCTTATTGTGCAACTTGGATTTTTCATCCTTTATGTTATTATTACAGTTTCACATGTTCTTTTCATCATCCTCTAGTTCTTCGTGATTGGTTTTCTATGGGTGGGTGAGTTAGAAAATGGTTGTTGGTAATAGACTACTATGAGATGACTTTTTATAGTGATTTTTAACTTTTATTTTTTATATAATTCCCTTGTACCTAAGGTCATTTCATTGATTTATTTATGTGGAGATGTTTTCATTGTGTACATTGTTTATTTTTATCTTTTATAGTTAGAGAAATAATTCCCAAAGGTTGTTTCTATATCCCCAGGTGCATGACAACATCTTGTGGGGATTTTGAATCATTTTTGGTTAGTGGATAATCAGTTTAGATACTAGTTTTTATGATACTCTACGTTAGTTCCTTTAAAAATGCATCAAAGGAGGTTTCTTATAAAAATAAAACTCATTTCCCTTAAATCCATTATATTATTTTTTGTGAGTCCGGGTATAAGGGATATAAAAAATGTTTGAGGACTCAAGAGGTTGTTCGTGAATGGTTTCATGATCACCACCTATTCATGAGGGGACTTATATTTCCAATGAAAGTGGGGACTTGAGTTTTTCTTTTGAGTTATTGGGTTCTAGGTGATAAATGATATTTGGTTTCTTGATGAAATTATCATTTATTTTGGGAATCAAATATAAGTTTTGTAATTGTAATGGAAAAGTTGCCAAAGACACACTGTGTCCTCAAGTTCTGGTATGCCCTAACTAATCGTGTGATTGATCCTGAAGCCAATTATGGAACTATTGTGAGTTTGGAAAGTGGTTTATAGTCCCATGTAACCAATCCATGCCTCGTTCTATTCTATTTTGAACATGAACCCTTTATAATTTCTTCTATGTGAATTCATATAGGTGAGGTAATATGGGAAGGTTATGTATGGGGACTAATTCTTTTTATCTTTTGGTTGTTTCATCTTTTATCTCTTGTTGATGGTCTTACACCCTTTTTAAAACAAACAACTCAGGTTTTAAACAAGTTTTAATTGACTTATTTGAAATTTCTGCTCAATTTTTATAAATTTAGTTTTATGAAATTTTTGGTTTCTATAGATGGTTTTCAAAGTCTCTTGTGTGATGTGATGAAATAATATTATATTAATTTATTTTTTGTTTTTAATGGGTTAAAATGATATTTTTTTGAAAAATGGAAATTGGGATTGATAGTTTTTAAACCATAAAACAATTTCCATGATAGGGAAAACATTTTTGAATCATCAATTAATTTATATCATGATTTAACATTTGTATTAGTGTCTTATAAAGGTGAAATCTTGGGTGATTTAATGTAGTTGTATTTTGATGAATGTTTTTTGGAATAATGATTTAAATCTGGGATCTATTTTTATTTGATCTATTTTTGATTGTTTCATTATGATTGAGTTGCTGAGAATTTTTTGTGATGTCCATAAATTTATACGGTATTGTTTTCCATGGATGATAGAGTATTTATCTATTGTTATAATATTTTGAGTTATCTTTTTCATTCTTAAGATTTGACATATTAAATTGAATACTCTACCCAGAAATTAAATCATGTGGTTGAGTTGGAGCCTTCTAGACATTAGATCATGCCCATGTATTCTTGTTCTTTTCCACCATCATCATATAGGATAGGGGATAGTTCCCCATTCATGGTTGGTTTAGGAATAGATGTTTCTTGTAGTTAACCACTGGAATCGGCTATTTATGTAAAATCGTATCAGGTAAAGAATATTCTTATCGAGTTCTTATCATGTGGTAAACGTGGTCACTCTAAGAATTCATTTTTTAATGATAAAACTGTTATACACTTTGTAGCCTCTTGGGTCACCATTACATATTATATATTTTGGGATACTGAAGGAAAATGTTCCAATTGGAAAATATCATCTCTTGACTATGGGTAAGAAGATGAATTATGAAAATAAGTCTCAATCCGTAGGGCTTCATGTGAAGATTTTGATGAAGTGGAGGATCATCTAGCTGTAGTATATATTAGGCCAACTAGTTATTTTATTAATTCATATTGGAAACCATTTGAGTTTTCCTTTTTTATGGTTCACATGATTCTTTCAACCTTGTGTTTTAGAGATCATGGTGGCTTGTTTTTGGATATTTTTAGATGATCAATTGTAGACCTTGATTGTAATAATTATAATGGTTTCAATTTATTCAGATCTATATGGTTAAGCAATAAGGATGTGAACTATTTAATTTTTAACCTTTTTCTTGATTAGTTTTTCCTCCTTGAATTTTTTCTCCTAGCTATGGACTCAAATATTTCGTTTAGAACCATTAGATTTTGGGATTTTTGTTCATCAAAATTCCTTCAGTTTCTTCCTTCCATGGGAATCTTTTTATGGACAGTGTTTGATACCTTTGGGTCTGATAATATTTTTTGGTATCTTGTTAACCTTCACTTGATGGTTAGATTTCTATATTAATGCGAGGGACAATCTCCCTTGTGATAGTTTAGTGGTCAGTTTGTTCACTAACCTTGTTATTCTGATCTCTTCCCTATTGGACTTGGATAGACCATAAGGTAGTAATTCGGTAACATGGATGAGGTGTATTCTTAATGGAAAATAAACCTAGAGGTACTTGTGTATAGTTTTTGGAGATTATAAAGTCTTAATGATCAATTATGAAAATCCAAATTTGCATCCATTTAATTTCCAAGGAGATGAAATCATTGTCTATTTTGTTCCATGTTTGTGGATGACTGATCATTTATGAATCTATATATTGTTCTATCTTATAAAATAGTTGTTCAATTATTCTATTCCATCAAGATTTTTCATTCAATTCTATGATGTTTTTCCTTTTTAAGTGTTCAAGGACTCTGGTTCGAGTTTATGGGACAAGTTCAAGATAGATTCTTTTGTTATTCACTATTATGATGATTTTTAAAATGGTGGGGGGACCATTTCCTGGTCAATGGATAATTTCGATTCATCTTGATTTTGTCGATTTATTGTTTCAAAAATGATGGTATGGTATTTTTGATTGATTTCAACTTTTGGGTGAGTATTGTTCTTGTATAAGGATTGTCCACCTCTCATGTTTAGTGTTGGAGTACTTTTCGTCTCATCATTTTTTTTCTCTTAGATTGGACTATTTCTTGGGAAACAAATAGATATGGTGGGGAGAATGTAACAACTGGTTACTATATTTTAGATGTTTTATCCATTATATTTGATATCCACAATTTTGGTTTTATTTCTTGTCTTCTCATGAGGTTTTATAAACATCTGAGTTTTCTATAGGGAGTTGTGACATAGTGTGGGGGATGTAGTGGGGATAATAATTGGTTGCATAATAGGAAAATCTATCTGCATCACAACAAATTTAAATTGATTTTCCATTTTAGGGAGTAGTTTCACCATGGAAGAAGTTATATAGTCTATGCTTATTATTGGTGACTTTTCCTACAGCGTTGGGAACTTTCTCTATCATAGAGCTCAAGGTGCAGGATTCTAGAGGTTTTTTATTTTTGGTAAAACATATGAAATTGGTGAGAGGAGTGAACTACAAAGGCATCGAGTGGTCATTTATGGTAACTATTCCATATTGATGGTAGATGTGTCATGTTATGAGGGTTGTCCCATAGTCTTCTCTTAGGTAAAAAGGATTAATAGAGGTATACTCCATGAATTTTGAAGTCCATGATGGAAGTGACATATTTTTATAGACTACTCAATCATTTGGCATGAATGGATAGGGTGGCTACAGTGTAGCACTATGGGATGCGCCTTAGTCTTAGGTTCTGCGATATGGTCCTCTCCAATACACCATATTCTTTTTTTTCTATCATTGGAATCACTAGAACTCCAGAACCATTATTAAATTCTATAATCCCCACCCCCATTAAAGTAAAATTTGATCCTTCGGTTTTTTGGAGCTCTCTAAAGGAACTCTTGCTCTCCTAATCTCTACTATTAGTGGATCAATATGCTAATCAATGTGGTGATCCACTTTTGGTATGTTATTATGATCTTGGATTTCAATCTCTTATTTCATCTTGATTCATTATTCTTAAAGGCTATAGTTCCCTTATGATTAATTTCATCATGGTTGATTGATGTGGAAATGTGGATCTAGGATATTTTATCACTTCTATAACTATACCTATTACATTACCCAATGAGACCCCTAAGAGGTGACATGTCATTGATTCATTATAGTGTATTTTTTTGATATTCCAAGTAGGTGTTTCTGTTCTTTTACCTACTCTTTCTATTCATTTTTTGTGAGAATTCACATACATGTATTGCCTCTTATTAATAAGTATTCCATTTTTGTTGATCATTAAATCTCAATTAGACCTCACCTATATGATCTAGACATAGAATGGATAAAATGGATTATGATCTTGATCCCTCTCAATTTTTTTAAATTTTCTAGTTCTCTATTTTTCAGATGTATTTTTTAAAGATAATTTGATGGTTATTTTTTTTTTGAAAACTAAGGGCTTAGGTCTAGTTTTTATTACTAAAATGAAAATTCTTATTTGAATTAATTGAGTTGAAAAAGGAAATTATTTCTAGAGGGTAAAAAATTCATGAATTAGTGAAATGACTAAGATCCCACATTGAGTGGTTTTCCCTTTCTTTGAAAAATACATTCTTGGAAGATTTGAAATGATTGTATTGTTCACATGGAATGAGGGTGTAAATAAAATTTTTAAATGACTTCATGTAATTTAAACTGTAAAACATATATTGAATTATGTAGGTATGTTTTAAAAAAAATGTTTTAATGTCCCTATTCAAATTTCAATGAAGATTTGTGAATGAGAGATGCTATGATTACCCTTGTAATTTTAGATTTGAAAAAATGTTATTTAATTGAATCAAATGATGTTTCGTGACCCAATTAGTACTTTTTGATGATCCTATCTTGTGATAATACCTTGATGTGGCATACATGAGTCTTGGTCTTCTCATTGATGGGTTTCAAAAAAGGAATTATTCACTTGAGGGAGTTTTTGGTAGTTTTATGTATGAAAATAGGATGAGATTAAATGTTGAGGGAATCAGCCCATGTTAAAATTGAGAAGGATTCCCATTAATATCCTCATAACCTGATTATCTCGCTCCCATTCCTCGATTGGTTATTGGGACCTAGGTAGTTTGATGAGATGACATAGAAATATTCTTTTCTAGTGTAAACACACCTTTTCTTATGAATATTTAGAGAACATAACTGGTTCAAGAAATGAACATATGGCCAAAAAATAGGTTTTGTGTGGAAGTGGTATTATTTAGAACTATAAGAAAATATGTAATCCCAATGATTGGTCTGGATTTATTGAATATCTTGACTACCATGGACTCACTATCATATTGAGGATGTACCCATAACATCCTTATACTCGATACCCAATACATGATAATGCTTTTTGTCACTGATCAGCATTGGAGTTTACTTTCTTGACTAATTACAAATGATTATTGATCTATTTATTGGGTTGATTCACATTGACTCTGTTATACTAACTCTTATGATACATTTGATATCAAGTGAGTGTTCATACCTTCCCGGAATTTTATGATTTTTTCTTGAGAAATTACTTTCGAGATTTTAGAAAAATGATATAGTTTTTAAATGATGCAATGGAATGTTTTCAATATTTTTTCTGATAAAAGATTTGGAATTATTATGCTTCTATTTTAAAGAAAACATTGTTTTAAACTATTTATGATGGATTTATTTTCATTCTGAATTATAGAGCCTTACATTAACAATATTTTTTTTCTATTCACATTTTTTATTTACATTATTATGTAACTTCATAGACTCTTTGTTGAAATACTGTAAAGACCCGTAAAATTCAAGGAAATTTTTTTCTTAATTTTCTTTCGGATTTTACAAGAACGCAGTTTCTGACGGCACATGATTCGGAGGCCCGGTGTTCCCGGAATTACTATCCAAAGTTTAGCTCTGGTATATTCAGTGAACGAACGAGCAGGAATTTCTAACTTATGAATCGGTGCTCGGAATCGAATTCCGAGGGTGCCGATGGAACCGGAGCGCCGGTAATTGCTTAGAAACACCTTTTCCGAAGTTGTGTTTTCATGAGAGAGGTTGATAAAAATTGGCGAAGTTAAAATAAAAATTTATCTACAATTTTTATTTTCTCTAAGTGGATTTAACCTTTGGGTAGATTTTGGGTAACTACCCAACTTCCCGTGGGAGGTTATGAGGGTGGTGGGGCCCACACGAACCCCACCCCTACACATTCATTAACTCCCTCAACTCACAATTAAATTTGATAACATAATATTTAATAACTTATGATATTAATGAAGTGTGTTTAATGTGAGTGTTTGAATTTCAAATAAATGTCAAGTTAATAAAATAAGTGTGGGCTTATTATATTAAGGGTTTAATTCTTGTTGTGGAGTCTTTGGGAGAAAAGGCTAAGGAACTTGAGGAACATCTTCGTCTTCGATGAAGAACGCGAAGAACACGTCGATCTCCGATGAAGAACGCCGAGTCCTCGGAAACCGACTACGCAATGCCATGTACCGCGATGCCGACGATGTCTTCTTTCGCGGCGTCTCTTTTTGCGATGGATTTTCCATGACGAATCATCATTCGACAAACCTCCATTCAAGCTATGCTCGAGGTAGGGGTTTTATTTTTTTTGTTCATGATTACTACCTTGATGTTCTTCGTGAAATATAACCAATTTCTATCGATTAATGACAGGGGGTCAGACCGCACAAACATGGCTGACCCTCCACCTTTATCTATATTGTTGTTTCTATTGTGGATTGAAACGGGAAGGGCGCGGTGTCGTCGCACCGCGCGGGATCGTGCGACAAGGAAAGCATGGCGCCGTTGCGCCACGCCATGAAATCGAACAAGGACGCGACGTCGTCACGCCGCATCGGAGAAACCCGAAGACACTGCAGCTGGAGTGGGGCCACGGTGCTGTCACACCGCATCAGACGAACCAAGTCTGCGGCCAGTTCCGGGCCGTAGCAGAGCAGGGTGACCGGCGGCCGGTTCCGGGCCGCCGGCGTCGGAGCTGGGGAGACCCGTTGTCGCCGGTCCGTGGCGGCAGAAGCCGGCCGGCCAGAGCAGGCCGACCGGACAAGGGAAGGCCGGGGGTTATGAACCCCTGGTGGCCAGCTCAAGAAGCCCCCCATAATGGGGGCCGCGGTTACAAAACCAGGGGGAAGCCCCCCCCCCCCTTCAAACGGCTTGGCCGTTTGGCCGAGCGCCTAGCCAGCACGCCGCGCCCAGGCCGGGCCAGCTGCCTGGCCGGTCAGCCAAGCCGAGTCGTGCCCAGGCCGCACCGGCCGGGCCGCGCCCAAGCGAGCTGGACCCGGACCCGGTTCGGTCTGACCCTGGGGGTATCGGGCCGGGTCAGATCAGGCCCAAACCCCTTAATACCGAATCTCTTCCGGTCGGACGCCCATAACTTGTGCTACGGGCCTCCGATCAACGCACTGTCAGTTGCGATGCAATCCTTGGATCGAGGCGGTCATTTCGGTATATAGAACTCATGGTTTTGGAATACTTTGGGTTCGTCTGAGTTGGTTCGTACACGAAACCAACCAGGCCCTCAGAGCGGAAATGCTCATATCTTGAGCTCTGGACGTCTGATGGCGTGTCGTCAACTTTGTTGGATTCCTCTTAGTGAGACAGATCTTTTGGCTTACTCCGCCCGAGGTTTGGACGCAGGTGGAGTATGGTCAGGTTGGTTTTTCCTTAAAGACCAACCGGGCCCCTGGAACGGAAAAACCAATAACTTTCAGACCGGGCATCCGAGTGACGCGCCTTCTGTGACTTTGAGTTCCTGTTGACGATACGGATCTTTTGGATACATCAACTCTGGAGTTTGTGTCAGTTAATGTACCAGCCTCTCGACTCGTGGGGAGGACCCTCCGAAACGAGCTTGTTGTCTGAGGAAACCCTAGTGCTGGTTGCGACTGTGACGACGACAACAGTACAAAGATCCTCAGTGGATTCGACGGCGACGACTACAGCACTCAGCGATCATTCGTGGATCAGTGCTACCGATCATGTGTGGGTCCGATCCTGTTTGGGTCAGGGCTCTGCGGTTCTGTGTGACCCAGCTCCTATAGATCCTATTTGGGTCCGATCATGTGTGGGTCTTTGCGGGGGTTAGTTAACTATCGATCCTTTGTGGGTCAGATCCTATATGGGTCATTGCGGGGGTTAGTACCTATCGATCCTTTTTGGGTCCGACGGCTTAGATGAATCAGTGGAAATATCTGATCATCTCTATCGTCATACGAAGAAGTAAACCTGTGTGAGATGAATCCTATTTTTCTTTCCTATGTGGATTGTGTTGTGCTATCCTGTGTGGATTTACATTTTTCTTTCCTTGTGTGGACAAGGTGGTACTTTGTATCGGATGTTGGAGACGAACGAGAATTGATGACTTAGGTATATGTATGGGAATATACATAAGAAGTGTCGGATGTTACTTCATGATTGTTTCTTTCCTTTGTGGATTATCGTTTGTCGATTCTGGGAGACCTTCGGGGGTCTTAGGGTCCCTACTGAGTAGCTTATACTCACTCCTACACGGGCTATGCCCGCACTACGTTGTGTTGCTGCAGACGATAGACAACGATGATCGTGGTTGAGGCTTGCAGAGCAGGACGGTACCTGGAGGTGGACCACTGGACGGGATGTACTCGGAGCGGTCAGCTGGACCCGAGGAGTAGTGGAGGCTATATGTACTCACCCTTCAGGTGAGATTTCCAGTGGACAGCTCGGCGATGCGGCTTTATTTTTCAGTTGATGTTTTCCCTTCCAGTTGTACTTTACTTTCTGTTTGGGTTTGTATACTGGCCCACTTACTTTTCCTCACTTAATATTGTACTCAGTTTTTACTTAGTGTTTACTTATACTGCTTGCTTTCTCTACGGTGTTTGTTTACTTTACAAAGGCAATGACTTCCCTTTTTACCGGGAATTACGCCTTGGTGCTAGTCGCTTGCCCCTGACCTATAGAAGGCGGGCTTGGGGTAGTCACGGCACGGGCCCTGAGGACGGGTCATGACAAATTGGTATCAGAGGAGTTCGGTTCTACCACAGAACTTGGGACTCTGATATTTTTCTATGTGAGGCAATAGTGTTAAGCGTATTGGGTGTGGTTATCAGTCTAGGGAGACCAGTGTTTGTGTGGCAGTCGATGTATCCATACACCAGGACCCTGACTTCTGATTTCCGACTTAATACACGAAAACATTGATTGAATGTGTGATTCAAGTTTTCTTTGTGATTACTTTGTGTCATCTCACAAGGTATACTCTTCTGAACGTGGCACACATGTTTCCTCTTAAGGATGGCCCCATGACGGAAGCCCGCTAGGGTTCTGAGAGTTGAGCGTGACGACAGCCCACTGACCAACGAGTCCTCGTTACAGGGCCCTTTGACAACTGAGTAACTGGCGGTACCTCTACCCGCCGAGCCACCGATGCTTCCAGCCTTAGCCGCTGACGATGAATGTCGCCTTAGTGAACTGCACGAGTTCCAGCACCAGCGACCGCCCGGGTTCTGCGGGGAGACGGACCCCCAGGAAGCCAAGGACTGGCTGGAGGTAGTGGTATGAGTTTTACAGTTAGTGAGGACACTAGCAGACCTCATGGTGATCCTCGTAGTGAGACTCTTGCACGAGGCAGCAGGAAGATGGTGGATCATGATGCTCCAGGTGCACGATGAGGCATCTCTTCTCTGGACGGACATTGAGAGCCTCTTCCGCTCAGAGTTTGTCCCATCCACCGTCCGTGTGTTGCGCATCCAGAAGCTTCTTAAGCTACGGCAGGGCAGCTTGACAGTCGCCCAGTACTCGGCGAGATTTACCGATCTCTCATGCTACTCGACAGAATGGTACGAGACACATTCTTCCGGGCCCGGACCTTTGAGTAGGGATTGAGGCATGAGATCAGGGCATCACTGATCTGCCTCGGCATTCTGACCCATGCAGGAGTACTGGAGTGATCCCTTTTGATCGAGTGCTTTCTTGCTGATCCTTCTTCAGCAGCGAGACCTACCGCAGGGCGGCAGGTAACAGTGTCTTCTGTAGCAGGCAGTCGATGAATGACTCATGGGTCGAGGAAGACCAGACCCTCAGGCAGATGACCTCAGGACATTGGCTCAGCTGTGCGGGGCACATAGCGCGGGGCCAGTCTTTCGAGAGGTAGGCAGTGCTACTCATGCGGCAGGCAGGGCCACATGGCTCGTGACTGCCCGACCTGCTATGCCGAGGAGTAGCAGACGGTTGAGGGACCACCCAGGCAGAGGCAGAGGGTCGACCGTGGCGGTCCGTAGGGATCAGGTGGACGAGGCAGAGGAGCTAGCTGAGTAGCAGGTGGTGGGCGACGCTTTGAGGCTCTACCACCACCACCACCACCAGGAGGTCCACCCCGACCATAGGGAGCTGGCGAGCAGAGACAGGCACATCTCCAGGCAGCGGAGTCCTACGACCACGGCGCACCCGAGATGATTCGAGGTACTACTTGTGTCTATTCCACCCTTGCTTCAGTTCTTATAGACATAGGAGCGAGTCACTCTTTTATAGCCGATGCCCTTGTTCGAAGCTCGGAGATTCCGACAGAGCCGTTGGCTCAATCCTTACGGCTAGAGACTCCTACGGGAGCAGACTCGACGATTACGCACTGGTGCCGGTAGTGTGAGCTTACTCTAGGAGTCGAGAGCTTTAGTTGGGATCTTCTTGTAGAGGCGTCGAGGCCTTAAGACGTCATCTTGGCCATGGACTGGTTATCTACAGTCCATGCATAGATTGACTGTATTAGGCGCAAGGTGCGATGTTTACGCACCGACGGGAGCAGGTTCACCTTCACCGGTGAGAAGGGATCCTTCGCAGCACAGGATAGACTTCCGCAGAGGATAGGATAGCCCATCACTCATCAGTTGGATAGCCTCATCCTAGGAGCAGTTGACGTGCGGAGTCCTGGTTATCCTGCAGTGGTGGATCAGTATGCGGACATTTTCCCCGATGATGTCACAGGGCTACCTCCTCACAGATAGGTAGACTTTTATATTGACATGTACCCCGGGACAACCTTGATATCTACTCCAGTGTATCGGATAGCCCCCGCTGAGCTTCGAGAGCTACGAGTACAATTGGAGGACTTGCAGGGAAAGTGGTTCATCCAACCCAGTGTTTCACCATGGTCTTCCACGATTTTGTTTTACAAGAAGGCGGACGGGAGCTTGCTGTTGTACCCCACACTCTTTGATTTTCATGATCACAATCACTTTCATATGTGTTTAACCTTGTTTTTAAGTGTTGTGAATGATAGGCAAAAGATTGCCAAAGGATTGGCCCAAGAATGGACGAAGTGGATTGAAATTCAGTCCACCGGCCAACCGGTGGCTTTACCACCGGCCAGCCGGTGGACTCTGGGCAGAAGAGCCACTCACTGCCATCCCACCGGTCAGCCGGTGGCCCTGTCACCGGCCAGCCGGTGGCATCCAGCCCCAACAGTGAGACCTACTGTCTCACCACCGGCCAGCCGGTGGCCTCAGCACCGGCCAGCCGGTGGCTCCTGGGCAGAACAAGTTTCCTTTTTGCAAGGCACCGGCCAGCCGGTGGAGCTGTACCGGCCAGCCGGTAGCCCAGTCAAACTAGCCGTTGGGTTTGACCAGTCAACCCTCTTTTGGCCTCCAACGGCTCCGAAGACCTCTCCAACGGCTCCGAAGCCTCCCCAAGGGTTCCATGCCTATAAATAAAGTCCAAGGAAGCCCCGGACACCTACCGGAACGATACGGAAGCCCACGGACACCTTGTTGATCATTTGGCGTACCTCCGGCGACTTCCTCCAAGGGAATCCCAAGTGCTCCATTCAATTCCACATCCAAGAGCACCACCAAAGAAGCTTGGAAGCGGCCTTCAAACATCATCAATCAATCAAAGGCGCCCAAGGCTTCTCCAATTACGGGTTTTATCGTATTTATCTTTTTGAGCTTTCAAATTGGGTTTGTGCCTACAAACCCCAACTCCTTTTCTATTCCTCCTTCTTTTGGGTTTCACATTACCACTAAGGTGTGAAGAGGTTCACAAGCTTTTCCTTTAAAAAGCTTGAGACATAGGTGAGCTATCCTTCACCTGTAAGAAGGATAGTGGGTTCTTGCTAAACCATTAAAAGCAAGTGGGTTCTTGATTAACCATTTCAAAAGCAAGCTGTAATAGGTCCTAGTGCTACCTCAAAGCCTAGTGGGTTTCTTGCTAAAAACATTGAAAAGCAAGCGGTAGGAATCTCTCAACGGTTGAGTTGGGAGCGGAGACGTAGGCCGGGTTTTTGGCCGAACTCCGTTATCAATTTCTTGTGTGATTGCCTCTTTATTTCCGCTGCACTTTACTTTGATTTTTAATTTGTTAATCAATTTTTTTAAAAGGCAATTCACCCCCCCTCTTGCCATCTTTTCCTCGATTGTTCCGACCCAACAATTGGTATCAGAGGGATAATTTGAGTAATACCTTAAAAGGTTTCAAATTCAAAGATCCATTAAGATGGCATCAACCTCTTTCGCCCCCGAGGGCTACTCTTTGGGTCGGGCTCCATTTTTTGATGGGACCGACTATAATTATTGGAAAACCCGCATGACTACCTTTCTTAGAAGCATAGGATATCCCATTTACAAAATTGTCATGCAAGGTTACACTTTGTCTACCCCCGACGAATCCAAATGGACCCCCGCCGATATAAAGAATTTCGAGCTTGATGGAAAAGCCATGAATGCTCTACATTGCGGCCTTGACCAAAACGAGTTCAATCGAGTTTCCACATGCACCTCCGCACATGAAATCTGGAAACTTTTGGAGGTTACCCATGAGGGGACCAACAAAGTAAAGGATACTCGATTGGACATGTACCGTCAGGATTTTGAGTCTTTTCCTATGCATCCAAATGAATCTATTTCTGAAATGTTTACTAGATTTACTGACGGGTGCAATGGGAGAAAGTCCCTTGGTGATGATGTTTCAGCTGAAGCAATGGTCAAAAAGATTCTATGGGTCCTTCCGAGCTCATGGGCACCAAAGGTGACGGCGATCCAAGAAGCTAAGGACGTCAAAAATATGCCGGTAGAGGAGCTCATCGGATCCCTAATGACATACGAGATCACGATGAGGAGGCAAGCTCAAAAGGAGGGCACACCAATCAAGACCCCAAAGAACATCGCCCTCAAGGTACAAAAAGAAGTAAGCTCCTCATCATCCACATCTTCCTCATATACTTCATCTTCAAGCGGCGACTCGGAAATGGAGAATCTCGCCCGCCAAATGCACAAGTTTATGAAGAAGCATAAGAAGAAGAAGAAATCTCGCAAGGCGCGAAAGCAAGAACCCACCGAAAAATCCGAGCCCAAGGTAAAATGCTACGGGTGCGGCGAAAAGGGCCATTACAAGCCCGATTGCCCACTCAACAAAAAACGGGCCACGCCAAAGGAAAAAGGAAAGAAAAAGGTCCTCAAGGCGACATGGAGTGACACAACCTCTTCATCCTCCTCCTCCTCCTCGAGCGACCAAGGTACAAAATGCCTAATGGCATTCCATGAGGTATCATCTTCCGACTCCTCATCTTGTTCTTCAAATTCCAATTCATTAAATCATTTATCTTATGAAGAACTCTCACACGCTAGAGACCAACTTGAAAAAGGTTTTCATACTTTATCATCAAAATTTGTTGCTTTAAAAAAGTCTTTCAAAAAACTTTCCTCCGAAAAAAACCAACTTCTCAAAGAGAAGGAGGAACTCTCCCAAAAAAACCAAAATTTCCCAAATGTTGATTCTTTGGAATCAACCATCAAGGACCTTAGAGAATCCTTAGCCATGTTCACCCAAGGTGAACAAAATTTGACCAAATTATTGGGTTCTCAAAGGGTTTCAAGAACCACCCATGGACTTGGCTACACCAACCAAGCTTCCTCCTCCCATGCACCCACCGTTTTTGTAAGGGGGAGCTCTAGTTATAAATTTTGTAATTATTGTAAGAAACCCGGGCACCTAATTTATGAATGTAATTGTAAAAATGCCCGGTACGGCCAACCAAAGTCTTTTTTCTTTTCCGACGAATTTTATAGGAGAAGACCCGCTATGAGACAAGTTTGGATTGAAAAATCCCTTCTTGCGAGTCTCTCCGGGCCTAAAATTGTCTCTTTTCAAAATCCCACTCCCCGGTGACTTTTTGTTTTTATTTAGGGGGAGTTAGGTTCGTTTAAGCCCTTTTGATTTCAATTTCAAAATTTTCGATTCAAACTTTCAATTTCAACTCTTGGTTTCAAATTTCAAAATTCAATTGGTTTTTGATTCAAAACTTTCAATTCAAACTGTTATTCAAATTTTCATTTCAATTTCAAAAATTTCAATTGATTTTCAAATTCCAAAATCTAGTTTTTCAAACATTTCCCTCAATCAAGTTTTATGCCCCACGCTATTTTGATAATCACAAAGGGGGAGAAATTTCTTGATTGATTGGGGGAGAATCTTTTCTCTCATGCTTAGTATTTATTTTCAATTTATCATTTAATGCATGCCTTTCATTTAAGTTTTTACATTGCTTAGATAAGTGATTGTGATCATCAAAATAGGGGGAGATTGTTGTACCCCACACTCTTTGATTTTCATGATCACAATCACTTTCATATGTGTTTAACCTTTTTTTTAAGTGTTGTGAATGATAGGCAAAAGATTGCCAAAGGATTGGCCCAAGAATGGACGAAGTGGACTGAAATTCAGTCCACCGGCCAACCGGTGGCTTTACCACCGGCCAGCCGGTGGACTCTGGGCAGAAGAGCCACTCACTGCCATCCCACCGGTCAGCCGGTGGCCCTGTCACCGGCCAGCCGGTGGCATCCAGCCCCAACAGTGAGACCTACTGTCTCACCACCGGCCAGCCGGTGGCCTCAGCACCGGCCAGCCGGTGGCTCCTGGGCAGAACAAGTTTCCTTTTTGCAAGGCACCGGCCAGCCGGTGGAGCTGTACCGGCCAGCCGGTAGCCCAGTCAAACTAGCCGTTGGGTTTGACCAGTCAACCCTCTTTTGGCCTCCAACGGCTCCGAAGACCTCTCCAACGGCTCCGAAGCCTCCCCAAGGGTTCCATGCCTATAAATAAAGGCCAAGGAAGCCCCAGACACCTACCGGAACGATACGGAAGCCCACGGACACCTTGTTGATCATTTGGCGTACCTCCGGCGACTTCCTCCAAGGGAATCCCAAGTGCTCCATTCAATTCCACATCCAAGAGCACCACCAAATAAGCTTGGAAGCGGCCTTCAAACATCATCAATCAGTCAAAGGCGCCCAAGGCTTCTCCAATTACGGGTTTTATCGTATTTATCTTTTTGAGCTTTCAAATTGGGTTTGTGCCTACAAACCCCAACTCCTTTTCTATTCCTCCTTCTTTTGGGTTTCCCATCACCACTAAGGTGTGAAGAGGTTCACAAGCTTTTCCTTTAAAAATCTTGAGACATAGGTGAGCTATCCTTCACCTGTAAGAAGGATAGTGGGTTCTTGCTAAACCATTAAAAGCAAGTGGGTTCTTGCTTAACCATTTCAAAAGCAAGCTGTAATAGGTCCTAGTGCTACCTCAAAGCCTAGTGGGTTTCTTGCTAAAACCATTGAAAAGCAAGCGGTAGGAATCTCTCAACGGTTGAGTTGGGAGCGGAGACGTAGGCCGGGTTTTTGGCCGAACTCCGTTATCAATTTCTTGTGTGATTGCCTCTTTATTTCCGCTGCACTTTACTTTGATTTTTAATTTGTTAATCAATTTTTTTAAAAGGCAATTCACCCCCCCTCTTGCCATCTTTTCCTCGATTGTTCCGACCCAACACTTGCGACTTTGTGTCGACTATCATCACCTAAACCAGGTGACAGTAAGGAACAAGTATCTGCTACTGAGGATTGATGAACTCTTCCATCAGCTCAAGGGAGAACGGTGGTTCTCAAAGATAGACCTCAGGTCAGGCTATCATCAGCTCAGAGTTCGGGACGAGAATGTGCAGACGACGGCCATCAGATGTCGTTATGGCCACTATGATTTCTTGGTTATTCCATTCGGCGTAACCAATGCTCTAGCAGTGTTCATGGACCTCATGAACAGGATCTTTTAGCCATACCTCGATCGATTTGTTGTGGACTTCATCGACGACATTTTGATTTACTCGACGACTGAGCAGGAGCACGCCTACTAATTGCGGGTTATACTAGACACACTCCGAGAGCACCAGCTTTATGGTAAGCTCTTGAAGTGTCAGCTCTAGATACGTGAGGTCCACTTCTTGGGGCATGTCATCTCTGAGGCGGGAGTTGCGGTGGATCCTGCGAAGATCGAGGTAGTGTTGGCTTGGGATCCACCCAGGAGTGTGACTGAGGTGTGAAGCTTCTTGGGTCTAGCTGGATACTATCAAAGATTTGTGCCAGACTTCTCCAGAGCTGCGGAACCCCTCTAAGCTCTTACGAAGAAGGGGAAACCCTTTGTGTGGTCAGACAGATGTCACCAGCGCTTCCAGGAGCTGAGACAGAGATTGACCAGCGCACCTATCTTGAGGTTGCCGGAGGAGAGAGTAGGGTACGTAGTCTACTGTAATGCATCAGGGACCAGACTCGGATGTTTCCTGATGTAGGAGCGGGCGGTGATCGCATATGGATCATTTCAGTTGAGGCCACATGAGCAGAACTACGCTACCCATGACCTGGAGTTAGCAGCAGTGGTCTTTTCTCTAAAGACATGGCGACACTACCTGATGGGCGAGAACTTTATAGTCTTTTTTGACCATTAGAGTCTCAGGTAAATCTTCTCTCAGAAGGACTTGAACCTGAGACAGTGGCGATGGCTCGAGTTCCTCCAGGACTACGACTTTGAGATAGTCTATACTCCTGGGAAGGGGAATGTAGTATCCTATGCTCTCAGCAGGAGGACGAGCATTCAGTTACTTAAGGAGGCGACAGAGCAGCTAGCCACTTTGCAGATATCGTTCGTGGATAGAGATGGGGCAGCCTTCCTTCAGTCTGTCATAGTCACTCCTCCACTACTTCATCGGGTCAGAGAGGCACATCGTGGGGACGCTGACTGTGAGACGCGGCGTGCGCGGATATCCTCATGACAGGCACCTGATGGTTTCTCCTTTGGAGCAGAGCACGACGTCCATTTCAGAGGACATATCTTAGTACCAGTTGCTTTACGGGACGAGGTTCTGAGAGAGTTTCACACTTCTCCTTTGGCGGTACATCCTAGAGTGGCGAAGATGGCTGGGAATGAAGAAGGCTATGGCAGAGTTTGTTTCTCGATGCCTCACCTTCCAACAGGTGAAGGCAGAGCACTAGGTACTAGCAGGCTTAGTACAGCCCTTGGAGGTCCCGGAGTGGAAGTGGGATGGGATATCTATGGACTTCGTGACTGGACTTCCACACACTTCCAAAGGTCACGACTCCATTTGGGTGATTATCGACCGACTCACCAAGTCGTCTCACTTCTTACGCATCAGAGAGCAGGGCTCAGTGGAAAGCTTGGGGCATCTCGACGTTCAGGAGATTGTACGGCTTCACGGTGTACCATCATCTATCATCTCCGATCGAGATGCTCTCTTTACTTACCGGCTTTGGAAGGGGTTTCAGGAGGCATTCGGGACGCAGCTACGTTTGAGCACCGCCTTTCACCCTCAGACAGATGGTCAGACGGAGAGAACGATTCAGAATCTCGAGGACATGCTCCGCGCATGTGTTCTCGACTTTGGTCGCAGCTGGGAGGACCACATATCCTTGGTGGAGTTTGTTTACAACAACAGCTACCACCCCACCATCAGGATGGAACCATATGAGGCGTTGTACGGCCGACCTTACAGATATCCTTTGTGCTGGACAGACCCTGGGGAGTCAGCACTTGTGGGACCGAAGATGGTCCAGGCCATGACAGAGAAGGTCCAGGTCATCCAGGAGCGGATGAGGACAGCTCAGAGCCGGCAGAAGTCCGATGCTGACAGGAGGCGGAGACCACTACAGTTTGAGGATGGTGACCACGTCTTCTTGTGTGTCTCACCTCGACGTGGATTACGGAGATTTGTCTGAGATGGCAAGTTGTATCCACGCTTCATCGGACCATTCCAGGTCCTCAGCAGGATTGGCGAGGTAGCTTATCGCCTGGCTCTACCACCTCAGTTGCACCGGGTGCACGACGTCTTCCACGTATCACAGCTGAGGAGATACGTGCACGACCCGATGCATATCATTGACCATGGGGAGCTGGAAATTGATGATGGGGAGACTTTTGCAGAGGGCCTGATGGAGATCGAGGATCGACAAGAGCGGGTCCTACGTGGATGATCGATTCCTCTAGTGTGCAACAGAAGGCAGCACGGGAACCTCCAGGATAGCACTTGGGATCGGGAGGCTCAGATGCATACTTAGTACCCACTTTTGTTTCCCTAGCTTATGATGTATCTTTACTGGGATGTAAAGCCCTGATGTGGGAGTAATGTAAAGACGTGTAAAATTCAAGGAAAATTTTTTCTTAAATTTATTTGGGATTTTACAAGAACGCAGTTTTTGACGGCACTTGTTTCTGAGGCCCGGTGTGCCCGAAATTACTATCCAAAGTTTAGCTCGGGTACGTTTTGTGAACGAACGAGCGGGAATTTCTAACTTATGAACTGGTGCTCGGAATCGAATTCCATAGGCATCGATGGAACCGCAGTTCCGGTAATTGCTTAGAAACACCTTTTCCGAAGTTTCGTTTTCATGAGAGAGGTTTATAAAAATTGTCGAAGTTAAAATAAAAATTTAACTACAATTTTTATTTTCTCTAAGTGGATTTAAGCTTTGGGTGGAAGTTGGGTAACTACCCAACTTCCCTTGGGAGATTATGAGGGTGGTGGGGCCCACAAGAACCCCACCCCTTCACATTCCTTAACTCCCTCAACTCACAATTAAATTTGATAACTTAAATTTTAATAACTTATGATATTAATGAAGTGTGTTTAATGTGAGTGTCTGAATTTCAAACTAATGTCAAGTTTATAAAATAAGTGTGGGATTATTTTATTAAGTGTTGAATTCTTATTCTGGAGTCTTTGGGAGAAAAGGATAATGAACTTGAGGAACTTCTTCGTCTTTGACAAAGAACGCGAAGAACACATCGATCTCTGGCGAAGAACGCCGAGTCCTCGAAAACCGACTACGCGACGCCGTATACCGCGACGCCGACGACGTCTTATCTCGCGACGTCTCTTTCCGCGATGGATTTTCCACGACAAATCCTCGTTCGACGAACCTCTGTTCAAGGTACGCTCGAGGTAGGGGGTTTATTTATTTTTGTTCGTGATTACTACCTTGACGTTCTTCGTGAAATATGACCAATTGACATCGATTAACGAGAGGGGGCCGGACCGCACAAACACGGCCAACCCTCCTCCCTTATCTATGTTGTTGTTTCTATTGTGGATTGAAACTGGAATGGTGCAGTGTCGTCGAACTGCGCGGGATCGTGTGGCAATGAAAGTGTGGCGCCATCCCGCCGCGCCGTGAAATCGAACAAGGATGTGGCGCCGTCGCGCCGCACCATGAAATCGAACAAGGACGCGACGTTGTCGCGCCGCGTCGGAGAAACCCGAAGACACTGCGGAAGGAGCAAAGCCATGGTGGAGGGGCGCGGCGCTGTTGCGCCGTGCCAGAAAAACCAAGGCCACAGCCGGTTCTGGGCCACGGCGGAGCAGGGTGACCGGCGGCCGATTCCGGGCCGCCGGCGTCGGAGTTGGGGAGACAGGCCGTCACCGGTCCGTGGCGGCAGAAGCCGGCCAGCCAGAGCAGGCCGGCCAGACAAGGGAAGGTCGGGGGTTACGAACCCCCGGTGGCCATCTCAAGCGGCCCCCCATAATGGGGGCCGTAGTTACAAAACCAGGGGCAGACCCCCCCCTTCAAACGGCTCGGCCGTTTGGCTGAGCGCCTGGCCAGCGCGCCCAACGCGCCGCGCCCAGGCCAGGTCATGCCCAAGTGGGCTGGACCCGGACCCGGTTCGGGTTGACCCGGTTCGGGTTGACCCGGTTTGGGATGACCCTGGGGGTATCGGGTCGGGTCGGACCAGGCCCGAACCCCTTAATACCAAATCTCTTCCGGTCGGACGCCCAAAACTTGTGCTACAAGCCTCTGATGGACGCACTGTCAGTTGCGATGCGATCCCTGGATCGAGACGGACGTTTCAGTATATCGCACTCAAGGTTTTGGAATACTTTGGGTTTGGACGAGTTGGTTCGTACACGAAACCAATCGGGCCCTCGGAGCGGAAACGCTCATATCTTGAGCTCCAGACGTCCGATTGACGTGACGTCGACATTGTTGGATTCCTCTTAGTGAGACGGATATTTTGGCTTACTCCACCCGAGGTTTGGATGCAGGTGGAGTACGGTCGGGTTGGTTTTTCCTTAAAACACAATCAGGCCCCTGGAATGGAAAAACCAATAACTCTCAGACCGGGCGTCTGATTGACATGGCGTCTACGACTTTGAGTTCCTGTTGAAGATACAGAACTTTTGGGTACATAAACTCTGGACTTTGTGTCAGTTGATGTAGCAGCTTCTCGGCTCGTGGAGCGGACCCTCTGAAATGAGCTTACTGTGTGCGGAAACCCTAGTGCTAGCTGCGACTGTGACGACGACAATAGTACATAGATCCTCAGTGGATTCGACGGCAACGACTACATCACTCATTGATCCTACGTGGATCAGTGCTACCGATCAAGTGTGGGTCCGATCCTATGTGGGTCAGCGCTCAGCGGTTCTATGTGATCCAGTGCCTACAGATCCTGTGTGGGTCTGATCCTGTGTGGGTCTTTGCGGGGGTTAGTTACCTATCGACCCTTTGTGGGTCAGATCCTATGTGGGTCATTACGGGGGTTAATACCTATCGATCCTTTGTGGGTCCGACGGCTTAGATGAATCAGTGAAAATATCTGATCATCACTATCATCATACGATGAAGTATACATGTGTGAGATGAATCCTATTTTTCTTTCCAATGTGGATTGTGTTGTGCTATCCTATGTGGATTCTAGGAGACCTTCAGGGGTCTCGGGGTCCCTACTGAGTAGCTTATACTCACCCCTACAAGGGCTATGCTCGCACTACGTTGTGTTGGTTGTAGACGACGGACAGCGCTGATCGTGGTTGAGGCTTGCAGAGCAGGACGGTACCTAGAGGTTGACCACTGGACGGGACGTACTCGGAGTGGTCGGCTAGACCCGAGGAGCAGTGGACGCTATCTGTACTCACCCTTTAGGTGGGATTTCCAGTGGACAGCTCAGCGATGTGGCTTTACATTTCAGTTGTTGTTTTCCCTTCCAGTTGTACTTTACTTTCAGTTTGGGTTTGTATACTGGCCCACTTACATTTCCTCACTTAATATTGTACTCAGGTTTTACTTAGTGTTTACTTATACTGCTTGCTTTCTCTACGGTGTTTGTTTACTTTACAAAGAAAATGACTTCCCTTTTTACTGGGAATTACCCCTTGGTGCTAGTCGCCAGCCCCTGGCCTATGGAAGGCGGGCTTGGGGTAGTCACAGCACGGGCCCCAAGGAAGGGTCATAACAAATACAACCTAGCTCGATAGCTCACACACTTGTTATACAATCTAGTGTTTTCTACCTTTATGTTCTTATAGTAGTTTCATGTGTTCTCATCCAAATTCATTAGTAATTCATTCTTGGTTTGATGATGGAGGGTGATTGCAGACATGGTTGGTCATCATGAACCACCAGGAGATGAGTTTTTTAATGATGTATTACATTAATTTTTTATGTATATTCTCTTGTACCTAATGTTTTTGTAATGACTTATTTATTTGATGATGTTTTCAATGTGTACTCTGTTTATTATTATCTTTTACTATTCTAGAATCATTCATAATGGTTGTTTCTCGATGCTAAGGTGTTTTTTTCTAACCCATGGCGATCAATAAAACTCTACAGGTTAGTTGTGAAATGGCTCAGTTACATATTTAGATTACAGTCAATGATGGTTTTTTAAAAATAATGTGTTTAAGAACCACCCAATTAGGTAAATATTGAATCCATAGAATACCACAAGAAACATTGATATTGATGGATTTAAGGAGAATTAGGGGGAATCTGATGGAAAAAATAGTTTATATAAAAACAAAAAAAATAAAAACATGACATGATGGGGTTTATCATATGGAAATAGTTGCCTGATCTAGAAGTCACAAGATGCCCCACTATAAATATTATGTAGTAAAACTAGTTTACTTAGGTATATAAAATGATGCTCATGGTATAATAGGGATCTCAACACCATAAGGATTTAATATATTTGAATCATAGTGTGAACCATATCCCCCCACCTCAAAACCTAGTATCCCCCATATAAAAATTGAGAGTTAACTAATATGACAACAATGCAACAATACAAAATTGAGAGACACTAAAAACCCAAAAAACACTCATGTTTCTATACTAAATGCATGAAAACTCATATGTTGTGTTATATTTATTCATGCCACAATATTAAGAACCATGAAGCATTGATCCTCCCTAAATGATATACAAACCAAATTTCAATGGATTGAACTCAACATTACAACACCACTCCTGAAAACAAAACACTATTGATCATGTTGTGACTATCATGAACCCCTTCAACTAAAGATACCACAATGAGGGGTGAGATATAATGCTCCCCCAAGTCCCACCTCCAGTAGGACCTTTGTTGGGGACTGGCACCAAGGGTATAAAATTATCATTAAATGTGAGGCATTACCCTCTATAATGATATATTATTATTAGATAAAATTAATCATCCACATAAAACTCCATGAAATGATATGAAAAAGACACCAAAAAAATCCAACAATGTATGTAGAAATAAATCTGATACATATAAAATATACAAAAAGTAAAAACCAAACCACAAAGCTAATATATTGACACAACAATTGTACAAATGTCTGAACAAGTAATTTCCATCACGGTCCACGAAATCCTCTTGGAAACCTGAAAATAAATTTGTTTATTTTGGGTGAGAAGATAAATATACTCAATCGTAAAAACAAATAATCTTATGAACATGTGAAAGAATAATACTAATCTACTCTTGAGAAAACAATAGAACCAAAAAAACCTAAACATTTCAACTATCCATCCGAACATCATCATATAATTCTCATGAAATAACACTATTCATGTATAATACCATAAAATTATGTATATTAATATAGGGTCCCCACACCACATCCCCACTTATTTTTTCTATCTCACTTCTAATCATTGTATGTCTTGGTGCTACTATCTCTTTTGAATAACATACAACACCACCCCACAACACGGATAAAAAACATCAGACTGACAGATGTATGGTCCACCACCCCATAACATAGTCACATCTCATTTCATCCATAGACACCTAGGACTTCACATCATAAAAATAATAAGATTATTATGGTATCTTGAACTTGAAGGACATCAACATCATTCCATCGTCCTACCATGAATGACCGACATCATAAGCCAACCAACAACATGATCAAATTACACCCCACTCGAAGACACATTTTATATCACTGTGTGCACTAATAGACCCATGTTTATTGCATGATATGAATATCTACTCATCTAGGAGATATTAGGAAAGATCAAGTAGCCATCTATCTATCCACATCACTGAGATGTTGGAAAAAACACCCTCGTCTGAAAATATGGGTGTTGTCACATAGTTCTTGATTTGTGTGGGGTGTATATAAAAAACATGGGGAATATACAAGTACATACATATATCCACACACAATACCAACATATAGTTTCATGGTAAAACTCTAACTAACTCACAACATTAAAACATTTTCTTCCACCTCTAAATTTATAACACCACACAAACCATAAGCCACATTTAACATATACATCCCAACCGATTATCTATCCCATTCATTGCATTATTATTAATCCACCATATTATACCACACAACCAATAATTTGTTAGTTCATTAATAATTTCCATCCCATTAAGAAAACTAAATTCATAGCCATATAAAGTTGTATTCACCAGTTATTCCATCAGTACTTGGTATTAAATCACCACACAACATACATCATATGAAACTCATCGTTCCCTTCAAACCATCACCACTTCAACCCAAAATAATATCCAAACAAGCAATCATATCACCTGCTGAAAGAACAAGAAAAAACCATCAACTATATAAAGAATTCCCAACTTGTTATGCACCGTTGGGCGAAGAAGAAACACTAAAAACCCCCAACTACCCCATGAGATCACAGATCAACCTATACTACACCAAAGATCCAAATGAACACAGCCTACAGACACCCCAAACCAAAAACACACCATTATCGTTAATTGTGAAAGAATGTCAAAAGGTAAATAAGGTCATTAAGGGTAGATTTCGCTATATATCATGAACAAACAACCACTAATAACATATAGAATTGATCCATGAGGATAGGGTATGTAAGATCCACTGATGGTTCCTAGGGTTACTATAGAAATAAAGAGAGATATATAGAGAGATAGAGTTGTGTTCAATTGAAAATAATTAGATGAATGATTTAAAAAATAAAAATTATCCCACTAGTTTCACATACTGCATTCCATTGATGACGAGTTTACTAAACATTCCATATTCCACCAAAATTCACCTTGCCTCATCGTTTAATTAACTACATGCTGAAAATTTATTTCATGAAGTGAATCTATTTCATGGGTTCCCCCTCAACTACATTAAACCATGAAATCATCCAGCTACACTAGTCATGAAACACTATTTCGTGTCATGTAAACCTTTAATGACATGAATTCATACAGATGCCCTATTACACCTCCAACCAACATTGAAACTCTTCAAGCCTACTATAAAACAATACAAACACCCGAAACCATCAAAGTATTGGACTAGGAAGGCACAATATGTTCAATCAGATATATCTCAAATGATTCCCACCCTAGAGAATTCAAAAAAAAGGAATGAGGTAATGGTTTCCCAATAACCACCTAAAAAAGATACCTCTCAATGATCTTGTTACTCCTCAATGTTACCACCAGCCAAACATGTCAACTGAAACACCCAAAAAATAAACATCATAGCCACAAACTGCCTCCTTTCACATAACCACATCACTTCACAGCCATTACACAACTATCTATGACTCTACATAGCACAAACCAACAACTACTAATACTAATAAAATGCACCACCCAAACCAAAAAATAATCAGGTAATTTCATCCCCCATGTCAAGATATTTTCCACTATGGGAAACACTTACTCACCAGTATTGATTTAATTACATAATAGTTAATGCATCCCTATTATGAATTCAGTCATCACATTTCCATATGTATGGAATTTATCACACATCACACATCAAAAGAAAAACAAACTCTCATAATAAAGAAAGAACCAAACAACACATCCCAAGAAAAAATGAATAAGGAAAAACTCAAAACAGCTTTGGGTACAAGGCTTGAATCTGTGTTTCCAACTTCCAGGTAATATCTTCTAGGACAATATACCTCTATAACACATGAACTAAAGAAATGGCCCACCCACATGGGGAGTTACCTAGGAAATAAAGGATTTGTATTGGCTTCTCCAAGAACATTGTGTCATCCTAGATATCGAACACTCCCCAATCGATGACATGAGATTTTTCATGATGATAACAAAAAAATATAAGATATGTGGAAGTCTACATTGATCCTCTCCATCCATAGTGGAAATTCCACCCTATACAACACCTAACCATCTTAGCCCAATACCTAAAAGGGCCCAACAGAACTGGGAGAAAGCTTAAAACCACTGCCAAACCTCCACTACCCACGTTGAGGGGAATCCATAAAGAACACATAATCCAAAACCATGAACTCCAATGGTGTCCTCATGAAATATACATATGAATTTTTATGATCTCATACTACTTTTATACTCTCTCAAACCAGTTGAATATTTTATGTTAGGCTATACACCACATTGAAAAAAAGATCTACTACATCCCCAACCTTCATCTTGAACAATAGATAATGAACCAACAATCTGTACAAATCCCTAAATTGGGCCATGATAATTGATGAGTGATAAATGTTATTATAATAAAACTCAACCATGTGACTCTCTGGATTCCACAATCCACCAATGTCCAAGATTCACACACATAATATATCCTCCAGTATCTGGATGGTCTAATACATCTCTATCTATCTGAAGGTGGAAAGTAGTTTTAAAAGAAAATTGAGTTCCAAAATCATGTTGTAATCCCATATAGACAACTAAGGTAAAACATTAATCCTGATATGAGGCAATGGACTTAAAAACCCCTGAAATAACACCACATCATCCACATACCTTATAAATAAATTTTCCACTACACCCAACTCCTTGATCACTAAGTATTAGGCTAATTTTATCAATTGATCCATGATCACCTAGATAGTATCACAACCTCCAAGAGATTGATGTAATAATATGAAAAAATACTTCAAGATATTGTCCCATTTTCACAATGGAGTATCTAAAGGCTGAAATGATCATCTGGAAACATGATTCTTATACATTACCTTATAGCTGACCGAACACCTCATGAAAAACTTCCCCACCATCCATTTCATCCTGGGCCATGAAAAATATATCATCAAACCACAATACTTTTTGGTTACTTTTGTGTGTTCAATTAATGGTGAACTATAAAACTCACAAATAAATTTTATGCATATCACTACCAAAAAAACCTCCCACAAAACAACATCCAGTTCTTACCATCCGCTGGCCATCCCTCTATAGAACCCCTTTAGCCCACATGATCACGCATCACCTCAGCCTCCGAGTCTCCCCACTGGGACTCCCCCACATGATTCACATGATAAAACTACACTATCATCTGAAATAAATATCCTATACCATCATCCACCAATAAAACTATGATAAAGCCTTCCAACTCCTACATCACTCTCCAAATATCCCACGACTCTTGAACAACATTCTATTCAAATCCTCGGACATGAAATTTCATTTTCCCAGGTTTTAGGAGATCTAAAAATAATTTAGGTGAAGAAAATCCATTTACCTCCAGTACTAAAAATTCAAATTGAAAAAAATATACCTGAGTCACTTGTTATCTATGAGTACCACCAAACCATCAATAATGAGGTAATTCGACCACAACTTTATTGCGACCACAACTACTACCAAATCCAAATCATGGGTGGAATAGTTACCCTTGTGGTGATTAACTACCTATGACCATATAAGACCATGAACCAATTCTACATAAACATGAATCAAATTACTACATGGGAAACATAAAAACCACCTCAAACAATAAACCATTATAAAGAAACTGAATCATTAGGGAACTGATCAACAACCACTTCAGGTAACAAAATTTTTCCTTGCAGTGATCATTCCACAATATATCTTGTTCCTTTATGGACAATGTTATCAATGGGGTTATATATTTAGATAAATAATGTACGAACCAATCAACTGCATTTTTGGGTACTAACCCAAAAACAACTTTCATTAACTTCAATAGGTATACATAAACACCCTACTAAGACTCTATATGATGGAGGAAATGAACCTCAAATGTCCAAAACCTGCAATTGATTAACTTTCAATAGAGATCATGGTGTCAGAGGACATGCAAGATATCTCTAAATGACCATCATGCGCCACTTGTAACTTTGAGTAGATTAATAAGTCATTGGTGAACATGAATATAAACTTGTATGAAAATTTATGAGACATAGATTTCATGGTTCCTATAAATATAGTTTTTGTGTTTGTTACACAAAATGACATGTATATACACCCAATATATCCATAGCTTCATCTAAAGGTTTTTTTTTCAGTTATCTCACTCACTCACCCTCAATTGGTGATACCCATACTATAGAGCAGTCTTAAAAATTAACAATCCAATCTTAACTAGTAAAAAATAACCTATCCTTATAAGAAAGTAACGGTTCTTGACTATTATATGAACAAACCTCTGGTTTCCTATACACAACCTTAGACTACCCTTCACTTTCTTAGAGGACCACACTAAAGCACCCCACAGAGACACATTAGGTGGGAGAAAAACATTTTATATCATATCATCTATCGGAATCCTCAAATCCCTCAAATACAATGGTTCTATCGAATAATAATCTATATATATAGAAGAAGCACTAGGCTACAAGTTTTTCCGTAACACAACGACATGTTGTGGGGTGTTGTCACAACCTCCACAAGGAAAACAGTCAAAAACTATCCAATTATCAAAGGGACTACCACTACTCTAGCCTCTACTGATTCCATATAAAAATTAGAAATTGATGAAATAAGTGTCTCTGTATGTTTTCTATCCACTTAATAAACCCTATCACCAACACAAACCACACACTAGCCATCCACATCCTAGAAAACATCTATACTCTGGATGAATTTGATAACAATACATACAAAATAATAAAATATATTCCTAGGATTATATCTTATGTTTATATATGTTGCCTGAAAAATATATCCATGGGACATATGTGTCCCCATCATCACTCTACAACCCTGCAAGACATCAACTAAGCTCCTCTAGCTTTAGAATGGCATAGTCAGCACCAGAGGGACTGAAAACCACCCTACGACTAGTCCAAAAATATAGACTCATGTTGGTGAACAAAAGAGTGTGAATCCATTAAATCAGACATGCCAAAAACAAGGGTAGAAAATAAACTTATCACAACTCAAATGATCTTTGGCCTCTCAAGAGAAGATTCCTCTAATGCGTGGAATTGACCACACATAGATCCTCTACCTATCTGCTAACATACACCTCGAAGTCCATGATTAGGTCAAAGTCCTTAAACCAAATGAACATATTGAGTTCAACTTCTACCCACTCATTCTACCCTTTGGTAAGTATATGTCTATTTCCCCTACTCCAAAAATGGCATCACTAGATACTATTGCTCAGGCTAAAATTGAACCTTTCCCGGTCTACCAAATTCATATCAATGAACCACTAGGAAAAGATTCTGGAATTGGCCATAAACCCCATAGAAAAAAACATACCCAATTTCCCAATGAAAATAATGAAAACCATCTTCCCCAGAAGACTAGAAAGGAATATTTTGAGGTCGACTAACTACTTGTAGAAATATAAAACGTCTTTGTGGTTGAGGAATATCAGTGAAAACAATTCACCTTTAAGAAACATGATAATTACCATCCTACAAAAAACCTCCTTGTGATTGTATCCTCTAAATCACTATTTCCTTCCTCAAAGACTCCAGATATATTTGGAAATTAAAAAGAGTAAATAAATATTGGATATAAGGGATTAATTTATTTTCAAGGCCTCTCACACTAGACTCCTCATCTATAAAATGGTCTATGGGAAGGAATATAAAGTCCATGAACAAGATTTATAGATCTTACACTAATATACACCCCCGTTTAAGTTAAATAATCTCTGAAATATTCACCACCTTCAAGTTTAAAAAATCAAATTATACATAGAACACCATATGAAAGTCAACCCATTAATAATATGCCTCCTTCTTCTCCCCCATATACAACATCCACCACTAATGTATAGCTCCCCAGATATGAATATATTCCAAGAAGATGCAATATCCCATTTGTTCTTTGGTAAAACTAGAATTTATATCAATCTCCTTCAATTACATCTCTTTCTTCACATCTAAAACACTACCCTCATACTTCCCCAAATTCTTCCTGTGAAAAGCATGCAATTTCCTCAACCAAGACTCATCCTCCTATGCCAGATCAAACCTAAAATGTTCAACTAGATTTACATAATACACCTCAATTTTTTGATCCATATATATATGATGACTAATATCCATAGAGGGAGAAAATGAGAATATCCTAAGCTTGGTAGTACATAAATTTATTTAGATTAATTTTAATTCACATACTTCATTTTAACAATAAATAAAACCCCAAATTAGACGAAAATATAATTTTTCATAATGGATTTACCTCTCTTTATTGTCCTTTATTTAAATAGGTCCACATAATTTTTCATTCAATAAGTTCAGATTCCATGCACTGTATCAAGTTTTTCCATAAAGTTCAATTTCCTAGCAGGACTCCCTAGCCTAAGTCACACACTAAGGTCAATTGGCACTGTTTTCATACCAACCCATGCAATCCTCACTATGTATAACTCCAAAATCAATGATACCACTCAAAGATTGTCATATAATACCAATATATCATTACCCCCTCCTTCTAAAGTTATCACAAACATGGGAGATTGGTAATGAACCCCAATTCTCAACTTTAGTAGGCAGCGGGTTGGTGAAAATCATCGATGGTATAAAAATTTCTAGAAATGGTTGGAAATACCTGATCTAATAATATAAGGTAAAAAGATAAGATGAATAATCCAAAAAACACTCCATTAAATGATATTAAAATAAACAAATACCATCCCACAATACAAGTATAAAAAAATGATACAAATTAAACTCCCCAAAAGTAAATATTGTAAAGTAATTCTAAAGCATCGAAACAAATAATGTCCAAAAGTCTGAGCTATTAATTTAGAACACAATCCACAAAATCCACTAGGAAACCTAAAAATATGTTTATATACATTGTATTATAATTAAATTATTCTCAATAGGAAAATGAAGGTCTCTTGTACACATGTGGAAAGCGCATAATAATGATCCCATGAAAAAACAACAGAACCATCAACACCTAAAAATGTTTACTATTCATACCAACCTTACCAGAGCATGCTCACCAAAAAATACCAGCCAAAGAAAATATCTTTATTTAGAGAATATAAATAAAGTGTACCCTACACTACTTTCTTTCGGATTTTATGCTCTCACACCCCAATTTTTTTACAGCTTGTCACTCCCATCTCATTTAAAAAACATATACCACCTCCAAAAAGCAATATCACATCACATCACACCTGTAGATAACTGGTTCACTACCAAAAAGAATGGTCACATCTCATTTCCGCCACAGACTTCAGGGCTATCACATAAAAAACATCACTAGATTAGTAGGGTATCTTGAACATGAAGGAAGTCAAACTTGTGTCTTCCTCCTACCATGTACGACCCCAACTATAAGCCTCTCCACAACACAAACATATGACATCCCACCCAAAGACACCTTGGACATCATCTAGTTTACTATATGACCTCCATCCATCACAGCATGTTCATATCTACTCACCTATAAGAGAGAGTGGTAAATAGTAGGTAGTAATCCATACATCCTTATCATTGATATATTAGGAAAAAAACATCCTCATTTGAAAATGCAGGTGTCAGCGCATACTTCTCCATACAAGTTGGGGTGTATATAGAAATCACTAGAAACATAAAAGCATATAAATATATCCATACACAAGCCTAACCTATGGGTTAACAACAAAAAACTAGCCAACTAACAACATTCACTCTTTCTCTTCCACCTTTAAATGTATTACACCACACAAAATAGATGTTTCATTTCAAATTTCAATCCAAACACATTATGCATCAAATTTTTTCATGATTATTAATATACCACATTTAACCAAAAAAAGATTCATTTATTTAATCATTATTTATTTACATCCCATTAACCAAAACAGAACCACTTCCATTTCAAACATTAGTAACTATTATTTTCAACGCTAATAAGGACTCTAGAACAATGCAAGAATACATCACAATCATCTCATCTTTCCCATTTATCCATCACCTCACCGCACCAAAAGCATGACCAAATATACCAGTATCTCACTGTCCAAAAATAACAGCCAAAAAACCATTATATCACCACCATAAATGAAGGGCTATCAACTATAACCTCACCACCCGAAAAGCATGAATAAAAAACATTATCTAAATACCCAAAAACATGGACCAGCAACCATCACTTTGCTACCGCAAAATTATATCCAAACAACCATTATATTTCCACCCAAAAGCATGACTAAAAAACGGTCACCTCATCCCACCAAAATAATAGCCAAAGAATATGTACCTCACCCCAAACCACATCATAACCACACATCACCACCGCACAATGTTATCAACACATACAAACATATCAAATAACATTTTATAGATTTAACAAATGATATTTAAACACATTTCACATTATTTTAGGGGAATTATCACAAAATCCATAAATTGAGGGGATACCATTTTATTAGAAAAATATAACTTGTAAGAAAATTTCAATTTTTCGGTTATATCATGACAACATGCCCCAATGTTTTTATATCACAAAACCTATAATTCATGAAGATTCTCCCAAAATCCGTGATTTTTTATAGGGAATTCATCCTATAGAAACACTAAATAAAAATAAAATAAAAGTCTTAAAATCACAAAATTAATTCTTCGTCTGAATAAATTTAAATTAACTGATAAATTTATTTTTATATGAATAGACCAAGACAACCCTCTTAGATAAACATGAGTAAATACCACCCTAATGATACACAAAATTGAGAAATATTTGATTTTGTACCATAAAGAATCATTTCCAACTCACTGTGTGTCGTGGGGTGAAGAAACAATCCCCACAAACCATAACCACACCATGATATCATAGATCAATAAACACCACATCCAAGATGCATTATAATTCATCCCACAAACACCCCAAACCAAAACCACACAAATACAGGGATTCCTAGAAGAATATTAGAAGGAAAGGGGGATAAAAGGGATAAATCTATGTGGTTCACCATCATGTAACCACCAAAACCTCTGTAATTGAATAAGGTGGGATAGGGATGTAATAATCTCCAAAAAAACCAAGTATTTTTAAAGATAGAGAGATAGAAGTGTGGCTAAATGAAAATAATCAACTGAATGGGTTATAAAATAACCTGGATCACATCAGTTTAGGTCATGTATTCCATTCATTATGTGAAATCCATGGGTTTCCTAAAAATTCCAACTTCTAATGAAATTCACATTGCCTTATACTTTAATTGATTACATGCCATGATTTTAAATCACAATGTGAATCCATTTCACAAGTTCTCCCTTACTTTAATACAAACATTTAAAACATCCAGATATACACGTTGTGAAACACCATTTCACGTCATGTAAACCTTCCACAATGTGAATATCCCGTAGCAACCCTACCTCACGTCTAACCAAGATGGAACCTCCTCAAGACTCCTCTAAAGCACCTCTAAAACCCAAAACTGGAAATATAATAGATTGGGAAGGCACATGCTGTTATAATAATTCACCAAACCATAAAAACCTTTATCCTAAAGATTATATAATGACTCAAGGTAAAAATATCACAATATTACATCATTTTTATATTATAAACATTAAACAAAACAATTATATCAAAATATAATGAATATAATGTTTATTGCTTTCGGGTACTAGCTACATAGGTGACTTATTTTACAATCCTTATATTTATATTTATGTAACATCCTAGACCAGATCACCTCTAAGACGGTCACCAGACTAGAGGGTCACGTAACCTCAACCACATCTCGCCAAACACTAGAGGTTGATGACTTCCAGCGAGGGCCTAACATATGTCTATGGGGAGACTATTCCCTCATAGATCAGAATATTCACAATGATTAACATTATAAAATACACCGCATAATCATAACATGAACAAACAACATCAAAAACAACGATAAGTCATTATCAAATAAATAGATGAAAATAATTAACAATTTAATAAAAGTATCCAATGCTATTTTATACAAGCATGTATGGTCAATGATAATACATAATTGAAAGTAGTGAACAATACAAAATTCCATTAAAAACCGATAAAGATTAACGATAAGACATCAAATACCCAAGGGCAATCTCCTTGAGCATCACGATCTCCAACTCAGACCTATTCTCCAAACATCCAAGTATAAACAACACAACATAATAAATCAATCATGGTATGTAGTCATGTGTATTAGAAAGGTCTACTTGGGTACCCCAGTGTAATGGAGACCCGAGTAGGGTGTGAGATATAAATCTTAGTTGGCTGGCACCACTTATATCCAGTCCACTCCAGACAATTCATTGTAAATTTATATGTTTTCCTTATATAATATATGCATATTGATGATAAATTTAATAATAGAAACTTGGCCCAGTTTCTTAAATGGAATGATTTCCCATACCAGTCACTTTGGAAAAATCCAAAATTATAAAAATTATATTTTATCGTGGAAGAATATATAACTAAGGGCCAATAGTAACATGGAAGAACAAGGAAGGCATCTCTTAAAGTTTTTTCTTTAACATGGGTTATAAATCTCCTATCATCACTTAAGTAAGCTAGTAATGTAAGGAAAACATCTCAAGTGGAATCACCATAAATAATAATAAAGAAGGATGCATCTCAAGAATTTACATTAAAACACATCAATTTCAGAGGTGGTGTTCATTCCCATACATAAGGTATATCTACAGTACATCAATTCAAAATATCCAATGCCATAGATCCCATCCATGGTGATCCTTTAGAAAATACAAGTATCGATCATGGTATGGTAAGCATGAGTCCATCCCAGGTATCACACAAAAGGGATCAAATATCACCCAAGGATTGTCATATCCATATTTCCAAATTATCCATCCTCGGTTACCCCATAGGGTACCGGTATCATCCAATACAATAATAAAAAGCTTGAGAAAGCCATTTCCTGGAAAGCCTAAAACACCGCTTGCTCGACGCGTCGTGTTGTAACCAATCAAGTATTGATATTCCATTTGTGGGTTCTAAATATAGAACCCACACTCTATCCCTATTCCAAATTCAATAAAAACAACAAGATGTCCATATATAATAGATAATGTAAGGTATGATGTTTAAGATGCATGGCATAAGCCATAAACAATTTCATGTCAACACATGAAACTGAATTTCACAAGCTATCATGGTTAACAAAGAATTTCATATGGTTAAAGCTACTAAAAATGGTCTAATAAATAATAAAAATTACATTATAAAGGAATTATATACAAGGAATAAGGATTTCATTATAGGTATGGTACTCATGTTACTTGAAAATGGTAATTTTTCATGTATGGAATATTACATTCAAATAAACATCAAGTATGCCAAAGGTAGGAGGAACCACACATGGGATAAGATATTATGTTCAAGATTAGGCATTATCAAGAGGGACCTAATTCATAATTCATTTCTCATTAATCTTTTTAAGTCATTACTATGGTTCCACGCACAACCCATGGAAATTTTCCACATTTTATATAAAGGAAACTTAGTCCATTTAGGATTGGTCACCCAAAAGGGTGGAAAAGAGGAAAGGTAAAAACCCCAAATAGTTTTCTTCACAAGAGAAGGTTAAAAAAGACATGATTGAACCAACTAAATAATTTAATAAATGATAGCAAGGCATCAATATAAGGTTTTGGTGAGTAGAATTATGATGAAACATGAAATAAGAGACGAAGTGAAGTGGAAGTGGGTAGATTCATACCCTAGAAATTATAATTAATCATTGGACCATGCACTCCGAAGGTGACTTGTCCCATCAATATTTTTCTTGATGGAAGAATCATTATTTATAAATAATCCAATGGGTTATGTATAATCACTCCAAAAATCTAGAAAAGGAATTAAGAAATAAATAGGATTATAAGAAGAAATTTCAAGAAATCTAAATGAAGATAAACTATCATTGTGTGTTTTCAAAGATATCACACCTCAACAGAAAGGATTTATTATTAAACCACTATTTTTTTATCAAACAATTAATTTCATTTGATTAAACATTTATTCTAAAAAATTTATCAATTGTATTATTTAAATGAAATGGAAGTGCGAAAAGAATGAAATTAATTAATTAATCAAAATTTAAATTAATGGGTTTGGGAACGAGATATTACCTCATTAAGGAACCAAGATGAACACTTCATCTCTTAAAACATTCTGACTAGAAGTGGTTTCTACCCTCACTAAGCATATACACCTTCACATACATATAAAGACACTTATCCCTTATGTGCATATTCTAATGGCCCATGAATATGTGAACGGGGATCCTTATTTATATGATTATAGGAATACACCCAACTCTACCTACCTAAGTAATCACTTTATATATATACATAAATAGGTACTTCTAGCCCCATACATATACATTCACTTCCATATATAAATATACATAAAATGGGGTGGAATACATTTGTATAAATACACACTTATGTATACACAGGAAAGTCACCTTAGACTCCGGTGACTCTAAACAACATGGAAGGGTCCAATGAACTATGAAATAAATTATAGTAACTCAAAAAACTAAAAGAACCTAAAATAATATGGGAGAAACCATGCAACAGGTATAAATCATTACCTCGGATGGCGGTGTCAAAATAAATCAACCTGAAACCACATAGAACAGTCCAATGCACAACTGATAAATTATTAGGGAGTAAGAAATACATAAAGACACTAATAAAAGAGGAGTTAAATAATGTATCTGAAGAAATACTCACCTAAAAGTGACAACAATGATACAAATGAACCAATCTAAATCACCTTCAGTGGAGGATGATGGAATAAGCATGAACAAAACACTAGAGGCCATTCACATGCCCTATCTATATAGGAAAAATAAAAACGACCAAACCCCAAATCCTAGGGTTTATGCTAAAATGTATAGGGATATGGGAAGACCAAAACACTTCCAGAAAGAATGGTATAAAGAATATGGAATCTTACCTCACTAGATCATAGAAGTATTAGAGAGGAAACAATGGAGGAATCGACAAATGGAGGAGGCCATGAGGAGAGGTCGCACACGCTGGGGGTGGGGTTCAATCTGGGGGTCTAAGCTAGAAAAAAGAGACCCTTTGGGGTCTCTTAAAAAATATAACCTAAAATACTTATAATAATAATAATAATCATCATCATCATCATCTTCATAAACAAAAAAATAATAATAATAATAATAAAAATAACAATATTATTGTTATTATTGTTATTATTATAAAAAAATTATTTTCAAATTTAACATTTATTAAAATTTAATCCTAATTTAATTAATTTAATTTCTTCAAAAAAACATATCAGTGTGTTCCACCTCATGAAATAAAGTTCCAAATCTCGGTTTATAAATCAACCCATACATATGATGCAAAAAGTGTATAAGCCTTGGATTTTGGTCCAGTTCAAATCATGGGATGTTACAACATTCTCACCTTAGAACTTCGCATCCCCAATAAGCCTTCGAGAACAACAGAAACATCCCCTAACCTATAGTCATGAAGTCTCATTCAAACAGTTGTGTTTTATTTCCCAATGCCCAAGACACCTTCCAGAACATCTTAAACCCAAAATTCTAAGTCTATCAAAGACTGGGGAATTTCTTGTTTTCCAATCAAAACACCACGGAAAAACATACCGGAGCATGTTATTCTAGAGACATGATCACCTCCTATTCTCGTTAAATATCTTGCAAAGATACTTCCCACCATCATCTTTAAATTCTAGAGACGATAAAAATTATGATCCATGACACCTTCCACTATTAGGATTTCCTACAAGATTCACCCTTAAGCATTCTAATGATTTCTCTCACATGATTTCCAAAATAGTTAAAATGGCCAATTCCACATCGACCAGAAATCACAAGATGAGCTAGTTTTTCATGAAAAGTGATAGCTGACACAATCCACACTAATATCATGTGATGATGTTCTAGAAAAGGTCCTTTACAAACTGCTCCATTGAACAATATACACAACTAGTTGAGCCCCTCTAACTGTCCATTCAAGGAGATGCTTGACATAGATGAACAACATTTTTTAAACATAACTGATAAGCCTTCTTATAAGGTTTCTCACATTTACTATGAACATTCTCACCAAAGTAAATACCTGACTATTAGTGGCGTTCCATGATTTTATCATCATTGATCCTAACAAAATGTTAGGGATAATGTGAAATTTCAATGACTGGAGTGTAAGGAACTACCCTAAGGTATTCCATTCTTCATGTTTATGAGTGAGATGTTGGTACAATGCCAAAACGTCTACATCAATGAATTGATTGAGCTAAGAGTGGCATCGTCCTGGCAGTCGAGTCAGAAAAATGTCTAGTGTAAAAGAGTTCATCCAAGGTATTCCTACATGAAAATCCAAGGGACGCTCAATACTATACAAGATTTGATAAGAACCATTCATTCTGTGTGTAACCAAATATAGATTACCCAACATTTTTTACAATTTAACACGACGTAAGATCGACACTATGTTAGTGAATCATGAGAAATTTTAAGATATGGGACATTCTCTTCACTAAAACATATTACACTGTGGGGTTTTTTAAATATTAACATAAGAAAATCGATAAAAACAATGTGGGTCAATACCTTAGAAGAAACTCAACTTCACCTGCCAATGCACCCTCCTTAATCGATCACTGATACATTACCACCTGAGGCATCCTATGATCATTCATGCTTAACCACCATAGTCCACCCATAACCAATGGAGTTATTCAAATGTTTCATACACCGCCAACCACACCAATTTCGTCTTATCGGGAAAGCACCGATATGATTTACAGTTCACAAGCTTCATGAGATTTAATTCAGTCTGACCACTCTATAATGGTCCTCTTTGGTTGTGTTCCTTCTACCCAAAAGGACACAAATTTAATTGAACTGACATGAAACATTAAACCTTAGGTGTGTCTTAATCATCAAAAAAATATATCGACTAGCTACTCAAAAGAAGTATTGGTAATAAATACCATAAAGGAAAATTTTTAAACAATTTGAATGAAGACCAAAACCAAATCTACTTCTGTATCAAAACACCTGAGTCTTTGGAAGTCATCCCAAGCATTAGGATGAACTTGATTTCGTTACACCCAGATCACTCTACTTCATAGATGACACGAGACAACACTCAATAGTACAAGGCTCAACAATTCCACCAAACTCAACCAGTTTGTCACAACATTAAACACTCGACGATAAGCACATATACAGACGCATACTACCTTAATATTTCATGAGAAATCAGTGCATACCAATTAATATATATAGGATATACTCCTTATTCATTCATGTATTAGATGGTATGTACAATGTATTTAACTCATATTCAAATTTCCCTATATAACCATTAACTTGGATTATGTTGTATCAAGTCATGCATCACTAAAGAAATGAAAGGGGTAAGCAACCTACAAATAAGCCGACCATGCCGAGACAAGTCAAACTAGCTGAAAAAAACCTTCACTTGGTGGTCACACCCATATATAAGGCCAAGAAAACCATGGCCCCCTTCAAAATATGGTTTTATATTAAGAAGGGGAGTTCGACTCTAGAAAAAGTTACACAAATAACACCAAAAGGCAGAAAACTCATGGAATTAGCAAGGTTTTTAAGTTATACGGGTGCTACCTACCACGGGATATCTCATTGCGAAGAATAAATATCTACCCTAACACTGATTCATGATAACATAAGTCACTAGGCTCAAAATATAATCATATGTTCCATTTCCAAAAGAAATTGTGCCTATGGGAAATGATCGTAATTCCATTCCAAGGAAACTCAAAGAAGGTTTATCTACCATTACACAAGGGTATTAAGTAGAGGAAACCACTACAGTTTCTATTTACAAGCCCTTCAAATTTATGACCATTTCTTAACACAACATTCTTATGTTCAATAGTCAATTCATATGGGTGGCCATCTACCAATCCATATATCACCCATACACATTACAGGTGTCATTTTCTCCCTTTTAATTGCAACCAATACATTTCATCCTTGCAATAAATTACATAAAAAACTAGCATGTCATCACAAGAAGCTAACACAGGTCAGACATTCTATATGAACAAAATCATGATGTATTAACAAAAAAATAGGCTATAAAAATAGAAATTTTAATAAACATAAAAAAATTGCATGGAATTCCGGGAACTCAATCATATCGACATACAACAAATGAATTCAGCTATATGGCATGGCATATGCATGACATATAAATCCCAATTTCCACCATCTAATCATTCATCCTTTCTCAATAGGCCATAGGTAAAATACCATACATTCAAAAAAATTGATAGGCATTGAAAATTACATAAATCACTCAATGTGAAATCAAATAAATTGTAATATCAAAAAGAATGAACATCAATTGATATCCTTAGCCACTTAGCTATTTCCCATACCTGGGGTAATCAGTCTCAAGCATGACTATTAACCAAGTGTTGACACATTTTTTGTATCCTCTCTACAAACCCCAAATAGAAATAAAAACGAAAATAAAACTACCTCGGATACCATTTAGTAACATCCTGGATTAGCTCACCTCTAAGACGGTGGTGAGACAAGTGGGTCACATGACCTCAAGTGCATATCCCCAAATTCTAGAGGCTACCTACTAGCATCTAGGGCCTTGGGTGTTAATGGGTTGAGACTATTCGATCATATATTAGAGTATGAACATCAATTAACAATATATAATAGACAGTAGAAGCATAATAAGAACAGATAGTAGCAAAAACAGTAATAAATAATTGATAAAGCAGTGGATGAAAATAATTAACAATTTAATAAAATTATCCAATTCTAGTTTATACAAGAATTCATGATGGATGATGATACACAACATAAAGTAGAAAATAATACAACATGCCTTTCATCATAGGTCATAATTATTGAAAAGTCACAAAATCTCCAATGGTGATATCCACGAGCATCTTGAACTTCATCTTAGTCCTTTTCTCTTAAATTATAGGTAAAAACAACACAACATAAGCCACTATTCATTTTTTCAAATTCTACAAACAAGAAAGGTATACTTGAGTACCCTAGTTCACTGGCGGCTCGTGTAGAGAATGAGATATAAATCACAGTAGGATGACACCACTAGTGTCTAGCCTAATTCAGAAAATGCATTGTTAATTTAGATTCATTCCATATATAATAAAAGAAAAAAGATGATAAATTAAATAATATAAACTTTTTTTGGGATCCTAAAGGGACATCTGTCCCATACCACCTACTTCGGCCTAAGCTGGGATTCTGAAATGTATATTTGAGCATGTAAGAATATATAAACAAGGGCCAATAATATCATGGAAAACCTAAGATGCCATATCCTTGATATTTTTCAAGTAATCATGTAAAGAAAAGTAAAATTCTCAAGTTCTATCAAAATATATAATAATAAATAAGTGTGCATCTCAAGAATTTACATTAAAAACCATCAATTTCAGAGGTGGAGTCTGAGGCCATCCTGGAGGTATCATTTTTCTATATCAATTCAAAATATCCAATGCCACCGAGCCTGCCCAAGAATATCCTTTAGAAATTCTAAGTATCAGTCATGGTATGTTAACCATGATTTTGTCCTAGTTATCACATGTAAGGGACCAAGTATCACTTAAGTCTTGGTGTAGCCATCTTGCCAATGGATCCATCCACAGTTACCTCTTAGTAAACTGGTATCACCTAATAGTATAGCAAAAACCTTGAGGAATACATTACTTGGGAATCCTAAAACATCACTTCCTTAGCACGTCGTGTTGTAAAGTATTTGGTACAAATTGTACATTTGTGGGTTATTAATATAGAACCCATATTTCCTCCATGACCCTAATTCAAGTAAAACAACAAGATATGAATATATCGTAGAGTAATTAAGATATGAGGCTTTAGATTCATGGAATAAGCCTTAAACAGTTTCATTTATACACATGACATGCAATTTCACAAGCTATAAAGGTTAATAAGGTATTTCATATGGTTCAAGCCACTAAAAAGGAAATAAGAAATAAAAAACATGAATTATCATGGAATTATAAACAATTCATAATGAGTTCACTATAGGAAAGGTACTCATGTAACTTGAAATTAGTAATTTTTCATGTAAGTCGTACTGCATTCAAATAAACCTCAAGTATTCCATATGTAGGAGGCACCACACATGGGATACAAGATTATATTCAATCATATGAATTATCAAGAGGTAATCAATTCATAATTCATTTATCATTAATAAATTTAAGGCATTAATAATTCACCACACATAACCCATGAAAATTTCCCACATTTTATATAAAGGAAACTTTGGCCATTTAGGATGGCTCGCACAAAGTGGTGGCTGAGAGGCAGGGTGAACACCACAAACTGGTTTTTCATTAGAGAAGGTTACAATGAAAACGATAGAAGAGACCAAACAACTTAATATGAAATAAAAAGGCATTGCTGGAAGGTTTCAGTGAGTGGAACTATGGTGAAACATGAAATAAGTTATGATATAATGGAGAAGAGGGTGGATTCCTACATTATATATTCTAATTAATTATTGGGCCATGCACTTATGTTGTGTCTTGGCCCATCAATAATTTTTTTTAATCGAAGAAACATCATTTAAAAATAACCCAAATGGTCATGTATAAACATTCCATAAATATATACAAGGATTTAAGGAATAAAGAAGAAATTAACCATCAATTCTAAGAAAGCTAAATAATTATAATCTATCATTATGAGTTTTCGCAGATAGCACACCTCAACACATGGTTATTATTATAAAACCATGCCTTTGTTTATCAAAAAATTCATCTAAAACGATTAAACATTTATTATAAAAAAATATCAACAACATTATTTAAATGGGATGAATCTTCATATAAAAGGAAATTAATTAAATAATTCACTTTTAACATAAGGTGCTACTGAAAGGGATACTACCCCATAAAGGAACCGAGATGAACACTCTAGCTCTTAACTCATTCAAAATAGAAGCTACTAATTCCCTAAATATGAATATGAACCTTTACATAAATAAAAGGACACCTATCCCCTATGGGCCTTTTCACAATTACCATGAATACATATAAGGGGATCCATACATATATTCTTATATTCATATACTCATCTCCACTTACATACATATAAATTTTTCATATATATATATATATATATATTAAAACCTATACCTAGACATATATATTCACGACTCTATCTGAATATACACTTAATGAGGGAACTTATGTATATATGCATACCTACATAGGAATATGTAGGAATGTCTCCTTAGACTCCAGTGACTCTAACCAACACAGCAGGGTCCAAAACACTATAAAATAAATTCTAGGAACTCAAAAACTCCAGAATAGACCAAAATAATAAGGGTGAAACCAAGAAGTGTGTATAAATCATTGCCTTGGAGGAGAATATGAACTAAATCAACCTGAAACCACACTAAATAGTCTAATTCACTACCAATAAATTATTATGGAGTCAAAAATAAATAATGAATATAATAAAGAGGTAAAAAAATGTAGTGGAAGAAACCCTCACCTCGAAGAAACGATAATGAGCCAAAATGAATCGATATGCATTGCCTTCAGTAGTGGATGGAAGAATACACATGAACCTGACCTGATATGCCATTCGCACGTCCTATCAAAGGAACAAATATAAAAAATTGTCAAACCCAAAATCCAAAGGATTGAGACAAACTATATTTGGAGACAATAATACAAAAACATTGCTGGAAAAGAGAGTATAGAGAATATTAAGGATTACCTTGACGAATTATAGGAGGATCACGAAGGAAACAGTGGTGGAATTAATAAATGAAGGAGGCTGTGAGGAGGGGTCATGCATGCTAGGGGCTTTCAACCATAGGGTGCACACTGGAGCAAGGAGAACCTTTGGGGTCTCTTAAAAAATGAACTAAAAATAATAATAATAACAATCATCATCTAAATCATAAACATAATAATAATAAAAATAAAAAAAAATAAAAATATTTTTTATTATTATAAAACAATTTATTTATTTTTTTTATTTTCCTTTTAATAACAATTAATTTTAATTTAATTAATTTAATTTCCTAACAAACACATCATGGTGTTCTGGTTCTTTCAATAAAGCTCTAAAGTTTAGTTTGTAAAACCTCTCATCTATAAGATGCAAAAAGTTTAAAAACCCTTGGATTTTGGTCTAGTTCAAAACAAAATATGTTGCATTTTATATAATTTGGCCTTGTTAGATAGCCTTCTAGACTTATCATAACATATACTCATCTTCTTAACCTATGGATTGGAACATTTTAAATTGGTGAGTTAAATTTCTATATAATCGAAAAAAATCAATGTGTCATTAATGTGTTATATCATAAGTGCATGAGTAAGAAATGAGTTAGGGATACATATTTCTTTAAAAGAACATATAAAAATACTAGTTATCAATAAAAACTGATATAATGAAATTTAATATAAATTGATTAATTATGTGTTATCAAATAATATTTTCAGATAATAAACATGATATTTCAATAACATATAAAAATATGGAAAAATAATAGTCATAGGCAATCATAAATTATGATCATTTTTAAGAGTAATCAAATACATGAACAATATTGTGATATTGGAAAATGTGATAATTTCTATGAAAAATCATCTGATCAATGATATATATGATCATATATATATACCATCATGTCAGTAAAGAAATATGTGACCATGTACACACACAATCAAGTGAAAATGATATATGTGATCATGGCTATAACCTATCATGTGAAAAAAGATATATGTGATATTTTTGGCACACCATCATGTGAAAAAATAATAACATGATAATTTATATAGAAAACCTTATTATCTAATGAGATACAAAAACATATCCAATGCATGATAAGTAGATATAAGAACCCACCCATAATTCATCCTTAATTATTTTTCCAAATTAAAGAAAAATCATGTCATAAAGATCACATGGAAATAAAAATGGGTTTCATAACATTTCTATATGGTATCCATAGAAATCAAATCTATAATTTAAATATTTTATTCCCAAAACTCAATCAATTAAAAAAATTATTTTTTAAAAATATTTATTTTTTGATGCATGAAAAATAATATCTAGTGGAATAAATCCAACTAATATAAATATGTAAATTGTTGTGAAATCATAAAAGTATTTTTAGACAAATATTTTACCATTTCAATAAAATAAGAATATGTGAATGAGGCTAAAAATTAATTTTAAAAAATATCATGTAATTTTTTTTGAATAATTTTACATTTATAAAGAATCTTGAGTAATAAATCCTTGAAAACACAATAAGTTTATCATAAAGGAATGTTAATAGAAAGATAAAACAATTGATTATTAAAGTATGTGAATCCTTTTTAATATTTGTAAATAATGTTATTGAAATCCCACATAATAAATAGGTAATAAAACATCATGTTTAATAGTGTTGAAGGGGTATATTATGATCACATTAGATAAAAGATAATGGGATTACCAAATATAAAGGACAACATCGATGTGAAGAAGAATTCATGGCGTGAAAAAAAAAGATATTATTTAGGGGGTGAATTATTTTCATTGCCATTAACTTGTATAATGAAATAAACATGTAAATTTAATTCTACAGAAAATAACGAATAATGGAATAATTATTTCACCATATAATTGAATAAATATATATATATATACCCCATTACAACTTCATTACCATTTGAATTGAAAAAACACAAAAGGAAAAACATTATATGGATTTTTAAATAAATTATATTTTTTGAGAATTATTTTAAAAAGAAATCTAAATCCAATATATAAATCGGAAATATGAATGATGTGGTGAATATAAATCATATATCTATAAAGAAAAATTTGGATGAAAAAATCATTGTAGTATTGGGATAGTAAGAATCAGAAGATCATAAGTGGGTAACCATGATATTCACATTATAATATCATTATATTGATTATATTAATTATATTAGAATGTAATATGGTATTGAATACATGATATAGATGAACTAATAATGAAAATATTGAACATGTATTATATAATTTAAAATAAATACAAATAACCCTTTGTCAATCCATTATGTGATCTGTTCGTATGTCAAATTTCCTAAATAATCAAATTAACTTTTTTAGAAACACATAAAAGAATATTTTACAATGATATTTTATTTTATATGGCCTATTTATTTTCTTATTCCATCTATTTTTAATTATTATTTTCTTATGTTGGTTACTTGAAGTTGTTTGGTTGATTTCTCTAAAACATCCTTAGTATGTTTATGATGGTCAAAAGTATTTTAAAATCGATTAATGATATCCCAAATTGTAGAATTTATTTTATTTTATAATTCAATTAGTTTAACATTTTCACAGTATCTTATATTTCAACTAAAGGAAATCAAATTAAGAAACATTCTTTAATATTTAAATTTTAGGAGGCTTAGTTTACAGTGCATATTTATTATTTATATCACTTATAGAATGTAAAAACCCCAACTAAAGTAAGCCAATGCTGGTTTTTGTTTTATTACATTAGTATATGATAGAATGGATTACACCGTGATTGGTCGATCTATTTAAATTTTTTACAAAACTAGATACATACTTGATTCTAATATTATATTAGAAATATAAAAAATAGCATGTGAAAAATTCTTTCATCCTTGAAATTGTTCAATTAATCCTTCTTAATACCTTATGTAAATGAAAACAATAAAGGTTGAGATTATATTTTTATTAATGGTTACGTGTAGTGGAATCTATCAGATGTAAACAAGGTATAATCAGTAGGGTAATGTAGATAATCAAAACACATTACATTTAAATGAAAATATCAGTTAGTAGTAAATTTATTTCTAATATCAATATATAAATCACATGGATAGTGGGAACTAAATTCTGAATAATGTAAATATAAAATTATTTACATTCAATATCTTACCATCAATTCCACAACTATATTATCATGAATAATTCCATTATGTCATCGACCAATACATTCTTCATAAATTGGTTGGTGTAAACTAGATACCCACATATTATGACATTCCTAATATTTTGTCTCGTGAAACCTATCATTGTATTAATGGTCTATATATAAATTGTCCACATCCATCTCTTACACATCTAATTCATTCTTCATATATTGAATTTTAAATATAATTCATTTACAAAATGCCTTATAAATAAATATTTATCTTTAGTGAATCAATAATATATAATATTTCATCAATCAATGTAATAAATTTCTTAATATTAGTTATTGTAAAAAATAATAAATTGAAATGTTTTATGGTTAAGAAAATATCAAAATAGTTTAAATGATACAATATAAATCCATGATACTTAATAAATAAATATAAAGGATAAACAAATGTATAATGAAATGATGGATAATTATAGGTAACATGGTCATGATAAGGTTAATGAAAAAATCATAAATTATTAAATGATGAAACAAGACCACAAATTCAAAAAAATAAAGATTTTCTAAGAAATCTATGCGTTGTTTATGTAGAAAAGTAAATAGACTAAAAACAAAAAATGAAATCCTTTTATCATTTTGTGAAAACATAGCTATAAACCACTTTTAAATTTTTTTCATTAATTTTAGAAACTAATCCAAATTGATTTTTAATTAAAATATCATAGAAAATTATTTTCATTAAATATTCATCAAAAATAAAATATTAATGTAAATAGTGAATAAATATCTTGGAACATGGAAACTTCATTCACACCGTATTTATTAGAAATCATTCTTTGTAAAATTTTGTAATGAAAGTTAAAAATACGTTTTTAAAAATTATTTGAGAAGAATCCTTATTAAATATATTGGAATAAAAAAATATTAGATTAAATGAATTAAAATAATAATTGAATTTTAAATAAGAACACTATTTAAACAATATGAAGAACATGAATATGGAGGAAAATTTTTCTTGACTAGATAAAAGAGACAAGTTTGATACCCATACATGTAACTTAATTATTGATACATAATCCAATTAGAGCAGAAACTGAATATAAAAAAGGTAAACTCCAAATATGACATGAGGAGAAGTAAATATAACGGATTTATGAAATAATTATCATATAATATTAAAAATGGAAATAAAAATGTAAATAATCCCGAATAAAAATTATATTGGAATAAAATCCCTTACCATGGGAATCCTCTTAGTCTTATATATTTGAACATCAAATATAGTGATTATATAATTATTACTCACTAATACCAGAAACAAATGAATAATTATAACATCTTATTTGATTAACTTATGATATCCATTCAATAATAAATTAAAAATTCTTCATTCAAATAATTATTTTATGTGTTAGTTATTTGATTTTTCAGGTATTTTTTGGTTTGGATGTATGAATTATAATGTCATGTTAAATGATTCAGTATTTATATAATCCTAATATTGATATAAATATCATATTTTTTCAATATATATATCTTTATAATAGTCCAAAAAAATTCGTAATATTAAAACAAAATGCATTTTCCATGGGTATAGTAGTCTATACGTATGCATGATCACTATTAAAAATTTCTAATAAAAATATGAAAATAAATAGTATTTTATAATTTAAGAATCATTTTCATATCATAATTATTATATATAATCATTATATATTTTATAATTACCATCCATGAGAGATGGTGATGAAAAATGAAAAAAATCTCTTCTTTGTGGAGATGGTTCACATGTACGCATGAGTGATGATTTCATTTCATATTCTATTGAAATGAGGTTGATAATGGATTTTAGATTAGAATAATAATTTTTTTGAATATTTTTTATAATAAATTAATTATTTCAGTTTGGATAAATCCAATTTTTCTATGGTTTACGAATAAATTTGTTTTGAAATAATCAATTATGAATATTGCATCTTCTTTGAGGGGACTCCATTGGATTACACATTAAACATCCATATAATAATACTAGGAAAATTATATAAGTATTAAGAAGTTGGGAAAAATCTAAGAAGGTATTTTTTATGTATTTTCTCATGTTAGTTGATCAATTAATGGGAATAAGAGTTCCCATTTATAGGTGAGGTGAGTGGAAATCTTGTAAATACCTTAAATATTGTTACATATTATATATCCTATTCAATTCATGTATAAAAAAATTGATAAAATTTAAAATTTTAGAGGGATAAAGTCAACATATGACCACCGAGATAATTCATTTAATTTTTTAGGTCATTTTAACTCATATCATTTTAGTTTAACCCAATATTAACTAATTTTATCATTTACCGTTCTAGTTATTGTTTACCTCGATTATTATTCATTATGAATAGAAAAGAAATTCACATATTTACCATATATTTAATTTATGATTTTAATTATGAAAAACATTTTATGAAATTAAATTCCTATAAATGGATTAAATTAATTTAAACATATACAACTTAAACACAGTGAAAATAATTTTTAGGAAAATTCATTTTTCAAGAATATGATTAATTTAATCTAAATAGGTTAATAATAATCACCATTATATTAGTGCAAACATATTTAATTAATTTTATAACATATAATTTTTTTTAAATATTTAGTTATTATATTTTTTAATAATTTCTAATTAAATCATGCACATAAAATAGTTTTCTAAATATAAAAACTATGTTTACATTCTAATGATTTTTTTATCTCATAACTATTGAAAATAAATGTATGATTTATGATATATGTTCTATTATATTATTATAAAAATAGTATATTATTTAAATAATAAATTTAATATTATTCATAAAAAATTATTTGTAAGGAAAAAGTTTTAAATTTGTTCTGGGCTTATTTCGACATTGTATGTTCAAAATCTATAGTCATCATATCAAGTTAGAATTTTTTTTAATAAAATATAAAAATGATCATTTTATAATACTTTCTTTAGAATGAAATATTCACTTACCATAAATGATTATTTTTTGTTATATTCCTAACTCTTTCAAAAATATCATCCATTAAATTTTCATTGATTTGACTTCTTTAAAAAAATGTGGGTAACTCATTATCAATACGCTCCTTGAATCTAGAGTTTCCTATTCTACTTTATGATATCGTCATAGTAACATCACTAATAATGAAATCTATTTAAAAATAAATGGTTCTCTAGTGTCCGTATATTTTATAAGATCTTCACTGTAAGATAATTAAGGTTGTAATTATATTTATTTAGAGGTGATCATAAAAAGTAGGTCTCATATGTTCTCCCTCGATAAAGATACATAGAAATAATAATGAAATTTATAGAGTCTTGGTATAATTTTAAAATTGAACTGAACATCTATAATTTTTTCAAAAAAATGAATGTAGTGATGTACATAGGACTTAGTTTCACATTATTATTGAACATTATAACAACCTTCAAAAGAGATACCTCAAGTAAAACATGATCTCAAACATTAAATTATAAGTCTTTAATACTATTATCTATACAAATATTTTATATAAACTGTACTCCTTAATGAATATTATTCCATTTAATTATTTTCTCTTTCATAAGATCTGGGCCTACAAGCATCCTTTCACCAACTTCACCCTAACATGTTTTGGTACGACACATGATTTTGTACAATGATTTATACAGTTTTATTTGAAATCTTGAAAAGAATTCAATATTATATTATAATTCTACAAAATATAAGTATTGATAATGTATAATATGATTTTTGACCAAGAATAACCTAAATATATATTCTAATTTATGAATAGTTCATTCAAACTACACATCAGTTTGAGGATGATATGTGGTGCTGAAATGTAGTTCATTTTCAATATCTTTCTAAAAACACTTATTGAGTTTCAATGTAAACCATATATCAAGATTGGATACAACCAAATATTATCCACAATATTTCTTTATAACATCATTAATATAGAGCCACATCATATTCTCAATAGGTAGATCGTTCTTTATAGTGATTAAATGGGAAGACATAGTTTGTTGGTCAAGAATAACCAATTTGAAATCATTTTTTTGAGGAGTATTTGGAAATAAATATAGAAATGACTATAGTAATACCATCCCATGAACAAAAAGTATTTGGAAGAGTTTTCATTAATATATTATCATATTGTCTCTCAATATTAGGAAATTGTCAATACTTGCATTAAATTTCATAGTATGAAAATTCTCATTTCATTTTTTCCACAAAAAAAGGTTATCCTTAAAATGTTAAAACATATTGGTACTAGAAAGGTGAAGAGATAAATTTAGACTATGATATTCAACTAATAATTATATTTTTTTCTAAAATATGAATGGAACACATATATTATTTAAAAATTTCAACATAACAACTTCATAAATGAAGATTACAGAATTCAAATATTTTATAACCTTGATTTTATTTCAAATAATCTTACAATCAATTGGGAACATTTTATTTTCACTAAAAAGGATAGTTTGGAATAAATTTGGAATATATGTGATTGTCCCCATTACATTATGTTTCAAAAATTTATACTTTATAAATATAAAAATATATCATATTTTTTAATCCATATTGTAGTAAAAAATATTGGATCCTTCCAACTAAACAGATCAACCACAATATTTAACTTCCTAAGGTAGTAGTGTATTACGTAATAATAATCCTTGGGTAGTTTTAACACTAAGGTTGTCCTTCCATATAGATCTCTCTATGAGAATATTTATATCAAAAGTTTTATCCATATATATTTTATAACATTCAACATAATGGTAATCCATCTATATATTCGATGAAAAAATTGTAGCTATCAACACAGTATCATGGGTTGGATAATTATGTTCTTATAATGTTAAATTCATTAATGTATAGAAAAAAAACTATATTATTCAACCTATAAATGTAACCATGTCCCTTATTTTATGTATCATTATATATAATAAATCTATACCATCATTATTATAAAGTAAATATTAAGGAATTTCCATGTCTCTACTATATTTCATTAAAGTATTATATATATTCTTCTGACCACATGATAATAATAATTTTACATGACAACATATTTAAATTCTTACCTATTCATGACATTTTTTGAAAAAATATTTTATTGTTTTATGGTAATATAAGTATAATACATAACTCAATATTATTCATTGGAATTAGTCAATCAAAAACTTCATTTATCATTGAAGAATCAACTAATATTCTATGCATTAAGAAAATTTTTCTAATAAAAGAATCATCAAAATGTAAAAATTTTATTTTGTAAAAATTTTCATATAAATATTTTTCTTTAAGAGTTGTAAGAATTATTTGAAAATTACTCGAATAATCATAATTTATTTTATATTATACCATGATTCCATTAACAAATACGATAATAATATTATTGAGGTAGTTATTGAAATATCTTTTCAGCAAATCAATAATAACATAAGGTGAATTAATCAATACAAAGGGAATTACTATAAATTCTTAATTTACATGCCTCGTATAAAATTTCTTTATGGAACTATAATCAATATTTACTCATATCTAAAGATACCACTAATGGAGATAAATCATTGGAAAATATTGACCACCATTATTTTGATTAAAGAAGTATTCATTGTAGGAAGACAATAATGTTTTTTAAAATAATATCATTTGATTCCTTATATTCAATGAATAGCCTCGTAGACCCATATTTATTCTTATTAAAACGAATTGGGGCTCCCCATGGTGAAATACTTGGCCATAAAAATACTTTATAAAAAACGCATATAGTTTGTTTTATCAATTTTAACAAATTCAACTCTGGTTGTCCAATAGAGGATCTTAAATAGAGTTTTTTCATAATGGATGAGAACAATTGAATACTTATCATCATTTTTTAGCGGATATCCAAGTAGTTTTTTAGGAAACGAAAAAATATAATTCTTCATAGAAAGTAACTCATCTATTTTGAGGATACATTTCTCATTTATAGGTTTATTCATCTCTTCTTCTCTAAAAACTTTATTAAGGAGATCTACTACATTTTTATTGATTCACAAGTCGGATGATGATTTTGACCCACTAAATATATATATTCCATATATCATTTTGGAGTCACAATCTCATTCTGGTGGTAAAAATATTTTTCATCATAATTATAAATGCAATACATAAAAATTATTATATCATATTAAATCTTATTTATAGTAAAAAAATTATAAATAGGGTATTTTTATGATTCATAATGGGGATTTAATAACATATATAAAGTTTAATAATATTTTTAATAGGTTTCACAATTGAAAAATACCTTTACAATATTCTAGGGAATTATTTAATATTACAAAAATAATAGAAGATATTGGGGATTAAATATCAAAGATAAAATAAATAATTATCTAAATTTGAGTTTACAGTCAAAGTACATGCTACCACATATTTAGTGACTTCAAACAAATTATTATTAATCATGTAGGATTGGTCTTCTTCCCTTGGACTCTTCTGTGAAAGGAAACACTAATGGTTAAGAAATTTGATTCAATAACAGACCTTCTATTTATAGATGAATCACAAGGTAATAGTTGTAGAGACCCGAAGCCTACAGTACATGGACATTACATTACATTTGCGGAATAATTAGTACATAACAAAAACACACACACAAGGATCGTAATAGTTTAGTGTCTTTGGAAACTCGGAACGTAATCTTCTAATCGTGGTGAAAGATCTTCTATATCTCCCATAAAGATCTTCCATTTTTTTTATTACCTAAAACCTTTCTTTATATCCTGGGGAAAAGAAAACATAAAAGGGTGAGCTCAAATGCTCAGTAAGGGTATACAAAAGAAATAAAAATCATATCATATCTTTTTGAAAATCATAACCTGCAAAAGAGATCATAATATCTTAACATGGAACAAATCATAGAAGTGAAAATAAGATCACCATAATCATAACATGAAACTTGAAACTTTGTGGCATGCACACATAATCATGGAAAATCATTTCTTGTTAGTCATGACTCATTGCCAAGAATATCTTAGTGGACAAAGTCCCTTTCTGAATCGAGTAACCCTCGTTTCAGTCCTGTTTCACTGAACCGGTATAACCTACCATTCCAGCCCTGTCTATCTCATGAGATATAAAATCATTACCCAATGCATTGGAGGGAGATATAGGTCCCACCCATCTCATAATGATACCATTCTTATGTGTGCCACAAAATCATAAATCATACATCATTTCATAACCCATGTAATAAAAATGGGATTCTTAAACAACATGACATCATAAAACCATTCATATAAGATAAAGGAATTCATAAACATAATTCCATCACAACATAGTCAAATCAATGTAAAAATATGGATAGAAACAGAACCCTTTATTATCTTAGATGGAAAATAATTTTGATAAAACACTTGAAATGAATTTTTGAGGAAAATATCCTTTCTTCTTCAAAATCAATTTCTTTTCACAAAACATCATGCAATTTTAAAAGAAAGAGATTTTATTAAAAATAGTCATGAAATCTTTTGGAGGAAGCTTCATGAAAATAAGGCTTTATAAAACCATAAAAATCCATTCGTTCCGTTTAAGTTAAAAAAATATTCTTCGTACTTTTGTCGGAAAAGTCAAAAAGTACCTCGTACGAAAAACGAAAAAAGATTCCTTTCATATCCTTTACTAAAAACTCATCGAAGGGTAAAATTGGATTTAAACAATTGTAGGTGGATGGAAATAATATTACATATTGAGGAAACATGGATGTGGATAATAAAATACACCCCAGTAAATTTCAAAGTATAAACAATCTCGGATAAAAATGAGATTGTGATATTTCCCTTACCTTAGGTCCGATTTGCTTCGTATGTGTCTGAAACTCCAGTATAATGATTTAAATAATGTCATTGACTTATTACAGAATCATATTCATTGTTATGATATCATATATGGTTCACTTATGACATTATATTACCCGTCCTTTTGTAAATTCCATTTTAAAGAAGCGTTTTGGGTAAAATCGTTTCATTTATCGTAGGTGTTTTGACTTGTTGTTCTTGACATTATTATTACTTATATCATGATTTACATACTTCCAGAATATAAAATATGATTTATATATCATATATATTCAGTATATATATATATATATAGATAGATAAAAGAAGTGAAAAACACCGTTCATGGAGACGGTAGTCAGTACGTACGCATGAACGCTGTTTTCCTTTCCTCATTGTCTTGAATGGAAGTAAGTAGATGACATACATATATACATAAATCCAGTAGCTTTATAATGTCATTTATTTCATTATTATTGCTTATATATACTTTATAATCATTCTTAAATGGTTAACATGGAGAATGAATCTCATCGCGTCGTGGAAACGGTATTCCGTACGTACGCACGAGCGATGATATCATTTCCATAAATATTGAATTGAATTGGAGTGGATTATACAATATATCAGAATCAATATGATGTTGTAATAACTATGTATTGTTATTCTTTACACCATTATACCCATCCATGTAAGGTGGTGGTGGAAAATAGATTACACCACGGCGTGGAGACGGTATTCCATACGTACGCACGCGCGGTGATTTCTTTTTCCGTAGGATGGATAGATGGTGAAATAGGGTTGTTTCATACATATAATAACATATCAGTATATGAGTGATACTGATGTTATTACTTCATAATGAAACAACCTAAGAAGAAGAAGTGGAAGAAGAAATAAAGATGAAAGAATTGGTAACAGTAATTACCTCTTCTTTGAAGCGCCTCTTTGAGACCTCCTCTTAGGGCACTAAAATTGGTCTTTGAGGAAGACCAGAACCTCTAGGATGTTTCTAGGGAAGGGGAGAAGATATTTTGGCAGGGGTTGGCCGAGCTTGAGTGCTCAAATTGGTGTGAGGAGGAGGGGGAGGAGGTGTCCTTTTATAAGGGAGGAGAGGGGCACCTTAGGAATACCTCAAAATATTATTTTATATTAAAGTCAAAATCGGTTTATAATGGTTCTAAAGGGTATTATTTCGAAGCTAAGGTGGGGATGGGTCGAAATCCTATCAACCAATATAATTTAGACAAGTTTAGGATATTATTTTAACCTTATCAATTAGATTTAACTCCAAGTTAAATAATTTAACTTTTACCGTGTCTTTTTGTTTTCTTTCACTATATGGTTAATACACTTACTATAACATTCCAAACGAACCCCAAATTGTTTATTATTAATATATATATCCTTATCTAAGTCATTTGGCCGAACCTTAGATTTTTAGGAATAAAATAACAATTAATAATATAATATTTGATTTAAAAACTATTTTGTGTCAATTTTGACACTATTTGATATATGATTTTTGTGAAAGTCATAACAGAATTAAATGTTCGAGGAAAGTTAATTAAATCAACATTAATATATCATAGTAACCTAGAAAATTAGTGTAATTCATAAAAAGTCTCAAATTACATTTATTTTGGTGTTTATAACATCAATTATGTCAATATTTCATTAATAATATAATTACTCCATCATCATTGTGTCATAAATAAATTAAATTATTTATAGTCTAAAAATTACAAATAAAATACCATTATGTAGGAAATCGTTTTATCTTTCTAATGAATATTTATAATCTAAAATCCAACATATATAACCCTATGTAACAATTGTTTTTCTAAAAGATATATGCTTGTGTCAATTTTGTATTCATTTTAACTTAATTAAAATAAAGTGTCATTATCACTTACAAGTGGATCAATGGGGTCCCAAAATCGACCCAAAGATGCCCATGGTCGACCATGTATCAACCAATGGGGTTAAGACACGTTTTAGGGTAATTTAATATTATTATAATATTATTTTGTAACCCTTATTTACCGGATTTACCCTTAACCATGATAAATAAAATATTTACCGCAGTAATTATTCAAAATGTATAAAAATAAAAGTTATCTATTTACAAAATTTGAACATCATGATTCCAAATATGGAATCCATTTTTCTAAATTCAAAACACAGAAGTGGCAGAAATTAATTTAAAATTAATTCCCGCTGTCAAAACAAAAAGCGTGTTTTTAAGAGATAATAACTATCAAAAGATTGACATTTGTTTATGTTCGGTTTAATTGTAAAATTGTGTCCAATGACCAACATTATATTAAGTGGTAAAAATATATTCTAAATATACGTTAAAACCATTCAATATTATAATTTAACCACATAATATATTACGATGAAAAAAGTTGTTTTTAATTAAAATATAGCGTGTTTTTACTATTCATTAAAATATGAAAGTTGTCGGAAAAATATCAAAACTTTATCTAATGTAAATTTTTACATCCTGATTCAAAATAAGAATATTATTTTGTCAAATTGAACATATAAACATGTCAAAAACTATATTTAAAGTGGGTGCGCCATCAAAAGGCGGTAAAACTGCATTTTTTGAAAAATACTTATTTTACCCGAAAACTTTATTTTGTTCTTATACCATGTTCTAGAAATGTGTAAGATGAATAATAATGTTATAAAATTCAAAATTTAGTTAATACTATTCATAACGGCTAGTTCATTACAATATTATAATAATATAACATTGTTTATTAAAACCCGGTATTGCGTACAACACACGCTATCGAGGAAGGTCGCGATTGCGTGTAATGCAAGCCAAGTCAGGGTTGCGTGTTGTGAAAGAATCCTTAATTGTTTTGTATAACAGAATCCAACCATATTTCATTTATATATTTAATATATATATATATATATATACTCAATGTTGTGTAGAATAACTATTATCAAAATTGTGTGTAACACGGTCCAAGAATAGTGTTGCGTATACTGCAAGCTAATACGGTGTTGCGTATAGCGCAAGGTAATCTTGGTGTAGAATACAACACAAGACATTAATGAAATTAAAAGAATATTTTTCATAAAATCTCGGGGTGTTACATTCTACCCCCCTTAAAATGAATTTCGCCCTCGAAATTCGTCGAGGTTATAAATGGTTTACTATTTGAAAGTTTCTTTGATAGAAACCCACATCGTAAAAAGGAATACCAAAACTTATCATTAAAAACAAAAGTATGAAACGTAACGGTTACCCAAATAAACTAATCACTGGGTTTCCACATAGGTGAAAATATGGATATGGAAGAGAAATCTAACCATCATGTTCTGATGGATAGTGGTAAAGGACATGGCTATGAAAAAGCCAACAATCACAAAGCCATAAATTTGTGATGATCTAGGGTACCATCTGATTCATCAGATATAAGATCACTAGGAAAACATTTTTGGTTTTCAAGATCATTTCCCTAAAGTTAAAGAATTTGAATTAGAATAAATACTTTCTTTATTTTGGTACAATCTCACTATTGTTCGTGCCTTTAACAATTTCCACTTCATCTCTTAAATAAATGAAGTTGAATTTGTTATTCATGAAGTGTTAGCAGATCATGTGATAGAATGACAGGTCATTCCATCTGTCTCAAACAAAAGGTTAGCAAAACTTATATACATAAGTCGATCTATAGTGAGATTAATCATATATGGTTCCTAAAATGGTCTTATATATCATATGTCATACAACTTAATATAATAAAACTTGTTTCTACTAAACAGGGACTTCCTGTAGGCCAGTGGTAGGCGATAAAGGCCAGTCACACTTCGGTTGTGGGTTCGATTCCCACAGCCTTGTCCGAAGCGATGGGCTGTCGCCCGTCCTCCAGGTTGTCCTTTTTCTAAAGCTACATTACTATAACATCCCATCAATAATAGCGAAAATCTTCTATCCTTAAACAATACTCACTTATGTCCAACATAATCCATTTCAATCTTTAGGCTTATCTATAATACTGCAGTCCACTCTCATAACATAGTGAAAACGATTACCAGAGATTTAATACCATCGTTGATCCCCATATATCATAAGATATGTTTTGTTGGTCCCATTCCAAACATTCAAAGTCCTTAATCATGTATTCTCTTGAATACCTTAGTGAAAACATGAATGCAGTTTAAAGTTAACACTTTCCACATCCTCAAAATTCTATATACTCAAACCATGATATCACTTAGTCCTTATATCAATCATGAGCTCATGAATACTATTAAACATTTAATTTTCTCATTTTCCCTTCATTATGCGCATAATATCTCAATCACTTTGAATACCACATTAGACCAATACATAAATATTCCAATACACCATAAAAGTACCTCAACAACATTATTATTGAATACCAATACATAAACACTTCAGTCCATCCACTTCAATGATTGTCCTGGAATAAGTCCTTCCTTGATTTAGAAGTACCTTTTTAGGTCCGGGCATTGAGTTGGGCAATGCCCATGTTCTCCACAAATAAGACATTGAACTCCATAACAGTCTGTCACTCTATGACCCTTTTCTCCACACAGATAACGTCGGTCCCTCCATTTGAGGTATTCCTCAAGGTTCTTCTTCCCCTCTTTAGAAATCTCAATCTTCCTTTCTTTATGCTCCTCAACATGAGAACATGAATAATAGTTTATCTTCCTCTTCTTTGATGAATTAGGCATACCACTAAATTTCACCTTGTTAATCATATATCGCGATGACTGATTCCGCATAATCACAATATCTTTCTCTCTAGGAATTACACAATTTTGTTGCTCATAGTCACCAATTTGTCCATTGGATTCAATGTTAACCGAATTCCTTCTAGTTCCCTCCATTAACTAAAACACAAAAAGAATCTTGTGAGAGGCAAAAATCATGCTAGGGAAAACAACATAGTAAAGGGGGAGTACCCTTAATATCTAACATCTTAGGTTAAATTCTATGATCATTACCGTAGTTCTAGGACTGTATCCTATACGTATACTTATCCTTAGAGACATCCCTATACATACCTTATAAATATCTCTAGGGATCTCACTAAAGTTATCACATCCTAGTTTCCAAAGGTTGACTAAACCATTCCTCTGATACCAACTGTAGAGACCCGAAGCCTGCAGTACATGGACATTACATTACATTTGCGGAATACTTAGTACATAACAAAAACACACACACAAGGATCGTAATAGTTTAGTGTCTTTGGAAACTCGGAACGTAATCTTCTAATCGTGGTGAAAGATCTTCTATATCTCCCATAAAGATCTTACATTTTTTTTTATTACCTAAAACCTTTCTTTATATCCTGGGGAAAAGAAAACATAAAAGGGTGATCTCAAATGCTCAGTAAGGGTATACAAAAGAAATAAAAATCATATCATATCTTTTTGAAAATCATAACCTGCAAAAGTGATCATAATATCTTAACATGGAACAAATCATAGAAGTGAAAATAAGATCACCATAATCATAACATGAAACTTGAAACTTTGTGGCATGCACACATAATCATGGAAAATCATTTCTTGTTAGTCATGACTCATTGCCAAGACTATCTTAGTGGACAAAGTCCCTTTCTGAATCGAGTAACCCTCGTTTCAGTCCTGTTTCACTGAACCGGTATAACCTACCATTCCAGCCCTGTCTATCTCATGAGATATAAAATCTTTACCCAATGCATTGGAGGGAGATATAGGTCCCACCCATCTCATAATGATACCATTCTTATGTGTTCCACAAAATCATAAATCATACATCATTTCATAACCCATGTAATAAAAATGGGATTCTTAAACAACATGACATCATAAAACCATTCATATAAGATAAAGGAATTCATAAACATAATTCCATCACAACATAGTCAAATCAATGTAAAAATATGGATAGAAACAGAACCCTTTATTATCTTAGATGGAAAATAATTTTGATAAAACACTTGAAATGAATTCTTGAGGAAAATATCCTTTCTTCTTCAAAATCAATTTATTTTCACAAAACATCATGCAATTTTAAAAGAAAGAGATTTTATTAAAAATAGTCATGAAATCTTTTGGAGGAAGATTCATGAAAATAAGGCTTTATAAAACCATAAAAATCCGTTCGTTCCGTTTAAGTTAAAAAAACAGTCTTCGTACTTTTGTCGGAAAAGTCAAAAAGTACCTCATACGAAAAACGAAAAAAGATTCCTTTCATATCCTTTACTAAAAACTCATCGAAGGGTAAAATTGGATTTAAACAATTGTAGGTGGATGGAAATAATATTACATATTGAGGAAACATGGATGTGGATAATAAAATACACCCCAGTAAATTTCAAAGTATAAACAATCTCGGATAAAAATGAGATTGTGATATTTCCCTTACCTTAGGTCCGATTTGCTTCGTATGTGTCCGAACCTCCTGTATAATGATTTAAATAATGTCATTGACTTATTACAAAATCATATTCATTGTTATGATATCATATATGGTTCACTTATGACATTATATTACCCATCCTTTTGTAAATTCCATTTTAAAGAAGCGTTTTGGGTAAAATCGTTTCATTTATCGTAGGTGTTTTGACTTGTTGTTCTTGACATTATTATTACTTATATCATGATTTACTTACTTCCAGAATATAAAATATGATTTATATATCATATATATTCAGTATATATATATATATAGATAGATAAATGAAGTGAAAAACACCATTCATGGAGACGGTAGTCCGTACGTACGCATGAACGCTGTTTTCCTTTCCTCATTGTCTTGAATGGAAGTAAGTAGATGACATACATATATACATAAATCCAGTAGCTTTATAATGTCATTTATTTCATTATTATTGCTTATATATACTTTATAATCATTCTTAAATGGTTAACATGGAGAATGAATCTCATCGCGTCGTGGAGACGGTATTCCGTACGTACGCACGAGCGATGATATCATTTCCATAAATATTGAATTGAATTGGAGTGGATTATACAATATATCAGAATCAATATGATGTTGTAATAACTATGTATTGTTATTCTTTACACCATTATACACATCCATGTAAGGTGGTGGTGGAAAATAGATTACACCACGGCGTGGAGACGGTATTCCGTATGTACGCACGCGCGGTGATTTCTTTTTCCGTAGGATGGATAGATGGTGAAATAGGGTTGTTTCAAACTTATAATAACATATCAGTATATGAGTGATACTGATCTTATTACTTCATAATGAAACAACCTAAGAAGAAGAAGTGGAAGAAGAAATAAAGATGAAAGAATTGGTAACGGTAATTACCTCTTCTTTGAAGCGCCTCTTTGAGACCTCCTCTTAGGGCACTAAAATTGGTCTTTGAGGAAGACCAGAACCTCTAGGATGTTTCTAGGGAAGGGGAGAAGATATTTTGGCAGGGGTTGTCCGAGATTGAGTGCTCAAATTGGTGTGAGGAGGAGGGGGAGGAGGTGTCCTTTTATAAGGGAGGAGAGGGGCACCTTAGGAATACCTCAAAATATTATTTTATATTAAAGTCAAAATCGGTTTATAATGGTTCCAAAGGGTCTTATTTCGAAGATAAGGTGGGGATGGGTCGAAATCCTATAAACCAATAGAATTTAGACAAGTTTAGGATATTATTTTAACCTTATAAATTAGATTTAACTACAAGTTAAATAATTTAACTTTTACCGTGTCTTTTTGTTTTCTTTCACTATATGGTTAATACACTTACTATAACATGCCAAACGAACCCCAAATTGTTTATTATTAATATATATATCCTTATCGAAGTCATTTTGCCGAACCTTAGATTTTTAGGAATAAAATAACAATTAATAATATAATATTTGATTTAAAAACTATTTTGTGTCAATTTTGACACTATTTGATATATGATTTTTGTGAAAGTCATAACAGAATTAAATGTTCGAAGAAAGTTAATTAAATCAACATTAATATATCATAGTAACCTAGAAAATTAGTGTAATTCATAAAAAGTCTCAAATTACATTTATTTTTGTGTTTATAACATCAATTATGTCAATATTTCATTAATAATATAATTACTGCATCATCATTGTGTCATAAATAGATTAAATTATTTGAAGTCTAAAAATTACAAATAAAATACCATTATGTAGGAAATCGTTTTATCTTTCTAATTAATATTTATAATCTAAAATCCAACATATATAACCCTATGTAAAAATTGTTTTTCTAAAAGATATATGCTTGTGTCAATTTTGTATTCATTTTAACTTAATTAAAATAAAGTGTCATGATCACTTACAAGTGGATAAATGGGGTCCCAAAATCGACCCAAAGATGCCCATGGTCGACCATGTATCAACCAATGGGGTTAAGACACGTTTTAGGGTAATTTAATATTATTATAATATTATTTTTTAACCCTTATTTACCGGATTTACCCTTAACCATGATAAATAAAATATTTACCGCAGTAATTATTCAAAATGTCTAAAAATAAAAGTTATCTATTTACACAATTTGAACATCCTGATTCCAAATATGGAATCCATTTTTCTAAATTCAAAACACAGAAGTGGCAGAAATTAATTTAAAATTAATTCCCGCTGTCAAAACAAAAAGCGTGTTTTTAAGAGATAATAACTATCAAAAGATTGACACTTGTTTATGTTCGGTTTAATTGTAAAATTGTGTCCAATGACCAAAATTATATTAAGTGGTAAAAATATATTCTAAATATACTTTAAAACCATTCAATATTATAATTTAACCACATAATATATAACGATGAAAAAAGTTGTTTTTAATTAAAATATAGCGTGTTTTTACTATTCATTAAAATATGAAAGTTGTCGGAAAAATATCAAAACTTTATCTAATGTAAATTTTTACATCCTGATTCAAAAGAAGAATATTATTTTGTCAAATTGAACATATAAAAATGTCAAAAACTATATTTAAAGTGGGTGCGCCATCAAAAGGCGGTAAAACTTCATTTTTTGAAATATACTTATTTTACCCGAAAAATTTATTTTGTTCTTATACCATGTTCTAGAAATGTGTAAGATGAATAATAATGTTATAAAATTCAAAATTTAGTTAATACTATTCATAACAGCTAGTTCATGACAATATTATAATAATATAACATTGTTTATTAAAACCCGGTATTGCGTACAACACACGCTATCGAGGAAGGTCGCGATTGCGTGTAATGCAAGCCAAGTCAGGGTTGCATGTTGTGAACGAATCCTTCATTGTTTTGTATAACAGAATCCAACCATATTTCATTTATATATTTAATATATATATATATATATACTCAATTTTTCTTAGAATAAATATTATCAAAATTGTGTGTAACACGGTCCAAGAATAGTGTTGCGTATACTGCAAGCTAATACGGTGTTGCGTATAGCGCAAGGTAATCTTGGTGTAGAATACAACACAAGACATTAATGAAATTAAAAGAATATTTTTCATAAAATCTCGGAGTGTTACAATAGTTATTTTGTTATTCCCCATTAATTCATGAGCCTTGTTACCCTTTTTTATGTACATTAAATTGACTCATGTTCCCACTAAGAAATTACATGTTTTTTCTTCTATAACTATCATAAGTTATAAATCACACCTTCAATTTACTCTTCAATGATGAATTTATTTTTTCTTTGGTTCTCATCCAAAATAATAATTTCTTGATTTAACTTGGTTATATATTATCAAGTTAATTATTTAACCCATTTTATGGAACACGATACTATATCATGATATAATGAACATATTTAGGTAACCTATTTCCTTTGAAAAATCATCTTATCTATGTCCAAGAAATGGTCTATCTTTCTTTATATATTATGTATGTAGTCAACATAATTCTGATATTATCATGTATTTTTTTTTAAAATCTACAAAAATCTCATCTTCATTCTAAATTATAGTGAAGAAAACCCTGTCAATTTAATATTGATACTCTCAAAGAAATTATTTTTCCAATAATCTAACTTTAAAATTTCTATATTCTATATGTCATATCTCATCTTCCACTCTGGTATTATATATTAATTACCTTTATATATTGATATCTATTTTTATAAAATACACTTCCAAAATATCATTTTTTTTCTTTCATTGCTTCCCAACGATAGTAATATATTTTCAAGGGATGTAAAAAAAATTCATCGACTAGTGGATTAATAGTTCCATTTATAAATGTAGGATTCAGTCCCAAGTAGTGATTGAAAATAAAGATTCATATTGTAGAAAAATGTTTTTCTCCAAATGAGTTTGTTTATTAATCATAACTAGATTATTATACCTGAATATGGAAATCATATACATATATCCAATACTATCTTTATTGGATTTATCAATTAGAAAATCCTTACATTGAATTTTTTTTGATTCACATCATTATGGTATGTTCCATATATGAATAGTCGACAAAAATAACATATGTTATAAAATAAAAGAATATTGATCCATAAAATAAATATCCCAATAACGGTAAAAGTAATCAAATACCCTATGATTTTATTTTAATTATCATGTCAGCTATGTTAAATTAAAATCTTGTTCCAGATGTTTATACTAAAAAGTTTCTGATACAAACTGTATTAACCCTAGTTACATAAACAAATTGTTGGTTCATACTTTATTAAATTGGTACATGATACAAGAGATCACATAATATCATATTTAACTATTTATTAGTTTTGAAAATAACATACATACTTGACTCCCATATTACATTGTAAATTTAAAAACATAGCATAATAAGGATTCTAGAATCCATAAAATCAGTCATATAATTTTTCTTCACACATAAGGGAAACCTAAAAAATATAGGGTGAGCTAATATGCTCATTAAGTCTTTTACATCGGAGAATATGTAGAGACCCGAAGCATGATGTACATGGGAATTACATTACTTTTGTGGAGTACTTAGTACATAACAAAAACACACACACAAAGATCGTAATAGTTTAGTGTCTTTGAAAACTCGGAATATAATCTTCTAATTGCGGTGAAAGATCTTCAACATCTCCGATAAAGATCTTGCTTTTTTATACCTAAAACCTTTCTTTATATCCTGGGGAAAAGAAAACATAAAAGGGTGAGCTCAAATGCTCAGTAAGGGTAATCAAAAGAAATATCAATCATATCATTTTCATAAGAACATAACATTTTGGAAATCTTAACCTGCAAAAGATAGCATAATTTCATAACATGGGATAAATCATAGCAGTGAAATTAAATCCCAATAATCATAACTTAAAACATGAAACTTTGTGGCATACACACATAGTCATAGAGAATCGTATCTTATTAGTCAAGACTCATTTCCAAGACTATCTTAGTGGACAAAGTCCATTTCTGAACCGAGTCACCCTCGTTTCAGTCCTGTTTCACTGAACCGGTATAACCTACCATTCCAGCCATGTCTATCTCATGAGATATAAAATCTTTACCCAATGAATTGGAGGGAGATATAGGTCCCACCCATCTCATAATGATACCATTCTTATGTGTGCCACAAAATCATAAACCATACATCATAGCATAACCCATGTAATAAAATGGGAATCTTAAACATCGTGACATCATAAAACAATTCATATAAGATAAAGGAATTCATAAAAATAATTTCATCACAACATAATCAAATAAATGTAATAATAGGTATGAAAACAGAACCCTTTATTATCTTACATGGAAAATAATTTTGATAAAACACTTAAACTCCATTCTTGACGAAAATATCCTTTCTACTTCAAAAACATTTTCTTTTCTTAACATGTCATAAAATTTTAAACTAAAAGAAGTTGATTAAAAATAAACTTGAAAACTTTTAAGGTATTATTCTTGGAAATAATGTTTTAAAAATCCATTCATTCCGTATAAGTTAAAAAAAACATTCTTCGTACTTTTGTCGGAAAAGTCAAAAAGTACCTCGTACGATAAACGAAAAAAGATTCATTTCATATCCTTTACTAAAAAATCACCGAAGGGTAAAATTGGATTTAAACAATTTTAGGTGGATGGAAATAATATTACATATTTAGGAAACATGGATGTGGATAATAAAATACACCCTAGTAAATTCTAAAGTATAAACAATCTTGGATAAAAATGAGATTGTGATATTTCCCTTACTTTAGGTCCGATTTGATTCGTAAGTGTCCAAACCTCCTGTATAATGATTCAAATAATGTCATTGACTTATGAAATAATCATATTCATTATTATTATATCATATATGGTTCACTTATGACTTTTTATTACCCGTTCTTTTGTAAATTCATGTTAAAGTAGCGTTTTGGGTAAAATCATCTCATTTGTCATTCATGTTTTAACTTGTAATTATTCATATGATTACATAGATCATGATTACCTAATTACAGAATATAAAACATGATTTATATAAAATATATATTCAGAATATAAATATATATAATGGATCGATAAATGGAAAGAAATACACCGTTCATTGGGACGGTAGGCCGTAAGTACGCATGAACGCTGTTTTCGTTTCCTTATTGAATTGAGTGGAATTAAATAGATGACATAAATATATATATACATAAATCCAGTAGTATTATTATGTCATATATTTCATGACTACTTAATATATATACTTTATAATCATTCATGAATGGTTATCGTGGAGAATGAATCTCATCGCGTCGTGGAGACGGTATTCCGTACGTACGCACGCGCGGTGATTTCATTTTCTGTAGGATGGATAGATGGTTAAATATGGTTGTTTCATACTTATAATAACATATAAGTATATTATTGATACTTATGTTATTACTTCATAATGAAATAACCTAATACGAAGAAGTGGAAGAATAAATAAAGTTGAAAGAATCGGTAACGGACATTACCTCTTCTTTGAAGCGCGTCTTTGAGTCCTCCTTTTAGGGTAATAAAATTGGTCTTTGAGGATTCCCAGAACATCTAGGATGTTTCTAGGGAAGTGTAGAAGATAATTTGGAAGTCTTTGTATGAGCTTTAATGCTAAAAGTGGTGTGAGGAGGAGAGGGAGGGGGTTCCCTTTTATAAGGGAGGAGAGGGGCACCTTTGGAATAACTAAAACTATTATTTTATTATAAAGCCAAATTCGGTTTTTAATAGCTGAAAATTGATTTATTTCGAAGATAAGGTGGGGATGGGTCTAAATAATTTCATACAATATAATTTATAGAAGTTTAGCTTCCTATTTTAACCTTATCATTTATATTTAAATTTAAGTTAGAAAATTTTACTTTTACCTTGTCTTCTTTTTTTCTTACAATATAAGGTTAAAAAACATACTATATCAATACAAACGAACCCAAAGTTGTTTATTATTGATATATATAACCATATCTAAGTCATTTGTCCAAACCTTAGATTTTTAGGAATAAAATAACAATTAATAATATAATATTTGTTTTAAAAACAATTTTATGTCAATTTTGACACTATTTGGTAATTTATTTTTTTGAAAATCATAACAGAATGATTAGTTCAAAAAAAGATAATTAAATCCATACTAATATATCATATTAACCTATAAAATTAGTGTAATTCATAAAAAGTCTTAAATTAAATTTATTTGTGTATTTATAAAATCAATAATGTCAATATTTCATTAATAAGACAATTACTACATCATATTTGTGTCACAATAAATGATAATTATATAATCCCTAAAAATTCTAAATAAAGTACTATGATGTAGATAATTTTATTAGATTTCTTGAGACTATTCATGTTATATGTTTCATGAAGTGTATCACCAAAGTGAAATTATTATACTTATAAGATTTAAGAAAGTGACATGTTGTCACATTCTTTGGTTTTAATAATAATTTAAATATTTCCATGGAACAAAGTTCATTAAATGAATCTAATCCGACCCTTAGGTGATATGGGTCGACTTTTAGTCATCAAATAGGATTTTGACATGTGTTAGGGTAATTTTATAATATTATATTTACCCTTAATTACCCAATTTTCCTTTAACTATGGTAAATAAAATTTACCGTAGTTACTATTCATAATACCCAAAAATAAAAAGTAGCTTATTAGCATAATTTGGATCCACTAATTCCAAATATGGAATCCATTTTTCCAAATTCAATGCACAAAAGTTGCAGAAATTAAATTAAAATTAATCTCGTTATCGAAAGAAAACGGGTTTTTCTTTAAAACATTGCAAAAGATTGAATTGATTTATCCTACGAATTCAAGGTAGAATCAATGATAATGACATAAATTATATTAAATGGTAAAAATATATTCTATTTATACTTTAAAACCACTAAATATTATAATTTAACCATATAAATTATTGCGATGAAAAAAGTTGTTTTTAATTAAAATATAGCGTGTTTTTACTATTCATCAAAATATGAAATTTACCAGCATAATATGAAAATTTTATCCAAAGTAAATTTTTATTTGATGATTCCAAATAAGAATTTTATTTTGTCAAATTGAACTTATAAACATGTCAAAAACTAGATTTAAAGTGGGTGCGTCATCAAAAGGCAGCAAATCTGCATTTTTCGAAAAATACTTATTTTACCCGAAAAATTTATTTTGTTCTTATACCATGTTTTAGAAAATGTGAAAGACTAATAATAATGTTATAAGATTCAAAATTTAGTTAATAATATTCATAACGGCTAGTTCATAATAATATTATAATAGTATATCATTGTTTAGTAAAACCCGGTATTGCGTACAACACACTCTATCGAGGAAGGTTGCGATTGCGTGTAATGCAAGACAGGCCAGGGTTGTGTGTTGTGCAAGAATCCTTAGTTTTTTAGTAAAACATAATCCAACCATATTTAATTTATATATATATATATATATATATATATATATATACTCAATGTTGCGTAGAATAACTATTATCAAAATTATGTGTAACACGATCCAGGAATAGTGTTGCGTATACCGCAAACTAATACGGTGTTGCGTATAGCACAAGGTAATCTTGGTGTAGCATACAACACAAGACATTAATGAAATTAAAAGAATATTTTTCATAAAATCATGGGGTGTTACATTCTACCCCCCTTAAAATGAATTTCGCCCTCGAAATTCGTCAGGGTTATAAATGGTTTGCTATTCGAAAGTTTCTTTAATAGAAACTCACATCGTAAAAAGGAATACCAAAACCAATCTTTAAAAACAAAAGTATGAAACGTAACGGTTACCCAAATAAACTAATCACTGCATTTCTACATAGGTGAAAATATGGATAAGGAAGAGAAATCTAACCATCATGTTCTGATGGAGAGTGGTAGAGAACATGGCTATGGAAAAGCCAGCAATCACAATTCCATAAATTTGTGGCGATCTAAGGTACCATGTGATTTATCAAATATAAGGGCACTAGGACAACATTTTTGGTTTTTAAGATCATTTCCCTAAAGTTGATGAAATTGGAATTAGAAGAAATACTTTCGTGATTTTGGTATTGTCTCATCGTTGGTCGTTCTTTGGACAATTTCCACTTCATCTCTTAAATAAATGAAGTTGAATTTGTCAATCGTGATGTGTTAGAAGATCATGTGATAGAATGATGGGTCATTCCATCTGTCTCAAACAAAAGGTTATAAAATTTATCAAAAAATACGTAAGTCTATCTATAGTGAGATTAATCATATATAGTTCCTAAAATGGACTTATACTTCATATATCATAATGCTTAATATAATAAAACTAGTTTCTACTAAACAGGGACTTCCTGTAGGCCAGTGGTAGGCGATAAAGGTCAGCCGCACTTCGGTTGTGGGTTCAATTCCCACAGCCTTGTCTGACGCGATGGGCTGTCGCCCGTCCCGCATGTTGTCCTATATCTAATGCTAAATTACTATAACCTCCCATCAATAATATCGAAAAAAGTTCTATCCTAACTTATGTCCAACATAATCCATTCCAATATTTAGTCTTATCTAAAATACTTCGTTCCAAGATCATAGTATAAAGAAAAAGATTACTTGAAATGTCACATAACAATCTCGTGAATTCCATCATTTATCCCCCATATATCATAAGATTTATCTTGTTGGTAAAATTACAAACATGTGAATACCTTAATCATGTATTCTCTTGAAGAATGAATACCCATTGAACCTTAGTGAAAATATGAATGCAGTTAAAACATAACACTTTCCACAAACCAAAATCCTCAAAATTATTTATACTCAAACCATGATATCACTTAGTCCTTATATCAATCATGAGCTCACGAATACAATCAAACATATCATTATCTTCTTATCCATTCATTATGCACATATCATCTGCTTACCAAAAATATCTCAATCACTTTCCATGGTTACGGGTACCATAAAATTATTGAAAACCACAATAGACCAATACATAAATATTCCAATATTACACGATACAATATACATCATTATTTTGGAATCCCATTACATAAACACTTAATCATTCCACCACATCATTGTCATATTCAACATCACCAATAGTGATCGCCTGTGACTTCCCTTTGTCCTTGGCCTTAAGTGGTTTCTCAGGTCGATCATCACTAACCCTTGGATTAGGGCATTTATTAGCATAATGCCCCATTTCCTTTCACTTGAAGCATTGAAGTGTGGGTGGTGCGTTCACTGCAGTATTTTCTTTATTCACATTATTAGAAACCCTTTTTCCATTACTTCGACACTCAGCTGCTCGATGACCTTCTTTTCCACACATAACACATTTTCTAGTCCCTTTAATACAATCTCCACCATGATTCTTTCCACACTTTGAGCATAAGGAAACATTCATCTTCTTTTCACCATTATTCTGAGATTTGTCCTTGAACTCCATATTTCGTTTCTTATCAAAACCATGAGGTGGATATGTAACACCAACTTCCATTTCTACCTTGATAGCACAATGCACAATTTCTTCATAGCTACTGAAGTCTCTTATAGCTAATTCCCTTCGATGACTTGGTTTTAAGCCACTGAAAAATCGATCAACTTTCCTTTCAGGTTGGATGATAAAGCCAGATGCATACCTTGCATGCCTTGTAAAATTCGCTTCATATATACCAACAGATTCATCATCCTTTTTCTTTAGTTCAAGAAACTCATTCTCCATCTTTGTTTGAAGAATATGAGGGAAGTACTTATTGAAAAATAAGTTCTTGAACACGTCCCATTCCATAGACTCAATTTCATCTCTTGGAATCTTATTCTTGATAAGATTCCACCATTGATTAGATTCACCTTCCAAATGACATACTGCTAAGATGACTTTATCATGTTCAGAACATTGAAGAACTGAAAATATCTTTGCAGTGGTACTGATCCATTGTTCAGCAACAAGTGGATCAGAAGAACCACTGAAAGAAGGTGTACGTTGCCTCATGAAGGACTCAATAGAATATTGTACCCTTATCTGCTCATTTGTAAGTCCAGAATGATTCATAGCTTGTGTGAGTATAGCAATAAGATTTTTCACTCCATCTCTGATAACATTTGTTTGTTCAGGAGGACAATCATTGCATTTTCCATTGCATTTATCAACACGGTTCCTTTGGGTTCTAGCCATCGTCTAAAACCCAAAAAGAATAGTGTGAGAGGCAAAAATCATGCTAGGGAAAACAAAATAATAAACGGGGAGTACCTTCAATATCTAACATCTTAAGTTACCGTAATTCTATTACTATAACCTATACTTATACTTAACCTTAGGGACATCCCTATACATACCTTAGAAATATCTATATGGATCTCACTAAAGTTATTTCATCCTAGTTTCCAAAGGTTGACTAAACATTTCCTCTGATACCAACTGTAGAGACCCGAAGCTTGGAATACATGGACATTACATTACTTTTGCGGAATTCATAGTACATAACAAAAACACACACACAAGGATCGAAATAGTTTAGTGTCTTTGGAAACTCGGAATATATTCCTCTAATCGTGGTGAAAGATCTTCAACATCTCCCATAAATATCTTCCTTTTTTTTTTACCTAAAACCTTTCTTTATATCCTGGGGAAAAGAAAACATAAAAGGGTGAGCTCAAATGCTCAGTAAGGGTAAACAAAAGAAATATCAATCACATCATTTTCATAAGAACATAACATTTTGGAAATCTTAACCTGGAAAAGATAGCATAATTTCATAACATGGGATAAATCATAGTAGTAAAATGAAATACAAATAATCATAACCTAAAACATGTAACTCTGTGTCATACACAAATAATCATAGAGAATCATATCTTATTATTCAAGACTCATTGCCAAGACTATCTTAGTGGACAAAGTCCATTTCTGAACCGAGTCACCCTCATTTCAGTCATGTTTCACTGAACTGGTATAACCTACCGTTCCAGCCATGTCTATCTCATGAGATATAAAATCATTACCCAATGCATTGGAGGGAGATATAGGTCCCACCCATCTCATAATTATACCATTCTTATGTGTGCCACAAAATCATAAACCATACATCATAGCATAACCCATTTAATAAAATGGGAATCTTAAACATCATGACATCATAAAACAATTCATTTAAGCTAAAGGAATTCATAAAAATAATTCCATCACAACATAATCAAATAAATGTAATAATAGGTATGAAAACAGAACCCTTTATTATCTTATATGGAAAATAATTTTGATAAAACACTTGAACTCCATTCTTGAGTAAAATATCCTTTTAACTTCAAAAACATTTTCTTTTCTTAACATGTCATACAATTTTAAACTAAAAGAAGTTGATTAAAAATAAAATTTAAAACTTGTAAGGGATTCTTCTTGGAAATAATGTTTTAAAAATCCATTCGTGCCTTATAAGTTAAAAAACACATTCTTCGTGCTTTTGTCAGAAAAGTCAAAAAGTACCTCGTATGAAAAACGACAAAAGATTCCTTTCATATTCTTTACTAAAAACTCACCGAAAGGTAAAATTGGATTTAAACAATTGTATGTGGATGGAAATAATATTACATATTGAGGAAACATGGATGTGGATGATAAAATACACACCAGTAAATACTAAAGTATAAACAATCTCGGATAAAAATGAGATTGTGATATTTCCCTTACCTTAGGTCCGATTTTCTTCGTAAGTGTCTGAATCTCTTGTATAATGATTTAAATAATTTCATTGACTTATTACATATTCATATTCATTGTTATTATATCATATATGGTTCACTTATGACTTTATATTACCCATTCTTTTGTAAATTCATGTTAAAGTAGCATTTTGGGTAAAATCGTCTCATTTGTCATTCGTGTTTTAACTTGTAATTATTTATATGATTACTTAGATCATGATTACTTAATTCCAGAATATAAAACATGATTTATATATAATATATATTCAGAATATACATATATATAATGGATCGATAAATGGAAAGAAATACACCGTTCATGGAGACGGTAGGCCGTACGTACGCATGAACGCTTTTTTCGTTTCCTTATTGAATTGAGTGGAATTAAGTAGATGACATAAATATATACATACATAAATACAGTAGTATTATAATGTCATATATTTCATGACTACTTAATATATATACTTTATAATCATTCATGAATGGTTATCGTGGAGAATGAATCTCATCGCGTCGTGGAGACGGTATTCCGTACATACTCACGCGCGGTGATTTCGTTTTCCGTAGGATGTGTAGATGGTGAAATAGGGTTTTTTCATACTTATAATAACATATAATTATATGAGTGATATTGATTTTATTACTTCCTAATGAAACATCCTAAGAAGAAAAGTGGAAGAAGAAATAAAGTTGAAAGAATCGGTAACGGACATTACCTCTTCTTTGAAGCGCCTTTTTGAGTCCTCCTCTTAGGGTACTAAAATTGGTCTTTGAGGAAGACCAGAACCTCTATGATGTTTCTAGGGAAGTGGATAAGATAATTGTGCAGGGTTTTTCTGAGCTTGAAGTCTCAAGGTGGTGTGCGGAAGAGAGGGAGGGGGTTCCCTTTTATAAGGGAGGAGAGGGGCACCTTTGGAATAACTAAAAATATTATTTTATTATAAAGCCAAATTCGGTTTTAAATAGCTCTAAATTGATTTATTTCAAATCTAAGGTGGGGATGGGTCGAAATAATTTCAGCCAATATAATTTAGACAAGTTTAGGTTCCTATTTTAACCTTATCATTTATATTTAACTTTAAGTTAGATAATTTTACTTTTACCGTGTCTTCTTGTTTTCTTACACTATAAGTTTAATAAACATACTATATCAAGCCAAACGAACCGCAACTTGTTTATTATTAATATATATAACATTATCTAAGTCATTTGGCCGAACCTTATATTTTTAGAAATAAAATAAAAATTAATAATATAATATTTGTTTTAAAAACTATTTTATGTCAATTTTGACACTATTTAGTAATTGATTTTTGTGAAACTCATAACATAATTATAAGTTAGAAAAAAGTTAATTAAATCAATAATATCCTTTCATATTAACCTAGAAAATTATTTTAATTCATAAAAAGTCATAAATTACATTTTTTGTGTATTTATTTCATCAATTATGTCAATATTTCATTAATAAGACAATTACTGCATCATCTTTGTGTCATAATAAATGAAAATTATATAATCCCTAAAAATTCTAAATAAATTCTTATGATGTATATAATTGTATTATATTTCTGGAGACTATTAATTTTCGAAGTTTCATGAAGTGTATCACGAAATTGAAATTATTATACTTATAAGATTTACGAAAGTGACATGTTGTCACATTCTTTGGTTTTAATAATAATTAAATTATTTTCATGGATAAAAGTCCATTAAATGAATATAATCTGACCCTTAGGTGATATGGGTCGACTTTGAGTCATCCAATAGGATTTTGACATGTGTTAGGGTAATTTTATAATATTATATTTACCCTTAATTACCCGATTTACCTTTAACTAAGGTAAATAAAATTTACCGTAGTTACTATTCATAATTCCCAAAAATAAAAAGTAGCTTATTAACATAATTTGGATTCACTGATTCCAAATATGGAATCCATTTTTCCAAATTCAATACCCAAAAGTTGCAGAAATTAAATTAAAATTAATCCCGTTGTCGAAAGGAAACGGGTTTTTCTTTAAAACATTGCAAAAGATTGAATTGATTTATCCTACGAATTCAAGGTAGAATCAATGATAATGACATACATTATATTTAATGGTAAAAATATATTCTATTTATACTTTAAAACAATTCAATATTATAATTTAACTATATAAATTATTGCGATGAAAAAAGTTTTTAATTAAAATATAGCGTGTTTTTACTATTCATCAAAATATGAAAGTTACCAGAATAATATGAAAAATTTATCCAAAGTAAATTTTTATTTCATGATTCCAAAGAAGAATTTTATTTTGTAAAATTAAACTTATATACATGTCAAAAACTAGATTTAAAGTGGGTGCGCCCTCAAAAGGCGGCAAAACTGCATTTTTTTAAAACACTTATTTTACCCGAAAAATTTATTTTGTTCTTATACCATGTTTTAGAAAATGTGAAAGATGAATAATAATGTTATAAGTTTCAAAATATAGTTAATACTACTCATAACGGCTAGTACATAATAATATTATAATAATATATCGTTGTTTAGTAAAACACGGTATTGCGTACAACACACGCTATCGAGGAAGGTCGCGATTGCGTGTAATGCAAGCCAAGTCAGGGTTGCGTGTTGTGCAAGAATCCTTCATTGTTTCGTATAACATAATCCAACCATATTTAATTTATATATATATATATATATATACTCAATGTTGCGTAGAATAACTATTATCAAAATTGTGTGTGACACGATCCAAGAATGGTGTTGCGTATACTGCAAGCTAATACGGTGTTGCGTATAGCGCAAGGTAATCTTAGAGTAGCATAAAACAAAAGACATTAATGAAATTAAAAGAATATTTTTCATAAAATCTCGGGGTGTTAGAGAATATATCATGATTAAATAAGGCATAATTGGTATGGAAGAGTTCATTATCAAAACATATTCAATTCAATCAAAAACAAGAGTTCTTTGTGCATCCATGTACAGTATGAATATGAAAATCCCTTTTATAATGGAAACCAAAATATTAATAATGAAAATGAATTATTACGGACATTCGTGACTATACCATAAATTCCCCAATAACAATATCACGAATCTTACAATTAAGGCCACGACCAATATATTCTAATTAGATGGGTCGGTGAATACTAGGAAACCATATAATATAAAATGAATAATAATTTATCTTAGGATATTTTTTGATGCATTATATGGACATTTATAAACAAACCCTGGTCATCACATTCATTTTTTTTGTCATTTATAATGTATTGAATGATCAATACAAATAATTCTCATATTTTACTATAAAAAATATATCCATACTGAATCAAGAATATGTAATATTTCCATAAAAATTAAATTATATTCTAAGTAATATTTCCTAGATTAAATCTATATATTTTTATGGTTTATGTTTAAGACTGTATCAAAGTATTGGAAATGGAATCTTATGAATTTTTATAGTTAATAAATAGACAAAAAGGAGAACAATTTCCAATTAAATGATGGTGTGTGATAGGAAATCTAATAATGAGAAGGGAAGTGACTAAATAACCATGAATAACTAATGTATGAATTAATAAGATACATTCACCATAAATGATTATTTTTTTATTAAAACCAATTCTGTCATTATTATAAAATAATAATATAATAAAAGAATTAAAAAAATATTTGTATCTTTCTGTAATTATGAAGTTATAATTCATATTGAAATTTATTTTTAATCCTTTAAGAAAATAATACCATTTTATATTCAATGAAAAATCCATGGATAAATTTTATTTTAAAAATCCTAGAAAAATTTAGAGCAATCTAAATATAGAATAATGGTTTTGGAGGTGGCGTAATCTTTTCATGCCATATTTGTTAAAAAATATTCCATTCACAGTCTTTTAACGATAATGAATAATACAATTTTAGAAAAATAATTAGACGTTTCCATATTAAAAATTTGTGAATAAATTAAAAGATAATTTAAATTTCTTAAATAGTCATTTGAGTTTAGGTGATTACATAGTTGAATCAATATGACTATCATTGATATGAAGTTAAAATATTCCCAACTAAAATTAAGAGATAAGGTAGACATCCCTTACATGTAACTTTCTTGTAGATTCATGATCCAAAAAAATTGAATAGAAACATGTAATACATAATAAAAAATACATGATAATAAAATATATGGGGTTTAAGAGATTATAAAAATATAAATTTCAAAAGAAAATATAAACATAAATAATTTAGACATTAATTGATATTTCAAAATAAACCCCTTTCCTTTAGAATATCTATAATCATACGTGGTTTATAATCATATAAAATTAAATTATAATTATTAAATACTCAAAAAAGAAAAATATTCATACTTATCATATAATCTATGGTTACTTTATAATGTTTAAACACACATTAAATAATAATTTTTCTTTAACATCATCATTTCAGGTGTACACTAGTTCATTTTTCATGTTTGATTTGATTAAGAAGTCTCAGTTCATACATCATGGTCAATGATTAATTATTTATATAACTATAATCATGATATTAATATCATATTTATTCCTTATATACAAATTTATAAGTGTTATTGAAATGTGATAATAGAAAAATAAAATAAACCATTCATGGAGATAATTGTATATACATAGGCATGACATAGGTTTTAATTTTCTAATGAAAAGATAAAATGATTGAAAAAATGTATTTTATCAATGTATAATCATAGTTGTGCCATAAATATAATATATAAAAAATATTTATACCATAATAACCAACCTTTAATAGCTGTGATGAAATTGAAATATATCGCTTCGTGAAAGCGGTAGTCTTCTTGTATGCACTAGCAATTTTTTGAATTCCCATTTGATAGATTGAAGGTTGATAATAGTTTTTACATAATAATAATAATTAATCACTATTTTGAAGATTCATAGGTCATTATTTTAGAAAAAATACAAAATTTTATATTGATGTATAAGAAGAAATAAATTTGAAAATTATTAGTTAATATGATTACCTCAACATTGAGAGACCTCCATTGGCTTACACCTTACCCCTTCATAGAATTATTCATGGAAAATAAAATAAAATAACATATAGGATATGGGAAATGAATATAGGAATTATTTTTTTGTGTAATTTATATTCTAAATTTCTCAATTTCTTTGAATAAGTGTGAAGTGGGGTTCCCTTTTATATGTGAGGTGGGTGCCAATCTATTTAGTAAATTACATTTAATTTTCATATTATATTCCATACTCATGTAATGGATCTCCCAATTATCATTATTCTAATGTTATTGGTATATATTCAAAATATTATCAATTAATCGTGTTTATAAATGATTTAATATCATTTTATGCTTTATATTTTTATTTTTGTACACCTTTTAGCCCATTCTCACCAACAATATAGTAATGAATATTAAAATGATTATTATTAATTATGAACATAAATTAAATTTAACTTTTTTTCAAATTTTATAATGTTGATTTAAAATCATGATTTTTTTTTCAAAATTAAATTTTTATATGTTTTAGAAATTAATCAATAAATAAACACATATGTGATGACAAAATTGGATTTAGAAAAAAAAAATCTAGAACACAATTAATTTATTATAAAAAATTTAATAGTAACCATCATTTGATTAATGTCAATTTATTTCATTGAATATATAATCAAAATATTTCCTTAATATCATTTATCAATAGTGATTATCTAAATTTAGAAATACAATTCTAACATAATTTTTATATAAAATAGTAACTTTGTTTACAGTGAATTTATTTTATCAATATTTATAACAAATGGGTAATAAATATATGAGTAATTATAAATATTTTAAAAAAAATTAATAAATGAATGGAAATTTTTAATTCACTACATTGAAAATTTTAAAAAAACATTTCAAGGGGAAAAATTAAAAAATAAATTAAAGTTATATTTCAATATAATAAGTCCAAAATAAATATTCATCCTATTGATTTAGAAAAAATGTATCATGAAATATGAAAATTTCTATTGTATTACATTTTCTTTATAATGAAATGTCTACATACCATGGCCAAATCTTTCGTGTTACATATAATATCTAAAACTATCATTCGATGGTATTGAATGTGTCATAAATATAATTATTATATATTTAATATATTTTTAAATCAACTAATGTTAGGTGGTAATGAAAATTGAAATACATCATTATGTATAGGTAGTTGTCCACACGAATAAAAATATAACACTCTCATTTTTCATAAAATTTGATAGGGGTATGAAAATAAAATAATTATCATTTAAGAAGATTTTCCATTTTTTATTTTTTATATTTTTTCTTCAAATAACTATACTAGATAAACCATTTAAGGTGGTTTTAAAAAATATAAGACAATATTCATGGATCTGGTAGTCTACCCGAACACATGATGAAATATAAATTGAATGAATGGTTTGTGAGGGAGATAAAAAACATGAAATTTAATTCTTATAATAACATTATTGAATTTAAAAAATATATATTTTATCATTACCTTAGGATTATTTTAGGGTTCAAGGTTAATGAAAACTAAGAGAGCTTGGTTGAGAGCATTACCTACCCTTTTGGATGTTCTCTCTTTGGTAACATATTAAGGGATTATTACATGGAATTTTGTAAATAATAAGTCTTCCAAGATATGGGGAGAAATTTTATGAGATTCTAGTCAGGTTTTAAGGCATATCTATTGGTTTGGAATGTGTGTATAAAAATGGTTGAACTGGTCACCTTTTATTATGTGATGAAAATAGAGGTTTTCTAAATACCCATTCATTTTCCAACAATGGCATGACATTATTCATGGTTCAATGGATCCAAATGTATTAAATAATGATTATTTGTTCAATATAAGGCCTATAAATCCTCCATCATTACTTTTAAAACATTTATAAACATGTTTCTGTGGTTTTACCACTATATTTTTACATTTTACCATTTTATTGCATTTGTAACAAGTACTACAAATTTAAATTATATTTTACTAAAAATATAAGGTAATAATTAATACCAAATTTTGTTGTAATTAATATAAATTAAACACCACATACTATAATTAAATTTATAAATATTTGTAAATTATCTTTTGAATTAAAACATTTAATATATAGAAAAATACTTTTATAGATAAATGATGTTTTATCCATTAACAGTTGTTAACATTAAAAAAAATTAATTTACATATACGTTAATAACAATATATTTTTATATATTTGTTAAAATTATATCAAATTCATTAAATATAATAAATAAATTTAATTTATTTGGTTTAACTTACAAAACATTAATCGGACCATTCTTTGAAAATAACCATTTCACCATGCTCATGGTCATTATCTTTATTAAATGTAATCAAACATTTGTACTTAAATAAAAATTTACATTATTATATTATATGATAATATATACCGGATATATGAAATAATTTTTTTTAAATTTAATTTATATTAGTGATGAATTTTTTTAATATAAGAAAAAAAAAAGAAATGTTTATATAGTAAAATATTACTTATGTATCCAAAACATTAAAAAGGATTATTAAATTTAAGATATTATTTTATGAATGACTCATTACAATTTATAAATAAATAATTGATCAAAAAATTGTTTTACAATATTTCTCTCTTAATTACATCCTCATATAGTTATAAATGTTATGGTTTTGTAAAAAAAACCATTTCTCACTCTTTACCTAAAAAACAATAATTTTCAAAAAATTAAAAAAATCTTCCAAAGTTAATTTTCACATGATAAATTCATAATTTAATTTCGTTTTAAAAAATTAAAAATAAAATATTTAGAAATTATCATTGAAATAAAAATAAGTTTTGTAAAGAAAAATTTCATTTATTGAAAAGCTCCAATTTCAAACATTTATTGTTTCTAATCATAATTTCAATGCATTTATAATTAATTATAATATTTTTATTAATTAGAGGATTTATATTCCTAAAATATTTTTAAAAATATTCAACTGTTATGTTATGAATCATTTTAGCTTGTTTTTTTATAAAAGACATTTTATTGATACAATGCATGTTTAAAGGAAAAATTATTCTAAAATCTCAAGGTTTTACATTGTCCTCATAATAAATAAATTACATCATAAAAATTGAGTTATCAATTTCAAATGAAATTATGCATGGGGTTGTAAAAGATATTCATTACTTGAGATATAATATATATATATATATATATATCATCCTTTAAATCCTCAGAAATACAACCCTCATTCCTCATAATAGGTTAATCTTAATATTGTGTTTTATATAATCCTTTTTACTAAAAAAACCCTCATCATTTGGTATCATCAATCCTAAAATGTAATTTTTTTTCTTGGGAGTTCAAAGATAGTGGTTCACTGATAGATGATCATATTTTGGTTTTTTATATGAAATTTGGGTTCCTTGTACTAAAAATTAATGTGGGATATATATAGATAGTGAAAATCAATGTCTAAAATCACATAAAATTCTTCTAGAGTCATAATTAATAAGATTTAGATGAACCTTATTCCGTAAAATTTATATTGGGATACTATAACAATAGACATAGATTTTTTACTTGATATTCAAATTATTAGGGTTTTTTAAAACTTCTTGAATATAATAGATTTACAACAATCAACCCCAAAAAAGCCAGCCAAAACACTAGATTGGAGGATTTTTGTTTCATAATTACCGCAATAAACTTCATTATCCGATACATAGTTTCTTACTTGTTCCCTTGTTTTTAGAGGATTATCATATCGATTATTCTCTTTAGTCACTGTGTATGGAATCCATTTTAATTATTCTCAAACTCATTACATTTGAAACATTGATGTGTCTTATTAGAATTATATGGGGTATTATCCTCATTTATTGAATTGGTATGCTTATTTACTACATTAAAACTATCAAAATCATGATTCCCAAGACTTACACCTTTAAAATACTATCTTGTTCATTTCCAAAAATCAAATGGGTTCTTGTGACCGCATGTTCTTCATGTAAGTGATTGAGATTTGATTCCTTATCTACATTATCATTTTAAATTCCCTGATACTCAAATTCCATTTTCGTATCTCTAAAATAATGATATTAACCATTTTCCATTTCCACTAAATTTTTAAATTAGGGAATTTATTTCTATAATCCAAAGGCTATTATACCTAATTATTTTTTATGACTTGGTTTTAGTCCACCAAATTTCTTTTGATCATTGATTAAGGTTAAGTAATAAAATTAAAGGTTTAACCTAAATTTTTCATGAAGTTATCATCAAATCTGGAAATATATTCATTCTTATTTTGCCCCATCTCTACGAATTCTCACTTCATTTTTTTGGGAAGTGTTCATCGAATGTTATTTGGGAATAATACTTTAATCAAATACCCCCATCCTATATACTCTATTTCCTCATTTTCCTCCATATTCTTAATTAGATTGAATCATTGGATAACTTGAAAATATATATAAACATTTTTAGAATAACCTTCTCATGTTCTCTAAAATTGAGATTGGAAATTTTCTTTTCCCTTGCATTTATAAAATGATCAGTTATAATTAGATCAAAAGATCCCTAAAAAGTTGGTGGATATTTCTATATGACGTAATCAATATAAAGGTGATTACTTCTTCGTGTGTACAGGATGTTAATTTTTTATTATTATTTAAATATTGGGAGAGTTGTGTGAGAATTTCTACTGGATTCTATAATCCACCCATCTTGTTTTGTTTCTCAAAAGGATAATCACTGGATTTCCAACCACGCATATCATCATCTCAATTTCTCATATCTTTATCCATTACTAATTACAACATGGGGTGATGTTGTCATGATCTAATACAAACATAATGGATTTATTATAAATATTATCTCTCAAAACTCATCCTTGAAATATATTAATATTCATAACCCTCAATTAATCTATTAGTTAATCAAAAATAAATCATTATTCAAAAACATTTTCTTTAGTTTGGGTTCTCTCATACTCATTAACCATATTTATTTATATAATAAACCATCATAAAGGGTTATAATTATTATTTTATTGAATAATTAATATCACCCAATAGTTGTTATCCAAGTGTATAGGCTTTGGGAAAATCATCATGCATCGAGTTAAGATCAGGTTAACACTCAGCCTGCCTCTTTTAGGTTGATTACATCTATATGAATTTAGACCAAAGATGCGTCCACTTTCTGGTATCCAAATATTGATCTAATTTCTATAGAAACCATATATAAAAAATTTCAAAAATAATCATCATATTATCCAACACTTAAACATATCCCTTAGACATATCCCTATGGATGTCACTAAGTTTCTCTTATCCTAATAAAAGTTAACTAAACTAGTCCCTTAAATAACTAAACTAATATGTAAATATTACAATACCCTACCATGATACAAACTATTAAATCCAAATATAAAAATATCATTATATCATATCATTTTTAAATAAAAAACCTTACATACCACAAAAATCATTAAATCCCAAGAACATAGGTTTAGTTTCTCTAAGGACAATCTATATAAAAAACATTTTTTTAATACAATATTAACATTTCACTATAATGTTTCCAAACTAGAATCCCTTCTAAACATACTATATGTTACAATCATATTCATAACATGGGGAATATAAAATTTTCAAAGTAGGTTTCTCAAATTTTTGGTAAGGGAAAAACATCAATATTTTATCAAATGGTTAATCCAAAAGAATATATGGAAAACCTATGACAGATAGAAACGTCTCTGTGAATGAATACTGAACAAAAAGAGTTTTATATATGTCTATATATAAATACATGTAATCTAAATTTAATAATCATATAATATGGAATAAGTGTGTGAGATAAAAAATATAATAAATGGAGAATATATAAAAATATGTTATCATAATAGGAATAGTAAATCATTATATTTGAAACAAGGTTAAGATAAATCATTTATAAGCGTAATCTTGTGAACAATGATAATTTGGTCATGTATAAACAAAATCATGTGAAAAAAATATTTATGATTCTATCCATATATAATAATGTGAAAAAATCTATGTGACCGTGTTAACATATAATCTAGTGACCAATTATTTTTGAGATAATGTCCTTCCACCATCATGTGAATGAATAAATCTGTTTTCATGTCAATTCACTTGCATGGGAATAAATCATAACATGATCATGTCCACAAAGAACCATTTTATTTCATGATATGTAAAAAATATAACTAAATAATTGTTTGGGTGAAATAGGACCCTACCCAGAAATCATCCATATATATATTTTTTCTATTTGAAAATAATCATTCGTGACATTGTTAAGTTCCAATAAAATGAAAAATGGGTTTTGTAACATTTCATGATGGTATCACCAAAATTGACTACAAGAATGTTAATTATTAATGATCAAAATTAAATCAACCTAAAATTATATTTTATAATGAAATTTATATATTTAATCAAGAAAAATAATTTTGATGGAAATAATTTTATTAGATATAAATATAAAAATGAAAGTGAGATGATACATTGTTTATAATTTTTTCTAACATTTTCACAAAAGAAAATGTTTTAGATAACATTCTAAAGATAATTTATAAAATGTTAATGCAAAAAATTGGAAAAAAATTTCATCATAAATGAATCTTCAATAATAAATCATTGAATATACATAATTGTTTTCAAAGAGGAATATGGAGTGTACGATATAAAATTTGATTATTAAAGGAAGAAAAACATTTTTAATGTATTTAAATACCTATGTTCAAATACAATATCATAAAATGTGTAGTAGAATAACATTTGAAAAATAAGATGAGGTATATATAAAGGCCACATGATATATGCATAATTGGGTTTCAAAATGTGATGGATAACATTACTGGGAAGAAAAATCATGACATGGAATTAGAATAGTTCATTATAGGAGTATGTGAATTATTCTCAACATAATCAACATTTATGAACAAATTTATTCATAAATGTAGTATAGGAATTATAAAATTAGGGTATAAAAGAAGAAATAAATCATTTAAAACCATATTCACAGTAGAATAATTTGGAGTTAAGAAAATAAGTTGATATATGAAAAACCCCTTACAATTTTTTTTCATTTGAATTGAAACTCACTTGAATGGTAGAACATGAGACAGATTTTCAAATACTTTATATTTAATTAATTATTTATAAAAATAAATCCATATTAAATACATGAACAAAAAAATAATTATTTGGTGAATACAAATCGCATCTCAATAATGAAAAATTGAGATGAAAAACCAATTATAATATAAGAAACATAATCATCATTGTAAAAATAGTTGTATTATAAAATAGAAATTAAAATATCATGAAATAAAATATATTGATTATACATTATGTCAATAGGATATTGACTAACTGAAAATTATATTTTTATTTGATTTTGAAAACCGCTTTTTGGGTGAGCGGGAACCATTCATGTGATAGAAAATCACCAAAAACCAAAAACCACGTAGATGAAAATCGCATTTGATTCAAAATTCAAAAAAGGCCAGTGCACAACCTCGGAACATGGGTCACGATCTCAAGCCACTCCCCCGACGCCATCATCACTGTCATACCATCAGCACATCAAAAACATCAACACCTTGGAAACTGTTGTCATCGCCGCCCATCATTGGAGCCGGTGACCGGAACAAACAAACCATAGAAGAATGATTCGAACTCAGTGAGCTTCTTTTTTCGTCGTACACCTTCAACCGAACTCATAACATTACCATCAACACACACCAATCTCACAGACCACACAGAGCATCAAAATCACCAAAAAAGCGACTCCCGCGTAAGGGTTCACTAGAGTCAAGAGGGGATAAACGATCCCCCAACATGACCCATCCTCTGACGAATCACCATCAATATGGTATTGAATACACCATAAAAAGGAAATGGTGGTTCATAATATAAAAAATGTCTCATTAAATTGAGAATATTGGAAAATAACACTTAAATAAGATCTTGATAAATTCTATACATCTGTGTAAAATTCTATATATTAAAATTATGTTAATTAAAAAAATTATAAATATGTATTTCCTTTTTTATTTTATTTTATATGGTGAATTGTTTTGGATATGTTAACTATTTATTGTATATATTTTTTCTTATAGTTGTTACTTATGGTGTTTCAATTGATTTCTCTAAAAATACCTTGAAATGTTGAACTGGTTATATATTTTCAAAATATTTATTCTCAATGTCCATAATATTATATTTTTATGTATTTTTATTATCACATAGCACAAAAGTTATATGTTTTCTTAAATTTATCCAAAATTTGATCAAATTAAGAATGGTGCCTTAATATGTCCATTTTAGTCAATCATGTTTACTATGACTAGTTATTATTTATATCACTTATAGAAAGTAAAACATTATAATTAAATAATATTAATAGTTTCATAAATAGAATTATTATGTATACAATAATTTTTTATGGTCAGTCATGTTATGAGGTAATGTACAAAATCGTCTTCCTATCGAGGTGGTTGTCACATACATAGATTATTTTAAATATATTTTTCTTTTAATTTCCATTAATGTTTTGTTTGGGGGGGTTTCCAATGTTTTTATGGAGAATAAGTGAGTTTTCATAAATTGGGCCAAACCATGAGCCCAATTCTAGATTTAAAAATAAATTTTGTTTCTTTTATAACTTATTCATTTTTTTATATTTTTCACTCATTCCAACTCCTAAATGTCCTCCCCAGATATATTAACACCAAAATTAAAATTTGGAGCCTTTGGAAATCCATAACCAAGGTGTATATGGGTTTTATTTAAGGGATTGGGTCTGCCCGAAAGCCCAATTCCAGTTTTAAAAATAAATTTTGATTAATTAATAACTTATTCCTTTTTAAGGATATTTCGGTGTTGCCAAGCCCCAAACACGCCCCTTGAACCGAGAAGCACGTCCAATATCCTCCCACCCTCTTTTCATCTCATTTGCATCGCGATTTTGGTCGAAGATTCTGAAGAACCCAAATTTCGGGCAGATTTATAAAGGTAATTTGTTTCCTTCATAACTCCTTCGATTCTTACTCTTTTTCCCCCATTCAAATTCCTAAATGATCTACCTATTCTTGTTCGAACCTCACTTGAAGGTTTGAGTATTTTTGAAATCAGCTACTGGTATTTTGGGGGGCGATTTTTCCAAGATATTTTAAGTATGTTGTTCTCCTCATTTCTTCTTTCAATTTGTTTATGGTTACATCCAATTTACTTCGGGTTTATTCCATTATCATTGAGGTTCCTTATGTCCAGGAAGTAGGGTTTAAAAATTAAGGTTTTATCTTGTGTTTTATGGTCTGAAGTTCTGGTTTTAGGTCAGGTGCACCTTCCTTTTCGGGAGCCTGTCTGATTAGAACTCCACAGTTAAGCGTGCTTGGCCTGGAGTAGTGATCAGGATGGGTGACCGTCTGGGAAATTTCCCAAGGTGTGTGTGAGTGAGGAAAAATCACACTAGAAAGGACATGTGTTGGCCTGTGGGAACTATCATTAGTCAGATGACCCGTTCGGGCATGTGGGTGTATGTTGTTCTCCTCATTTCTTCTTTCAAGTTGTTTAGTGTTACATCCAATTTACTTAGGGTTTATTCCATTATCATTGAGGTTCCATATGTCCAGGAAGTAGGGTTTAAAAATTAAGGTTTTATCTTGTGTTTTATGGTCTGAAATTCTGGTTTTAGGTCTGGTTTACCTTCCTTGAGGTGCGGCGGTGGTGCGTTTGAGTTTTCGCACAAAGGATTCAAGGGTTTCCTTGGTTTTGGTAGGTGATTCCATTGTGTATGAAATCTTTGTGAATTGGATACTGTTTTTATGGTATTTTCATGCTCATTCAATTTTATTATTTATGAAAAATATAGTTTTAGTGGTGTTTGTATTTAAAATGAATCCTAAAGGCCAATTTCATGTGAAATTGGGGGTTTTTCATAGAAATGTTTTATTAGTTTAATTGGGGCTACACTAAAAGTAACTAGTTGATTTTATTGAACTATAATAGGGATAAAAATACTATTTTGAATGATTGTACCTTGTGCTTGTTACTGAAAAATCTGGTTTTAATGGTGTTTGTGAACCACATGAAATTCTAAGAGTTCTGTTGTGTAAAAATGGAGACTTTGCAATGATGTCGTTTCTTGAACCATGGGGCTATTTTGTTTCTGTCCCATTGTGTCTTTGGACCTTTTGTATTAACTCTAAACCTATGTATTCAGTTCTGGTTTTTTTAAACATCATTTGGTATAAATTTTCAGATTCAGTTTATTGATTGTTTTTTTAATGGTTTATGACTTCATATTCGGGTAAATCGTTCCCAAACCTAAATAAATGATTCCCAGGCACTTGTGCCAGCCCGTGGGGATAGGGAACGCCCTTCGGGTCATGTCACGGGCTGGGTTTGGTGCCAGTTTGGGCGGCGACCAGATTTGGTTCGTGGCAAAATGGTCTCAGAGGAGGTTCGCTCCACTTGAGTCATGTTATTTGGGAAATATTCAACATAGTCTAGAGTTATGATTGTTGGGACATGGAATTCTGGTTGTGGGTAGTGTGCTTGATCACCACACCTCATCTCAGGATTCAAGTCGCCAGGGGAAGTTGGGATTTGCCTATGTCTTTGGGTTTTCTTGGTTTGATGATGATTAGGGGAAATGAAAAGAGAGTTGGGTTAATGGTCTCAATGAGCTCGCAGGGTCTGGCAAGCCATGTGGAGCCGGGGATATTCCCTAGAACACTCTCTGTGACAGTGAAGTGATTGGAATATGGCCGCCAACCATAAGTCCAAGTCACCCACTGAAACTAGTTTCCTCTTGCATTGTCTAGTGTTCTTTAGTTTTGAAATCTTGCCATTTTGGTTTTAAGGTGACTTGGTTTTAAGAAGCCTAATGTTTTTCTGAAATGATTTTCAAATAAAGAGAGAATGGTTGGGTTTATGAAATAGCAGAACTTAATTTTCATAATTTTTTTGAAATATAAAATGGTGTGCTTACACCTCTTTGAAAGCGGGAACTATATTGAAGTTGGTTTTGAAAAGTGTTTCCAATAGAGTTTTCTAAACAATCAGAGTGTGCTTTAATGGGATGAGATGTTTTGAAATTGATGTGAATATCTTGAAAGTGAGTTATTTTCTAAATGGTTGTGACTTTCTGAAATTTTTATAAGATGTGAGTTGGGATTTTGATCTCGTGGTTAGCGGTTTTGAGGAAAAATGATGTGTTGGTTGACCGTTTTGGTTTTGAAAAGTGGAACAAATTTTTGTTTAAACCTTTGGTATTTTCGTGAGCAACCACATGCATGGGGTTATATGGGAAGATGGATGGTTGATGACATGAGTCGATGAGTGTCGAGATGGATATGAGGAGGGTGACCGGTGTGGCACTGAAACATGCATGTGTAAGGCCCATGGGGTACCATTGGTGGATGCGCTAACCGCTGAACCATTTTTTTTCAAAGAAATATTTTTAAAGAGAAACATGAAGACTTGATGAATTGTTTGGAATGGTTTACATTATGTATTTTTGGAAAATGTTGATGTTGTGGGATGTTTTGAGTCCAAGAACCCCTTCTGTTTGAACTGTGTTTTGGGTTTGTGTTTGGTCGGTAAGCTGTGTTGCAGGGATGGTTAGTTGTCTCTTTTGAAATTTTTTTGGGATGCCTTTACGGTGGTTCCCTTCATGTGTTTGGATCTGGTTTGTGGCATGTTTTGAACAATGGACCAGCTTGGTTGGGTCCTTGGGTTCTCTCATTGGATAAGGTACACCCCCATTAAGGGTTAATGCACAACTGAAGTGCAACCCGTTTTTTTTCGCCATTGGAAAGTCCTCCAGTTGATCAATATAAAGAATATGTTATCGAATTTTTTTTTATTGAGTCTACACCCATTCATTTCGTTGATTTTTGGATCCTCTTGTAGTGGGATAGTTCTTGTGGAAGGTTGAAAGGGACCTTAGTTTCTTAAGTTTCATGATTCATCAAACGTGGGAGTGTTCTTTCGTTGTTAGTATGGATGAGTGTATTGATGGTGTCTAAGAGGGCCTCTGGGTTCTTTATAGTTTCTTTGAAGAAAGAGTTATTATTAAACCACCAATTTTGAGATTTCGGTCATGATTGGATATTGTGTCCACTTTTTGGACTTATCTGTTGTTTAGGGACTTTGAATATGGTCTCGTTCCATCTATTGTTTCTATCAATCGCCAGGGTCATGTTCGGTGATGCATTATGATGTTGTGTGCTCTTTTGACCATAAAGGTGAAGGTCACACAATCCTCTAAGGTTCTATGTTATGTTGGGATTATGTCTCCTTTGGGAAAAACATCAAATCCTATATCTTAGAGGAAGGTGTTTATATGTGTCTTTCCCTTCTGTTGTTTCTCACCCAAGGAAACAAGGTGCGATGTGTGTGCATCTTCTGATCCCTTGTTTCAGTGAAATGACTGTTTCTGGGTAAAGTGGGTTATGAAGTGTGTTATGTCTTGATGAACCCATCGAGGTATGAGGTGTAGTTTTTTGTGTCATCGAAAGAAGAAGTTCCACATAGGGGTTTCAACAGCCTAACTGCGTGGCCGAAGATGCTTCAATATTTTGAGCTCTAGCCATAGGTCCCGGAGAGAAGCTGGCACGTAGTCAGGGGAAACACCAGTGTTGATTAAACCCTTGTAAAATTTCATATCCTCAGTGTGAAAGATATAAAGTGTTTAAACCTATGGTTTCATCATCTTCCTTCTTTTGTTCTCATTCGGTGGATATAGGTAGAGGGCATTGTACCCATGTCATCTTCTAATGTATTTCCCTCCCACATTGGTTTCCATTGAGTCATTGGAGAATGGTTGGAAATTTGGATAGAAAGTTTGAGCACACATTTTCTGCACGATTAGTAGTGACAGTGTGCTAGGAATCCATGTGGAAAGAATTATCAGCATAATTAGTGCACAGTTTCCCAAACCGTGCGGACTGACCCTGCACCCTTCCCAAATCTTAAAAAAATGGGTCTTTCTCTGTCTGCCCATGCTAGTCAGTTAAGATGGTTGGTTCTTGTGGTGAGAAGACCCACTGTGGGTATCATGTATATTATTTTGTAAATTTCTAATTTATGTATACCCCTTGTACTACAGAGTCTGTTTGGGCCTCCCCCTATTAGTGTCTTGATTCTGTCTCGGGAAAAAAAAATAAGTTGTCTCTTATGGTGGGGAGCCCATTTGTGTCTCCTCATACGAGTAACTCATATTTTTCCTTGGTTTTGTATGGGAAGTAGGTATTATCATTTGGAGATATCTAACTTCCTACATCTTACTTTGGTAATCATTGATATTGGAGAGTGACCAATGGTTTAGTTATAGTAGGGCAAGTGTAACCTTGTTCGATGTTGTTGTTTATTTGGGTAAATTGATTGAGTGTTGTTCTGATTGTGTTTGAGGAGTTTTCATTTGAGATAAATAATGAATGTGATTAATAATTTCAGAAAAGTGGTGTATGTTTTGGCTGTGAGAGTATTCCTTCATTCATTGATCACTGGAGGTGTTATGGCCTTTGGGGGAGAAACCTGGCAAGAGAGTACCTCTTGGTTTCTCAGTTGAGTTTGGTTGTTGATTTGGCCTTACTGTGACTTTCCGGGGCGGAATGTTTTCATGGTGGGGAGAATTGTCACATAAATAGATTATTCTAAATTTATTTTTCTTTTAATTTCCATTAATGTTTTGTTTGGGGGGATTTCCAAAGTTTTTATGGAGAATAAGTGAGTTTTCATAAATTGAGCCAAACCATGAGCCCAATTCCAGATTTAAAAATAAATTTTGTTTCTTTTATAACATATTCATTTTTTTATATTTTTCACCCATTAAAACTCCTAAATGTCCTCCCCTGATATATTAACACCACAATTAAAATTTGAATCCTTTGGAAATCCATAACCAAGGTGTATATGGGTTTTATTTAAGGGATTGGGTCTGCCCGAAAGCCCAATTCCAGTTTTAAAAATAAATTTTGATTAATTAATAACTTATTCATTTTTAAGTATTTTTCGGTGTTTCAAATCCTCAAACACGCCCCTTGAACCCAGAAGCGCGTCCAATATCCTCCCACCCTCTTTTCATCTCATTTGCATCGCGATGTTGGTCGAACATTTTGAAGAACCCAAATTTCGGGCTGATTTATAAAGGTAATTTGTTTCCTTCATAACTCCTTCGATTCTTACTCTTTTTCCCCCATTCAAATTCCTAAATGATCTACCTATTCTTGTTCGAACCTCACTTGAAGGTTTGAGTATTTTTGAAATCAGATACTGGTATTTTGGGGGGCGATTTCTCCAAGATATTTTAAGTATGTTGTTCTCCTCATTTCTTCTTTCAATTTGTTTAGGGTTACCTCCAATTTACTTAGGGTTTATTCCATTATCATTGAGGTTCCTTATGTCCAGGAAGTAGGGATTAAAAATTAAGGTTTTATCTTGTATTTTATGGTCTGAAATTCTGGTTTTAGGTTTGGTTTACCTTCCTTGAGGTGCGGCGGTGGTGCGTTTGTGTTTTCGCACAAAGGATTCAAGGGTTTCCTTGGTTTTGGTAGGTGATTCCATTGTGTATGAAATCATTGTGAATTGGATACTGTTTTTATGGTATTTTCATGCTCATTCAATTTTATTATTTCTGAAAAATATAGTTTTAGTGGTGTTTGTATTTAAAATGAATCCTAAAGGCCAATTTCATGTGAAATTGGGGGTTTTTCATAGAAATGTTTTATTAGTTTAATTGGGGCTACACTAAAACTAACTAGTTGATTTTATTGAACTATAATAGTGATAAAAATACTATTTTTAATGATTGTACCTTGTGCTTGTTACTGAAAAATCTGGTTTTAATGGTGTTTGTGAACCACATGAAATTCTAAGAGTTGTGTTGTGTAAAAATGGAGACTTTGCAATGATGTTGTTTCTTGAACCATGGGGCTATTTTGTTTCTGTTCCATTGTGTATTTGGACCTTTTGTGTTGACTCTAAACCTATGTATTCAGTTCTAGTTTTTTTAAACATCATTTGGTATAAATTTTCAGATTCAATTTATTGATTCTTTTTAATGGTTTATGACTTCATATTCGGGTAAATCGTTCCCAAACCTAAAAAAATGATACCCGGGCACGTGTGCCAGCCCGTGGGGATAGGGAACGCCCTTCAGGTCATGTCACGGGCTGGGTTTGGTGCCAGTTTGGGTGGCGACCAGATTTGGTTCGTGATAGTGGTAGTGTGCATGTTCACACTGATTACACTAACATTTTTAAAAGAATAAGAGGAGTAAAAAATAATTATAATTTTAGAATATTTATAATTTTATATCTATTATATATATTTTCTGTATAAATATTTTATACTACCTATGTAATGAGGTTGTGAATAATCAAACAACCACTTCCTGGAAGCTGTAGTTTGAACAGATGTTTGTAGACATATTTATTGTTCGAATGGTTGAGGAGGGAGGTATAATAGTTGATATTACATTATTATAATAATATTTTAACATATTAACCATAATGAAGTTATCATAGTTTCATTTATAGATGAAAAACCCCAATTTTTCAGAAAGGTGCATATTTCATTCAAATTCATTGAAGCCCTCGTAGAGTATTATTTTATGTTTGGGCCCATAAACCATGACTTAGGGTATGTAGTTTTTTTATTGGGATAGATGTTGTAGAGGATATGGAGAATGGTGGAAGGATAAATACATGCCATGTATTTAAATACACAGTGTGTATTAAATAAATGATGTGTTGTTTTTAGGACATATCACTTACACATTGTGAGATGGTCTTCTAGAAGGGTAGAGACCCAAGATTTACATGAAGTGAATATCATACACACCACATAAAACACTGTAATTTTTTAAATAAGGGTTAGAGGCTAAATTTTATAGATCCCATACTTCCCTATATCTTAAGAGGACATGCATGTGAGACCTCCTCCATGCCTAAACTTTGGATCACAGTTGATTCATCCTTTGATCTCCATTAACCTTACCATCACTCACATTGGATCTGTAGTGGTAACATATCTATTGATATTACTTCCTATGATGGTTTAACTGAATTCATTTTACACTATTATGGTGTAAGATGATATTCTATATTTACAAGGCATTTTTAAACTCTTTTATTTTCTTCAATTCTACTCTGAACCTAAATTTGATATTAGTTGAGGGGTTATCTATGGGACTAAGGTTGGTGGGTTAGTAATTTTAACTAAAAGTTTATATTCTTTGTTATATTTTTATTGGGTGAGTCACACTGAACATTTCCACCCATTTCATTATTTTTATTCCCTTTCTATGTAATTTAAAATTGTTATGTGATGCCCTTATATCATTTTTAAATTATATATAGGAAGTTACCTCATTGATCCCCACCCCTCTAGGTGTGTTAAATGATTTTCCATATTTTCTTCAATGTTTAATTGGACCAGACACCTTATAAGTGGTTTAGATTGATCTTAAAATGAAATTTCCTTGATTAGTGAATTAAATTATTTCATTTATATTAAATGGATGTGATTGGAAATTCCACATCACATGTTATAAATTAATAATGAGTTATATAAATGGTGATACCCAAGGTTAGTTCGGTTTAAATTATTATAAATTATTTAGAGGTAATAACTCTTGATTATTATTGTTAATATTAAACCATGGAGATTATTTGGTTAACAATTCTTAATGGATTTGTTGAACATGGATTTTTACACTCCCTTGTGTTGGGTGTCAATCATGGAATCTCACACCTTTTACATATACATAGATAATGGGAATGATGCTCCATGTTTCATTGCGGTTGGTTTTGGTAATGAACAATCACCCCCATGGTGTTGAGTGATAAGAATGTTGTTTTACATTTATATGACATTCCGGGCCAGTACCATTTTATTAGTACCCATCCCTCATTAGACTAGTCATAGATGCATGTGTTACACCCCAAGTCTATCTAGAACATAGTATTCATGTATATGATTATACATTTACCTACATATTTAGTGTATCTAAATGTATAAATTATATATGTATATATGTATATATATATGAGAACGTAGATTATAATTACTCTAGCCTATTCCTATATAGTTAGATTTGACCAGGTGTCCTATGGGAACCTTGACTTACTGGTATTTATTTTTCATCATTGTTGATCATTTCCTATACATGTACACTTCTACGCTCTGTATAATGGATGAATTATTTATAGACCTTGTTGGTGGTGGCCTACTAATTATATCTCACACCCTACTCATACCACCCTTGGTACCTGAGTATACTTCACGATAGTAGGTGTGGATAAGGGAAACCACCATATCATGGATGCTTAATATGTTTAGTTTATAGCATGGAGTATGGGACTAGAGGACTGAGTATACACGCATGATGCCATTTTATTTTTCTATTGGAGTTTTTGAATATTTGTATAGTATGTTGTATATAAATGTATTATGTATCCCATGTATCCTCCGTTTGTATATCCGTATGCTACGAAGTAATTATTTACTCAACCAATGGATTTTTATTCTTATTACAACTTGGACGTTTCTTCTTCGTTTATATATATTTATTATTTATTTAGTATTTGTTATGTACTATTATTATATCATGCTTCTCAAATTACCAATTTATTTATATTTTTTCCTGCTCTTATATCACGGTATAGTCTCCCCACAATACCACCTTGGACCCTCACTACTAGCCGAAAATCTCTAGCGTAAGGGGAGGTGTGTTTGGCGAAAATTGACCCAGTGGATTAAAGAACCATTTTAGTGGCCCACAAATCAGGATGTTATAAAGTGACATCTGAGAATTTATTTTTCCTTCTATCTTTTAGTTTGGGTATTAGACTAGAGACTTGGATATAAAGTAATTTTTTAAATGAAATTGTTCTTATGAGTATCTAACCCATGTATAAGAGAAACCAAAATTACCTAGGATGGGTTATTGTTGTTCTGATTTGTGACTATTACAATTTCACTGATTTCAATATTGGGGGACACACATGTTTTCTAATGTTATTTATATTGATATTATTATTGATAAGGTTTTCTGTTTCCCCTATCATATTGAGGCAAGGAGTTACCAGCTCATGCATCATTATAAAAATTTTATGACTTATACTCCAAGCATTTTTTTCATGCAACGTCTACTTAATGAATTTTCATGTCGTATATAGTTAATGTTAATATTATGATATGTTTTGGAAATGTTCTTATATTTCCTGAATGGATAGAATATTTGAATTGATTAAAGTGACTACATCAATCTAAATGGTGTTTCACCTTGTATATTGATGATGGAACCTTAATTTCCAAATTATACCATGGTGTGGGTTCTCAACATTCTATTTCTGTTAATGAAAATTATTTTATTTGATTGGAATATATGTATTACAATTTAACTTTTGATGTAATTACTTATATAAATTTCAAATGGTGGTAATCTAATCAAATAATATCTTGTACATGTTACATATTGCTACTAGATGTAAAGGACAAGTTGTAGTTATATGATCTTCCATTGCAATTTATAAGGAATTTGAATTTTTTAAATTGATAATGGTGATAGATCTAACTGTACCATGATATATACATATATAAAATGATAAGAACACAAATAAAAACTAAACTTTTAATTGAATAGGTTTCGATGAAATGGGTATTCAAATTTAAAATTGAAGGTTTTTTTCACTACGCCTTGGAATTGAAACTCCATATACTAGTACCTTAGTCATGTGATGTCAAACATATAACCAAAACCAACCATAGTAGTGGGAAGTAGGTGTTTCTTATATTCTTAAAGGTTGTTATGGTCTTCCATTGTCACTTAAACCTAGATTTTAGAGTAGGAAGAGAGGTGTGTATTTTATATAATAAGTATATGTACATGTCCTTTTATCTAATGGTGATATTTTCAACTACAAAATCCATTTTTAGTTTATTATATAGAAATTTGTAATCATGACACTACCATAGAATTGAGTTCTGTTCTAGGAATGTTGTGATAGCCATGATCTGGAAGAGGTAGGCCCTTAGGCATCAATATTTCCACTTGTAGTGCCACCAGAGTCACCACTTATTATTCCGTACATGGGAACTGACACCCAATTTTGGGAAGGATTCCTTCATATGATCTATTCTATGCAAATATTTTCTCGACCTACCCCGTCTATGGTAGATTTGACTCAAAAGTTATTTTAGGATTATCCTCCCAATTTTTTAGAGAATGGTGGACCTCATGCTTAATAATCATGGATAGAGTCCATGTTATCATCAATAGTGAATCTTAAGATTACTCCTAAGATGAAGTTCAATCTCAGAAAAATTTTGTTACATGATTATCCTTAGCGATGTAGGATCTCATTACCTATGTTGACCGATATCAATATATGATCTAGAAGTACTTTCATATTCTCTTCTACAATAACTTATTTCCACATACATTGAAGGATGGCCAAGATAGATAGTTTATAAACATGTAGCATGATTATATATCTATAATGGATTATTATTACAATTTTACTGAAATTCAATGTTTCACTCCAACCCCAACTAGAGATGAGATCATGACTATGAGGCGATTTGAGGATCGACTAGTATACATTATCCCAATATTAGTTATTATTTTTTAGCTGACTACTGTTTCTGAAATAGTTAACTAATCCCTCGTTAATGAGGGGAACATGAGAGAATATGATGGTGTGGGATAGGGTGGATTACCACCAAAACCTAGAAGTTATTTTAATAGTGGAAAGATGAATCACTATGAGGTTTCTTACAAGGTTAGTAGGAGTCAAACACCTCAACCTAACAGTTTTTTATTTCTAACTACTGTGGTAAAATAGGACACAAAAAGGTTAACCAATGCTTGATCTAGTGTAAGGGAAATTATTTGGAAGGATGTGTTATATCCATTTCTTCTTTAGGACTATTCCAATTGTGGCTAATGAGAGTGGGTCTATAATATATCCATGTTTTGGAGTCAATCTACTAGTACCTCACTAGGTAGGGAGCTAGAATATATTTGGATGCTTATAATAGGGTGGTTGTTGAGGTAGAGGAAAAAAGACATAGGTTTTCATAGTGCAAGCAGGGAGGGCCTTCTTTGGGTAGTAAGGTTGTGACTGATGTTCACAGTAAAACTATGTAACATATAGTGAAAACTGCTCTGGTGGTGAAAGCATCAAACCATCTACTATTTGAGGAACTATTCTAGTAGAATTTATTTTACTTTATTATTTTTTTAAATAGGTTCATCGTGTACTTTTATATATTTTGAAATTATAATGAGTCTAGGACTCAAGATCGAATTCCTGTGTAGAGTGAGGACATTGGATATCCCACTAGGTATATGATCAGAGAGTGTTCATCGATGTATGGATTTTCCCCTCAAGTTTTGTGGTAATCTATTCTTGTAGGATATTTTAATCCTTCACATCATAAGGGTTGATGTAATTAATTAGATGGATTGTTTGGTACCCTATAGAGACTATGTTGATTTTTATCATTAGAGGGTGATGTTCACAACACTAGATGGTGGAAGACATGTATACATGGTCGAGTGGGATATTTATATAGATCGAGATGGACATGAGCATCATGGACTGGGTAGAGTGGTATACCATGTGACAACTATATTTTTATATGATTAGGGAATACCACCTAATATTTCCCCTCTTTTTGTAAGTCCTCTTATGGGTGTTTTCGGTTATGATTTTTCTGGGATACCTCAAGTTAGAGAGGTATAATTATCTATTGAGATTTTCAATGGAGCAATATTGGAATCCATTCATCCTTATAGGATGGAACCAATGGGGATTCTAGTTCTCAATAAGAATATGAAGGAAATAGAAGGTAATGGTTTTATCTGACCAATTTTCATTCCATGGGGTTCACCAGTCTATTTTTTCAAAAAGGTGGATGGTACATTAGGCTTTGTGTGGATCACTGATGGATGAAATAGGTCACAATTATGAATCTATATCCATTACCTTAAATAGATGACTTATTTCATCATCTTTGTGGAAAAATGGTGTTTTCAAAGATTTGTTTTAGGTTAGACAACCATTAGGTGCATGTTAGTTCTTCAAACATACCTCATATAGATTATTAAAGTAGGTTTGGTCATTATGAGTAACTGGTACATTATTCAGTCTCATAAACATGAAATCTATATCTAGGTATTTGATAAATCAGGTTTTCAATCGGTATATCGATTCACTATTGGTTGTCTTTGTAGATGACATCTTAGTGTATTCTCAATCTCGACATGACCATCCCATTCATCTTGATATTAAACTAAATACATTGAGGGAGGAAAAAATATATGTAATTCTCACTAAATGACACTTATGGATAAACAAATCAAACAACCAATGTTATATCATCCTGGAGTTGGGAGTATTAGTAGACATAGAGAATGTGAGAGGTACAATTTCCTTAGATCATCCTAAGAACATATTTGACATAAAGAATTTTTGAGGGCCTCTTGGTAGTATATATTATTCATGTAGTATTTTTTATTTCTAGAAGAATGTGTTATAGGTTTTAATATTAACTGTGTGAAATTATTATGGTTATAAGCTTGTGGATTATCCTTTTAAGAGTTAAAGGGAATGTTGACTTCAGCACCGATCATGATTCTTACAAATTGATGAAAGAGATATACAGTTTTCTCTAACACATCAATTATTTGGATGGGAGTAGTTATGTTGTATGTTGAGTGAGTAATAGAATACGAGAATCATTAACTGAGACCTCACCATTGGAATTACTTGATGACATATCACGATCTAGAAACCATAGTTCATGCTCTATATTGTTGGAAAAATTACTTACTTCGGGATAATTTTGTGTTATTCAATGATCATTAAATCCTCAATTATATAATTACACAGCATGATATGAATCATAGGTAACATACAAGGTATGAGTTCCGTCAATAATTTGAATTTTATTCATCCTTTATTCTAGGTAAAGGGAATGTAGTAGAAGATGCTCTGATCCAGATAACATAGACAATAGAAGTTCAAGTGGCTAGTGGTGAGTGGAAATTTGTGGATTTATTCCCAAATATTAATTATTATATTCAAGAAAACCATGGTAAGACTATCCTATCTGCATTAGGAGTGACCTGTACCTTTCTATAATGGGTAATGATAATGAAACATTCAGATCGTGGGGGCCTAGTCTTGAGGGAGAGTGTCTCATATGAGGATTCATATTCTTTTTTGACCATAGATGATGATAATTCCATATTCAGACATGGGAATGTGTGGGTTTTAGGAGAATTATAAGGGGATTTTATGTGAAAATATCATTCCTCAGAATGGGTTATACACCCTGGTGTCTCCAAGATGTCATGACAGTTACATCACATGTATTTGTGTCCTAGTATGAAATGGGAGATTGTTGACTTTATCAATTAGTGCTTAACATTTTAGCATGTGAATGTAATACATTAGTGACTAGAAGGACTCTTACAACCATTTTCCATTCATGTGTGGAAATACATCAATGTCTTTATGCATTTTTTGTCTAGATTTTTCCAATTACCTCATGAAAACAATAAATTTTTTGTAGTTATTGATCAGTTGAAAAAGGTCTCCCACTTTTTACATATTCGAGAGACATTTTCAATGGACGAGGTAGGGAAGATATATGTTTGAGAGATCATAGGTGTCCATAGAGCCCCAAATTTTTTCATATCGAATAGGAATTCTAGATTTATGTTGTGGTTTTGGGAGTTGTAGAAGGACATTGAATATTGGTGCTTTTGATTATAGACTTTCCACCATAGATGAATGATCTGATATATTACATAATATTGGTGTTAGAGGATATGATTTGTCCACGTTTCCATGACTTTTACGGTTCTTAGGAGAATCATATACCCCCAATTGAGTTCTCTTACAATAATATATTTAGGATACAATCTAGAGGGCTCCCCATGAGGCCATATATAGGAGGCTATGTTGATAAACTATGTACGAGTTAGTGGAATGAGATGAATTTTTTTTTTGACCATGTCTTGTTTAGGAGACATTAGAGGAAGTCTATCTAATTAAGAATTAGATGATGACAGAAAAGTGTAGTCTACATTCAGTCCAACTGCTACTGACAAACACTTGAGTTCATTGTTTGGGATCAGGTATACTTGTGTGTTTATCCTAGGTTGGTCTAGAAACACATCATAAGTTGGGGTAAGATAGCTCCTAGATTCACTAGATATTTTGTGTCTATGGAAATAATCAGACTAGTAGGTTATCCAATAACACATACATAAGGATACTGGTATATCCATAACATTTTTTATGTATCATATCATCTTCTATATTATATGAACCCACAACATGTTTTACATGTTGGTGAGGTTGAGTTGAATGTAGATTCTTCTATTGATGAGTATTCAATGCCTATCATGTATTGGAGTTTAATGACTCTCTAAGGTAGGATTGTTCCTCTTGTAAGGGTGTTATAGCAATACAACCGAGTGCAGGGAAAGTCCTAGGAGTGAGAGGCCAACTTATCTACCCTATGGTCAGAATTTTATTAAACAATACATTACAACCCTCATAACAAAAACTTCGGGATGTGTTTATTTAAGGATGGTAGGTTTTAACTAATTAGATTTTTCAAGAGGTGCATATTTATTTCAATTTTTGTCAAACCCTCGTTGAGTTTTCTTTTGTCCAAACCTAGAAACTACATCTTAGGGAGGATAGGATTTTATTTTTAGAATACTAGATGAAGATGATATGAAGCCTAGTCATAGGTCAAATATACTAAATTTATTTAAACACATGGCATGTATTAAATACATTGCTTGTATTAAATACATGAAATTAATTTATGGGCATGACCCATTGCACATTGTGAGCTTGTTTTACCCTAAATAGGAGAAACTCGATCATTACATGGTTTCTAAATCTTACACATCATGTAAATTATTATAATCTGTTTTAAAAAAAGGGGTAGAGGATCACTTTAATAGAGCCAATTATTCTTCAGTATAGAAACAAAAACACATGAAATACCTCCTCTATGCCTAATCTAGGGATACCTATTTCTTAATGCTATGATATCAATCATCTTCATCGCCTATAACATTGGATCTACAATGGAAAAATCTATATAACTCTTTATTTCTATCAGGGTTTACCTCACTATCTTTGTGCTATTTTTGTGCAAGCTGATATTCCATATTTTTTAGTTCATTGTTCTAATCTTCTATTTTATTAAGTTTTACTCCAAAATTGAAGATGTTTTCAGATGAGGAGTCCTCTACGGGCCAATGGTAGGTGGCAAAGTTATTTTACATAAAAGTTTAGATGATTTATATTCATTTTCCTTTATTCGAAACACCTACTATTTATACATAATTTTTTTAAAAAAATTTCCCTTTATAAGTAATTGAACCATGTTATATTACAACCTAAGTACCTTGTTAAATTATTTATAGTATATTTCATCATTGATCACAACCCCTTTGGGTCTGTTGAATGATGTTACCTCTTAATTAAAATGTTTAATTGGACCAACCACATTCTATGTGGTTTATCATGACCTTAAAATGAATTTTACTTGAATGCACTATTAGAAACTCATGTTTTCCCAACACTTATTTACCAACGGTTTAAACAAATAGTTTGTGAAGAAGCCATTTCCCAGCGGTTTACTAAAACCGTTGGGAAAGGGGTGTCTAATGAACGTTTTCCCAACGGTTCGCTTGAACCGTTGGGAAAGGGGTGTCCAAGACACTATTTCCCAACGATTCTTGTAGAACCATTGGGAAATGGTCACCCTTTACCAACGGGCTAAACAACCCATTGATAAAGGGTATCTTGGACACCCCTTTCCCAATGGTTTTTAAAAACTGTTGAGAAATCTTTTCCCCAAATACACAATTGGCCGCTCTCTCCCCCATTCGCGACAGAACCCTAATCCTATCCATGGCTCCACTGCTCTCACGACATCCCCCATCCAAACCAGTCAAACAACATCCAAATCCTCTCAAATCAGGTATTCTATTCGTCATACACATAAAATATTTAATTTCTACCTTGTTTTTATTGTTATTCATCTCATATTTTAGTTTTAAGTTTTGATTTTGTTGTGTATATAATTTTTTTGTGTTTTGATTTAATCTATACTTTATCCCTTCCAATCCATTTAATTAATTAAATCCTTAACCCTCCATCGAAGAAGAAGCACCTCCAATTCATTGTCGTTGGAATCTAGATTTTCAAAGTATGTGTTTTTATACTTTTTTCCATCTTGTAATTAATTATTACTTGGAAATTTATTTATATGTGTTTAAATAATTTTTAAAAAAGTTTTTATGAATGTTTTCCTTAAAATTCCTTGAGGAAAGGGTTTTATTAAAATGAAATTTTTTTAATAAGGCTTGTGTAATGTAATTTTTTATAGTACACTATGTGACTATGTATGGTATTTAGTAACTCATGAGATAACTGGTGTGTGAGAATGTGTTGTGAAAGAGATTCCATGGTTGGTTCAACATTATATTTACATTTTGATCCTATTAATGAGTTGTTTTAAAGATATTTTGATATATTTACCTTATGTTTATTGGTGAAAACTTGGAGCTGTTGAGGTGGTTCACGATTAAGACATATAATTACTGCTAAACATGTGGATAAACCTTACATAGTAGGGAATTCTTGAAATGTTTGATGTTTTTAGTCCTTTTTTATTTGGAGTTTCTTTTGATGGTGGTGTTTCTTATTATTACCTATGATGGGAATTTATTTTAGTTTCTAAATCGACTGAGACTCCCCCACCATGCACAGTGTATGCTACCTCTACCCTTATTTAAACCTTCTGTTTACACAGCGTATGTAACCTCTACCCTCATTTAATCAGTGATCTCAAGTCATTAATTCAATCCTTCATTCTCACTAGAATGTATGAAATTGAATGATGTAAACCCATCCTCACATGATTTATTACCATAGATAGTGTCCAACATATGAAATATGAGATTTTGAATTCATCAGTTAACCAGGATCATATATTCCATTTCCCCCAAGATGACTGTACTAATATAACTTTAGGGTCAATTAAATATTATTATCATTGTACGATGTATATTATGTGTCCTTCTTGGCAAATACTCACATTTATGAGGGTGGGGTGATTTTCACTACCCATTCTGGCATGTGTAGACATCCATAAAAATGTTAGATAAGTCACAAGTTTAATTCAGTAATGTTCTTATCATTGACATACTTTATTATTAATCTCCAATTTAAAAATAAATGTTTTTGTCTATACATAATGAAATTAAATCTTTTTACAAGCCATGAACAACCTTTTAGTGTAGAAGCCTAAAATTTATTCACCCATGGGGTGCGCTTGACTTGGGAAAGTAATCGGGTAATGAAAGGTATGGCCATAGAGGTGCTAATAATGAATTATTGAACATGAGTGAATGATTTGGGATGCCTATAACACATTATGGGACCTGAGGCATGTTCCTCTTATAGACCTAATGAAAATGAATATAAATAAATTTTAATTTAATTTATGAGTACTTGTTCTTTACATTATTTTAATAGTTCACTACATCGACTAGAAACTTCTTCCTTTATCGTTTACTTAAATGTATTTTCTATTACAGTTCAATACTATTGAATTGTTTTTGAAAAAATGACTTCTATAAATTCTTTTTTCATAATGGAAAAAAGTTGGATGTATGAAACCGATCGGATCTCAAGCGATTCTCAAAACAAGATGGAGAGATTTATAGATTTTTTATTTCACAATGCTTCAGATAGTGGTCGCATACACTGTCGATGTTCCAATTGTGTTGGTAGACCTTGGTTGAGCTGTGAAGAAGTCAACTACCACATAACCAAAAATATTTTTCAAGCAAACTACTTTGTGTGGTATCACAATGGGGAGAAAATGAAATCTCAAATTGGTGATGATCAAAATGAAAGGACCGGAATGGAGAATTTGTTAGATGATCGATTTCCATTTATTCCTCATCATGAAAAAGAAAGAATTTTGACTCAAGAAGACTTCGATATAAGTACAACTGATGATTCTAGTGAAAATGATGATATTGATAGGGTGAAAAAATTGAATGATGCTTCCACGACTCCAGTATATCGACAATGCGATAAAATGAAAAAGCTGTAATTTTTAATCTGATTATTCCATGGGAAAAACATGTATGGGATTTCTAATACAACAATTGATTACATTCTCACCCTCTTGAAGGATTTACTTCCAGATGATGCAGATATTCCCTCAAACCACTATATGTAATGGAAGTTAGTTTAGGAACTTGGATTTTCAAGAAATGAAATTCATGCTTGCCCGAAAGATTGCAGTTTATTCTGGGAAGAAACCACTGAACGACAAAATGAATTCGGATTGTGTCGATACTTTAGCCCAATGATCCATGGGTCATATGCGATGTGTACGATTCAAACCTGCCTCAATACGAGATGCGGTGTGGCCAACACCACTCTAACTGTGTCTCTTTTGTTTAAAACGGAAAGGATTTTAAGTGAAAAGAACAACTAGCATACGGAAACCCGACCAAATGCATTAAAAATGTGTTAGTGCTTTAGGAAAATGATCCATGGGACATATGTGACGTGTATGAGTCAACCCTGCCATAATCTGAGGCACGGTGTGGCCGAGATCACTCTAAGTGGCTATCTTTTGTTTAAAATGGACAACGTTTTAAATACATACATAAAACTAACAAAACGCATTTAGTTTCCATTGAAACCTTAGGAGAATGATCAATGGTTCATAAGTGACATGTAAAAATCAACCCCGCCTTAATATGAGATGTGGTGTGGCTGAAACCACTCAAAGTGTCTGTCTTTTGTTTTAAAAGGACATCATTTTAAGTGAAAAACATCAACTAGCATACAAAAAACCGACCAAACAAATTCGGATTGTGTTGATACTTTAGAAAAATGATTCATGGGTAATTTGAGGCGCGTATGAGTTAACTCTATTTAAATCCGAGATGTAGTGTGGCCGGAACCTCTATAATTGTGTCTCTTATGTTTAAAATGGACATGATTATAAGTGAAAAGAAAAACTAGCATACGGAAAACCAACCAAACACATTCGGAATCTGTTGATAATATATCACAATGATCCATGAGTCATATGTGACGTGTACTAGCCAACCCAGGCTCAATTCGAGTCACGTTGTGGCCGGGATCAGTCCAAGTGTCTCTCTTTTGTTTAAAATGGACAACATTTTAAGTACATATGGAAAACGGACCAAATGCATTGGGTTTCTATTGGAACTATAGAAGAACGAACCATGGGTCATATGTAACATGTACGAGTCAACCTCGCCTCAATTAGTGGTGCGGTGTGGCCGAACCCACTCAAAGTGTCTCTCTTTTGTTTAAAATTGACTTCATTTTAAGTGAAAACAACAACTATCATACAGAAAACCGACCAAACGGATTCTGATTGTGTCGATACTCTAGAACAACGATCCATTCCTCATATGTGACATGTAAAAGTCAACCCTTCCTCAATCCAAGAAGCGGTGTGGCAGACACCATTCATATTGTCTCTCTTTTGTTAAAAATGGACATCATTTTAAGTGAAAACAACAACTGACATACGAAAAACTGACCAAGTGCATTAGAAATGTGTTGATGCTTTATGAAAACGATACATGGGTCATATGTGACATGTACGTGTCAACCCCGCCTTAATCTGAGGCACGGTGTGACCAGGATCACTCTAAGTGGCTCTCTTTTGTTTAAAATGGACAAAATTATAAGTATATACGGAAAACCAAAAAAACATATTCGGTTTCCATTGAAACTTTAGGATAACAATCAATGGGTCATATGTGATCTGTACGAATCAACCCCTCCTCAATCTGAGATGCGGTGTGGCTGGAACCACTCAAAGTGTCTGTCTTTTGTTTAAAATTGACTTCGTTTTAAGTGAAAACAACAACTAGCATACAGAAAACTGACCAAACGGATTCTTATTGTGTTTATAGACTAGAAAAATGATCCATGGGTCATATATGATGTGTAAGAGTCAACCAGGCCTCAATCTGTGAGGCGATGTGGCGGACACCATTCATATTGTCTCTCTTTTGTTTAAAATGTACATCATTTTAAGTGAAAACAACAACTGACGTATGAAAAACTGACCAAATGCATTCGAAATGTGTTGATGCTTTGGGAAAACAATCCATGGGTCATATGTGACATGTAAGAGTCAACCCCACCTTCATCCGAGGTATAGTGTGGCCAGGATCACTCTAAGTGGATCTCGTTTGTTTAAAATGGACAAAATTTAAAGTACATATGGAAAACTGACCAAACGCATTCGGTTTCCATTGAAACTTTAGGAGAACAATCCACGGGTCATATGTGACGTGTACGAATCATCCCCACCTCAATATGAGAAGCGGTGTGGCCGACACCACTCAAAGTTTCTGTCTTTTGTTTCAGAAGGACATCATTTTAATTGAAAAACATCTACTGGCATACGGAAAACCGATCAAACACTTTCGGAATATGTTGATACTTTAGGAAAACAATCGATGGGTCATTTGTGACATGTACAAGTTAACCTTGCCTCAATGTGAGGCACAGTGTGGCTGGTATCACTCGAGGTGTATGTATTTTGGTTAAAATGGACATCATTTCAGGTAAAAATATATGGTATACAAAAACCGATCAAATTATGTATTGAATTCTAGATTACACAAATAATTGTCAACTAAATTTTAAATTTAATTCTAAATGAATTGTGTATGTTTATGAATTCTAATTTAATTATGGATGTGTATAGTTCCAGGATGCATTATATGTTAAATGTGTATGAATTTTTTCTATATATGTATGTGTTAGTTGGTTATTGCAGGTACAATAATTGTGTATGTATGTGTTATTTTATTGCAGGTACAATAATTGGATTGAAAATGAGAGGGAATTTATATAACACACTAAAACCAACTAACACATACATATAGAAAGTGTCTCATTTTTATTTGAAATAGAAAACATGTTAAATGAAAAAAAAACTAACATATGGAAACCTGACTAAACACATTCGGATTTAGTTGAAACTTTAGTACAATGATCCATAGGTAATATGTGATGTGTACCTATCACCCCAGAATCAATCTGAGGCGCGGAGTGGCCGGCACCACTCGAAGTGTCTCTTCATAGTTTAAAATGGACTTCTTTTTAATGGAAAACAACAACTGACATATGGTAAACAGAACAAATGCATTCGGACTCTTTTGACACATTAGGACAACAATCCATGGGTCATATGTGATGTGTACGAGTCAACCGCGCCTCAATACGAGTCGCAGTGTGGTCGAGATCACTCTAAGTGTCTCTCTTTTTTTTTAAAATGGACAACATTTTATGTACATATGGAAAACCGACCAAACGGATTCTGATTGTGATGATACTTTAGCACAACGATCCATGGGTAATATATGATTTGCATGAGTCAATCCCACCACAATTTGAGGCGCGGTGTGGCCGTCACCACTAAAATTGTCTCTCTTTAGTTTAAAATGGACGTCATTTTAAGTGAAAACAACAACTGACATATGGAAACCCAACAAAACGCATACAGGTTCTATTTAACCTTAAGTAAAATGATCCATGGGTCATTTGTGACGTGTATGAGTCAACTCTGCCTCAATCTGAGCCATAGTGTGGCCAGAACCACTCAAATTTTCTCTCTTTTGTTTAAAATAGACTTCATTTTAAGTGAAAACAATAAATGACATACAGAAAACCGACCAAATGCATTAGGATTCTATTGAAACATTAGAAAAACGATCCTTGGGTCATATGTGATGTGTACAAGTCAACCCCGCCTCAATATGAGGCCTGGTGTGGGCGAAACCACTCAAATTGTCTCTTTTTTTTAAATGAACTACATTTTAAGTGAAAACAATAACTGGCATACGGAAAACCAACCAAATGCTTTCAGAATATGTTGATAATTTAGGAAAATGATCCATGGGTCAAATATAATGTGTACGAGTCAACCTCACCTCAATTCTAGCCATGTTGTGACTGGTATTACTCCAATTGTATGTATTTTGTTTAAAATGGACATCATTTTTAGTAAAAACCACTGTTATATAAAAATACAAACAAACGTATTCGGATTCTGTTGATATCTATTCAGTTTTTTATGTATTTTATTGATAATTGATAATTAAATTATGTATTTATTCAATTATGAATTGAATTCTGGATTCCGCATATAATTTTCATCTAAATTTTAAATTGATTTCTAAATCAATTATGTATATTTATAATTACGTTATGAATTTTAATTTAATTCTGGATGTGTATAGTTCAAGAATGCATTATATGTTAAATATGTACTAATTTGTTCTCTATATGTATGTATTAGATTTTTATTGTAGGTATAGTAATTGCAAAGGAGAAGAATGGTGGTTTGTGTGCAAAACTGGAGGTTGGTGTGAAAAATTGGAGTCTGCTGTGCAAATTGCAGGCTGTTGTGCAATTTGCACAGCAAGCCTATGCCAACGATTTGAAACCATTGGCATAGGCTGGTAAGAAGTCTTTCCCAACGGTTTACAAACCATTGGTAAAGATTACTATGGATTTTTTTTGCCAACGGTTCAAAGAGAACCGTTGGAAAAAAAACCATTCCCAACGGTTCTCAAATTTTGGGAAAGAGTTTATTTTCACTAATTTTACCAACGGTTTAGTGTAAACCGTTGGTAAAACTTATTCCAACGGTTTGGTTAAACCGTAGGCATAGGTTAATTTTACTAACCTATACCAACGGTTCTTTGTAAACCGTTAGGATAGGTTTTCCCAACGGCTTACTTCCCCACAGTTTGCAGAATCGTTGGTATATGTTATACCAACGGTTCTACGGCCTTACCCAACGATTCTAAACCATTGGGAAAGTCCCCATTTCCAGGTGTGATGGCGAACTAAATGAATTAATTATAACTCAGTTGAGGTTTGTAGAAAGGCCACATAACTTGTTATAAATTGATATACCCATGAATAGTTGGGTTCGAATGGTTATAAATTATTTAGAGGTTATACCTCATTATTATTTTTATTAGACCATGGATATTGGTTGGTGAACAATGATTATGGGATTTTTTGAGCGTGGAATTTCCCGCTCCCTTATGTTGGGTGTAGGTAACGACATCTCAAACCAATTACATCTACTTGGATGATGAAAATGACATTCCACATTCCCTTTCATCGGGTGTTGGGATTGATGAATCCCCCCACTATCACAAGTGCTGAGAATGATGTCTCACATTTATATGAGATTCATTGGTAATACCATTTTATTAGAGTTTATCACTTATTATACTATTCATGGATGCTTATGTTACACCCCGAGTGTAGTGATCACCTAGTATCCAAGTATGTACTTATATATATCCCTACATATTTAGCATATATACATATATACATATTTTGTTATATATATATATATATATATATATTTCTATATGGTAATTGAGATTAAACTTCTTCTGACCATTGAAAAATAAGGTACATTCATCCATGAGTCCTATAGGAACCTAAGCATACTTGTATATATTTATAATAAATTTTTATCATTTTTTATAGTTGAACACTCCTATGTGTTATACACTAAATAGATTATATCTAAACACTATTGGCGATGGCCTATTGATTTTCTCTCACACCATACATCGTCCTCCCTTGGTACCTGAGTAGACATCACGACTCATGTTGTGGATAAGGTTAAGAGCCCTATCATGTATGATTGACCTATTTATCTTATTGAATGGATCATGATAAGAGAAGATTGATTGTATCCTAATGATTCTATTTCAGTTTTCCATTTGTCTTCTTTTTGTATAGCATGTTGTATAAGCATGTACTATGTATCCCATGTATCCTATTTTTTATAATAGTTTGTATATTACTGAGCATATAGATTTTTATTATTATGACAACTTGGACATTTCTTGTTATGCAGTTCTTATTTATCATTTATTTATTTCCCCTAATATGTTTTCATTCAAATCATACTTCTACTATATATTGTTTATTTGAATAAATTGTTACCCTGTTATATGAATGTGTAGTCTCCCCATAGTACCACCTTAGACCCTTGCTTCGAGTCGCTAACCTCTAGCGTACTGGGAGGAACGCTTGAGTCCATCTGGACCACTAGCTCGAGGCACCATTTTATTGGCCCCGGATCAGGACGTAACAATAGATTATATTTGAGGGGGTATAAGAAGGAGAAAAATAAGAGAGTTAAGTTGAGAACGTTACCTCACCCTTGAGACGTTCTGCCTTGGGTAACAATATAAGTCTCCTTAACTTTGTTATTTGGAATGACGAAGTATTCTATGACATGGAGAGAGGGGTTTAGAGTAACTAGGGTAATGTTTTTATTTACACAAGGGTTTGTAATGGGTAGATAAATGTGATATAATTTATCTATATTTAAATGGGGAGAAAATGAATCTTTTATAAATACCCATTAATTATTAATGATGGCATGACACTATTCATGGTTAAATAGCTTCAAATGTGGGATAGAATACCGTTTTGAGTTATATAAGGCTCAAGAAGCCTCCATCACTCATTTTCAAACCTATTTGTATCATCTTTCAAGTCTCTTACATCTATATGTTTTTCATTTTACGATTGTTTTACCATAGTAACTAGTTTTACCATTGTAATTTATATTTAATTAAAAATAAAAGATAAATCTCCATACAGAATATTAATTTTTTGAAATTAAATATAATATCCAGGTAATATAATTCAATTTTTAAATATGTGTAATTTAATTTTAACATAAAGATAATATAATTAATCATGGTTTTTACTGAAAACATCGTATTGGCCATTATGTGTTTTAAATATTATATAACTCCTATTACCAATTAAATGAGTGATAATATATTTTTTTATTTGTAAACATCATATAATATACATTATATAAAATTAATATATTTAATATATTATTTAAAAATTGAAACACATTAAAAAACCATTATTCAAAAGTGAACATATCTCTATTATCATTTATATTAAAATTAGTCTTATTAATCATATTTTAACGCATAAAAATGAAATTATGTTTAAAATAAAATATGAAATATTTTATGTAAAATATTAAATCAATTATTTTTTAGGTAATTTATAAATTTGATTAAAATAAATTGTTAATATATGAAAATAATAATAGTTTATTGATTAAAATATTACTTATGTTTCCTATGATTTAAACATGAATTTTATAAATTTGAAATAATAAATTTGAATGATTTTTTTCTCTTATAAATACAATTTTTTTGATGAAAAACATATAATTTTCTTATAGGTTATACTTCCTTCTTGACACAGTTGTAAATTATATGGATTTAGTAAAAACAATATTTCCCAATATTTAGTTAAAAATAAATTATTTTAAAAAAATATATATATAATTCATCCTAATTTAATTTTTACCTTATAGGTTAAAAATAAATGTCACTTAAGAAATAATATTATTATATTTATAAACAAAATTTAAAATGAAAAATCAACATATAAATAGAAACATCTTTTATTAAAAAATACCATTTTAAAGCACTGTGTTTTTTAATTCTATTTTATATGAATTTATAATTTATTACAATCATTATATTTACTAAATTATTTATAATTCATAAATCATTGAATAGTATTCTTCTAAAATGAAAAGTATTGTCTTAGTTTTTATTTGCATGGGGAACAATATATCAATAAAATGTTTATTTACTAGATGTGTATTAAAAATTATTATAGTGTTATAGATTACACATCATGTAATAATGAAAACTATCTTGATGTGTCACACAGTACTTGATTAAATTTCTACAAAAACACTAAGTTTCATTTAATGTTCATTCCCGATCATCCTTTTAAATCCTCCAACACCTCGTGATTACAAATTAGAGTTCCAAGAAGTTCCAAAATGAAACATCAGATGCACGTCATTTGATTAATGTTTTATAAATAATAATAAAAATTAGAGGGTATTAACAAAACCTAGTAATGCTGGACATCTTGGATGATACATGTCAAACAAGAACCCCAAACACCACAAGAACAAAGACACAACACAATCATAGATAAAATTCAATAATATTATAATAATGTCATGAATCTCTAAATCATGCCAAAATAAAACAATGTTAATAATATATTTGGATAAATATAATAAATTTTAATAAACACTCCATTTTAAAATCCTCGAAACCAACATACATCCCTGAGATATGACCAGTGGGAATAAAATACCTTTCAGCAACATCTATTGAAGTTCATGAACCATTATACGAAAATCCTTGATAATTGGATCTTTTTTAATATATAAGTCTTATAAAAAACATTAGATACCTCAATTTGATACCAATGAAGTTGTAATAAGTAGAACATTTCGTTCACCTGATCCTTATACATAGGTAGTGATAAATGTCACACCACATTTAAGATAGTCTCTATCACCTTAAAGGGTCTAAATAATTAATGGGAAATATTAAATCCTTGCCTAAATCATTTTAAACCTAATTAATAAAAACCATTAGGAATACATTACTTCCATCATAAAACTATCGAGGTATCCAACTATAAAGGTTATAAGACATATGGGATTATTTGGATGCATTCAGTTGATGTTAAATAACATACACATTCTATTTCATCCATTGTATGAAATATATTCAAATAGATAAAAACTCAATAAATTTAGCCTAGGAAAATAGTCATACAGAAAATCTATCCACGTAACACATTAAACAAATCCACAATAATAATATAGTATTCAAAAATATTATATGTAGTTTCAAAGGATATTTATTTATTGATGAATCTGTAAAATCTAGAAAACCTGAACAACATTTTCATCCATCCTTTGGATTTTCCACTATATCATATCATGTATTGTGGGATTGATAAAGGTGATATAACATTACATTGAAATAAAATGATATTGAATCCCCTTATATAGTTTTTAGGTAAAATGTATATCATTATTAGATATTATGATCATCATTTACCCATTAATAAACAAAATCCACTTCACATATATCCATTATAATGCATCAAATGCATTCTACTCCTTCATTTCCAATAAATATTATTTATTCACCAACACATGCATAATCAACTAGGTAGCATAATATACTCACCAGTGGTTAACTATATCCAAGAACAAAATCTATAGATATATCCTTCAACATTCAATTTATCATATTCAATGGATAAAGAAAACTTTTTGGAACATAATGAACAATATTCAATTTCTGGTACACCATATAGTGTGGGATGACATTTCCCCCATCAAATTCATTTCCAATCACCAAAATGATTCCCCAAATAATTATAAAATATAAATATACAAGGTTTCATGGATAAAGGTGATTATTTAAACTCATTGAGTAATACCTAATGTGATATCAATGACTTGAATATATTCCCCTAACACAACACCTTATTCTAATGATCCTATATCCTCCCATTAGATGCATCACCGTACATAATAATATCATGAAAAACACTACCATTGTATCTCTAATATGGGAATAATTAACCTACTGTAAAGAAGAATATTATATTTTAATATGTTTTAGAAAGTCATTATCACCAACTTGTTTTGTATTGTGATACCATGCTATAATCAACTACACTTCATTTTATGCTTCTCTCGAATAAATGAAATATCAATTTTAGGATTTATACCCAAAAAAACTATTAATACATTATAAACCATTATGGTGTAAGATATTTTAATTCCACTTTCCTATATTAATATTATACATCATACCAAAAAAATATCAAATATGAGTGAGGGAATACATAGCTCATCCTATTATTTACATTAAATACCGTGAAGCACTCACAAATGAGGTAATAATAACATAAAATATCTAAAAATACTTCTACTTTAAACCAATGATCAATATAGGTAATGTAAAACCCATTGGGACATAACTAAAAATACCTATATCAGATTATATATATTTATTGAATAAGAAAGAACCATGCAGGTATTTGAAGCATAAAAAAATACATCAAACATCACTCTTTTCATAGAAAAATAGAAAATATGATCTTTTCATTTTCAAATTAATGAATATGAAAGAATGGTCCATTTTTCTATAATCAATAAAATAAATTAATCACTGATTGATTTTAGACATAAACTACATGCAAAATCATATAAAACGAAATTAAAAATAAAAAAACCAAAATTCATAGTAAAAACCCAAGAAGAAACTACCTCAGTCATTGATGTGATTATAAATTCACCTTGTTGGATTATAATTTGACTTAAAAATATAACTCATGATTCTAAAATTACACAAGATCGTATTTCAATAGATATGATGTTATCCATGTTCATTTAGAGTATGTTTCATATAATATACATGATTATAATATAACTTTTAATATATTATAGAACATTTAATTTAACCACACCAAAAATTTATGAAGAACTCATAAAACCAATCCAATGAAAATAGATGAGATATTCATAACAAAGAACAAAGTTATGAAGAAAATTAATGTTCCTATAATGAAATGTGACTAAAAATACTATGATATCATCCTCCTTCACAATCCCTAAATAATACATATATTGTAGAAAAATAATCATGTTAAATCCATATCAATTAAAATTATTGAATAGTTCATCAATATCATCAAGGGTATATCCATTTATCACTATTAGTGGTAAAAAACTCTAGTAATAAATTCAAAACCTTTTACAACATTCCTCTTAATTGGTGAATAACATTATATAACACCATTTTGAAAGAAATAATATAAATAAATCTATTTGGTAATGGATCATATAAATGTACCCAAATATTATCATCTAAAAAATTGTTAACTAATAAGGATCTACAAAAATTGGAGTCACAACATCCTATAGTTCTATCCAAAATCATTATCACATAATGTTATTAGTAATAAAATATTATATGGATTGTTTTAAGGAAATAGTTTAGAAACACCCAAAACATTAACACATTAAAATACACACACTATAATATCCATACTCATAGTTGAGAAGAAACATGATTCAAATGTTATTAATCTATTTTATGACCATTAATTATAATTATAAACACAACTTCCACTTTAATATCAATGAATATAACCCATCTCTTTAAAAATAAATAACAAAAAGCATATATTAAAACAAATCAGTAATTAGAATGATATCATGTGATTGTAAATATAGTATAATAAACCAATCAATGAATAATGAAAACCCATATTCAGCTCATATCCATGAAACACATCAATCAATATAGGCTGGCCTCTAATTGGTACAGACAACAAGATGGAAATAAGAAGAATCACCATCATAAGTCTTACATATGAGAAAACTATATATGTTTTAATGAAGTGTGATGTTACCAAATAAAAAATATATAATTGAAACTATAACATAAACAAATAAGACCTCTCAAAATCTCTAGATAACATGACACATGACACTCCTTGGTAAGAAACTGTATATTCCCCACTCCTCAATCTCAATGGCCCTGATTATAAAAACATCCATAACCATGGTCTTTTGTATAATCCTAGGTATGTAGATTATTTTTATGCATTCATTTAACAGACCATTACAAATATAAAACTGAAAATTCAATGTAAATTTCTGCTCCTAATAAGTCCTTATAGGTAACTATAACTCTAAAGAACCAAAATCCAATATCCTAGAGATAGATATTACTCTACTACATTAAAATAAGACACATGCAAATACATATTAAAGGAATGTGTATCTCATTAGTGTTGGTAAATTATAGACATACATAAATACCATGTTACATTCAAAACTATGGAATGAAACATAGTGATGGTAATAATTATGCATCTTTGAACTTAATCATGGATTCATTCTTCATATCATAGCGAGAGAGGAAAATTTTGAGCTCATATGTTCATTAAGAGCTATGTAAAGTTGAATATATATTCAACCAAGAATTAATATTAAATATATAAATTTAAAAAATATTAAAAAACTATACATTTAATTAATATCTATAACATGAAGAATATTATGAAATTAATAAATGATGATAAAATAATGACATATAACTAATCACATTGACTTCAACATAACCCATGGAGAATATCAATTTAGTAATTAAACTGATAATAAATATCAAAATATCAATGGAAGAAATTCTCCTTATTTGATTTCATGATCTTATACATTATGATATTTATACCATCAAGACCTTATTCCAAGAAAATTTAATTGATGGGCTGGTATATTCCAAAAAACCCATTTAATGCTAGCTCATTGATTTGTCACATAAAACCGATCAGTGTGGTGGGGAACATCTATAACCTAGACCCACCTTCTACTGTATTTACAATAACTTCTACATATATAAAATTATTTATATAATTCATGAATAATATTCCTTATTTTTAAGAAAAATGTAATGTCCAATGATCATAATAATGTGCATTGCTTAGGGAATGTTAATGATTGAAAAATTTAATCAAGAAACTGTATTTCAATATAATCCCTCATCAATTGATCATAAAATATCTAGAAAAATAATTAGTATAGAATCATTACAAAATATACCATTATATTATATGTAAAATAAATGGTTATTATGATTTAGGAATATAAATATTATAAAAATATCATTAAAAACACTCATGCATAAAATTAATCATTCACATAGAAAATCACTTTTAAAAAATATAAAATTACATAATATTAGAAAAAATCATTTATATGAACCTTGTAAACATATAAATTAATCTTCAATGAAATTATCAGTTTAAATGGCGGAAAATTCTATACATTACATGTATGTTAAAAGAAAGCAACCTTTAGTATTTTGGATAAAAATTTAAAAAAGTGTCGTGTTTGGAAAACGATTGTATGATTCTTTTTAAAAAAAATCTAAAAACCCAATAATGGTTAATATTGACTTTATACCATCATAATTTAATATTAAGAACCTTGTAATCATATATTTTTGAAAAATTAATTTGAAAAAAAAATCGACCAAAGTGATAAATAAAGTCTGATTTTATTGAAATAGTTTTCTTTGTCATTTTTTGTAACAGAGAGAGGAAAATCGTACTATTATATGAAAATTTAATTAATAAATAGAGGATAAGAAAATGAAATCTTTTTTTAGGAAATATTCAAATAATTTCATTCAATGGAGATTCAAATAGTAATAAACCTGATTAAAATGAGATTTCAAAATAAACCCTTAATGCATTGGTAAATTTTCAATAATAACTCCCATTAAAGAAATAAAATTAAATGAAATATCAAAAAACCTGAATATAAAAATACTAATGGTATACAATATCAATGTGGTAGTAGATACAACTCATAAAATAAGACAGGTGTATAATGTAACATTTGTTCCAAAGAAGACAATTCTATACGAGAAACCCTTTCAATGATCATAATATTTATGTGACAATTAATCAATTGATATATTATGTGTATAAATTTTAAATCAAGTTAAAACATGTAAAAATAAAACATAATGTGATAAAAAAAAATTAACGCATAATATTAGATTATCAAAGACAATGAATAAGTAATATAACAAAATGAAAAGAAATTGAGTTATAGAATTCATTACCACTCGGTAACTTTCTTCTCAAATCCACATGGATGGAATAAATAAAATTTGAACTTAAATATCCATTAAATATTAAGAATACATGATACTACATGTAAAAGTGTCAACATATAATACATATAAATTAAATTTTGTGCATTACAAAAAAATGACGAGATGTAGTGGAAATTTAGACGAAATCTCTAACCTCAAGATTCTGTTAAGTTGCAAAGTATTTAACCACCTATATATTGGTTTACAGGATGTTATTAATTTATAAAAAACCATATTCATATTTATAATATCATATGTTATCTTCTTATAACAATTTATCACCCTATTGTTAATAATATTTCATTAATACCATACTTTCTAATGTTAACTGCTTTGTTTCTCTCACACCCATTTTTTCATGAAAGTATTGGTTTTAGTGAATAGTATATATACACATAATTTAAAAAAATATTTTAATGTTTTAATAATCATATTTAATCATTATTTATTTTAACCATTCATGAATTTTTTGCATGGAAAATGAATCGCATCCATTTTTGGTGATGGTAGGTCGTACCTATTCACGAGCGATGGTAACATTTACTTAATGGGTGGAAGGGTAATTAATATGATGATATATTAATTATATATAATATATAAAATTTTATATATATCATATATATTAATTATTTGAAACATTACGAATATCCATTTGAGTCAGTGATTTATAAGAAAGTAAGTCAGTTCGTGAGGTGGTAGTTTTCCATACACTTGAATGATTACTTTGTTTCCCATTTGATGGAGGAGGAGATAGAAAAATACTATTATATGAACATAATAAAATTTTAGTATATAGGATATTCTAGTGTTATTATATTTTATATTTTATGACATAATTGAAGGTGGTTAAAGAAGAAGTAAACAAAGACAATTACCTTCACTTAGAATAACCTTATTTGGATCTTATATTAAGCACCCTAGTGTTTTTATTTTCGGAATTAAAGAACCTATAAATTGTGGATAAGGATGTTGGTGATAGATTATTTCATGTTTTTATTGATCTAAATGGCTTGATATGTGTGAATAAGCAAGGGGATGGATTTCCCATTTATAATTTAGGAGGAACGACATTTCTATTAAAACCAAAAACTACTCAATAATGAGAAGTCACTATCAACTGAAGTGCCAAAAAAATTGATAAATAATGGAGTCAAGTTTTTTAATGTATATAAAAATCTCCACCAAAAAATAGGAACATGTTTCAACCATGTTCCTCCATTTTCCTCAATGCATTCTTAGTTATACAATATTAGTTTTCAACATGATAATTAGTTATTTAGACTAGGTAATTTAACCTTTAAGAGTAAATTAATATGATCATTATTAAAAAATTAGTATAAAATTAATCTAAATATTAAATAGAATTTATATAATAAAATTTTGATATTTTTTGGAAATTAATGTAAACCCAAGCACATATAACATGCAAAACCCCGTTTTAACATTAATAAGGATAAATAAATTTTTTATGTCTTCATTAATCATTATGAACATAAATTAAGACTTAATTATTATCTAAATATTATAATTATTATTTAAACTATGTAATATATTTTATGAAAATCAGTTTATTTAAGTGGAACAATTCAATTAGAAAAAAAAGAAAAAGGAGTCGTAATTTTTTTTAATAAATGAATTTCTCAAGAAAACGATTATCTAACATTGACTATATGAATAGTATTAATCATTATAATTATTTAAATTCGTATTTTTAGATATATAATTTCTAAATTTTATTTCTATAATTCTTCATTTTTAGTCATATTAATTAATGAAAATGGATAAACATTATGCACTTAAAAATGGTTTTCAGAAAACTTATTTTTAAGCCTAGAATTAAAAATATAAATAAATGGGGTATAAATATGATTCAAATTAAATTAATCATAATAATTATAAGTAAATAATACTGATTTTACATATAAATCAAATTAAATTAACAATTTTACTTTTAAATTAATTAGTTTAATGAAAATAAAGAACAGTATTTGAAAAATAGTTATATTTTATTATTCATTAATAAATCAACATTTTCATAAAAATATCAAGATTTCACTATAGAATAATTTCAATATTATTATATCAAAAATTAATTTCATTTTTCCAAATAAATTTAAAAAAATTGGGAAAAATCAATTTTATTTTTTTCTAAGAAAGATTACTAAAAATAATTTTTGCTGAAAAAATATTTTCATTAAGAATAAAATGACCTTACAAAAAATTGATTGATTGTAATAAAAAAATAATTTATTTTAAATTATATATATATATATAATAATAATTTCTTTTATCTAATTTATACCCTCTAATTCAATTACTAGTATATGAATTTCATATTTAAATAATATATTTCTTGATTAAGTTAAGTTTTGTGTTGCATGTCGTATATGCTATAGAACATAGTTATCACATTTTAAAATATAAAAGCGTTACAATCTACCTTATGATAATAAATGTTAACCTTTCAATTTTATATTTTTCTCAAAAATGTAGCTTTTTATATTTAAAAACCCCTTTGTATAAAATCACATCATAAAAAGGAATATGAAATTAATATATTAAAAAATAGAAAGGGAAATATACAGGTCATTTCGAATAAAACATAACTATGTTCCCATGTAGAGGAACATTACTGGTGTTTTAAAATATGGAAATTTTATAATAGTATAAATAATCATGGAGAGTGATATATATAATTGATCAAAAGAAATTTTATGATTAAGAGAAATTTAACAACTAAAAAATCATAAATTTGGGCTGAGATAAATGACTATTGATTCTCTATATATGAAGGTAATAGGATAAATTTTTTGTTTCAAGATAATTTCCTAGAGTTGAGGGATTATTTTACTACCAAGATAGAGAACATGAAGAAATAAAATTATTTTATATCATTAAATATTCATAAGTGAAATTTCATTCTTTGATCGTGCTTAATTCAATTACACATCACTTTTTACTCTATGAAATTAATATCTAAGTATATATATTATTCCCAAAGCACTAAAATTGTCTTTTTTGGATCATAAGATCAAAAAATGTGACATGTATTTATATCTATCTTTAAATATTTAACAATACCAAAATAGTTAGAACAAGTTATCCAATATAATAAATTATTCTCTAAAACCTCAATAGTGACACCCAATGTTCAATGTAATATTTTATATCATATTGTATTAGTAAAAAATCATTTTAACAACGATATAACATTTTATAATGTTATTCACTACAATATTTTTACCCTTTGGTTATGGTTTCAAGACTTTTGGGCTTTCTTAATGAGATATCATGGCACCTGACATGTGGGTTATAATTTTTTCCAAAACCATATTAATATAATTCCTATAATGCTCCAAAACATTAATGACCTGTAGTTACCACAACATCAAAGATAAGATAAAACATAATGTTTCTAATATCTTTAATATTATTTTCAAAAAATTTAAATGTATTTTTTATTAAAACCCTTCTCTAAATTATAAACCAATGTATGGTATTTCCATAAATGTCTCTCAGAATATCATTAATATTAATAATATATCATCATATAAAACCTAAAAATTAATGGTTGGATTAAGACATTGAACTTATGATAAACCATAAACATAATAACCCATGTTGGTAACCATAAAACATAAGTTAATCTTATATAAATATATATATTCTTCCATAATTAACACAACCTTTAGATGTATCATGATTATTATAACCCAGATAACATTGGTAAAAATACATCTTTAACCCAATTCATGAATCCCAATACATAAAATATTTCAACCAATCTACTATAATTATTGGTATAGAATAGGTCCTTAAATTTTCTATAAGTAAACATTTAGATGATTTTATTAAATTTAATAATGACCAGGTTCCCCATGTTCTAGATAACAAACTAAAAATGGAGTTAGAAGATGATATTTATTTCTATTCACATAACTCCTAACTTTCACTCCTAAATTCAATGTTCTTTTCCATTATTTTACACATATAAAACATTTTCATATTCCACTGAGACATTCTTATGCGTTTCTCTTTCAATATTTAAGACATTAAAGAAGTTGATACTTATTTCATAAATTGTATTCACCACTCGAGCTGTTTGCAGAATCCATCTTTCTCTTCTTTAGTGACCCCAAAAGGTGGTTAAGGTATATGATGTCATTCATATATAAAGATAAATGATTATGAATAATCATGATATCATTAATTCCATTATTCCTCCAATTTAGTTTATTATAATCACCACATTATACAACATTTTTAATATTAAGATGATTACTTTAGGTTCGAACCATTGGATAAGAATGAAAATCTTATAGTAAGAAAATAGAATCATAGTGGAAACCATATAATAATTTATATGATGTCTAAATTGTTGCAACTTAACCCCACAAATCCCAATGTTGGTGTATGATACTGTTAAATTAGAATTATTACAATGAATCAAATTTATAAATAACAAGATTCTAGTAGTTTTGGTAAACCAAATACATACAACAGAAAAATTATACTAATTCAAATATATATTTTCCGTTCCTTAAAAAAATAACTTATAGGGTAACTTTATTCAATCTAGTGAATCCATGCATATCATTCTTAGTATGCTTTGTGTACCTGTGGGGAAATAAACATAAAATGTGTGAGCTTAAATGCTTAGTTAGGGAAAATATTGTGAAAGAAATAAAGAATCATTGAGAATAGTCTATATGTAAAGGTAAATAATTGAACACAGTTACCATGTAATCAATAAACTGAATGGAATTATATAAATAATATGGGAAATTAATAAATATAAACACATTCCATCAAAATAAATATATAAGAAAAAATATGGTAATGTATGAAACTGAAACACATTCCATTTAATAAATTAAAATGAAATGTGTCCAATGATTTTTCGATGCAAAATCTCATGGATGAATAAAAACTAAAACTAATATGAGGTAAATGCATGATTATTGTGTTCCATGTTTCCTAGGTACATGGAACCTTTACCATCCAAACCTTTCACAAGATAGTTTACAATATATTAGGTAAAACCCCATCAAAGGTTTTTATTTAAAATGACTTGCCCCATGAGACTACTGATTCATCGAGTGTATAACTATAACCAGGACCCCCCTTGTTGTACCAGTCCAAAAAATTCATCATATATGGAATAATAGATTTAATAATATGCCTGATCAAATATTTTTATGGATCAAGAGAAACAGATTTATCAATATATACCCAAATGATAAAATAATTGTCAAATTGAACATCGTATGTAAAAAGATATATAGTTTTGGCATTAATAATATCCATCATATGAGAATATATATATTTAAGGTAATTTAAAATTAAAAATTATTATAATAATGTGATTTTTTACCTGATAAAGTTAACAATCTCAAAAGAAATTGAGTTTTAAAATATAATTATTAAGAAGAAATTTTAGGAAAATATATTTCAACATCCCAAAGTCTTCCGTACAACTTGAAACATCTAAATCATAATTAACATGAAGTAAATTTTTTATAAAATGTAGAAACAATATTCATGATATAATGTTCAAAATCATTGTTATATACACTACACAAAATAATAAAGTGTTTTATATGGAATATGCCTCATAGAAAGAACAGTAAGACAAGAATCCCTTACCTTCAGTTTCCTTTCGAGTGGACACCTTTTAACCTCATGTAAAATAAAATTATTTTAATTTTATGCTTTCTTGAGAAACTTTATCATGTTTATTATTATTTTTATTTCATTTATTTTTATTTTTTATACAACTACTTAAATAATTATGTTCACATTAGTTCTTCTAACCAAATTAAGTTTATGTGTCAAAAAATACTTTAGTAGATCAATTATGGTCAAAGGGGTCATTATATAATGTATATAGAAATATAATGACATAATTATAATTTTTATACCTCAATTATAATTTTAAAATCATTCATTAAATATTCTTATGAAAAATGAATCAATGTTACGATCATGGTGATGATAGGTCGTACATACGCATGGATAACATTCCCATTTTTCAAAGATCGTTATGGAAAGAGGGTATGTTACACTATATATTTACATAATGATAATTGCATCATAAATCAAATATATAATAATCATATATACTTATATATATAATTATTGTGATTAAAAATTTATCGCATCATGTTAAGGAGGCAGTAGTCCACACATCCATGAATAATATTATCACTTTTTAAGTGTGATAAAATTTAATAAAGATAATTATATATACATATTTAAATAATGGTAATTTTTTCATGAATAATATATATATATATTTGTCTCATATATTTAATTATAATCAAATTTTATACATTCCATGTATTTTGTTAATGAATCACGCCACTTTGAGTGGGTGGTAGTCCACACATCCTCAAACGATTTAATCATATTAATGTAAAATATAAATTATTAAATAAATGTGTAATAAAAACATAAATATGTATAAATAATTGATAAATATAATATATATCATATATAAATATTTTTTCCATCATATTGGCCAACATTATAGGGGTAAAGGAAAAAAATGAAAAATCATCATTTTGTGAGACAATATTTCACTGTACATAGAAATTGTATGTCTATTACCCATTATATGTAAGTGTGTGTAAGTGTAGGTTGAAAAATTAGCATAAACATTCTTATAATATTTAGCATACTATTTTTATATATAGTAATAGAATATTAAGTGATGAGGGTTTGGAGAATAGAAATAAAACTAAAAAGCATAAGGAAAGATGTTACCTCTTAATCAGGTAACTCTTTTTGGTTTGAACCAAAATCTTTTTTGGATGGATTTCTTCCCACATTGAGTATTAAAGATCAAGGTGGGTGTATTTTTGGAATCTATATGGGAATATATTGGATTAACCCAAGTGGTTCAAGAGGTGTGAAGTAGTGGGAGAGGTGGTGGCCTTTAATAAGTAGGGAAAATGACTTACTTGAATTTTTTTGGAAACAAGTTAGGTGTACGCATGTTATTACCTAACCAAAATTCATAAAAACAAAAAAAAACTCAATAATGGAGTTTTATGTCTAATATATCGCCATTAAACTTGTTTTTATAGGTGTATATGTCATTTGGGCCCCTATGTTAAAATATTAATCCTTTATTAATCTTAATGTTGCCTTCTTAATTGTAACTAATTTTAATTACTTTCACTAATCATATTGGTCAAAAACATTTGGCCATATTATAAATTATAAACTATACTAATTAAAAATTTTGAATCAATATTTCCTAATTCCATCAATTGATAGGGTAAAAAATGATTTAAATTTAATCATGTAGGCGGAACAACAATGCGGGGTTTTAAAGTAAAAACATCTGAAAGTTTGCAATGTTTTTATAATCAATTTAAAATTGAAATTAATTCCACTGAAATAAATTTTATTAATTGATAAAAAAATTTCTAATTAAACTGTAAATAAAATTATAATTATAATTTATCCTTATAAATAAATTAAATGAAAAAGCTGTTTTGAACTAAAATTATGTATTTTTCACTATTCATTATAAATGAAATTTTTCATAAAAATATCAAAATTTCACCATAACCTAATTTTTATTTTTATTTTTCAATTATATATATAAATTTTACATATAAAATCAATTAATTTGTCAAAAATAATATTAAAAATTGGTTCTCTATTAAAAGGTTGTAAAATTGCCTCTAAAAAACATAGGTTTGTTTGTGTGAAATTGGGTGTGTTCTTATCTTATTTCTATCAAACCTAATGGATGAATATAAAAAAATATTTTACTGAATATGTAACATATATATTTCATTAATATAATTAAATTAATATAATTAATTTTATTTACTATGTCAAAACTCCTTTGGAATAATATAAATAATAATATTTGTTTTTAATATCAAATCAGTTCTTACTTTCATTTCTAATTAATTGGTAACCAATGAATTAATTTTATATTTATATAAACCATAAATTTTCATATGTTAGTTGATTATATTCATATCATCTAACATAACTTCTAGGTTTTATCATATTATATTAAATAATAATGTTTTAATAATGCATTGTAATTTTGTGAAACTCAGTCTTGTGTGTAACACAAAATATCGAAGATGGTCACTCTTTCGTTTTATGAACGATAACTCGGTGCTATGTGAATTAAAAGATATTGAATATATTATATTCATTTAATATTGTAATTTATCATGTTTATATACTCCTTTTTTTATATTTGGTATTGCGTTTCATAAACACCATTGATTAAAAAGTTTTACTTTAGAATTTGGGTGTGTTACATTCTCCCCACCTTAATTAAATTGAATTCTCACAATTTAAACTCAATATTGGTTATATAGTGTTTGATATTTCCTATATTGAAATCATAAATCATTATAATGGTTTGTAAACCATTCCTTATAAAAGATAGAATGGTAAGTACAAAGGTCACATGAACTACCTTGTAACTAGATCTCTAAGTAGGAGAAAATTCTAGTAGAATGTGAAAATATATACATAGTGGAAAATCATAAATATTTATAGGTAGTGAATGAGGAAATCAATCACAAATAAGTGAATGTTAATATAAGGCATCATCCATAAACATCACATAATCTTGTGTTAATTTAGGAATTCACATTGAGAATCTTTTCAGGTTTAGAGTTTTAGAGAATAAGGCCATAACTATAAGATTACATCTCAAAAATTAAAATGAAGTCATTTCTTCTCTATCCAATTTTTTTGGAAAAAAAAAGTCCATAAAATAAAACAATAAATATTTTCTTGATATAAATCTTCCCAAACTCTTCCTTTCTCTTTCCCTTCCTTATACCCTGTGAAAAACATTTCAAACACATTGAATGAGAAAAAAAGCTCAGTTCAGGATATAAAATTTGGAAACAAAACATTAGTCCATCAATACAAAAAAATAAATGAAACCATAATCTTCAATCATAATATAGAATTTCTTTAACATACCTCATGAAATCATAAGATTTATGAATAACACACAGAAATCATAAATCATAAAGGTAACTTGTGGCATCCATAACATACATACATTATAGCTTTCACACCTATATAGAGAGTTGCGTTTGGAATACCCATCACAGTATATACCCTAAATTTCGTTGGAGTGAAATTAAAATTTACCTCTTCCACATTACCCAATGCATTGGAGAGTAATCTTGGACTCACCATCCCTCGGTTTATCACGGAACCACACGTATTCATAATCAATACCCATGAACTATAATATATTCTTAACACATAAAAAAATAATAATAGAAAGATAGAATTTCCACATTGTAATCATAATATATTATTTCAATATATTGACATAATCAGTCCATTCATAATACCATTTTCAATACTAAAATACTAAAAAAGTTATATTGTATTTATTTTCCTTTTAAAAACATTAATGCGTGTTGAGTAAGCCAAATATCAAAGAATACTCACAGTGGCGGAAAATTCATTGTCATGGCATACATCAAAAAGAAAAATTTCCTTTGTATTTTAGTAAAAAAAATCACAAAACAAAATATTCCTTTTGAAAACCATTGAATGAAATTAAAATAAAAAATGTATAATTATACATCTTATAAAATAAGGTCGTGTATAATGAAAAATATGCCTTAATGAAATGAGATTGAGATGAAGCCGCTTACAAAGATTGTATCAGTGACATAAGAATTTATCCCTGGGGTGATTATGTGTAGAAATAGTATATCCATACAAATGGAAGTGGAAATAACAACATAAATAATCAAAAAGTTCTTCCACACATAAACTTCGAATATGATAATCAGCGAAGTCTGTGTAAAACCCAATGAGTAGAAATTGATTTTATAAATTCCCTTAAAAAGATAATTTAGTAAATAAAATAGATCAATTATGTTTTTCTAATATATGTACACAAAAATAAAGTATAAATTCAAGATTTTATATCAAAATTCATTTCATACATAATCATAGCACGACATGATCAAGAAGTTGAAGATGACCCGAGATCAAATCCAGGCAGAGGCTAATTTTTTGGTACTGTAGAGGACTATAGTAGGTATTGTAGTAGGTACTCCAGTAGTATTGTATTAGGTACTATAGCAGTAACTATGCAGTATTGTAGCAGGTACTATAGTGGGAACTATAGTAGTCACTATTTGGAACTGTTATAGCCGGAAATATTCCCCCATTTTGGACTTTGGACCTCTGATTTGGTCTTTGAGTCCATTAAGGACTTTAGTCCATACAAACCATGAAGTAAGTAAGACCTTAAGTCCACCTCAAGGCCTTAGGGCCACCTTAAGTGCAGATACATACCAGAAAACCTATAAGGAACAATCTTCAGAGGGTGGAGGAGCAAGAAGCTTTCACCAACGCAGAAGCTAAATGGATTGCAAGAATGAGAGGGTATGGAACCTGTCATTGGGACAAGTCTATTCATACACGAGAAATAATATCCTAAGAGCCATGAATAGGTGGAGAGATGATTTCATGATGAATATGCTGGGGAGGAGCAGTTTTAAGTAGTTAGTATGGGTTGTATGTAGTGTTTGAAGCCTACGGGCAGTGAATTTTCTAAAACCTTTAGGCCATGTAATACTTACATCTATGGTCCTATTAAGGGTTCCATTATACCCCTTTAAAGGTGTATTATCAAAAGACCAATAAAAAATGAAATCCTTCAAGCCATTGGATGTTTATAAAGTTCCATTACAAAAATTCAACAGCCTAACAACGCCACTTTTAAATTCATAAAATGCATTTATGTGAGAGAAAAGGGTCTCTCATCACTTGGAAATAAACTTTACAGCAATAAGGATATATAAAAACATTTCCAAACATAATAAAATAGAAATTAAAAGACATAACATAAATGAAGTCTTTGACTAAAAGAGGAGGCTGAAAGTTTCCCTTACCTTGAGTCCTACTTGTCATGTATGTTCCTTGATCTTCCTAAATAATAAGCATAAGTTAATTTATTATTTCTTCAGAACATTTTTCATATTTATTATTCTTTTTATATCACTTATTAACATTTTATAAATATTACATAATTATTTATGTTAATATTGGTAGTTTGGTCGATATTCGGTACTTGAGTCAAAAATGAACTTGTTATAATTAAAAATTGCCAATGTGGTCAAAATTACATTATCTTTGGAATGGTATTAATGATTTGAATATCATATATATCTAGTATATAAATTTATTTATAATATTACATATCATTTGGAGATAATAAATTAAATGCATTGTTCATTGAGACGGTAATTCGTATGTACGCATGAACGCTACTTTTATTTCTTTTTTACATTTAATGCAATAAAAACTAAAAGATACATAACTATATTATAATTAAATTATAATATAATATTATATATATGTTACATAATTTCATTAATTCCATCCTTTATTGTTCTATTTATGGCATGAATGTGTCATATCACTTTAAGGGGTTGTAGTCCACACTTCCTCAAATGAAATTATCATAGTTATGCATTATGGACAGAATAATGGTATTGTTTAAATAACAAAATAGAATAATAGAGAAAATATAAATTTAATATATATAATATATAGATATAGTTCCATCGTAATGTCCTCAATGAGATGAGTTAAGGGAAAATTGAACAAACATCATTTCATGAGGAAGTAGTTCACCGTCCACAGAAAATGTATGTTCATATCCATTATATGGAGGTATGTGTAAGTGTATATTGAATACAAATCATAAAGACGTACTAGTATATTCAGGATACTAGTGCTGTTATGTAATCAAAGAATAAGATTATAATAGGGAGTAGAGAAGTAAAATAATGGAAAAGGAACTTTAGAGAAGATGCTACCTCTTAAAACATGTACTCTCTTTGATTTGAGCCAAAATGATTTTTTAAATTGCCTTAGGCTCAAGGTAAGGCTTCTAAGAAGAATATATTGATGTTTGGATCTTATTTGGGAAAAGGTTGGATGATCCATGGGGCTTGAGACGTGTGATCAAACGGGTAGGGGTGATTCCCTTTTATAAGAGGGAGGAGGGGCACTTTAGGAATGTTTTGAAGTATTATTTTTTTTAAAAAATATTTTCGGTTTAAAAAGGTCCCAAAGTCATTTATTTCATATATAAGATGCTTTTGGGACGAAAATATCATAACCAATAGGTTTTATATGAGTCTATGTTACAAATTTAACCTTATCTTTTAGCATTAACCCTTAGTTAACTAATTTAACTCTAATCATGTCTTCTTGTATATTCATAATATATGGTTAATGTAGTTACAATAAAATGAAAATGGAACCTAATGTGCTTAATTAATGACAAGTTCAACATTATCTAATTCATTTGATATAATATTATATTTTTAGGACTATTATATCATTTAATAAAATTGTATTTGTTTTAAAAACTCATTTATGTCAATTTTTATACTATACATATCAGGACTTTTTAAAAAACCATAACAAATAAATTATTTCGAAAAAACAACATTAATTAAAATATAACAAGCCATAATCATCCATAAAATTCATATATGGCATAAAAAGTTTCAAAATAATTTTTTTATTATAAATAATCTCATTTATTTAAATTATCCATTAATAAGAAAATCTCTACACCAATATTTTGTCATAAATAATTTTATTATTTGATGTCTAAAATTTATAAATAAAATAACATGATGTAAGAAACATTTTTTATTGCTACTGAATATTTATAGTCGAAGATATCACTTATATAACCCCATATAAAAATTGTTTTAATAAACGATACATGTTTATGTTACATTTTTCATTACATTAAATTAATTATTATAAAATGACATTTTCACATCAAAGTGGATTCATGGGGTCCAAAAATCTACCAAAAGATTCACTTGGTCTGAAATATGTAATACAAAAGGTTTAAGTCATGTTTTAGGGTAGTTTTATATTTTTATAATAGTATTTTTTACTCTTATTTATCATATTTATCTTTTAATCATGGTAAATAAAATAATTACTAAAATTATTATTCATAATGTCCAAAAATAAATGGAACCTATTTAAAAAAATTGAACCATATGATTTCATATATGGAATCCATTTTTCCAAATTCAGAACACAGAAGTTTCATTAATTAATTTAAAATTAACTCCCATTGTCAAAACAAAACAATCAGTTTTTAAGAAATAATAACTATCAAAAGATTGACATGTGTTGATGTCCATATTAAAAGTTAAATTATTTCAAATGACAAAAATTTGATTATATGATAAAAATATAATCCAATTAAACTTTATAATCAATTAAAAGGTAAACATAACTATATAAATAAATTAAATGAAAAATGTAATTTTGAATTAAAATGTCGTATTTTCACTATTCATTAAAAATGAACTTTTTTAGAAAATTACTAGAAATTATTCCAATGTAAATTTTGATTTCATGATTCTATAGAAGAAGATTATTTTGTTAAATATAAAATATAAAAGTGACATAAACTATATTTAAAAAGGGATTTCCCTCAAAAGGCGGTACAATGACCTTTTAAAAAATATTTGAGTATTTCAGGGTTAAAATCGGATTCATTCTTATTTTAAGACTCTAAAATTTATTGGATAAATGTAAAGACATATGTATAATCATATTTTAGTTATTTATGTTAATTTATAATAATAAAATGGCTTGGAATTAACTACCATTTAAAATAATAATATTATTGTATTATTTTTTGGTATAACTCAAAGGTGTGTGCAACGTAAGATTTCAATGAAACTCGTTGTTGCGTGTTGAGTACACTATAGAAAAAAAAGAATCCCCTTTAATGAAAAAAATAATATCTTATTAATAAATTTTAATATAAATGAAAAGAAATTAATGTACTAATAATTCATGGGTTGTTACATCCTTCCCCCTTTTGGAAATTGCGTCCTCGCAATTTTAAAATTGGGCTTGGAAACTTCTTTGAATGTTTGATATCAAAAAAAGAGTAAATAAAAATATCACTTTAAAATAATTAAATATATGTAAAAGGTCACCTGAGATAACTCATACTAGGATTCCATGTAGGAAAACATGGATATGGAAGAGATAATAACCATCACGTTCGGATGGAAAGTGATAAAAAACATGATCAGGATAAAGTTAACCACTATAAATTCACAAACTTGTTATAGGTAAAATGGTCATTGATTCTTTTGATGGAATGTCAAAAGAACCACATTTTATGTTTTATGATCCTTTTCATAAAGATTCTGAATTTATTTCTGAGATTGACTAAGAACATAAGGAAATATACTTAATTTTTAAGTATATTTTTATCCTTGAAAACATTTCTACCACAAACTCATATTTTCTACAGATAATGAGTACTCAAGATGACTTGGACACACCTAAAGCACTAGAATAAACTTATATAGAATCAGATAATACAAAAAATATGAACTATATATTTCCCCTTTCTTTAGACATAAAGCAATACCAAAATGGTTAGTACGAAATCAGATAATCCCAAAAAATGATAATCCTTTATAAAAATAAATACCACTCTTGATCTCTAAAATTGAACAAAAATACTCAAAGTAAAACAAATAACATTTCATACAAAATTTTCCTTAAATTATTTAAAATAATCTAACTAAGATTGAATCCCAAAATTCAGAAGGATTTTATCACATAATCTTCAATGATAAATATTAACATTTATCTCTAAATAACATCGAGTACTCTTAAAGTCTCATACAAAAATGTAATTAACCTAATAACATATTCTCTATGATAAGTTAATAATTTCAAAAAATAACCAAATTATCTTTATGTCCACAATAAAACATATATTCTTCTAAAATAATATTTCAACCATTACACAACAAATTAAATACAATAATATTCTATTTTCCTTAGGCAGATAGTGTCCCCAAAAGAGAGAACATCTTCCAAAATTACCTGTATCACCTAATCAAAATATAATTTTTCTATACTAAAGATATCAATTTTATAAAACATAAGTTCAAAAATAAACATATTCTTGATCCACAAAATCATTTAACTAAAATTAATAAGTCATACTAACCATGGACTTCATGTAGGGCAGTGGTAAGTGATGCGCCCTTGTCGACCTTCAATTCTGGGTTCGATTCCTATGGTCTTGCCGGACGCGACATGTTTTCACCCATCATATGGTTTTTCCTTTTTCTAAAACCTTATCATTCATATAATATTATAAAAAAAAAAGGTAATTTCTTCAAAATTTATTTTATCCTTATTTATCCTCAAATTTTATCTAATACATTTCATTTTGTATCCCAAAATTTAATAACCATTAATCACCTCAAACAAAATATCATATGAATTCTTATGGTTATCCATTATTTCAACACAAGGAAAGGTAATTCTTCATTGAATAACATTTTCACATATCAAACAGCAGGATTAAAAATATTAGAAAATGTCTTCCAAAGTAATCCCACCATCAAAAGAGTGTTAATACTTATAGACATTTCATCATCCTACAAAATACCATAACTCATTAATACCATATATATATAATTCTTACCCATTCAGAGCTCTTCAAAATCCATTAAATAGAAATTTACAACTTATTTCTTAATACATAATTCCTAAATATTGAAATATCCTCCTCATTAATTAATATCAATCCAAATATTCTTATTCTTTATGGATAATAAAATAAGTCTTAACTAAAATCGAGGTATCATGATCTTCAGGATGTTCACATCCTCTTTCAGTATGTTCTCATACTTTCAAAAAGTAAACATTTGCTCCACTACTGTAATTTTACATTTTTATGAATTTGGAAGGGTTGAAGTCTTGAAATCATATGAAAATGATACCATGAAACGTAAAATTGTTTTAGAAATGAGTAGGTGTTGGATAACTCAATGAATTTCTTGTAGGTGATTCGCATACTCAAGAAGCTGTCAAAATCATTCGAATAGAAATTTTCCATAATAGTGCTGATAAAATGATCGGGGAGGGATAACAAGGTTATGAAATATCTATTTCCTTCCATGTTGAAAAATGATCCTTAATCTTCTAGAAATAATCAATACTTAAATTTGAAACAAATTATTATTATAAAAAAATACTCTACAGTGTAAAGGTAACATAAAAACTTTTATATTACTCTAATCCATCATCCTCATTATATTTCTATTGTTTTGGTTTTTATCCAGACAACATATTTCACCATAACCCTCCAAATGTTTCTATATGATAATAACCATCTTAGTAATATGAGATCCTTTACCTAAACCCATATAACACCAAAACCTCAAATGTTATCTAAACCGACCTCTGATACCAACTATAATGCCCCAACCCTAAACATCACATAATCTTGAGTTAAGTCATGAATTCACATTGAGGGTCTTTTCATGTTTAGATTTTTAGAGAATTAATTCATAACTATTACATTAAATCTCAAAAAATTACAATGTAGACACTTCTTATCTATCCAATTTTTTGTCAAAAATAGAACTCTTTAAAATAAAACAAGAATTATTTTTCTTGATATAAATCTTCTTGAAATCTTTATTTCTATTACCCTTCCTTATACCCTGTGGATAACATTTCAAAAACTTGGTATGAGAAAAAAAAGCATAGTAATGGATATTAAATAAGGATGAAAAACATTAGTCCATCAAAACATACAAATCAATGAAACTATACTTTTCAATCATAAAACATATGTTCTTTAACATAACTCATGAATAAATAATATTTATAAATAACACACAGAAATCATAAATCATAAAGGTAACATGTGGCATCTATAACATAATTAAATTGTAGCTTTCACAACTACATAGGGAGTCACATTTGGAATAACCATAATACTATATTCCATAAATCTATTAGGAGAAACATTATCATTTACCTCCATCACATTACCCATTTCATTGGAAAGCTATCTCAGGCTGACTAGCCCTCGGTTTATCATGGAATAACCCATATACGTAATCAATTCACAATAACCATAACATATCTTAACACATAAAACAATCATAAAAAAATATAACATTTCCAAATTCTGATCACAATATATCATTTCAATATATTGACATAATTAATCCATTCTAAAAACCATTTTCAATACCAAAATACTTAAAAAAGGTACATGGTATTTATTTTCTTTTGAAAAAAACTATAGCTTATTAAGGAATCCAAATATCAAATAATACTCATGGTAGTATAAAGGTTGTTGTCACCGCATACGTTAAAAATGAATAATCCCATTTTCATGTAGTAAAATGCTTCGTAAAACAAAATATTTATTTTGAAAACCATTTTATTAAATTAAAATAAAAAAGGTTATAACTATATGTTGTATAAAACAAGGTTTTGTATGAACCAAAATATGCCTCAATGAAGGATATTGATATGAAGTCTTTTATAATGGTTGTATCAATGATGTAAGAATTTATCAATGGGGTGATTATGTGTAGAAATCATATATCCACACAAATAGAAGTGGAAGTAACAACATAAATAAACCAACAGAGATTCCACACATAATCTTGGAATATGATAATCAACTAAGTATGTGTAAATCCTAATGAGTTGAAATTGAGTTTAGAAAATTCTTTACAATGGTCATTTTGTAAATAAAATAGATCCATATGTGTATTAACTATAAGTACACATAAATAAAGTATATATTCAAGATATGATATAAAAATTCATTTCTCACGAAATCATATAACAATATAATCAATAAGTGGAAGATCAACCCAAAAAATGGAAATTAGGTTAAGAAGTTCCCTTATGATAATTTGGCAGCCTAAACACGTCGCTATAAAATTTAGAAAATGAGTTGATGGGAGAGAAAAGGGTATCTCATCACTTGGACATGGAATTTACTGAAATAAGGATATAGAAGAACATATCCCAAAAAATAAATTGGAATTTAAAATACAAAACATAAAAGAAGTCTTTGACTAAAAGAAGAGGGTGAAAGGTTCCCTTACCTTGAGTCCGACTTATCATGTATGTTCCTACTTCATCCTAAATAATAAACATAAGTTAATTTATAATTTATTAAAAACCATTTTCAAGTTTATAATTCATTTTATATCACTTATTACCATGTTATAAACATTAAATAATTATTTGTGTTAACATCGGTCGTTTTTTCGATGTTTGGTACTTGAGTCAATAATGAACTTGTTATAATTAAAAATTGTCCATGTGGTCAAAATTCCATTATCTCTAGAATGGGATTCATGATTTAAATATCATATATATCTAGTATGTATATTTTTTTATAATAGTACAAAAAATTGGGGTATAAGAAATAAAAGTCACAATTCATAGAGACGGTAAGTCGAAAGTACGCATGAGAGCTACTTTCATTTGTTTCTAATATTTAAATGAATGAAGTCAAAATGATACATAGGTATATAATAACTCTTGTATAATATTATATTTTATATATGATACATAATTTCATTAAATTCATCCTTTATACGTTCCATGTATGTCATGAAAGATTCATCTCAGTTTGCAGGGGCGGTAGTCCGCACTTCCTCGAATGAAATTATCATATTTGGATATTATAGAAAGAATATAGGTATTATTTAAATAAAAAAATTAGATGAGAATAAATGATATAAATATAATATATATAATATATAAATATATATCCATCATAATTTTCTCCATGAGAGGAGGTAGGAGAAAATCGAATAATCATTGTTTCATGAGATAGTAGTTCGCCGTCCACAAAGACAGTATGTTCATATCCATTTGATGGTGGGAAGTGTAAGTGTTTTAGAATTATTCTAATATAAAAATCATTGTATATTTAGGATACTATTTTAGTTATTTAATCAAATAATAATAATATAATAGGGAGTGGAAATGTAATATAATGTAATGTAACTTTAGACAATACACTACCTCTAAAAACATGTAACTCCCTTTGATTTCACCCAAAAGTATTTCTTGAATTTCCTTCTTCCTAAGGTAAAGCCTGTACAAGGATGAAAATGATGTTCGGATATTATTGGGGTAGAGGTTTAACAAGCCAAGGTTCTTGAGAGGTGTGATCAAATGGGTAGGGATGATGCCCTATTATAATAGGGAGGAGGGAACTTTAGGAAGTTTTTGATGTATTATTTTATTATAAAATGATTTTCGTTTTCCAAAGGTCCCAATGTCATTTATATAAAAATGTACCTCGTTTGGAAAATAAAATAAATAATTTTTTCAAACCATGTAGTCAAAAGTCAAAATGGGTAAAAATGTCTTCAAACATCTACAGAATAATACTAAAACATTTTATGTAAGAATTTTTTTAAAACATGGAAAATGATGATAAATAAACCCCAGTAAATAATTACGTATAAACAATCTTGGATAATAATGATATTGTGAAATTATCACTTAATTAAAACCATAGAAATGTTACTTCCTAAAAACCTTATAATGAACATAAAAATATAAAAAAATTATCCTTTATAATCACTTTATATCAATATAAATAATTATGTAAAATAATATCAATAATATTGAAATAGAGAAAGGATTAATTATTTATAAACAATCAAAGCATATCATACCACTTTGAACATTTAAATCATATGCCCGATATCTTGAAAAGAATTTTTAAATACCATGAATATAAAATTATTCATGATATATAATATAAGAGTTGATGTACATACACCACACACAAAAAATAGGTGGTGATCATGACTTATATCTCATGAAAATTAAATGTGAGACAGACTTCCCTTTCCTTGAGTTTTGAGTTTCATCATACTCATTCAAACCTCCAGTATAATAAATATAAATTTATTATACATATTTTACAGAACAATAATCTTATATATAATATCATATATTGTTTTATTATAACTTTATATTACCCTCTTGTTAACCATCCTATGTTAAGGATTCACTTCATATGGTATTCAGTTTGTTCTTCAAATGTTTCTGAATTTGTTATATCATTGATCCTTATATATATATCATGATTAAAAAATGTAAAACATGATATAAATATAATTTATATCTACTATATATGTATTATAATATTCCTTATAATATATAATTATGAAATCTAATACACTGTTTATGGAGATGACAAGTTGTACGTACGCATAAACGCTATTTCCGTTTAATTGTCAAGTTGAAGTAAAGAATATAAAATACATATATTTTTATATGTATATAAAAATTATATTAGATTTAATATATCATATATTTAATATATATTCACTATATCCATTATTAATACATTCCATATAGTGTATAAACTAATCATATCGCTTTCAAGGAGTGATAGTTTGCACTTCCTCTAATGATATTATCGTATTAGCACAAAATGGAAAGCATTAAGGCATGTTTAATATAATATTGAAAAAATATGAAATAGGTTATAATATAAATATTTCAATATTATCTAACCATAAAATATTTTTAATACCATCCATTAAGACAAAAATGGAAAAAGAACAAAATCTTTATTTACGGAGTCGATTAACCGGCATAACATGGACAACAATTTCGTTTCTTTGAATATGAGGAGGTGAGAAAAACAAGGATATAAGATATTAAATTAGAAACATAAAAATGTATTATATAAATTTTTCTGTAGTTATCATTCATTTATAGATGAATTAGGAGATGATAATATAGAAAAATAAAAGAAATTAAGGGAGGTACTTTGAGAAAATTACCTCTCAAATATATCCACCTTGAAAGACCATTGAGGGACTTGGATTTGATCTTTTGGTGATACCATAAGAACATGGATGTAGGGGGAGTAAAGAGAAAAGGATTGATAAGATATTTAAAGAGATAAATGATGTATTGGGTTGGAATGTGGAGGTGAGGGTTGTTGTTTATACTTGAGGAGTGGTGGGTTCAAGTGGTTAATTTATTGATTAGTTTTTATTAAAAGCTAATCATATAAGGGTGGCATTAAATTCCATGGTTTTGACTTGTAATTAATGTTTTATAGACTGGTTTGGATATATCCACACCTCTGGAACCCTCTTAATTATGTAGTTTTTAGGTATGCTAATCTTTTGACTTTTACCTTTGACCATTGTCAAAAGTTTACTTTTACTATGGTAAATAATATTTTTTTCCATGGTAAACTTTTTATAAATAATAATGAAATTTACCGTATAACCTAATTTTGATAATCTTAATCCATATATTGAATCAATTATACCTTTTTTAATTCACACAATTGGTAAAATTATTTTTAAATTTAATTCAATAGGCAAAAATAAAATGAAGAGCTTTTAAATAGAAACATTCAAAAGTTTGAAATGTTTTTATATCTAATTTCAGTGTAAAATTAATTCCAATGACCTTAATTGGATTTATTGAAAAAATTTTATCTAAATTCAAATTTTTAACCAAATTAAAAATATAATTTAACCTTATAAATAAATTATATGACTAAGTAGTTTTGAATTAAAATCCAAGATTTTAAACTATTGATTAAAAATGAAACATTATTGAGAAATCAAATTAAAATATCCTAACCTTATTTTTATGATTATATTTCAAATATGATGTTTATTTTTACATATTAAATCTATATATGTGTCTTAATATTGATTTAAATAGGGTTCACCATAAGAAAAAGGTAAAACTGCTTTAATAAAAATATTGGGTATTATGTGTTAAATTGGTTTTGTTCTTATATTACACCTATAAAAACTATTAGTTGAATATCAAAAATATCAACATAGATGTGTAACATATATATTAAATTAAAATTATTTACTAATTTTAATTAATTTTAATTTATTAGTATTAAAATATATTGTGCGCTTAATAATAGTTTTTAATAAAAATACTCCCTTTATAATCATTTGGTTCTTATTATAATTTCTAAATAATTTTTAACTAATTAATTATATATTTTTTTTAAAACATATATTAATATATTTTACTTATTAATATTCCTAAAATATGATTTAAAAACTAGTAAACCTCATATTTTAATAATATTTTATTGTTCATCGGCCATCGGTCGTGCATTTTATGCAAGACATCGAGAAGTTGTTGTTCCGTTTAACACAAGATAACCTCAGTGGTATATGTAGAAAAAGATAAAAGTTATGTTTTATGTAGTGAATGTAAGAAAAAATAATTCTTTAATATAAAATAAACAATATTCAAAGTTACATCAAATGATAAAGATCAAAAATATTAAATTAATTTGAAAAAAATAATTCACAAAATCTCAGGGTGTCACATACCCCCTTAAAATGAATTTCTATCTCAAAATTTGTCTAGGTTATCAATTTTTGAATACTTTAAAGATTCATTTATATAAAACTACATCATAAAAATGAACACTAAAACTTCCTTTTAAAATGGAATAGATGGAAACTGATAGTTTCCCAAAGTAAATCATGATGAGGTCTCTCCGTATGAGAATATAAGTGATGATTTGGGCATTGAGGAAAAGCATAAATAATCATGGAGATGGATAAATATCACTACTCACAAAAAGTGGGAGATATAGAGAATGTTAACAATTACAAAACCATAAAATAAGGACAGAGTAATGAGTTCATTGATATCATAAAAAATGATGATAATAGGACACCCTTTTAAACTTTGCTTCTTTTTCCTAATGTTGAATAATTTATATTAGAAGATATACATACTTGATTTCAGAAAAACATCTCCCTTTTTGTGACTTGATTAATTTCCACTTCATCTATTATTCCAATAAATTAATTTGAGTGTATCACTCTAGAAGCATTATCATATCATGATAATGATGGGTCATTCAATATTTTTTATCACAAAAAAATGGTGATCACAAGTAATAAAATATTCCTAAGTACACTTATAGTGAGATAATACTGTAATATAACAAAATTAATCTGTAGCTTAACTTATAATATCCATAAATGTATAACCTTACAATCCTTCAGAAAATTAAAAAACCAAAATTTTAGAAAGAGGTGGACTAAATCTGCTTAGCATTTATCTATCATAAATCATAAGGTACTTATTTTTTGTCACATTTTAAACATGCGAACACCTTCATCATGTTTTCTCTTAAGTCACTATAATAACCTAAGTTATAATATATCATTATTAAAAATATACATGTCTGCATATTCATTAGTTAAAAAATGTATAAACTTCATCCATGATAGCATAACCCACATGTCAATAAATCCTTAATCAGATCCAAGGTAACTATTTTATCCAATTTACATATTCATATCCAACATATCATTATCCAAATATCATTATCTCAACATAATTATCATATTGATGGTTATCCTTCTCCAAATCTTGTTTTTTTCCAAAAATATCACCTAATTACAACAATCATGTTTCATAGTTATCAGTGCCATTTAGAATATTCTCTCAAATACTTAAGTAAAAACTCTATTGGTTCAATAAAAATATGTTTCATTATTCCATAATACCATAAATGTTCTTCCACAACATTATTCTTGAATTTTAATACATAAAAACTCAATTATTCCACAACATTGTGGTCGTACACCACATCTCTGATAGTGATCACGTGATATTTTCCTTATCCTATATCCTTAAGGGTTTTTTTGGTTTTGATCATCATCAACAAACCTTTGATTAGGGAACTGGTTAGCATAATTCTCATTCTTCTTACACATGTAGCACTAAAGTGGTGGAGGTGAATTCTGTGTAGATTTCTCTCTATTCCCATTATTAGCAAACTTCTTCTCATCGCCTTGGCACTCAAATGCATGATGACCATATTTTAAAAACATAAAACCTTTTTTAGACCCTTTATGAAAATTTCCTCCATGATTTTTCCCACACTTAGAGAGTAAAGGAAGGATCCACTTTTTGTCTTCATGTTTTTTAGATTTCACATTAAACTCTATCTTCGTCTTCTTATCAAAAAAATGTGATTGGTACATGACTCCAAAATACATTCCAACCATGATTGCACAACTCAAAATAAATTCATAGCTACTAAAGTATCTTATGGCTAATTCCCATATGATATTTGACTTTAATCCACAGAAGAACCTGTCAACTTTACTTTCAAGATGGATAATAATTCTAGAATCATAGATCCCATGTTTAGTGAAATTATCTTTGTCGGTACCAATAGATTCAATATCCCATAGATTTTACATGAGAAAATCCTTCTCCATTTATATATATATAATACGAGGAAAGAACTTATTGAATAATAAGTTCTTGAAATCATCCAAATCAATGAATTAAATTTCATATTTTCTCCTTGTATTCTTGATTAGAGTCCACCACTAATTTGTTTCACCTTATAGATGATAAAATCTAAACAATAGAGAAAAGACAATATATTTTCAATGGTACTGATCAATTATTTTAAAAAAAAAGTTGATTAGAGGACCCACTGAAATATGGTGAATGATTCCTTATAAAGGAATCAATTGAATGTTGTTCCCTATATTTCTCATTTGTAAGTCTATCAAGACTCATTACTTGAGAAAGATGGGTGAGAATAGAAATGAGATTTTGTATTCCTACTCTAATATCATTTGGTTACTCTGAATGACAATAGTTTCATTATCCAACACAATTACCATTAATGTGGTTCCATTAAGTTCAAACGATTGACTAAAACCAAAATCATTGATTAATAAACATTTATCATAATGAGGTTCCCTATAATTTTAAAATATTACTTACCGGATAGCTAAATTATGACACCAACTTTTAATTATTTTACTGATTTGGGTTAATCCTAAGAAATAATAATTAATAAATTCAAGTATTATAATTATACTTATTCATAGGGGCACCCATAGACATATCCATAGTAATATATCTAGGGATCTCACTAAATTTTTTGCATCCTAGTTTCCAAAGGATAACTAAACATTTACTCTGATACCAACTGAAAAGACACATCCATGGAATACATGGACATTACATTAATTCTACAAAATACTTAGGCATTATACAAATATATTCATGAAGACCATAATAGCTCTACTTCCTTTGGAAACATGGAAACATAAACAATTATACATAAGAAAATTAAACTCTATCCCATTGGATTCTTCTTGACTATAACCCTTCTTATATACATCAAACATAATACATATCTTCATAACCTGTAGAAAAGAAACATAAAAGGGGGTGATCTAAAATTATCAGTAAGGGTAAACAATGGAAACATTTAAATATAAACATGATCATAGGGGTATGAGAACGTGATAATAATATTAAAATATCATACCCTACCTATGAAAGATCATAAAAATAAATCATGTTATTAGGATTGATAGTTAATTATATATGAATCATAATTAAATAAGGAGAATATGCCATGAAATCATAAAATAGGAATAAAACATGGAATTCTGAAAAAAACATAATCATATAATATTATTTTCATAGTATCCAATACATTACATCCAAGAACATATTAGTAGTATGGGTTCACTCCCCTTACCATCTTGGAATCCATGTTCCACTTCCATATCTATCTTAGTAGCATGAGTTCACTTGTTATACCATCTTGGTAGTTATGGTTCACTCCCAAGACCATTTTAGTCCACCTCATGAGATATAAATAAATACCCAATGAATTATAGGGAGATATAGGTCCCATAAATATCATAATGAAATCATACACACATGTTCCAAAAACTTATCCACAATCATATCATAACACATGAAATGAAAAGTGTATCATAAGCATGTAATCATATCATAACCTATAGAAAAAGATATAAACTCATAATTATTTCATCATAGCATAACTCAAGGGATAAAATGGGTTTCTCAAACATCATTACATGATAAAAATAATATAGGGTAAACAAATGGATTACTTAAATAGAATAAACATAATCAAAAACATGAAAAAATAGGGATAATACAAAGGTATTTCATCTTAGAAGGAAAATAGTTTTGATAAAACACTTGAAATTGATTCTTAAAAAAAATATCCTTTATTCTTCGATAATGTTTTTCTGGTAAAACACCACATAATTTAAAAAAATAATTTATTATAAGATAATCATTAAAACTTTTAAGGGACGATTTATTGAAATAAGGTAGCATGAAATCATAAATATATTTTCATGTTGTGTAAGGTAATATTAAACATTCTTCTCATACTTTTTTCAAAAAATTCCAAAAGTAACTCATTTCTAAAATGAAATAAATATTACTTTCAAAACCATGCATTCAAAATTAAAAAATGGTTAAAAATGGCATCAATCATCCATATAAGAATAGTCAATCATTTTAGGAATGTGTTTCTTGAAAACATGGACATGAATGATAAATAAATTCCAGTAAATACATTTATATAAACAATCATAAATAATAATGATATTGTAAAATTATCCATTAATTAAAACCTGAAAAATATTCATTTTTTAAAAAAATTTAATGAACATAAAAATATATATAAAGTATCCTTTATAATACATTTATATTTATATAAATAGTTCTTGTAAGAAATATCAAGAATATTGAAATGAATAAATGGATTGATTCTTTAAACATTCAAAGCATCTTATACCAATTTGAACATTTAAATCATAAGAACTATATATTAAAATGAATCTATAGATAATAGAAAGTAAAATTAATTAATGATATGAAATATAATAGTGGTAGTACATACACACACATAATAAAAATATGGTGAGCATGGATTATATCTCACAAAAATTAAAAGAGAGACGAAATTCTCATACCTTGAATTTTGAGTCTCATTATACTCATTAAAATAACCTGTATAATAAATATAAATTTATTGTACACATTTTAAGAAACCATATCCTTATATATAATACCATATATGGTTTTATTATGACCTTATATTACATTTTGGGTAACTATCCTATGTTAATGTTTCCCTTTGGATAATATTCTCTTTGTTCTTCATTTGTTTCTTTGTTTATTATATCATTAAACATTTATACTTATATCATGATTCTAGAATGTAAAAAATAATATAAATAAAATTTATATCCAGATTATTTGAATTTTAATAATCCTTATAATATAGATTTATTAAATGGAATACACCTTTCATGGATATGGAAAGTTGTACATACGTATGAATGTTATTTCTGTTTAATTATGGAATTGAAGGTACAAAGGTAAAATAAAAAAACTTTATATATATAATTATTAAAATAAATTTATTATATCATATATATCATATATATTCCAAAAATTTATCCTTAATATGTTCTATATAGTGTATAAATGAATCATATCGCCTTGAGGGGGCGGTAGTCCGTACTTCCTCAAACAAGATTATCATCTTAACACAACATGGAAAGTGTGATGGTATGTTTAATATAAATTTTTCAGATTATTAAATAGCTTATAATATACATATTTAAATATTATTTAACTATAAAAATAGTTTTAAGACCATCCATGATAGTGGTAATGTAAAAATAACTAAAACATTATTTACAGAGTCGATTAACAGGTATAACATAGAAACAAATTGTTTCTTTGAATAAGTGGAAGTGATAAAAAATGGATATGATAAATTCCATTAGAAAATTAAAACTCAGGTATATAAATTATTCTGAAGTTATCATTAATTTATGGTTGAAGGAGTACTGGAGAAATTATAAAAATGAATGAAATTATGAGAGGTACATTGAGAAAATTACCTCTTGAATATCTCCTCCTAGAAAGACCCTTGAGGGCCTTGGATTTGGTATTTTGGTGAGAAAAATAGAACATGGACGTGGGTATAGTGAGTAGGAGAGTATTGGGAAGATATTTGGGGAGATAAATGGTTTTTTTGTCAAAATGGGAAAGTGAGGGTTGTTATTTATACTTGAGGAGAGGTTTGATCAAGTGAATAATTAATTGATTAGTTTATATTAAAAGCTAATGATATAGAGGTGGAATTAAATTCAATGAATTTGGCCATTATTTAATATTGTATTTTGTGGGTGGGGTAGATCCACACCCCAGACACACTTTAAATATTTTAGTTTTTAGGAATGTTAATCTTTTAACTTTTAACATTAACCATTGTCATCATTTTACTTTTCCTACGGTAAATAAATTTTTTTACCATGGTAACTTTTTTATACCTAAAAATGAAATTGAACTAATAATATAATTTTCAACTTTTTAATCTAAATATTGAATCTATTTTACCTAATTAAATTCACAGGATTGGGAAAATTATATTTAAAATTAATTCCATAGATAAAACATAAATATAGGTTTTTAAAGTGAAACATTCAAAAGATTGAAATGTGTTTATATCTAATTCCAATTTTAAATTTATTCTAATGAACTTAATTGAATTTATTGAAAATAATATTATCAAATTAAACTTTTAAACTAATTAAAAATATAATTTAACCTTATAAATAAATTATATTAAAAAATCAGTTTTGAATTAAAATTCAGGATTTTTAACTATTGATTAAAAATAAAACCTCACAGAAAAATAACAAAAAATGTATCCTATCATAATTTTTATATTTTTATTTCAAAGATTAATTTTATTCTGATGTATTAAATAAATAATGATTTCAAAATTTTTATTTTAAATGGTTCTCCATAAAACGGTGGTAAAACTACCATAATAAAAATATTGGGTTTTATGTGTTAAATTAGTTTTATTATTATCTTTTACCTATAATGTATATTGGACGAATATAAAAAATATCTAATTGGATATGTATCATATATATTACATTAAATTTACTTAATAATTTTAACTAATTTAATTTATTAAGAACAAAAAAACTTTTGATCATGATTATTGCCTTCTATAAAAATACTCCCTTTATATTCATATGGTTCTTATATACATTTGTAAATTATTTGTAACTAATTGATTTATTTTATATTTTGTGAAAAACATAATGTATTATATATTAGTTAATAATATTAATAAAATATAATTTAACGACTAGGTTACATTATATTTTAAAAATATAGTATTTTAACTAAGCCTCGGGAATGCAAGTTACGTAAACCATCATGGAAAGTATTTGTTGATTGTAACGAAGTCTGACCTATATTGTCTATATATATAAGTATACAATTTATGTCCTATTTAGTGAATCTAAGAAAAAATTAGTGCATTAATATAAAATAAACTATTTTCATTGTTACAATAACTGAGAAATATCAAAAATATTTAATTAAATTGAAACAAAAATAATCCACATAATATATGGGTGTTACAGTTCACTTTAACAACCACATGAGTATAAAGGAACCTGACTATCCTCTTTATCATTAAAATCCAATCCTCTTCTTCATGGGGGGTCATTCTACCCAGTATGGTAATAGGTTTTTTCTTGAAAAAACTTCTGATCCTTGCCCTTTTCTATACCTAGTTCAACTTCTTTATCATGAGGAGGTTTGGATCCCACACCATGGTTCAATGATCGGATATCCGAAACCACCACATCCAATAATATTTGATCATCTGGTGATAGAGAAAAATCTCTATCCTCTTCCCATGGTTTCACTGAAAGTATTTTGGGAGTCATTATGCTACTAATATTTATAAACAAAATGAAAACCATCAACACAATATCAAGAAAATATTCAACAATAAAAACATAAAACTCTTCCATAGATAAAAAAACCAAGATATGCACACTAGATATAAAACATAATCGTAACCTACTTGGTTTTAATGCATGGTATTCCACCTAAAATCACACCTAAAGGATAATCCAAAACAAATACGGAACACCACATGGAAACCTATAGTCTTTCATGAGGTGTGTTGGCCAAACACCCCAGTCACAACTAGAACTGCAATCCCAGATAGTCGTAGCTCTGGTTTTTCAAGACTTTCCCACATAACATGACCCAAATAAAGTGAAAACCAAGCCTTTAATACCATTTTTTCATGAACCGTAATGGGATTCCATCTAACCTGACGCCCAACCGGGCATGTGGTATAGACCAAAGAGCATTCTCGATCCCCAATGGCTGGTAACTAGTGATTGGGCATCAAGCATCACATGTGAGGATGATTTCACCCATGATAATCAACCATAAAAACCCACAAGAATAATACATCATATAATAAACAATAACCATAATCAAAATCCTAAAAAACAGGATTTGAATATTTTTCATTTTAAACAAAAAAATAGAATGCCTAAAATTTGTTGGGGACCAACTATACAACCAAGTCTCATGAAAAAAGTGGGCCCACACTCCCATTCCACCACCACCAATGCCTTCTATGTTAGTAACCATTATCAATGAGATCCACCATCACCGCAAAATTATATATTTCCTTTAACTATGTCAAACATAGAAAGGTTTACATACACCTGAGGGTGTATGTAATATGTGATACAAATTCACATTCGAATAACATCAAAATAATTTACATTCAATGAAATTATAATAAAATTTAACTTTATATATTTTTCAGATATTAAAGAAGTAATTTTAAAATTAATCATCAATTGAAATAAAAAGTATAATAAATAAAACAGAAAGATAAATGGTAGTATATAATATGAAATATTGTAAATTGTTATGTAATATGTCTTAGCAGGGTCTTAGGATCCTTTTACTCTCAATAATCAATCCATCTCACATGTGTAACAACCCTCCTCAATCTACCTATCCCCATCAAACATTTTTTCCTATTAGTGATGTTTTTACAATCCTATTAGAGAGACTAAGCCCTGTCCCTATAGACTCATATAATATACTAGACATAGTATTACAACTAGATACCTTGGATTTTCTCATGATCAAATCCATTCCCTATAACACATAAACCACCTCTTATACTAGCATACATTCAACAAATGAAACACATAAGGAAATAAACTATATTCAATACCTAATCTATTTTCAAACCCTTACAAACACCAAATCACATTGAAAAAATGAATATAACCCCTTATACAATCCATAAAACCCATATATATAGCATATCAAACATATTAAACTCATTAAGTAATTTCCAAGAATGGAATCACAACCACTGGTTTGGAAATATCTGGAAACTAGTTGGAAACAACATCAACAGCAAAGGGAGAACCTATAAAGTCATGAACACATAAAATTTATCAATATTTAACACAAGGAATCATTATTGAACCCTCTTTGGATAATATATCTATTATAGAACAAAGAGAACAAGAGGGAAGAAGAAAGAGACCAAGAATAAGAATAAGTAGAAGAAAGAAGAAGTTTAATCATTGATTTCTGGAACATCCCACCAAAACAAATCATGAGTTTAAAGGAAAAGGGATGGGATGTAAATATGGATGCATGAATAGGGATGGGGAGGCTAAATGGGGAGGAAATTGGGTGATTAGGGGTGAAAATTAAAGAGGGGTGGAAACGGAAACTCAATAGTTTTAATGAACTAGAAGACCACACAGTTTTACCGCACAGTTTTACAGACCATGTGCCACCTATGAATCACCTCTATCGAAAGGGAAAATAGGCCACATGGTTTCATGGGGGAGTTTTAACTCCCATGTTCCTATATGTGTGCCTCACACAAATCCACTACCCTGGGTACATTATTTTTTTACAGGCCTGTGCACAAGGTGGTGCTACCCAAATAGTGCCCCTATCCAAGTCACAATGATTCCATTAAGTTGGTAAAAATTTCCTAATAACCATGAACGAAACATTTACCACCTTCAATCTAACCCAAAAAACACAATTTTCTCCAATAACCCTTGGGTAATCCACTATAAAAATATGTTACCAAAATGAAATAAAAACATAACTCATAGGAAACACCATATTTGATAGTATTTGACATGTGAAACTGATCTTAGATGAGAATATGACCCCTAAGGCTTTATGATATATTTATATTAAGTAAATTAAATCTATTTGATATTTTTTGATTCATGTGATACTAGGTTTAAACAGATAACAATAATATATTAAAATATTATTTTTTAAAATTGGACTCCTATAATCAATCCATTTAATTGGTGGGCATGAATATTACAAACTAGATTATGAAAATTTAATTTTTCACACATGTATAAACAAACTCATTATTTATATACTGATTATAAATAAAAAAATAATCATTTGAATGGAAATAGAAAATGTTTCTTAAAAATTGTATTATTCTAAAAAGGAATTTAGTCATGTTTGTACACATAATTTAATATAAAATTTTAAAAACAATGGAAATTTATTTTAAAAATTGATCTTAATTATTTAAATCATAATACATAAATTTAATTAGGGTTAATTTTTTTTATTTTTCTGAAAATATTAACTTTTCATTTAATAGTGAAAAAATATGATTTTTTCAGACTAAAATTTATTTAAATAAATTGAGTTATTAAGAAGTTAAGTTATTAATTAAATTTGATATAAAATAAAATAAATATTATTTAGTTATATATAATCTAATATTTTAATTTTTAATTTTCTTTATACTATATTTTTGTAAAAGTTTATTTTTGGTTAAAAAACATTTTCATGAAAGCCATTTTAAAATGCATAATTTTTCCCAATTTTAATAAATTAAGATAACCCATAATGAGGTGTTATTAAAATGAAACAAATTTATTATGTATATAAATATAATAATTTTAATCTATATAATGATTATTTATATTAATAAGGTTCATATATGATCTTATTTTCACTAGAAAAATACATTTCGTGGAAACCACTTTTTTCCTCGCGTATGGGTGTTTTATAATAAATTATATTTTGAAAATTTTTGAAATATTGTTTCAAAAAAGAGATTTCATATTTGTAATTATAATAATATATATGATATTATATGATCCAATTAATTTATTACTATAATTAATATTGAAAATTTTAAAAATTAATTACAATTTTTGATGTTAAAAAGGGTTATTATGGGAGAATTTAAAAATTATAGATTAATGTTTCCATAAAAAATAGTATAAATACTATTATATGGTTATATTTCAATATTATCTTTCCAAATTATTATTATAGAGTCCTTTAGATGATTTTTTTATGTGAATGGATTGATCATTTCAGATAACTTTTAGAATGATCCCATGTAATTTCCAAGATGACCTCCATTCCCATATTATAAAAGGGAAATCACTCCTACCACTTATTCACACACTTAAATCAATTAATATATACCATATACTAAAATTATTCCTTCCAAAAAACCTTATCAAAATTCTAGTGGTGCTGGTCCTGTAAATAGACCAACACAATGGTCCTTAAAAAGGGATCCAAAGGAGAATTCTCTAAGTTATTGTGATTACCTTCACTATGCTCTTTCTTTTTCTTTATTATTTTACAAAAACCAATGATTTATTAAAAAATATAATACAATAAAACTACTATAAATTATTTAATTTTATTTTATTATGTTTATGAGATAATATTTAACCATCTACCACTTCATCAAATGGATAACAAATACATCACGCTTTTGTACATCGGACTACCACCTCGCGAACCAATGTAATTTTTTTCCTTAAATGAATCACATGTATATTAAAAATGATTTAAATAATGGATATAAGTTATACATATATAATGAAATTAATTTTCTTGTTAATATATCATCCAAATTCATACCCTTACACGCTTCAATGGAATGATATCGTTACTCGTTTGTACGTAAACCTACCATATCCATGAAGCGATGCGATTCATTTTCAATGTCCAATTTATATGTATGGTTATAAAAATATAATTAATAATTAAATATGATATTTATAACATTAATATCATTCTATTTATTATGAAACTATATATAAAATAATGTAACTACATCATTCATGACTAAACATGCATGAGAGAACAAGGCAATCAACGCCCAAAACGATGAAAATAATGAAATATTATTAAAGCATTGAGAACTATCAGGTATATATAAATTTGGATTTCATTAATTGCATGATTAAAAAAATACATTTCTCATAACATCTGTTCTTTTTAACTTTATTATATAGGATCCACACTGCACTGAATCTTCACAAGTCAGTATTAACATTGACCAATACTAGGGGTTACTAACTTAACTTTTCCATTTGATTTTATTAGAAGACATGTACTACATTGTTGTGCATTATGTTTTAAACTTGTCTTTTAGGAACCTCACATATCAGGATGTCTAAGAGTCATATATAATAGGGATAATTGATTTGGTACAACAAATTCCAATATATCATCAATTCAGGTACATTTTTTCTTCTGCCATTGTATTTTATTTTCATTACATCATTGGAATAAAAAATAATAATTTTTTTCTGTTCTATTTATATTTTGTTAAAAATGGTAACAAACACTAAAATATGTTCTTCTCAACTACCATTTCTTAAACATCATAATTTGGCTTTAATTCAATCATTTCTCAAACAATTCTGTAAGCATTTGATTGATGTGTTTTATTCATTAGAAAAATTTGTTGATAGAGATTGATGCTAATGATGCTGATGATTCAGTCCAACAAATAGTTATAATTTTTTGATACAATGCGGCATCAACAAGCCATGACAATTAACTGCATCCATGTTTAATGGAAAACATAAACAAGATTGAGAAATTGACTGAAATTAACTAGCCAATTTCTGAGGTATAAAAAATGATATTGAACTACTCTTTTCAAATTTTCTTATTCATATTTTATTCAACTTATAACTACATATTTTTTAATAGGATACATGTTACCATTTATAATAAAAAAATACACACTTATCCTTTATGTTTACTAAATGTAGTACACTATAAAATATTTCAACTTTCTTTTTTAACAGCAATAGAAAACATTTTCAGGGTACATAATTATAGTCAACATCCTTCAAAAAGTGGTTGTTTAATGTATCATACATGGACACTGATAGAAGTATTCAACCAAGATTTAGGAATCATTATATGTCAATCTGACCTACACTATGTATCCAGTTAACAGTTGTTCTTTCTATATTAGTTTCCATATTTTCAATATAAAACAAATACTGTTCTGTAAAATTTATGTTCTTGTTTATAATGTTTCAAAACAAAATCTACTATGTTAGAGTCAGAATTTAAATTAACATTTTTCAATATTTATTATTACTATTTATTATTTGATATGTATGATAATTAATGTTTTATTTTTTCTCAATGGTGAAAATAATTCTTGACTCATTTTCATATATGTTTATATGAGTTTCTATTCTGATTATGTTTGATAAAAATCTAGAAGTTGTCATATGAATTTCTTTATTGATTCCACTGCTTGTTTAGATAGCTATAACTATTGTTATTATGCAACATAATAATCTGTTGATAATATATGACATTCATGAAACATTATGTGGTCAAAATAAAGAATATATGTTTTTAGTTGAAAATTTACAATGTAATATTGATCTCCCTTTAAGAAGAAATTAAAATATATTACCTCTTTTGAAGTTCATTTATTCCATATTATTTTATATACCTTTATGTTCATCATTAATTTCAATCAAATTTTTACTTTCTTAAATTGAAACAATAAATGAGTTATAATTCCTCTTCAACATGATCTCAACTAGGAGAATAAAATAGTTTTATCTCCATAATTAAATATATTTCTTTTTCAAATGACTGCCATAATTTTTAATTTTTATGACTCTATTCTTCGGTTATGTTAAATTAAATTGAGAATTATAGATGTTATTCTTTATTTTCACATGTTCTTTCAGAAATAATTATTTCATTAATCATACATAAAATTTCACTTATACACATGATGTAATGGCCCAAACCCTCCCGATCAATTAATTTTCCAAATTTCAGGTGTTTGGGGTATCCTGGGGACAATCGGTTACTCGTTAAAGAGTTTTCCAAAAACTAGGTTTCACCAAACGATTCCACCGAAATAGTGGGACAGATCATGGTGGCACCAGTCATGGAGGAACCATGATGGTGGAACTGGTCATGGAAGCATAATAATGGTGGCACCAGTCACAGAGGCACTATTATAGTGGCACCGGTCACGGTGACACCGTAACGGCGGCACTAGTCATGGAAGCATCATGACGGTGAAACCTTCGTGGTGGCACCATGACGGTGGCACTATGGTGGTGGCACCGTAGCGGTCGGTGCAGTTATATGGATCTGACCTTATTATATACATAAACATAAATTTAGTTAAAAAACACTTCCTTTTACATTGAGGATCTTTTCATGTTTATATCTTTAGATAATTGTGACAATACATTCATAACATTACACATTATTATAGTGTGGATACCATAAAAATAGTTTCAATTTTTTTCAATATATAAAACATTAAAACATAAACATGACTTCATGACAATTGTTTAAGATTTTACAAGGCTTCCTTCCTTGTCTTACACATCCATTAACCTATGAAAATCATTTAAAAACTTTGGATGAGCACAAAATCTCAGTAAGGGATGGAAATGAAAGAAATATCACATTAGCCCATGAATACTCTAACATATGGAAGCATTTAAAAAAGACATTATTGTCACCCATATATACTTACTTTGTGTAACATGATATTTTCACAAGATCCAAACAAAACATGATAACATAAATATAATTATAGAGGTATCTTTGGGCATTTCTTACATAATCTTGTAACCATTCTTGGCTACCTTATAATTTGTAACCCTCACGGCTACCTTACTTTGTGTAACCATCGCAGTTACACTTGGAGTAACCATATGACTGACCTCAAAAAATACACATACCAAATGAATTGGAGGGAGATATATGTCCCAACCTTCATCATAAATAATTCTCAAGAACCAAAACATAATCATTCAACATGAGTAATTTCATAAATAAATTCCTTTGAAATTTCGTAAAACTGAATTTAAAAAAAGTATTTTTAAAGAAAAGCACCTTATAAATATCATACAATTGAAGAGAGACATGATATAGTGGATAGAGTATGTATATATATACTATAAATAAACATAATAAAACATAATATAAACATAACCCATCACAGAGACAGTTTAAATTCCACATAAATAATGAAGTAGAAGGTTAACCCAATGAATGGAAATCAGGTTATGAATTCCCTTACCTCGGGTTTGTCTTACATAAAACTTGTTTAATATTCCTGTATAATAGTTAAAAGAGTGTTATTAGTATTTTAAAAGAACATTTTCATGTTTATAGCATCTTATATTATCATTTCATAACATCATTTCACCCATTAATTGGTCGTATTTTGCTCATTGCATTGTTTTTGGGTGAGTTCTTTACATGATTTCTATGATTGGTTCATGGTAGACCTTCTTGTCGATTGGAAGTGAAACTCAAGAATTAGAATGGATTAGTATTTACATATATCCAATAACATAAATTATACCATTTATCATTTTTAATTCTTACATGAGGATGATTCATAAGTCAGAACATTAATGATGTTCATTTAGATCATTTTTGTGTTTTTTTTGTAATAACAACATCATTTCCTTTTATAAATTAAAAATAGGATTACAAAAGAATTCTAGAACCATGTATGAGAAATAATAAATATATTATAACTTTGTTCAACTATAAAAACGGTTTCATAACTATACTTGAAAGATTAAATGAAAATTGAAATCACATCATCCACTATGTTGGTAATTTGACACATCACGGACAATGTTTTTATTCCTTGAATAAGTGGAAGAGGAGAAAAATAATGATGATTAATTTTTCATGAAAATGAGAAAATCCAGAATATAAATTATTTCTGGAGATTTCATGCCACTTGGGTAAGAATATATGAAGAACTAATGAGAAAGTAACTCAAATTAAAAGAATAATTGATAAATCCCTTACAAAAATTAGTCAATCTAACAGCTACGTAACATGGTTTTAGAAGATATTAAATAGAGAGGGTACAAGTTTAATCAATCCATAAATGAATCATAATATAGACTATATCAATAATAAGATTAAAATAATAACGTGGTATGTAAACATGAAAGTTATACCACATAAAAGAGAACTTGAATGGAAAAAGAACGAAATTGAGAATTTTCTTACCTTATAGAGTAACCCTTAGAACATGAAGGTTGGGACCTTGGGGGATTGAGTAAACCTTTTTAGGAATACTAGGATGGTATGGAGGCTAGATATTCGTTAAGTAGGAATTGGGAATGAAGTTAATGGAGGAATGGGTTGGTATTTATAGAAAAAGAAAGGGAATATTTTAATAATTTCCAAGGGACACCTCATGAGTGGTATTTGAAAAACCATGGGCTTTCCCGTGGTATTTTCCCTTGTTATAATCCACTTGAGACACGTCGCATCTTATTTAACTATAAAAAAGTCTACCAGGTTTATGACATCATTAATGATGTCATTAACACACTGAAACTAAAAACTGTATTTTTTACTATTCACCGAAAAAATCAAATATTTCAGAAAAATTCCCAAAATTCACCCAAACCATTTATCAACGTGTAGATTTCAAAAAGGAAGTCCATTTTTTGAAAATAAGGTTTCAAATATTCTTAATTTATTTTTTAAATAAAATCATACTTAATTGAAAAATTAATTATTTAAAAACTATAACTGCTTTTATATCACATTGAAAAATTAATCAAGATGTCATTATCTTAAAGCCTTAAGAAAAAAAATTATAATACAATTTACTATTCATTAGGGTCATATTACTATTCATAAGGGTATGATACTATTCACCAAAAAACAAGTTGGTTCCAATAGACTCCAAATAACTTGCTGAACAAAATTATAGATGACAGTTTATATAAATTCAAAACATAGAAGTGGAAAAGTTATGTTTTAAAGGATAGTTACAAATATATACTTTAAAACATATTTCCATGAATTTCAATTTATTTTTAGAAAAACCTGGGTTGTTATAGAAGTGGCTTATCAGCTGGTGTTACCACCGCTACTACTGAGGGTTCATGGTGTCTTCCATGTGTCTCCGCTCCGTCGGTATCTACATGATGATTAACATATCCTCGACTGGGGGAATATGGATATCGTAGATGACACCGTGTTCTTAGAGCGACCTGTGAGGATCAAGTATTGTGAGAATAAGGTGCTTTGTGCATGAACCATTCCCTTTTTTCGTGTGTTATGGAGGCATGGTGGCCTCGAAGATAGTACCTAGGAACAGAACGAGCAGATGTGTGCCCTGTACCCAAAGTTATTTTGAGTTTTGTTGTGTGTTTTTTTTTGTTCTTGAATTTGATGTAATTCTTGACCTTGTTAACTATGAGATGGGTTTTTCCCTTATTTTATGAATGTGTGTGAAGAGTCCTAACTATGGGTATGGGATGACCTAATCTCTAATAGAGATGCATTAAGGTGGATGTGATTAAACCCATGTGGGCAAGTCAGTGTAGCCCCAATCGGATAGTATCTTGACATGGAGAAAGGGACTCAATAATCCATAAGACTGGATGGTATGACATTTACATGTTTGTGTGGCCACTTAAGGGTGGGTAGTGGTATTGCCTCTATATTTGTTCATTATGAGGGAGAGGTGTTCCTATATGTCGAGGAGGTTTACTCCTGAGAGGTCTCTTACGAGGTGGTCATTCAGGCCCCCTCTATTTTTTCAGGATTAATCTTGGATTCTCAAGGACGATAACAGTTTGAGGGGTATCTAGTGTAATTTCCCAAACTCTCTTGTTCAATTACTTTTCCAAATTTCTCGTGTTTGGGGTATCCTGGGGACCATCAATGAGTCATTAAATAGTTTTCCAACAACTCGGTTCCACTAAATAGTTCAACCGAAACGGTGGCACCATGGCAGTGGAACCATAACAGTGTCACTATAGTGGTCACACCATTAAATTCACGTACTGAAACAGTGTAACCGCTTGTGGTGTTCCACTAAACCAGTGGCATCGTAGCAGTCGCACACAGAAACACTGGCAGCGCTTAAGGTGTTCCACTGAACTAGTGGCACCATTACCGTGGCACTGTTTTGGTGTTCCACACTTTTTTTCTTTCTAGTTTTCTACATTTCCCAGTTATACTCCTATAATGTATCTTTTGACATAAAAGTGTTTTATTACCCCATTCAAATCCATTTAAATCCCATAAATGATATATAAAATCACCCAAGATCTGGGCGACCCTTGAATTACCAAAACGTGTGGATTGTTCCTCAGTGTCACCCCTTATTCCCATACTTTTTATATTCCCCCATGTTATGGTAATTTTCAACATTTAAAGGAAGCCATTTAACTCCCATACATTATCACTTCCTCTCTTAGGAGAATTATTAAATAAAAATTAATTAAATCATCTGTTACCACACAACTGCAAGGAAAAACCACAATCCACCTTTAAAGTCATTCATGATTTCATATCATGTAACTCTAGGATCTCACATTTTATCACATAGAGTTTCTTTCTCCTTATCAGTTGGTCTCTTTTCCTTTCCTTGGTGGTTTTTGGAGTCCCTCTTTCTGAGGTTATTAGTGTGCCCATGCTGGATCCTTTCATACTCACTATTAGAGTCCCTAGAGTTCCTCCCCTGCAAGTCGTGCATCCCCAGTTCATGGAAAGAGGAAGAGAAATTTGATCATTGATCATCCAAGTAGGGTTTTACTTCGTCTCTCTTTACTATGTATCATGCGGGGGTAATGATAATGTTCCTTTGGGGATGGATGAAACTAACCCTTAATGAAGATAATAAATTGAATTTAAATAATAAATGAGTGTTTTTGATGATGTTATTGTACTCTATTATCTTTGCTTATATGTTGTGACTTATACGGTCTTATTTCAACTGAAGATTATGGTCGTTGGTGGTCCTTTCTTATGCACTAATGAACCTCTATTTTCAAGATAATCCTATGATTTAAGGGATGTAACATTTAAATATGTTAATAATGTAAAATCAGTTGATAAAATGAATTCCCAATGAATAATAATCCTTGTGTGATCACCCCGGTTAACCAAACGGAAAGAAAAAACTTAATGATTGCTGTGATTAAACCTGATAACTCCCTTTCTCTATTCGGGTGATGTGTATGGTTGTTCTATTTGATGCCTTGTGGGGTGATGTGGATAGGGATGGGATCCCATGTTGTTAAGTTGTTGGTTGTGTATCGGAGGCTGTGGGGCCATACGATGGGGCTTGGTTTGGTTCTATTACTTCGAGGGATCTCACTGAGCCTTTTTGATGTTGTTACTTTATAATAGAACCCGGTGTGAATTCATAAATTATTACTTGGATATTTTTCTTTCCTTGGATTTAGCTTATCCCTCTTAGTTCCTCGATAGTGAATATTTATTTAAATGTAATCACTTGAATATGATAACCTGAATGGGTTCAATGGGGAATTGTTTTCCAGGAACGAGTTCTGCTTCGGTTGTGGTGTTTGTGCTTTTGTATGAATTAATAGTATTGAGGGTGTTTGTGTTTGGGCTAGTTTCTAAACCCTTATGTTGTGATGAGTGCTTTTGTACCTATGTGAATAGATTTAGTTCTTGTGTTTCTTATTCTCACTCCACCCATGTTGAGCACTTCGTGCCAAATACCCCCATTTCATGGGGGAGGGTGCTTTCTCAACACTCCTAGGAGTGGCTGATCATTAGCTCCTTTTAGGCTCCCTCTCCTGAGTATCCCAAGACTCTTAAGGTAGGTTTTGATGACATGAGGTCCATTATACACCAATATTCTGTGAGAAAGGGTGGTTTTGGTGGTTGGGCTAGGTGTGTGCGGGTGGGATTGTTTCCCAAGTTTCTTCAGTATGAGGCCAAGGTGTCTTCAGGCGTGGCGATGGTTGTTTTGGCCCAGGTGTGTGTGGGAATGGTTACATATGGTGGTTCCGTCCTAGGTGATTGAGGACAGGATTCCTGGTTGTGGTTTCCTAGGTGTATTTGCGTAGGATACATGGTTGTTGTGGCCCATAAGGTTGTTATTAGAGCGGCGGTGGGACTATAGTGAAAATGGTGGGGAAAGCCTAGCGTTTAGGATGTATTCAATAACCAGTTGTAAACTGGTGAAAGGTACCCAAAATCAATGTTATAATACAATTATTTTTACCTAACTTGTAATATTTGGGGAGTGTTCCTTGGTGTGGTTGGGTGTATTGTTTCCTTGCTAGGTGATTTGGTTATCTCCTTTTCTCACAGGGCATTAGAATGCCTCCCCACTTGTTCATGAGAGCTTTTGGTTTTCCCAACTGTGTATACCTGTATACTATCCCTATGTATATAAAACTGCTTTATGCTTTCCAGGAAGACATCAGGGACCGTTCAGGGCCGTACTAACTTGGACATCAGGGCAATTTCCATTGCTATTTTCTTTCTTTTGGTACATTCCCTTTGGATTTTTTCTTGTACTTGTATGAGTTTATCTTTGATCGTGCGAATAAAAAGTGGTTTTAACATTACTTTTTCCTTCATTTTTAGTGTTTTTTTATTTTTTTACCATTTTATCTCTCGATGAAACTAAATAAAAAGGGTAATGCCTTCCATATTATGTGTGATTCTATACCCTTGAAGCTAGTCGCCACTCTCGGGCCTATTGAATTCAGGACTTGGGGGTCATTATCTCTCCTTAAACATGAGGAAGGAATGTTCTGGTAGTTTTCTATCCCTTACCTAATCTTGTTGAATGTGGTCATGACACATGATTAGAAAGAATTATTTATTTTATCTATTTTTTATGATTAATCTATGTCTCTAATATCTACCTCTCACAATCCATAACATTTAATATCCATTACCAATAGTCTTCACTCAATTTCATTTGGTCACAGTTTTCCCACTCACTTCATTATAATCATTTTACTATAAACCTTGTATTTAGTAGAACACATTTAAATTTTTGGGATCAATGATGCATACCCAGATGATTTTAATGAAAACCTATTGGTCTCGTGCATTTGTACGGGCTGAGTACAAATATTATTAAAAAAATTGGGATAAAATTTTAAAAAAATTTATATATAATATTATAAATACTAATATAGTTATATTATAAATTAATAATATTCTTAAATATAGTATAAAATAATTGAAATAATGTTAAACAAAAAGGAATCATGAGCTAAGGGTTTTCATCTCTATTCCCCTTTATAGATGAATATTTTAATGTAATGAACCTAATTTATTTTATATAGTGTATATATTGAGCATTTGAAATGTAATATAATAATATCTTAATAATTAATGTTCTTAAAGTTACAATTTTAATTCCTTAATCAAATTATTTTGGACATAAAAGTTACAAAGTGGTATAGAATTTCCTAAAATGATTTATTTTAATTTAGTTATATTATTTCTTCATTGTCTTTGAAATGATAATATTATATGTGTAATTAATTTTGCACTATAATATGTTATATATATCCCACTATATTTTTTGGATTTAAAATTTATACCCAAAATTTATTAATTGGTTAATTCTCACTTCAATGTTATGATCATTGTAATAGTAAATTTCAAAATCTCATTTTAATTAGGATAGTTTATTATTGAATTTATATTGAATTAGATTATTTGATCCTTGGGTAATAAAATAATTTCATATTCCTCCCATATATTTTTTAATGAATTTATGGATTAATAGTTAAATTTTTCCACTCCATGGTACTTAAAATGATTGAAGAAATGTTTTTAATAAAATTAGACTTCATTTCTCTCTTCGGTCAAAAATCCCTTTCCTTCCAAAATGATGTTTTCTAAAAATGATTCCAAAATATTTTTAAATTTCTAAAAAAAATTATAGATGGAATTTTTACACATTTTTTACTTTTAAAAAAAATTGAAATGAATCTTCATGTTTTTTTCCAAACAATCCTTATTTTTCAGTTATTAAAATTGTGAACAGAATCATTATTGTAACATGTATGGCATATATAAAATTTCCAACCATCATGACCACTCAATGGTTTGAATAATGATTTATAATTATTAATTGTTATATCAAAATAAAATTAATTTAAAAATATTTTATAGACATTTATTTTTTAAAAAATCAAATTAAAAAAGGATATTCTTCCCAATAATGTTTTAGTGAACATTTTATTGTATTTCTACTCCTTAATGGAAATAGGCCTTTATTTTACTTATACTATACTGGGGATATGTTATATTGACACAATAATTTTTATTTCTATGTTAGTTTTGTTTTAATTTTGAATAAAGAAATTATTGGCATTCACATTCGTGATTCATTTTCTCAGCCATTAAATTTCCAATGAAATATTCACTTTCATATGATCATTGGACCTTAAATTTATACTAAATTTCCATATTTTTTATCCTGAATATTTAAATTTATTAAACCATATATAATTTATACATGTGTTCTTTTTACATTTAATGTAATTTAATTTTCTTTGGGAATACTGATAAATTCATATTTATTAATCAATATAGATATTTGACGATAAAACACATTATTCATGGATTAAATAAATTATTAAATATATAAGGATTGATTTATACATGAAATGATGGGTGGGATAAGAAATTGAATGTTCCCTAGATGAATCAGTAATATGATGAGTCAAATCAATAATCTATAATTAAACATGTTTTCACCCATAATTTTAAACTACATATTTAAAGGTCCTGATAGTACATGTATCAGGATACATGAGATCATGATGTCTAATAATTAGGCATTTTTATCATTGAGAGTTAAATTATTATTTTCTATTATCTATGATACTTTCAAAATTATATTATCTCTTGAAGAACAACATTCATAGATTATTTATCAAATTAAATGATAGTGAGGTTATTTACCTTTCCTTGTTGATTATGACTTATCTATTCGTAATAGTAAAGATATTGATTAAACAGAATGTATGATCAGTTATTTACCTTTCCATGTTTATTATTCTTTATCTAATCCTGATATAAAAATTATTTAAGTGGAATTTGTTTTTAGTTATTTAATTATCCATGTTGATTATGATTATTGATTCATGATTTTTTCCACTTTAAGTTACACTTATTGTACATCTCAACTCTATTCTATTTTGTTTCCTTTCCTAGGAATGTAGGAATTGAAATTTAAATGATATGTAAGGATATTATAGAGGGAATAATTATATTTTTGAAAAAAAATATTGTAATTTTTGAATTCAAATTTTATATGTGTATCATGTTTGTATATTTTTTAACAAATACTAATAAAGAATTTAGTCCTTTAGGATGAGATCAATTTTATCTTATAAGAAACTAGTATAGTAACCAACAACCTAGGATACTAGGGTTGAGTTATTTATAGTTTATATAATAGGATTTTTAGTAGATACATTAGGAATTAAATTTAGTAAAACATAGATTAAATAACCTAATCCTAAGATTCATTATGTTTATAAGTGTATAAGAATATCAAAAAAAATGGTAAATAAGGGTTTATGTGATTTTCTTAATAATACATCCCAATGTGGATACTAAAGGTATATGGGGTTCTAGAACAAATGAACCTAGGGGTAATAAATTTGAAAATGACATATTGGTCTTGACTCGAGAATTACCCAATATCTAAGAACACACCTTATTGAACACCTAGTTTGAAACACCTGGTGGATATTCTTTAGATAATTCACATTTTCATTACAACCTATTTTAAAGGATTTGAATAGATAATGAAAAATAATGAACTAGTTTAAATATAAGGCATGCTATATTTAAAAGAATGATTTGTGATTAATACATCTTATAAATGATGATATGGGTTTCCACATTAATTGTTGTTACTCACTCTTTGATTTTTGTTTTAGTTATTTTAGGGAACCCATAGGAATCGTGTTAACTTTTTACAAGAAGAAAAATGTTGTGACTATGAACAACAAAATGGGATGATGAATGTATTGAAAAATATCGTGATTATACCAAATGAGTTATCATGGGGAATTATTAACATTCTATACCTTAAATAACTCTCTAACTCACCAAATAAGAGAATGATGGAATATTCTAGGAGATCGAGTGGTGGATACTATAGAGAAATAAAGGCTTGATTTACCCATGTTAGAAATATGGAATGAGTTACCAAATAATGTGTCTCAAAATATTGGGAAAATATATTTATTTGTGGAAAAAAGGGCATAAATTGTTGAGTCAATAAAGTTTCCTTATGACTTTTCCATTCCTCTCTGTTTTGAAAAATCACAAACACTCTATCTCAATGGAAATTTCTCTTCATAAGTTTTATCTTAATAAGGAAAATTTTCCTTCCCCGTGGAAATTAATCCTTACCATGTTTTTCACTATTCATATTTTATTTTTCTTAATCTAACTATTTTTATTCTTAAGTGTTAAATTTGGTTTCATATCTAAAGCCTCAAAATTCTATAAATACATAGATATAGAGTATTTTGTTTTCAAGATCTGAATTCAAGTTCCAAATTCTCTAAAATTCAAGCTCTGAATTCTCTAGAATTCAGAATCTGAATTCTCTAAATTTCAATCTCCGAATTCTCTGAAGTTCAGTTACCAAATTCCTTAAATTTCCGACACTAAATTTTCTAAAATTAGGACTCCAAATTCTATGAAATTCAGACTCCAAATTCCATAGAATTCATACTCTCAATTCATTAGAATTCAGATTCTGAATTCCTTAGAGTTCAGACTCTGAATTCCTTAGAATTTCGACTCGGAATTCTATATAATTTAGACTCCAAATTTTATATAATTCAGACTATGAATTCCTCAGAATTCTAGTTATGAATTCCATAGAATTCAGAATCCGAATTCCTCAGAATTCAGACTCCGAAGTCTACATAATTCGAATTACAAATTCTTTGATATATAGAATCCAAATAACCATATAATATATAATCTGAATGTTCTTAAACTCCGAAAAATATTTTTATTAGACTCCAGAAAATTATATTTGGTTGAGAAACCATATTTTTCTAACCCTTGTTATAGTTATAAAATGATGTCCTGTATTCTATTTCTAACCAACGGTTGTTTGAGTAACACGTGTACAGGTCCCTCGGAAATTCATTGAAAAATATGACCATTAGAGGAGGGAGCCAACCGTTGGAAATGTGCCTATAGATATGAGCTCATTTGAATGAGCTAACAACATATTGATTGTTCTACAACTCTATATATTACAAGCTGAAGTGATTTGTAGAGAGATACTCTCATGCTGAGTACATACTGAACATCTTGTTCAAATTGGTCTGTGCGACTCTGATTGTTTCTATATATAATCATGGGATTCTGGGGATAGAAAGATAGTGGTGCTGACTACCTTAAAGTTTGAGGACTTCCTTGATAAGGAAGATAGAGGTGCCAACTACCTTGGAGTTAGAGGTCTTATGGGGATATCAAGATAGACACCTATATTCCGATCGAGGGATTACCATGGTGTGGGTAAGAAATAAATTATTGAAATTATAAATCAAGGGACCTTTATTCAAGGTTGTTGGATACCCTACTCTATGGGTTAAAAGATTTCTTACTTGTTACTTGTATTGTTTCACGTCTTTTTTCCGCTACATTTTGATTAATAAAGAAAGTATAACTATCTTATACTTTATTGAACTTGTTTACCCTGATTAGTAATATTCTATACACTTTAAGGTAGAATCATTGTCCTTGTAAACTTTTCTTATGTTTCATCTCTAGAACCATATTTATGAAATCTAGCACGTTTTTAGAACTAAGAGGTCTTGTGAATTTACGTTGTTTAACCTTGTTAAACAATAGGAAATTTTATACCATCTTTAAAAGTTCCAAAGAAATTTTTTTAAAGGTTATTATTCACCCCCCTTATTGAATATTGAGCATCTACATAATATTTGGATCCTACAATTGGTATCAGAGTAGGTATCTGAAATAATTATATTCACATATAAGTTTTCTTGCTCAATTTATCTTTGTTCAATTGTTCCTTGCTTTGGATTTTTATCCTTGTTTACAAACTTTTTATTACTAAAACAATTTTGTGGAAAAATATTTTTTAGATGGAATGAATGAATTTTGGTTCAATTAAAAATCTTAATCCTACTAGACCACCTATATTTGATGGGAAAGATTATAAATAGTATGGAGATCGTGTGAAGACGTTTTCATTAACACTGGAGTGGACAAATTTGTAAATCTTATTGGAGATTACGAGATTCCTACTAAGGAATTCAGAACTTTTACTAATCAAGAAAAGCTAGAATATAAACTAAAATACAAGGTATGAAATAATTTGTTGTGTTCCATAATCAAGAATATATATATCCAGATTTATTCTTGTGAAGCTGCGAATTGTATTTAGAATAAAGTTGAGGTAACTCATTTTGTAACAATTAAAGTTATCAAAACTAGTAGATCTATGATCATAGATAAGTATCATGGTTTCTACTTTCCTTATAGAGAACTAGTGTGCAAGGTACAATAGTGTTTTTTGACTATTTTTAATAGTTTATAATCCCTGGGTGAACAATGTTTAGATGATGAAGCACTTGTGGACAAGATTATAGATATGATGCCTAATGAGTGGGAATAAAAGAGGACAACTATTAATGAGAATAAGAAAGTCTCACAGATTACTCTTAATGATATTTTTTGAACTCTTCTTCAACATGAGACTAGAATGAAAATAGATGATAATCTAAATAAGAAGAATAATGGAAATGGAAGTGTTGATTTTACAACTACTTTAAATAATATGAATTCCAAGACTCCAAAGAGAGTTACAAGATCTAAATAGAAGAAGGATGTTGTTTTATCTGAATCAAGTGAAAGTGAACATTCTGAAAATGAACTAGATAATATTACTCAAAGGATTAACAATATAGTTGGGATGAAATAATTTCAGTATAGATACAAGAAGAAAGAAAGAAAGGATAAGATAAACTCTGAAGTCACTTTCTATGAATGCAAGAGAGTAGGGGAATATAAGGCCCAATTGTCCTATTCTTAAGAGAAAATACAGAAGGGAAAAGAATTATAATAGTAATAGAAAGAATTACTTCAAGGCTAAATATAAGAAGGTTTTGAAATCCAATGACACCTGGAGTGCTATTTGTGGTGACCCCTCTGAAGAATCCTCAAAGTACAAATCTTCTGTTCAGAAGAATCTTGGTTTACTAGCCAAGTTAACTATTGAAAATCATTTTTTAATGGCTAAGGTACACACTTTTGAATCAATCGCCAATGTATCCATGAATTATAATTATAGTGATAGTAAATATTATGAATATTCATATGAAGAATCTTTTTCTGATGAAGACAATACTTTACCTATTTATTAATAAGTATCTAGGTTTTCTAAGCTCCTTTAGAATGAAAATAAAAAAGTCAATAAAAATCTTGATAAATAAAATTCTATGATTTCTATTATTACTAAAGAAATGTCATATATTTCTAAAGATCTTGATAAGAAAATTTATGATTTTGAAAGTATTTCAAAAAACCTTGGGGAAGTTAATTCAAAAAGGATAAACTTTCTAAGGATCTAGATAAATTAATTTCTATGAAAAATGTTCATGAGACTAACTCTAGGTCTAAAACTAATGTTTTTAAGGATAAAAACATAGTTATTAAGCTGAAATAAGAAATATTTTCCTTGAAGAAGTGTTTTTAAAACATTACCTTAGTTAATAAAACATTTGATAAGATGTATTCCCAAATTCAACCTCTAAGGAATAATTCTAGATTTGGTTATACTCATTCAAAACCGGTTTTTAGTAATAATAATTTTTTTCCTCAAAGTGCTCCATTTTGTACTATGTGTCAGTGTGGTGGGAATTGGGAAAAAAATTGTTCTTTAAACAATACTGAGTTTTTAAGTTTTAATAAAGCTTATTTTTCAAAGAAAATGTAGATTCTTAAAATTTTTATTTCTAATGATTCTGGATCCAAGAAAGTTTGTGTTCCGAAATTCTAACACTCATTTTTTCAGGAAATTAAAGAATATACTGACAGAAATACATAGTACATGGATACTGTATGTTCCCGGTACATGACTGGTAAAAAAATCTTGTTTGAAAATATTATAAAGATGAAAGGAGGAAAAGTAACATTCATAGATAATGCCCAGGGAGAAATTATTTGTATAGGTAACATTGTTCTTCTTGGACAAACTCTGATTTCAAATGTTTTATTTCATAAGTGTTTTAAGAACAACCTTATTAGTATAAGTCAATTATCTGATAAAAGATTACCTTAGGAATTTTCGAAATGATAAATGTTTAGTACAGAATTTACAGGAAGATTTTATTCTTTCGGCCCATAGGAAATATTTTTTTTACACACTAAAATTAAAATACCATAGGATCCAAGATCTACCTTGTCTCAGTGAATTGGAAGATCATTATTGGTTATGGAATAGAAGGTTAGTACATTGTAACTTAGGAGCCTTTGAAAAATCTCTATGAAAATACTAGTTAAGGATCTTCCAGAGATTAGAATTGATTCTTAAAAATTTTATGATCCTTGTCAATATGGAATGCAAGATAAATCATGTTTTAAATTAGTCGGTGAATTCTCAACCACTTATGCTTTATATTTGGTGCATATAGATCTTTTTGGTCCAACAAAAACTGGAAGCATTAGTGGAAAATATTATGTATTTTTTTAGTTGATGATTACAATAGATTTATGTGGGTCTATTTCATAGAAAATAAATATGAATCTTTTTCTTATTTCAAAAGTTTCAAAGCCCAAGTTAAAAATGAGAGAAACCTTCCATTGATAACTATTCATAGTGATCAAGGAGGAGAATTTCAAAATTATGATTTTAAAAATTTTTGTAGTATAAAAGGCATTACTCATAACTTCTCAGCACCAAGAACACCTCAACAAAATGGTATTGTTGAAAGAAGAAATAGAATTATTAAAGAGATAACAAGAACCATGTTGAGTGAATATTCGGTAGCCAAACATTTTTGGGCTAAAGCTATAAGTACTTCTTTCTATACTATAAATCATGTTTTGATTAGAAATTTTCTTAATAAAACTCTTTATGAGTTGTGAAATGGTAGAAAACCTAGACTTTCCAACTTCAAGGATTTCGGTTTCAAGGTATTCATTCTGAATACTGAAGATAATCTACAAAAATTCGCACCAAAATCTAATGAAAGAATTTTATTAGGCTACTCCAAAACTTTAAGTCTTATAGAGTTTTCAACAAAAAGACATGTAATCTTGAAGAATGTGTACATGTTAAATTCGATAAAATTGATCCATTTGTTTTTAAACATTTTTCAACCTACATATTCGGATGTGTTTTCAAAAATTGATTATCGTCCCTTGATAGAAGATCCATAAGATAAATAAAATGTTCAAGAAATTTTTCTGAAGCATTTACCCCAAAAGTCATTCTTCCAAATATTGATGAACAGGTTTTACAAAACCCAAATCAATTATTTATTTAAAATCATCCTAGAGATAGTATCATTGGTGATGTAAATAAACCTATAAGAACTAGAAGTTCCTTAAGAAATGAAGTAGAACATCTAGCATTACTTTCCCAATTAGAACCAAAAAGAATTGATGAAGCTTTAAGTGATGATGATTGGATAAAAGCTATGAAAGATGAGCTAAATGAATTCAAAAGGAATAAATTTTGGACCTTGGTTGAAAGACATAAGGAAACTTCATTTATTAGAGTAAAATGAGTCTTCCGAAATAAGTGTCAAGAAAATTGAATCATAGTAATAATTAAAGCTAGATTGGTTGCTAAAAGCTATAATCAACATGAATAAATAGACTATAAAGAAACCTATGATCCATTAGCCACACTTGAATCTAATAATATTTTACTTGCCTTTGCAACATTCTTTAATTTCAAAGTTTTTCAAATGGATGTTAAATGTTCTTTCCATAATGGTTTTGTTCAAGAAGATTTTTTTGTTGGAAAATCTCTTGGTTTTGAAGATACAAAATATCCTGAACATTTTTTTAAACATACCAAAGCTTTATATATACTTAAACAAGATCCAAGAGCCTGGTATAATAGACTTATATGATTTTTTATTCAAAACAATTACGTTAAGGGTAATGATGATCCATCCCTTTTTATAAAGAATGATATGAAAAAAAAATTTATTAGTCAAATTTATGTTGATGGAATTATATTTGGTTTATCTTAGCAATCATTAACTAATTATTTTGTGGATCTAATGAAATCTGAGTTCGAAATGAGTATGATGGGTGAGTTATCATTTTTCCTTGGTTTTCTAATTTCTCTAAAACCAGAAGGAATATATATATCCCAACATAAATATATTAAATATCATCTCAAAAATTATTGATATGACAACACTAAGAGTATAATTACTCCCATTGGTACCTCAAATCCACTTCATCTTGATTAAGTTAGGAAACCAGTAAATCAAACATCTTTTAGAGGTATGATAGGAAGTCCACTTTACATGATTTCTAGTCATCTAGACTTAATGTTTTCAGCATTCTTATGTGAAAAATATCAATTCAGTCCAAAGTAATCTCATTTAAAGGTAGTGAAAATAATTTTTCGCTACTTAAAGGGAACAATAGATCTAGGACTCTTTTATACTTCTGGAAATGATTTTATTTTAAAATTTTTTTCAGATGCTGACTTGGGTGGTTGTAGAATTGATAGGAAATGTACATCTAGAACTTTTCAATTCTTAGTAGATTCATTAGTTTCTTTGTCATGTAAAAAGAAACAATCTGTATAACTTTTCACTGCTGAAGTTGAATATGTAGTAGCTGGAAGTTGTTGTGATCAAGTTTTGTGGATGCACCACACACTCACAGAGTATGGTATGAGTTTTACCAAAACCCAAATATTTTGTGATAATACTAGTTCCATTTCCTTAATTAAAAACCATGAACATAACTCTAATGAAAAAAACATAGATATTAGGCATCACTTTCTCAGGGATCGCACACAAAAAGGAGATATTATTCTTCAATTTATCAGAACACAAGAACAACATGCTGATATTTTTACAAAATCTATACCATTCGATATATATGAATACATTAAATAAAATATAGGAATTATAACCATAAGTTAATCCTCCTTGTTAAATTTTTGTTAAAACCTATCTCCTTACAGTAACAAACTCATTTTCATAGGTGGATTTCATTTTCTTGGTAGTCAAAAAATTTTGTAGTTTAAAATTATTCATTGTTTAAAAATTTTCGTAGTATAAAATTTTTCGTAGTTTAAAATTTTTCATAGTTTAAAATTTTCCATAGTTTAACATTTCTCATAGTTTAAAATTTTCCGTAGTTTAAAATTTTTCATTGTTTAGAATTATTTGTAGTTTAAAATTTTTCAGAGTCTAAATTTTTTTAGTTGTCTATTATTTTCATATTCAAAGTTTTCATAATCAAATTTTTGGAATCTAAAGTTCTTTAAAAAGAATTTTCCTCCTTATAAATAATCATCCTGGAAATATGAAAGGTATGTTTCTCTTCCTAAGTCTTCGTAATCATTTTTCCTTACTAGTATTTACATTTTTTTAACTCTTTAGATTCATTTTTCCTTAAATCTGAATGTTTTTCCTAAAAACTGCAAAATATTGGAATCCATTAAAATCCTTCTTCGGAAATCATCTCAACTGTTAGAAATTCTCAAGATGTTTTCAACCGTTGGATCAATCATGGAAGGTGAACAGCCACCCCTATTGCCTTTATAAAGTACCCCCCCCCCCCCCGATGGTTGTCCCACATCGAATTCCAAGACTTTGCGTGCTGAAGCTATGGCTTTATTTTTAAATTATTTCTGGATTCTTAATGATTCTTTACTTCCGAATGTCTACTAGATCATCTTCTCAAAAAGAAATTTCAACTGTTAAAGAAATCTCTAAGTGGCAGATCTACTGAGAAAGGTTAGTGATTTGAAGTTTTATTCAAAGTATGATTCTATTTTTTGTAAAAATATCAAGCTGAATAGTTGGGAGAGTGTATGTATATCAAAACCAATATCACAAGATTTGGTGTATCTGGAATTGTTGGTTGAATTCTATGAGACAATTAGTTTTTTCAATGTAGGAGGAAGAGATAAATTTTATTTCAAGAGCTATATAAATACATACTCCCTTTCTTATAACATGGCAGAAAATATTATAGGAATTCTTTATGAATGAGAAGTAGAGTTTTTCTCACACAAACTACCTCATGTAATTAGATCTTTTGACAAGAAAAATGCTCTAGCTTGTCGTGTTCTTTCAGAGGCAAAGACTCTGAAAATTATTCATCTCTCTAAAAATCTTTAGATTATTCAACTAGGGGGTCAAGGTTTTTTTATTCCTAGAAAAGGGGACAAAGATACTCTGAAGAAAAGTGATATGTATGTTCTAGATTTCTTGGTGTACCAAAGAAATATACACCTGGTTAATAATACCTTGTTTTTGATTGATAATATAAAAAATGGAACTTTGAAGTCTCAAATTATTATGTATCTAGCCATTCTTTCAAAGATCATTTTCTTTGTCTTAAGTCTTTCAATATTCCTTGCAGTTCTAAGTCTATAAATTGTAAGGTGATGCTTTTGAGTGATGATACTCTGAGGAGGATGAATATTGGCATTAATAGTCAATCTGGAGAATTTTATGATTTTTCAAAAGCCTAAGTTTAAGCTCTATCAAAAAAGCTAGAAGTGGCTGAAACATATAAGAATGGTGGAAGGAAGAGGAAGGCTAAGAAACCAAAAGAGAAATGAAAAACCCCAGTGGATAAGGAAACTCAGTCAGCACATCCAATGCCAAAGAAGAAAAAAAGCATATCCTCATGAAGTAGTGGCTAAGTGGAGAGAAGATAAGAAAAACAGGAAGGAAGGGGAACCTATGTTTTTCCTAGACCCTACTGAGGAAAAGACATTGATGTAAAAGGCTGCTGAGAATCTTAGAAAGGAAGAAAAAGAAAATAAGAAAAGGAAGAAATTGTCAGAAGTAGACGTCATTCAATCTCTTATCTAGGCTACTGAAAAAGCCTCTGAACAAATTATGGTATCTGAATCATTTTTGATTGAACCTTTTTCAGAGACTCTAGGAATGAAGCTAGTGATTCTATAACTACATCAAGAAGAAGAAATAGTGCAAGAAGAATACGTGGAAGAATAAGAAGAAGGAAGTGGTGATACTGAGGATTTGATAAAGCAAGTAGGGTATTTCCATGAGAAGAAAAGACTTTATGATAAATTATCAATCCGAAATTATGATTCCGAGTCTTCAAAAATTTCTACCCCAAGAAAATATGATAAGGGTGAGGAAGAATTGAATAATTTATCTGAAAATTAATGTTGCAATCATGATTTCATTCACTCAGAGGATGTTGAGGCAGGAGTTAAGAAAGGGCAAGTTGAGAAAGATAAAATTGTTCAGCTATCATATAGTGAACATGAATCACCTAATAATGAAGAAATCATTCTAAAAGATGATAAGGGAAAATAGTTGGTAGTCGATACACCTAGCAAACTATGGTAAAGAATAAATAATTTGGTGCATCATCGAAGAATAAGGTTGTTGAAATAGAAAAAGAATCATCACCAGCCAAAGTCTCATATTCAGAATCATCTTCTATTAGACTTGACTTTGTGGTTTAGTCTTTGAATAAGTTGGTTGGGAATATTCCATTATTCCCTAGTATAGACTCAAGTTGTCTGAGGCTTCAACATATGTTAAATCAAAAATTGGATTCAGTATCCATGGTGGTGGATAAATGTGTTAGTCTTAAGGTAGAATTAAAAACCATTCTAATTGGTTATGAGGATCATAAAATATCTTGAATTAAGATGAAAAGCTGGTCATGGAAGACAATAGAATGAATGAGAATTTTTTATGAATTTCAAGATAGTTTCAAGGATGTTTTTTACACCAAAGATCTGAAGATCAAGGATCTCACTAATAGTTTTGTCGAAAAGATAACTCTTGAATAGGCATATCTATAGTAAGAAGTTAAGGATTTGAATAGAAAACTTAACTCTGGGGTCATGAATTGGAAGAGAGAAAGGGATCTCAAAATTAAGATAGAAGAGAAGCTTGTTAAGAAGGAAGAAGTCTTGAAAACCCAGACAGAATATCCTAAGGCTCAGGAAGAGAAAATTAAAGTCTTAGAGAAGAAAACAAAATATCAGGATAAATTGCTCAAGTGTTCAGAAGAGGATCCCAAGGATCTCAAGAATCTTAATACCATAGTGAAGAAGCTGATGTCGTAGGAGAAATAAGGATAATAGTTTCCAAATCCAATATTTTGTTGTATTTTACTCCTTGTATAAATTCATTTGAACCTAATAGATTTTTTGATTCTCTTCATATTTTTTGGTTGTTCAGTACTAATATTTCAGGTATCATATTTTCCCTATCCATTCCTTTTATTTATTTTTAGATCACAAAGGGGGAGAAAGGAATGTCAAAAAAGAATACTCATTAAAAATGAAAAATTTCTCTAAGGGGTAGTTCATCCAAGGGGGTTATCATGAAAAATTTTGTATGCAAGAAAAGGAAAAATCTGATTCTGGAAATAAATAATATGATTCTTAGGGTTTCTAAAGCCTAAGGGGGATTTATTAATATTCACTAAGAACCATAAGTAATGATAGATAAGTTTTTTTGTACGATAATAGAAATTTCAAAGTCCTTATATTATTGTTAGTTAGGATGTCTTTTCATTCCAAAAAGGGGGAGATTGTTGAGTCAATAAGGTTTCATTATGACTTTTATATTCATATATGTTTTGAAAATCACAAACAATCTATCTCAAAGAAAATTTATCTCCATAAGTTTTATCTTAATAAGGAAAATTTTCCTTCCCCTTGAAAATTTTTCCTTACCATGTTTTTCATTGTTAATAGTTTAGTTTCCCTAAATCTAACTCTTTTTATTCCTAAGTGTGAAATTCGGTTTCATATCTAAAACCTTAGAATTATATAAATACTTTGATATAGAGTTTTCTCTTTTCGGCATCCAAATTCTGGTTATTAATTCTCTAATATTCAGACTCCAAATTCTCTAAAATTCAGACACCGAATTCTCCAAATTTCATACACCGAATTCTCTAAAATTCAAACTCTGAATCCACTAAAATTAAGACTCCAAATTCTCTGAAATTCATACGTCAAATTCTTTGACATCCAGACTCTGAATTATTTAGAATTAATACTCTGAATTCTTTGGAATTCATACTCCAAATTCCTTAGAGTTCAGACTCTGAATTCCTTAGAATTCCGACTCAGAATTCACTAGAATTCAGACTCTGAATTCCCTAGAATTCAGATTCCAAATTCCTCAGAATTTAGGTTTTGAATTCCTTATAATTCAAACTCCGATTTCCTCAGAATCCAGACTCTGAAGTGTATAGAATTCTGATTCTGAATTCCTTTATAAACAAAATCCAAATATCCATATAATATAGAATTTAAATGTTCTTAGACTCTGAACATTATTTTCCTTAGACTTAGGAAAATATGATTTGGTTGAGAAACCATATTTTTCTTACCCATATTATAGTTATAAAATGATGTCATGTATTCTAATTCTAACCGACCGTTGATTGAGTGACATGTGTAGAGGTCCCCCTAAAATTTAAGGAAAAATATGACCATTGGAGGAGGGAGTCGAATGTTGGAAATGTGACTGTAAATATTAGCTCATTTGAACGATCTCACAACATATTGACTGTTAAACAACTCTAGAGATTACATGATGAAATTATTTCTAGAGAGATACTCTCAAGATTCATGCATACTGAATATCTTGTTCAGATATATTTGTGAGACTATGATTCTTATTGTGTATAATCAAGGGCTTCATGGGATACGAAGACAGAGGTGTCGACTACCTTAAAGTTCAGGGACTTCCTTAATAAGGAAGATAGAGGTGCCGACTTCCTTGATGTTCGAGGGTTTTAGGGATAGTAAGATTGACTCCAATATTCCTATAGAGGAATTACCCTGCTGCGGGTAAGACATAATTTTTTGAAATTATAAATCAAGGGACCTTTATCCAAGGTTGTTGGATACTCTACTCTTTGCGTTATAAGATTTATTACCTATTACTTATATTGTTTCAAGTTTTTTTTCCACTACATTTTGATTAATAAGGAAAGTATAACTATCATATACATTCTTTTACTTGTATACTCTAATTAGTATGATTCTATACACTTTAAGGTAGAATCTTTGTCCTTGTAAACTTTTCTTTACTTTCATTTCCAGAACCATATTTCCAGAATCTAGCAAGTTTATAGAACTAAAGGGTCTTGTGAATTTACCTTATTTAACATTTTTAAACAATAGGAAGGTTTATACCATCTTTAAAAGTTCCACATGAATTTTTTTAAAGGATACAATTCACCCCCCCCCCCCTCGTGTACATTGTGCATGTACATCATATTTTGATCCTACATAAATCAATGAATTACTATGGAAAAATGAAGAGTATTACAGAAGGAAATAAATTTCATCTGAAGGATCCATTTATAGTTCCATATCTTAAATTTGGGGAACCTAGGCATTATTTGAGTCCATTCCATCTTTTAAAGGTTAATCCCTTGTCCAAGGAAGGACCCATGTTGAAAAAAAATGTTTGATGTAATTTTGAATTGAGAATCAAGAGTTGTACTATATAAGAGTTTCTACTAATGGTATTATTATTATAATACTAATGAATCATATAAGGATAATGTTAAATTTTAAAAGCATATATGTCATAATATTTACTGATACAATCATGGATTTATGAGTATAAGATTGATCATATGCTTAAATTATCAAACACCCATTTTTAGGTTTCATGTGATGTGATCCTACCAAGATTAATGTTATTTTGGGAGACATTTCTGTAAATATAACCCATTGGTTTAGGATATGTTTTAGTGAAAATTTTATATAAGGAAGAATGGACTTACTTTTTTTTAGATTTGGTTTAACAGTATTGGTAACTTTTAGGGATTGTCTTATCTTTAATGTTGAGGTAATTATGAGTTATCACGCATTGGGAAGGTTATAGGAATAATATTAATATGGTTTTAGAAAAAGTATAACCCACATTCCATGTAAAAACATAACACATCCAGTAAAGATGTGAAGCATGAACTCATAACCCAAGGTGATAAGGTTTTAGTTCCTAGCTCAGGACTATATGATGTTTTAGTTAATATATCGTTTATTTACTTAAATAATTTTATGGGTAAATATTAATGTTGAATTGGTGGTTTTACTATAGTGGTTTAGATATTAATGTATTATATTAGTTAACTTATGCAAACTATATCAGTTTGGGAATGTATTTAGTGATAGGCAAGAGTAATTTTCATTGTTTAATGGATTTTATGATCCATTAATAGTCAGTTTTAGTGATTTAAGTATAAAAAATCTTTTTTGGATATTCATTTACTCTAGTGGGATATAAAGTTCATATTGATTGAAGAACAACCAAATGATAAAATTATGATTATGAAACAACTTGATGCCAACTAATTATATTTTCTTATGTTTGTAGTCAATATGGTATAAGAATTCCTTAACATTAGGAAAAAATATCTTGAAATAAAATCATTATCCTATTACATTTATATCACATAAATATAATAGTATTTTAAATATTAATATATTTATGGTTATAATGTCCTTAACTTACAGTTGATTATTCACTTATTTATGATAAATAATCTTTACAGGTCTTTATGATTTGGTATTCTTTTCTTTCATATCCATATCTTCACATTCCACTAATGTTATCTTATTCGGAAACCTATTATATGTTAACATAGAAGACCTTTTTACTTACCTTAACATCTTATTTATATGATGTTTTATTAACCATTTTTATGATGTGAGTTTATAATAAATATATTTTCAAATACCAGCCCCTTGATTTCTATAATAAAGATTAAATTATGAGGATTCAGTTTATTTAAGGGGGTATAATGTAACAACCCATTATTTCAAAAGAATAAAGTTATGTTCGATAGAATATATGACATGTGACAGTGATATTAGATGAGAATATAACACCTTGATACATTATGATTTATTTATTTTTAATAATTTCATTCTCATTGACTGCTTGCGATACACACAACATTGTGTTTAAACAAAACATAGTACTCTATTAGAATATTATTATTGAGAACGTGAACATAAAAACATAAAAATTATGTTGGTAGTTTTGAATAGTATTAACTAAATTAATAAATGTATTTTTTTACACATGTATAAAAGAATCATTAGTTATAAATTGACTTTAAATAAAATAAGAAACATTTTAATGAAAATGAATTATTTTCGAAAAATAGTATTTTTTAAAAGACGATTTAATCTCTCTATGCGCATAGAATTTAAAATATATTTTTTCAAATTTTTGTAAAATTTGTACCAAAAAATTAACATTATTTTTTAAATCATAATAACAAAATTTACTTAGTGTGACTTTTTTGTATTTTTCAAAAAATATAGATTTTTTAATGAATAGTGAAAAATACTAATTTTTGTATAACTTTAATTTATTTAGTTTATGTTATTTAAAAGTAAAATTATTCCTTAAATATTATATAAAATTAAAATAAGTATTATTTAGTTATATTAAATCCAATTATTTATATTTTAATAACATATATACTTTATTTTAGTATTATTATTTTTCGGTTTAAACAAGAATTTTTCTAAAATTTATTCTAAAATGAATAATGTTTCCCCTTTTTAATTAACTAAAATAAACCATAATGAGAAATGATTTAAATGGACTTTTTAGATTATATAGATAACTATTTCAATTAAAATACATATAATGATTATTTATATTTAGAAAATTATTATAATATCATTTTTTCCCAGAAATATAAAATTCTAGAAAACACATTTTCATCGCTTCAATGGGTTTTATATTAAATTAATATTTTAAAATTATATGGATTTAATTTGTAAATATTGATTTTATATTTGGAATCAGAAAAAAAAATATTATACTATATGATCATGTTAATTTTTTTCATTAATGAATAGTGAAATATGTATATCTTATTATTGTGGTTAATGTATTAACGGACTTACTGGGAGGGGTTAGACTAAAAATATAAGGGTAATATTTCAATAAAAACTTGTATAAATATTTTATATAGAAACTTTTCAATCCTATACTTCACAATTTAGAATATAGTGTCATTTGGAATATTTTGGATTTTGAATGACTTTATCATTTTGAATTATTTTGGGAAATTTCAAAGTAATTCCCAATAAGGTCACCTTTCCACATTTATAAAAGGGATATCACTCTCCTCACTTATCGATACCTATCAATAAATTTATATTATAAAAACACCCAAAAAACCTTCCCTGATATCCTTATGCATATTATAATAGTTATTTCCTCCCGAAATAATAACCCATGGGTCCTTAAGAAAATATCCAGATGAGGTTTCTCTAAGCGAAGGTAATTATATTCACTATGCTAATTAATTTTCATTCTTCTTTTAAAACCTCCTTGTAAGAACCCAGATCTTCGTTTCAGGTATGTTTTTCCTTTTCCTGGAGTTTTTAAGAAAATAAAATTTTCTGGAAATTTTCAAAGTACACGTCGTGTAATTTCTGAGTACACGCCATGTACTCTTTCCCGGCTCGAATCTGTGTGCTGGCCATGCACAGGCCACACACACGGTGTGTAGGGGTGACGTGGAGGCCGATTTTGGTGGAGTACGGAAAAACCCACTACACACCATGTACTTTAAAAATACACATCGTGTACTTTTATTTTTTTACTAAACAGACCGGTCTCGCGCCTGATGCACAGAAACACCTCCTTCTAGGTCTCGTTCGTCTGAGAGTGACCCATATGGCCGGATCTTCGTCGAGATCCTGTCTCTCAGTCTGACCTTTATTCGAGCCGCCATCGATTGCATTGGAAGCACAGTGGTGAGTTCTCCATTCTTCTTGAGCCTTCTCTCTTGTTTCCTCTTTGTTTTCAATCTATCTTGGGTTGAGTATTTTCTGTGTTTTCTCATATCTATGTCATTCTAAGGGGAATCTATCGTCATCGTTCACGTATATCGATCTCCTAGGATTAATGCAGGTGGTTTGTGCCTTTTCGTAGAAAGTCTGTGAATATTTTGTGCAAACTCTACCAATTCCCTTGAATGGGGAATTGGGGGTTTCATGTTTTTGCCCCACTTTTTCCCTTCTTTTCTTTATTTCTTTAGTATAGGTTTAAGTTGTGAGTAGAGTAATTTATTTTGTACTCAAGTTTCTTTTCCATGCTGGTTTTTCTTATTAAGTATTTCGTCGGTTTCCATGCCTAGTTATAGGATTGTGGATTGTTACCTTGTATTTCTGTTGAGCCTTAGTTGATATCCAAGTAGTTCATGAGGATTAATTCGATGATGCATGCACGCTGAGCATGTTTTACCTTTCACTCAGGACTGTGAGAACCTAGAGTAGTAGACCAAAGGGGTAATTGACCGAAGGGCTTCTCCAGAGTGTCTTTAAATTACGATGCAAGACCACAGGGGGAATTGACGTTGAGTGCTTCATCAGAGAGTCTGTAGTTCCTCGACGCGGGTCACAGGGGGAATAGATGTTGAGTGCTTCCCCGAAGAGACTTTAGCACGATACGAGACTATATGGGGAATTGACGGTGAGGGCTTCCCCAGAATGTATATTAATTTCATAGCTGATCCAGAGGGGTGACAATGTGTGTGCCTCTTAGAGGGTTCCTAGTACTTATAGGTTGAACCATATGGGTTAGGCTGTGAGAGATACCCAGAGGGTTGCCTGTTTTCCTCTTATTTTTGGCTATTTGCTTGTGCACATTATTCGCTAGAACTGTGGATTGTAGCTGTTTGTGCTTTCCTGTTTACTGCTTCTTGTTTTATTAGTTGCCTTGTATTCATTGACTGTTAGGAACATATCTTTAGGTGATTGCCTACTGGGATTGTATCTCACACCCTGTTTGGGCCATGATTTTGGGCCCAAGCAGACTTTGTTGGTGCAGGTATGGATAAGGGAAAGTGCCCTTCTACTTCAGGTTCTTGATTGCACTAGAGCTGGGGAGCATGGGACCGAGCCATGGCTCGCGGTGTGGAGGAGTTTATTTTGTTTTTCCTTTACACTTTGTTTTCAGTTGTATTCCAGCATGTTGTTGTGTTTTCCATTTTCCATATATACTTGTACCTACTGCATCATTGTCATCATTGCTATATATATTCATTTCTTCCGCTGTTTGGTTTCTGTTGTTATGCATGTTGTTACTGCTTTTGCTATTGACTATTGTTTTTCCACTGTATACCGTACTGAATGAGGGCGTAGTTTACCCACCGATTCACTAAGGCCCTCGCTGCTAGTTGGAAGCCTCTGGCATTTGGGGAAATGTGCTTGAGGTCATGTGGCTAACCGGGTACGGGGCACCAGTGGAGGGGCTTCGGACTAGGGTCGTTACAAAGTGGTATCAGAGGAGTTATTTTCACTTTCTAGCTATTTGGATACTTTATCTAGGGATAGGATGGATTCAGTACTTGGCATTAAGTTATTCTCGGGAGTATCTAACCTATGTATAGGGAAAATCTATACTACCTCGTTAATTGCAGTTTTTGCTGGTTTTGGGATTTTATGGTTGATCTGATTTCACCTAGAGTGATTCACTTGACTTGTGCTATTATTGTTTTGATACTTAGGTTCTATTTCTGTCGCAACCCGATAAGATGAGGGTATTCCTTCTAATGCATCATATAGGCTCTTATAGAAATCACTTCTCATGCATTCTTGCCATGCCATCTAGGGTGCATTAGCGATTGCATGCTGTTGTGATAGACTTTGTGTAGATTATTCATGCTGTTGTGATAGATGCTTGATAGAATCCCTATTGTTATGTTAGAGAGCTATTCGTTTTCCCTTGTATGTGACTGTAAGAGATTCCAAGCATTGATTTTCGGGGATTATGGGCCCACACGGATCAGAAATTGGCACATCTTTGCATTGTTTTTAGTGTGTCTGGGATTCTTTTTTGTTTCTGAGCTACTGCCTAGAAAAACCCAGAATACACGGCGTGTACTTTTTGGATACACGTCATGTAGTTTTCAGGTCGTGTCACTAAACATATGAGAAGAACATGGTGTCGTGAAAGTAACTTTAGGAACACGCCATTTATGGTAGGTACACGCCGTGTAGTAATGAGCCATGTACCCGGCGGTGTCACTAACAACACGGGTCAGGGAAGCTCGGGTAGAACACGCTATTTCCAGGGGGAACACGCCGTGTAGTCCTGACCAGGTACCTGGTCGTGTCACTAACAACACGGGCCAACTTTAACTTCTTTTCCACACGCCGTGTTTTTTTGGACACACTGTGTAGTCTTGCCCAGGTACCCGTTCGTGTCACGAACAACATGGGATGGTGTCACCTTCGCCTATACATGCCATGTTTTTTCGGAGCACGCCCTGTAAGGTTCAGCCGTGTGCTTAAAAACATAGGACGCTGAAGCCTTGTCTAGTACATGCCGTGTTTGTTTCGAACATGCCGTGTAGTCTCAGGTTGAGTTCGACCGTGTGGGTTATCCATGTAAAGAGACTCGAGAAGGGGAATCATTTCAAGTACACTCCATGTGTTGGGGTCAACACACTATATAGTTGAGGAGTTACATGACTAGTAGGGCAAGAGTACACACCCATGTCTGTGGTTTAAGAAGATAGGTCGTGTAGTTTTTATACACGCTGTGTAGTCGAGTTTTGTAAACTTTTGTGTTTTCATTCCCCTCTTTCCATTTTGTACTCTTGTGTTCTCTGTCCTTGTTTTCCTGATCTAAGGGGTGCTTTTGATCTTTCATAGCTACGCCTTTGAGATGTCCTCTAGTCATACGTCTATCATTCGGCAGTGATCAGACGCCAAACATGGCTGATCAGGGACTTCCTGCTGATCCTCCAGTCGGGCCAGCCCTGGCACCGACTGTTATACTAGTTGCAGGCACTGATGCGCATTTCAGGGAAGGTTTCATGAGGATGATGCGGGCCTCCCAGGGAGTGCCACCTTCTGCCACGACTATGGCGGACATGACGCTAGTTTTCCAGCAGCATTATCCTGCCACGTTCTCAGGGGAAGGACCTCAGGCTGCAGATTCATGTCTGGAATTCATGCTGACTATCTTTGAGAATCTGAAGATGCCTCCAGAGAGGCGGGTTACGCTTGCCACCTATATGATCCGAGATTCCTCCATGAGGTGGTGGGACGTGATCTAACAGGTGGTTCATCATCTGGTTATGGCTTGGGAGGAGTTCCAGTGCGTGTTCTACGACTACTTCTACCCAGAGACCCTGAGGGCCGACCGAGCCTAGGAGTTCATGAGCTTAGAGAAGGGTACTCTTTCTGTGATGGAGTATTACGCTCGTTTCACCGAGCTGCAGCGCTTCACACCCCTCCGAGATGGGAGTGGGGTGTTCTTAGAAAGGAATTTTGAGGATGGCCTTAGGCGGGAGATCCACTCATAGGTGAACATCTTCTAGCTGACTTCCATTACTTCCATCGTCAACCAGGAACTAATTTAATAGCACAATCTGAGAGACTCTGAAGCTGCGAGCCAGGGCGATTCTGCTTCCAGAGCCAGTTTGCCTCCAGATGACAGCAAGAAGCACCATAGAGAGTATACACGTGGTGATCTGAGGAAGAGAGATGCATCGTCAGGAATCCAGGTGACATGATACTATTGTGTCCAGTCAAGGAACACGGGGTCGTAGTGCCAAAGAGACCCCATGGAGTGCCGATCTTGCGGCAAGAAGGGTCACCTTCAGCGTTTCTGCCAGGTTTTCTCACCAGCAGCTGGTGACTGGGGTTCTTCCATGACTCCTTGTTCAGGAGAAGCACCGCCAGTTTCTCACCAGTCGAGGAACTGGAGTTCTTCCGGCTGTTCGGGCCGAGGTGGAGGTCGAGGCCGTGGCGGTCAGCCACCAGTTCCCCAGCCCAAGTAGGGAGGTTTAGCTCAGAGTGGTCAGCCAGGGACGTAGGTCCGTGGTACAGGCCAGTCGTTTTCTATGGAGCAGACTTATCAGGAGCAAGATCCCTGCCCTTCTACTGTTCGAGGTACGATTTTAGTAGCCTCAATTTTATCTTCAGCCCTTTTCGATACTGGTGCTACACATAGATTTATCTCTATTGCTGTTGAGGAGAGCCTTGGACTCTGCATCTTTTCTTCTGCTGACTCATTGACACTAGACACACCCTTGGGGATGAGGACATCTAGTGTACACCAGTGTAGAGAGTGATCTCTCGAGGTTGCAGGGTATCACTTATTATGGGATCTCTATGTCCTAGAGATGATATGCTATGATTTCAACCTCAGCATGGACTGGTTGATTCTCTTCTAGGCAGTCTTCGACTGCTATCGCTGTAGAGTGAGCTTCGTCTCACCAGAGGGTGAATCTTTTCTTCATAGAGGTGAATGGGATGTTCAGGCAAGTCGAGCTGGACTCGAGCATCATGGACTAGTAATGGTGATAGCCCAGATTGTTAGTCTTTATCTAGATGATCAGGGGACTTCACAGTTGGAATTTCCTCCTATGGTGGATCATTTTCGGGATGTCTTTTCAGATGACTTTTTAGGTTTTCCTCTGGAGTGTGAGGTAGAATTTTCTATTGAGCTCATGCCAGGAGCGGCACCAGCGTCCATTCCTCCTTATAGGATACCCACACCTGAGTTGCAGGAGCTCAAGAAGTAGTTAGAGGAGTTGCAGGATAAGGTTTTAATCCAACCCATTACTTCTACTTGGGTTTCACCTGTCCTATTTGCGAAGAAGGAAGAAGGTACCCTTCGGCATTTCGTGGATTATCGGAAGATGAACCAGTTGATGGTTAATAACCGATATCACTTTCCAAGGATCGATCACCTCATTGATCATCTTCGAGGAGCCCGGGTGTTCTCAAAGATCGACTTGAGCTCTGGTTATCATCAGTTTCATGTTATACCATCAAATATACCTCTGACAGCCTTCAGGATCAGGTATGGTCTATTCAAGTATACAGTAATGTCGTTCGGTCTCACGAACACGCCTGTAGTTTTCATGGCACTGATGAACCGAGTGTTCCATCCTTACTTGGACTCTTTCGTCGTGGTCTTCATGGATGATATCTTGGTGTACTCTCACACTCAACATGGTCATGACACACATCTTGAGATAGTTTTTTGTACACTGCGAGAGCATCTTCTTTATTTTAAACTCTCGAAGTTCCACTTCTTGATGAATCAGATTCACTTCTTGGGTCATGTCATCTCAGAGGCAGGAGTATCTGTGGACCCAGAGAAAGTGAGAGATGTAGTTTCCTGGGAGCATCCGAAGAACGTATTTAAGGTACGGATCTTACTAGGGATGGATGGATACTACAGACACTTCATTCAAGACATTCTCGTCTAGAAGCACCTTTGACAGGCCTGACCAAGAAGGGTGCGATGTTCTTATGGTCAGATTCTTGTGAATCACCCCTTTAGGATCTGAAAGGAGGTTGATGATAGCATAGATACTAGTCTTGCCGGAGCCAGGAGAGAACTACATTGTTTATTGTGATGCTTCAGGTATCGGTCTTGGAGCTATGCTTATGCAGGGGGGTGGAGTCGTTGTGTATGGGAATCAGTAGTTGAGGCCACATGAGAGGAACTACCCAACGCATGATCTGGAATTGGCACCAGTTGTTCATGCCTTATGCTATTGGAGACACTATCTACTCGGGGAGCACTTTTTGGTCTTCAATGACCACAAGAGTCTCAATTATATCTTCACCCAGCGTGATCTGAATCTGAGACAGTGCAGGTGGGTTGAGTATCTTTAGTCTTTTGACTTCGAGGTTGCCTATACGACAGAAAAGGGAAATGCAGTGGCAGATGCGCAGAGTAGGATAACTCAGGTTCAGGTGGTTCAGGAGGCTAGCAGTGAGTGGAAGATAATCACCCTGTTCTTTGAGATTCATCTGGAGGTGCACAACAGATAGTGACAGACTTTTTTATCTTCTGTAGCTATTACCTCGACACTTCTTGATCGGGTATGGATGAGGCAGCTATCAGACTCAGAAGGCCCAGTCCTGTGGGAGAGTGTATCAGGAGAGGACCCTCTTCCTGGATGAACAATGGGTGGGGATGAGATCTTGTGTTTCCAGGGATGCGTATGGGTGCCAGCAGACATACGCGCGGGGCTGATGCATGATTTTCATTCCTCAGTTTGGGCAGTCCATCTTGGCATCACCAAGATGTATCAGGATCTTCATCGCCAATACTGGTGGCCATGTATGAAAAATGATGTTGCTGGTTTCATCATGAGATGTTCTACTTGTCATCAGGTGAAGGCAGAGCATCAGTGACCAGCATGCCTTTTATAGTAGTTACCCATTCCGTAGTGTAAATGGAACGATGTCGCGATGGACTTCGTGAATGGGTTTCCAATGTTTACATGAGGGAACGATGTTGTTTGGGTTATCGTCGAAAGTCTTACGAAGGTTTCTCACTTCTTGTCGATCAAGGAGACCTTCAGTGTTGGTGATATGGGGTGAATTTACATCCTAGAGATCGTTCGTCTTCATGGAGTCCCACACTCCATAGTTTCAGACAGGGATGCGTGCTTTGCCTCTCGGTTCTGGTAGGGACTTCAGAAGGCCATGGGCACATAGGTACTTTTGAGTATAGCATACCATCCCCAAACTGATGGCCAGTCCAAGTGCATGATCCAGGTTCTTGAGGATATGCTCTGAGTTTGCATCCTAGACTTTGGTGGTTCTTGGGGAAAGCATATCCCTTTGGTGGAGTTTGCCTACAACAACAGTTTCTAGGCGACCATTCAGATGGCTACATACGATGCATTGTACGGTAGGCCATATCGATCACCCATATGCTGACTGGAGGGAGGAGATGCAGCTTTTTTGGGACCTCGTCTTGTTCAGGAGACCTCAAAACAGATAGAGCTGATTAGGAAAAGGATGGCTACAGAAAAGTCTTGACAGAAGTCTTATGCAGATCAATGGAGACGACCTCTGGAGTTTGAGGTCGGGGATAAGTTTTTCCTGCATGTCGCACTGAGGTTGGGACATAAGAGGATTTGGAGACATGGTAATCTTTCATCGTGGTACATCAGGCCGTTTGAGGTCTTGGATAGGGTGGGGTCGGTTGCCTATCGGTTGTAGCTACCTCAGAGGTGTCGGGCCATGCACGACGTCTTCCATGTCTCTCAGCTCCGTCGTTACGTTTTGGACCCGTCTCATGTCTTTCAGCCTGATGAAGACGAGCTTGAAGCGGATGTATTGTTCGAAGAGAATCCTATTCGGATTGTCAATCGTAGTACGAAGGTTCTTCGTGGGCGGTTTGTTCCTCTGGTACGAGTGCTATGGCAGCACGGGCGAGTACAGGACGATACCTGGGAGAGGGAGGCTGATGTATGATCGCAGTGGCCAGAGCTATTCGGGGATACTTCTTCTATATTGCGTTAGGGAAATTTTGGGACTAATTTCTTTAATGATGAAGGTTTGTAAGAACCCCGATCTTCGTTTCAAGTATGTTTTTCCTTTTCCGGGAGTTTTTAAGAAAATTAAATTTTCTGTAAATTTTCGAAGTACATGTCGTGTACTTTCCGAGTACACATCGTGTACTCTTTCCCAACTCGAAGCCATGTGCTGGTCATGCCCGGGCCACACAAACGGTGTGTAGGGGTGACGTGGAGGCCTATTTTCGCAGAGTATAGAAAAACCCCACTACATTCCATGTTCTTTTAAAATACACACCGTGTAATTTTCTTTCTTTTACTAAATGGACTGGGGTCACGCATAACGCACAAAAACACCTCCTTCTAGGTCTCGTTCGTCCGAGAGTGACCCGTATGGCCGGATCATCAATGAGCTCTCGTCTCTCCATCCGACCTCCATTCTAGCCATCATTGATTGCGTTGGAAGCAAAGCGGTGAGTTCTCCGTTCTTCTTGAGCCTTGTTTCTTGTTTCCTCCTCGTTTTCAAGCTATCGTAGGTTGAGCATTTTCTGTGTTTTCTCATATCGACATCATTCTAAGGGGAATCTGTCGTCTTCGTTCACGTATATTGATCTCCTAGGATCTAGGTAGGTGTTTTGTGCATTTCCGTAGAAATTCTGTGAATATTTTGTGCAAATTCAACCAATTCCCTTGAACGGGGAATTGGGGGTTTCCTGTTTTTGCCCTGCTTTTTTTCTTCTTTGCTTGATTGCTTTATTAGAGGTTTATGCTTGTGAGTAGAGTAATTTATTTTGTACTCAAGTTGCTTTTCCATGCTTGTTTTTCTTATTAGGCGTTTCTCCAGTTGCCATGCCTAGTTGTAGGATTGTGGACTGTTTCCTTGTATTGTTGTTGAGCCTTAGTTGATAGCCAAGAAGTTCTTGAGGTCTACTTGGATGATTCACGCGTGCTAAGCATGTTTTACCTTTCACTCGGGACTGTGAGAACCTAGAGTAGTAGACCAAAGGGAGAATTGACGGAAGGGCTTCTCTAGAGTTTCTTTAAATTACGATGCAAGACCACAGGGGGAATTGACGTTGAGTGTTTCCTCAGTGAGTCTGTAGTTCCTCGACGCAGGCCACATGGGGAATAGACATTGAGTGCTTCCCTAGAGAGCCTTTAGCATGATATGAGACTATAGGGTGAATTGACGGTGAGTGCTTCCATATAAAGTCTATTAATTTCATAGCTGATCAAGAGGGGTGAGACTGTGTGTGCCTCCTAGAGGGTTGCTAGTACTTATAGGTTGAACCATAGGGGTTAGGCTGTGAGACCTACCGAAAGGGTTACCTTTTTTCTTTTTGTTGCTGGCTGTTTGTTTGTGTACTTTATTCGTTAGAACTGTGGATTCTAGCTGTTTGTGCTTTCCTATTTACTGCTTCTTGTTTTATTACTTTCCTTGTATTCATTGACTGTTAGGCACAGATCTTTGGGTGATTTCATACTGGAATTGTATCTCACACCCTGTTTGGGCCATGCTTTTGGGCCCAAGCATTCTTTGTTGTTACCGGTATAGATAAGGGCAAGCGCCCTTCTACTTCAGGTTCTTGATTGCGCTGGAACTGGGGAGCATGGGACCGAGCCGTGGCTCGTGATGCTGAGGAGTTTATTTTTTTTTTCTTTCCACTTTGTTTTCAGTTGTATTCCATCACTTTTTTTGTTTTACGTTTTCTATATATACTTGTACCTGCTGCATCATTGTCATCATTTCTATATATATTCATTGCTTCTGCTGTTTGGTTTCTGTTGTTATGAATGTTGTTACTGCTTCCGCTATTGACTGTGGTTTTTTCGTTGTATACCTTACCAAATGAGGGCACAGTTTCCCCACCGATTCACCAAGGCCCTCGCTGCTAGTCGGCAGCCTCTGGCGTTTGGGGAAATGCGCTTGAGGTCATGTGGCAAACCGGGTATGGGGTACCAGTGGAGGGGCTCCGGACTCAGGTTGTTACACTCCAATTATGTCTTAACACTTAATAGATAATAACAATATTATTTAATATATAATAATATGTTAATATGTTGATGACTTAATAATTTAGAATCTCCCACTTTATCGAATGGAAATCAAATCCATCGCTCATGTATACTGTGGGCTACAGCCTCATGAAATAATGTTATTTGTTTTCCATCAACAAATCACATGTATAGTCATAGTGATGAAAATAATGGATATATATGATAAATATGAATTGAAATAAATTATTTAAAGATAATATACCACACACTTCCATACCCTTAAACCCATCAAGGGAATGATATCGTCACACATGTGTACATACGACCAACTATCTCAAAGAAGTTATGTGATTCATTTTCCATGAAAAAAATTATTTAATTGTTATTAAAATGTATTTAATTCATAAATATTATATTTATAATACTAATATAATTATATGAATTATATTACTATATCCTATAAAAATGAACTAAAACTTTCATGACCAAACACAAATGAGAAAAAAAGTCAATTAAATCCCAAAATAATGAAAATAATGAATTATTATTAAAAAAATGGTAGGTAAAATGTTATAATAGGATCATATAAGATATTTTAAAGTTGAATATGGGTTTTTAATAAATTAATAACATGAATAAACGATTATACATAATGTGAAAACAAATTCAACCAAAATGAACTTTGTGATAATGGAGTTCTTCTGAATTTTCCTTCATTGAGAAATATTTTAATCTTATGAACCAAATTTATTTTATATGGTGTATATAATTCCCATTTGACATTGAATATTATGATTACATAAAAAGTCATTATATTTTAATTTTCAGTCTTAATTATTTTATCCATATGGATTTGACATAAATGTTACCAAGTGAAAAAGAATTTTATAACTCGATTAATTTTTACTAAGTTATATCATTTCTTAATTATATTTTATATTATATGATCATTTGTGTATTGAATATTTTTTATATTATGTTTTATATACACTTGTTTTATTTTGATTTAAATTTGAGACACATAATATATTAATTGGTTAATTCTCACTTCATGGTTAAAATATTTTTAAGGGTTTATTTCATAATTAATGATATATTTTGAAACAAAAATATTCATTATTAAATTGAGAATGTCAAATAAACCCTTACAATTTTGGTGACATTTTAATATTAACCCACATGAATGAAATAAATTCAAATGAAATATTAAATACCAATTACATAAAAATATATATTATATAACATATCAAAGGGGTAGTATATACACGTCATATAATAATATTGGTGATTAACATAACATATGTCCAAAGAACACAATTTGAGAATAGTTACCCCTACAGTGATCATATCATTAAAGTGAGAATTAATAAATGGATTTGTGATTTTTATCAAATTTTAAAATATTTATAACATTTTTAATGATATTATAAGTTAATCCAAATCATTACACTCATAATATTAAAATACAAAAGATAATGATTAAGTAATAAATCCAAATGAAAAGAAATTTTTTTTGAAGATCTTAACCACTTGGTTACAATCAATTATAAACCCATTTGATAAAATAAATACAATATAAACATTAAGTATTATTAAATATGAATTATTCATGATATAAATTTAAATGGTGATGTATATACACCATATAAATGAATGTAGGTGCAAAAATAATTATGTCTCAGTGGAGTGGAAATTGAGATGAAATCCCATACCTCAAGTTTCCCTTTAATGAAACATGATTTATCCTCATGTATAATGTTTTTAAAAAAGTTATTTATTTTTAAAAAACTATATTAATTTTTAAAATATCATATATGATCCAGTTATAACATTTTATCACCCTTTCATTAATAATATTTCATTATTACCATTGTTTCAGTTGTTAACTACTTTGTTTTCTCATGAATGTTTTTCCATGGATGTCCCATTTCATATAGAGATGATATATATAAATTGTATAAAAAATTATATTATTGTTTTAAATATCATATTTATTCATTGTACAATTTTTTATAACCATTATTGAATTTTTTATATGGAAAAATAACTCCATCCCTTTATAAAGACTATAGGTTGAATGTACGCATGAGAAATGATATCATTTTATTAATGGGTGAAATGGTAAATAAGGTTATGCTAAATTAATTTTATTGAATATATTTAATTTTTTATATATTATATCTATATATATATATTATTTCCACCATTATGACTATCCATGTGAGTCGGGGTTCGAAAAGATTTTACATTCGTTTGTGAGGTGTTGTGTTGTTGTATATATGATTGATGGATTTTTATCCCAATTATTGAAAGAGGATATGGATAAATATTATTCCAAAACATTAATATATTGAATTATATGTTATATTATGGTGTAATTATATAGTATGTTTTATGACATAGTTGACTATTGTGAAATAATAAGTAAAAAAGGTAAGAGTTTAGTGAAGACAACCTTCTCTTTGAAGAACCACCATTGGATCTCTTACTAAAGACCCTATGAATGATATTTTTGGATTAATATCACCTATATAATGTGTATAATATTGTTTTGGAGATATATTTTATGATTTTGAAAATTCTAAATGGATTTTTAGGTGTGAATAATTGAGGGGATGGTGTTCCCATTTATAATTAAGGAGTAGTGACATTTTTATAAATACCAAAAACTATTCAAAAATGGGAACTCACTCTCAACCCATGTTCCTAAAAATTTTATAAATAAATTAATTTTGTGAATTTAATTTCATTAAAAAACTACAAAAAATAAAAAAACATATTTTAAAGAAATTATTCTATTATCTTATAAGTTTACTTACTTTTAGTAATTTAGTTTTCAACATGATAATTAGTGCTTTAACAATGTTAATTTATCCATTAAGAATAAAATAAAATTAGACCTATTAAATAAATATAAAAAATATATTATTTATATAAAATCAAATTTATCAAATAAAAAATAAATATGTCTGTAAAATTAACTTTAACTCAAGCGCATGTAGAAATCAAACCCGTGTTTTAACATTAATCATGATAAATAAATTTTACTATCTTTATTAATAATTAATACCAAAAATTAATTAGAAAATTATTTTATAATATTCCTCATAATTATTGAAAATATGGAATGTATTTTACAAAACTAAATTCATTGTTGTGGTATAATTTAGTTTAAAAATATTCAATCAAAACGTGTCAAACTATAGTTTTATGAGATATAAATTTCCATGAGGAAGATCAAATTAAATAAAATATATTACTAGTAATAATAATTATATAGACTTAAATTCATGTAGTTAGATGTAAAATATCTAAATTTTATTTAAATATTTCCCAAATATGGGTTATTTAAATTTATAAAAATTGGAGAATCATTTTTCCCAAAAAATAATTTTTTAGAAAAATGTGTTTTAATCCTAAAAATAAACTTATACCAATATTAGGTATAAATATGATTAAAATGGAATTAAATATTTGAAATATAAGTAAATTATAATTATGTTTATTTGAAATTTAATTCAATAAATAATGGTAATTTTAAATTAAATAATTTAATGTAATGATATAACAATAATGGAGAAATAATCATTTTTTTACAATTCACCGAAAAATAAAACTTATTGGAAGAATACTAAAATTTCACCAAAATATAATTTTGAAATGATTTTTTAATATGTGAAGTTCATTTTTTTTAAATACATTTTATAAAAATTTTAAAAACTAATTATATTTTTTCTCTCAATGTGCTGTAAAAAATGCTTTTGAAAAAAAATAGTTTTAGAAAAATAAATTGAATTTGCAAAAAAAAATAGTGAATATTTTCAACGTATTTTTATTGATTAGGAAATTTAAATATATTTAATAATTTAGATATTTATATTCACATCCTTCAATTCAGAAGCTAGGTAATAACATTCATATTTAAATACCATATTTCTTAGGTCCTTTAAACTCAGTGTTTCATGTCATATTCGCTATCGAATAATATTTACTTCTATTAAAATCTTGGTGTGCCTTTAAGCTTTGTGTTGCATGTTATATACGCTATCGAATAATATTTACTTCAGTTAAAATATTGGTGTGTTACAGTGATCGATGATGTATGTAAAGTTAACCAACATCCCCATGATATAAAGATTTGATTCTCAATCACTAGATCAACTGATTGATGTAAAATAAAAAAATTAAAAAAACATCGGAAAATGACTACTAGTTAAGGGTTAATAACTTTAATCCCAAGAGAATCATGAATAATAGAGTGATTATTGAATCTTTATTGGGATAATCCTCTATGAAAAATGTAATCATGAACCTAAATCTATAGATCTAATCCAATGAATGTTTTATTTATATTTTCTTGGTATGATACAATCAATGAAAGAATAAATATTTTGATTCAAACTTTGATCACACCTCATGAAATTTGGAAACATAAATGGGGTGACCTGCCACTAACATTCATCAAATCTAATTCAAAAATATTACAATCCAATTCTCATTCCATGAAAGGATGAGGTTGAAATAGTCCCAAAGGTCATACTAATGTAACTATATCATCACATATTACTTCTTCCACTCATAAATTTATGAGATATAATGTTGAAATTCTAAAAAACACTTCCTCCAAGAATTATCATTGATTCCATGGTCAGACCCCCCCCAATAAACTAAATATAAAACCCAATTATATTATAAATACATGAAAAATAATTTAATAGTAATTATTTTAAAATTTTAATATTATCATAATATTTTATGTTTATATTATTTGAGAATTCTAAAAAATACATAATAATGATTCGGAGAAAAATATGAGACTTGGCTTGGATGAATTGTTTTTGATGATGGAGAATGATAAGAGATATAAACTCACTTGGAAATGAAAATACAATAGATTTCACTTTAGGTAGAGTTGAATTTAATCAGGGCAGAACATAAGGTGTTGCTAAAAGAGTAACATTTGTCAGTGCTGATAAAGGTGTCTTTTATTGATTGAAAATTAATTTTTTTTAGTTCAAAATCACTTTTATGGAAAAAGTGAGAAACCGGACAAGAAACACATACAAGGCAACCTGTCCATGGGGATCCACCATTGTAGACACGAGTCAGAACAAACCCATAGATCACTTTGATGGTTGAGTGAGAACCTAAAGTTAAACCCAAAAAACATCCTTAAACATACCTTCGGAATCATCATGTTCCCTCTCAGAATCCAGAGTTGAATCCTTAGACACAAGACTAGATTGGTGGCTGGTGGAGCAAGTGTGCATCCTACCCAGCCTACCTACTACCTCCTATTTGCTAATGACCTGTGAGGAAACACCCAGATTGATGAGCTCTCATGCCATCCCCCATATTTTGGATTTATTTTTTATTGATTGACGCCCCCAAGGATATCAAACTTCTTATAGATGTCCATTGAGGCATCCAATCCATCTTGACTCCTCATGCCGCTAATCAGCCCATCCTTAGGAAAATGGGTCATAGAGCCAACTGCCACTTGTTCCCTAGAAGAACCGAGAGCAACAATGACACTCTCTTTGGCTCTATCTACTATGGGGAAATATTGCAGTATTGGGTCATCCCTTCCCCCATTAGAAGCATCCATCACACCATGAACAACATTCACATAGGAAGGACCGGTACTTCCAAAAACCACAGTAGTGATTCCCTTACCTTTCTTGTCTCCCCTTTACTTGATCGCCTTCGGCACAAAGAGAGGGGCATGAGTGGCAGAACTTGGCAGGCCAGAAGCGGATGAAGATGGTTTGCAAGGGTTTTAAGTGGCCAGAGCTCGTTGGATGCCCTAAAGGGAGTGATGACAGCTCGATGGAGCTCTTGGGCTCTTCCAAGCCCTGGACTGAGGCATTCCATCAGCAACCTAAGGGACTGTGGGAGCAAGGGTTTCATTAGGATGAGTCGCTAATCCTTTTCGACCTATCCTCCCCAGTCGAGAATAGAGAGAAGCCCAGTGACCTTGTCGATAGAAAAGTAAACAAAAACTAAAAGATTCCTCAAAATGAATGTGTTTCAAAAAACCAAATGAACCTTCCACCAGGAGACGAAGACGATTCAGGAGAGCCACTGATAGGTCCATCTCAATGAAAAGGCGAGCAAAGCCGTGTTGCTTCATGAAAAGAGTATCTTTTTCAATTCAAAAAAACAACCAATCAGGTAACCAACACATTTGATGACGTATGGGTTCTGAAAGGGATGTGGAAGACTAAGAAGTTAAATCTAGAATTCCACACACTTTCAATCACAACCACAGTCAAAGTCAAATTTCCAAATAAAGAGAAAGAAGTGTTGATTATCAGACAAGCGTGACTCTAATGAACAGGCACAGGAAAAATCCCCATCAGAGAAGAGGTGTATGCTCAGATGTCATTGATCCAAAGCTCCCACTACCTCCTGGGAATGAAGACCCCACATCGAGTTTATGAAACCCTCAAAAAACTCTGATGAAGGTCGATCTCTACCGAATCTGGCCACAAGGGTTCTGGAATGAAAGGCTACAACATCCTAAAACTTGGATACAGATAAACAAATTGTTGGGGATCCATTGAACGAAGAGAGTTCCTTATGAGAAATTGGGATCAGAGGAATATGTGGAAAAATAACTAGAGTAGGAACATCTGAGGGAAGGGGGCATGGATGATATGAACCAAACAACATGAGGGGTATCATCAGTCTGAAATTCTCCCTGCAAGCATAGTCGGCTCTAACATCGACACCTAGATCCGGTAGAGTAGGGGTCATGCCTCGCTCCTCATCCCAAACCACATCCCACTAGAGTTCGCCTGTGTGATTAAAGAAACAACACCACGTGATTTTTACCTCATGAGTGCCTCACCGACCTTCTCTAACTGAGTCCCGCCTGAGATCAAAGCTGACCTAAGGCTCTCGGTCGATTAGGGTTTCACTCCACGGCTCGCACCTCAACCCGCTGCTTTGTCCCTTCTTCATCGAGGATTTTTCCAGTGATTATTCGATAAAGGTATATTGTATTAGTGCTAGAAATAAATATAATAAAAATTTGGTCTTTATCAGCACTTCAGTAAGACCTGATAAAGGTGACACTTTTATTAACACTCATAAAACCTCAATAATTCATCTGGGTAGCTGGGGTTTGATATTGATCTATGGAATCTTTGTTCGCCAATTAAAATTAGGGGAGCTATTACTAGTTCTCATTGAATGACACCAATAATGATGAAGGGTGCTTTGCGTGGTTGTTACATGTTACCTCATCAAGGGAGTGGGTGATGTGTGTGTGATGTTTTCTTTGATGGAATAAGCCATACGGTGGGAAGCCTTGATAGGGACATGAAGACAATTGGATGGGGGTGATACCCCTAATAAACTATCGGAGGATAGGTGGAGTAGGTTTAGGCTAAAAAATCACCAAGGAGGGCACAAGAAGTACGGGTGGGGGCGACAACCCCCTATTGTGTAAAAATTAGAGGGTGATGGACTCTAATGAAATACGTAAGTAGACGTGTAGAACATGAATGGGTGGCAAAGATAGTGTCTAGGTGGGATAGATGGTATTTGTGGCGATATTTGGCAGTAGTGTAGTGATGTGCATAGTGACTACCAAATGGGGTCGGTGAACCCCCACTAGACAACGGGGTCAGTGGTATGATAGTTGTATGTGTTGATGTGACAAGGAATTTGGGGATTGAATGTGCTCAGGTAGAATATTTGTAACACTGAGAGGGGGTGGGTTGAACCAATGATATCTTTTTCTTTTATGTATCATTTTTTAAAACAACCTTTTCCTTCTTTTAAGGATTTCTTTCTCTACTAAAAACAAATCAAACACACATCCACAATAACACAAATAATTACAAGGTTCACTATTAAATAAAAATAGCTACATCATTGGTATGATTTGTAAACAATCCAATACCACATAATCCACTAAAAAACAACCATTTTGTTTAGAATACAATGAGTAGGATATGAAATTTCACTTGGGTATAACTTAGAAGGAAACCCAATAGTTTACGTACTCTTTTTAGTAGAAATGGTGTAATACAATGTTTGTGTAACAAAACATGCTACCTTTTCTTCTTTTCAAATGAAAAAAATATTTTATTTGAAAAAATAAAATTCATCATTTTATTACCTAGAAGCTATTAAGAACATCAAGGACTTTGATGTAGAACATAGTCTGATTTCCTAGTCTGATCTACCCTGTCCGATTCATCCAATTCAATTTCCCAATATGAAAATTTTTTCTTTTTTAGAATTAAATCAACATAATTCAAAACTCCTTCTTTAATAGTCTAGAAATCTGAATACGGAAATCCCATTTTGAGTATACTGACTGATTCCATGACCATCTATATACAATGAAAATAAGAACATGATAAATAATTGAATACAATAATCCACTAGATATGATAATCAGCTAAATATGTTTCAATCTTGTCTATTCTACTTTCACTTCTATCCAAAAAAAATCTAAAATACAACACAACACAGAAACTTATTTTATCTCTACAAATGTGGAGCTTCTCCTTATACCTTTCGTGAATAGTACAATTGTCAGAAAAGTATGATGTACTTTTAACCTTTTATAGGTGAACCAAAAGAGCTTTGGGCGGGAATATGAAATTGTTTCCCGCTCAACCAAATTACTCAAATTCGAATGTATCTATGAATTTTGGGTTTCTCTCTGACTTCTTCAACACTTCTCAACTCTTCTCATTTTTTTCTGAACCTTCTCAAATCTTCTCAAACATAAGATCTATTTAGACATCATTCGTTTCAAATACCAATCCCATTCTGATTCCCCATTCTGATTTTGTCATAACAATCAGAAGGATGACTTGTTATTAACTCTGATATGATGAATTTTGACCAAATTGATAAAAAAAATTCAATACAAATCAGAGTTATTCATTCACAGAATATTTATATATTTTGGATTTTGGTCTGACTGAAAGCCAATACCTTTATTTTCTCACATTTTCCACAAATCTTTATATTTCAAAAAATTTATTATTTGAAAAACATAAAATTATATCATGATTTTTATTATTTTGAGGATCAGCTTTAATATCATCTGAATTACAATGGAAAGTATTCTAACTTCACATTACTCCAGCAACAAACATTCTTTCAAACATAGTCTGAATACAATTGGAATGATTATGATCAGACATGATATGATTGGAATCATCAGATTCTAAATACGATTGAAAATATCTCTTTTATACTCCCTTTTATTCATCAATATTGTTTCACAATTTTAACATAATAATCTTGATTTATGAGAAATCCCAAGATTATTAAAGCATCGTCACCTTTTCAAAGGAGCCATGTAGACTTCAGAACTCATTATGATCGTTTTTTCTTTGATCAAACCTAGGTGAATCTGATGATCATTTTCATTGAGAAAAAACATCATAATACAATGGCCTTTCTTATGTACCATATGAATTGGTGAATACGATGAACTCCTAAATATGATTTTTGAATCCAATCATTATATTTTCTTATGTAAAGTGACTTCCTTTTCAAATTCGGCAATAAAACTGATCACCAACGACCTTATTCCTTATTACAATGGTGAATCACATTCTCACCAACTCTTGACTTTTTATCAATATCCTAATCTGATGGATTGTATTAACTCATCCGGACGTTCCAACCGAAAACATTCCTCAATCTGGATTTCCATCCATCAACTTCTCAATAAATGATCTTTTTTCAACATAACCAACATACTGATCCCTTTACAATAAATACAACAAAAACACAACTTGGGACTAACAATCTACTCCTTTTTGTTTTTTTTCAATACCCACTTCAACCACTTGAAAAAAATAAGTGGTATGGTTTTCATTTATCCCTTTTATTCCCTCTATTTGTTTCTTGTGCCCCCTATTTCTTTTCTCTCCCCTTTCACTTATCTCTCCCTCTTATTGACAATAAAATTGAGTGGGTTCATCATGATAAATTTCTTCCTTATTGTAAAAGATCTTATTTAAACGGATTGTGTCTTGAAACTTTTCTACAACATAGGTATCACATGAGTATCTTAACAAAGAATCTTTAACTAAAAAACTCTATGTTTACGTGGGTAAACTAACTGTAGAAAAAAATTACAATAAATGTGATAAATATTGTACATAACCTAAAGATCATGTAATACCCTTTTTATGTTTATTTCAACATTATCATGATTGTTCATATCTTTGAATGGATTTTTTAAAGATAAAAGTAACCATCATCTATCACAACAATCATATTGAAAATATCAAGTGTATAAAAACACAACTTTTCAAAAACTCATATTTTTATAACCTTGTTACTTTATTTTAAAATAATAGTAAGAGACTCATCAATTAAATATTACTTATTTCCACTCCATCAATTCCCTACATGTTAGTGAAAATATACAATAATTTTGGGAATAATAAGGAACCTCGATTGTTTCTTAGAAACAACAATCAGACTGAGAGTCCTCTCTCAGTCTTGAATTTTTCTTCTTTTTTTTAAATTCATCATTTGATATGATTTCTTTCTTCTATTCATACTACTCTGATTTTGTAACTGTGGGATCTAAATAATAATGTAGATTCTCAATATACAAGAGGGGTGAATTGTATACTTTAAAATTCCTTTGGAACCTTTAGATTTAAGTTTAACAAGGTAAAGAAAACATTCAAAAGACCTCTCAAAGAAACCTATTCTAATTATGATAAAAGGAATATTCTACCTTAAAGCATCTAGAATATGTAATATTATGAGAGTACATAATTAAAAAGAATAAAAAACTTATACTTTCTAACTTTAACAAAGATAAGATACATCAGTGGAATTTAAAACGACTTGTAATAGTAAACAAGTAACAATAGGATTCTTTTAACCCAAATAGAAGGGTATCCCAAAAACATAGATAAAGGTTCCCTGATTTATATTTTCAAGAAAGTCTCTCTTACCCAAACCCTGGTAAGCCCTCATTCCGAAGATCGGTATTTGTCTTGCTATCCCCACAAGCCCTCGATTTAGAATGAAATCGGAGCCTCTATATTCCAAACCCGGAAGCCCACGATCAGCACGGTCAAAGTCTGCACTAAGTAAGTCTGAACAAGTTGTTCACAACATCTGAATGAAGCAGTGAGAGTTGTAAGAGCCTCTCTCTTTCTAGAAATTACTTCACAAGGTTGTTCACTGTCATGTTCATCCACACTCTACAATGTATGTTGCTCGTTCAAATTAGCTTTTATTTATATGAAGACTTTCCCAATGATCAACTCCTCTCTACCGGTCATATTTTCCTTAAATTTTGGAGGGACCTGGACACGTGGAAAGCACTCAATGGTTAGGTTTTATAGATTGTATGACATCGTTTCAAGATACCGAAATGTTATTAAGTTAAAGATAAAGAATAATTATTAAAAATCATGGAATCTTATATAATTTGAATGATACATTAGCCAACTCTAACATTATCAAGAAAACGTAATCTTAATAAATCAGAAAAATAGATTCATAGAAATAATATTTTCAAGAAAATGGAATCATAAAATCAGAGTCAAAAATACACCAGATTCAGTATCATGATTATTGACATCACATATACACTGGAATCGGTATTGAAAATCGGCATCACATATACACCGGAATCGGAATTGAAAATTGGCATCATATATACACCGGAATCAGTATTGACAATCGGCATCATATATACACCGGATTCTGAATCATAAAAACTGAATCACATAATTGTAATGATAGATCTTAAAAAAACTGAATGGAAAATTGGAATGACAGATCTGTAAGTCTAACCGAATGGAAAAAAGTAATGATATATCTGTAAGGATAACAGAATGACAATTCTGGATCTTAAGAAAAAGACAGAACTTAATAAAAATATTCAGAACTTAAGAAAAAGTGGTTCTGATATTCAAAACATACAACCGTAATGAATGGAGATGTCATAAGATATCCTTATTGACTCAAAAATATCCCCCTTTTTGGAAAGCACAAACAACTTTGCTAAGGAAGAATATATTATCTTAGATAAACAAGTAAGAAAAACTTATCTCCCCCATTGAATGAGATTATAAATGAATACAAATAACTCTCCCTTAGGTCATGTTTCCTAAGTATCATATTCTAGATCTCTAAAGTCTGGGTTTTATTAAGATAATAACTCCCCCTTAGATAAACATATATTCTTAAAAGAAAAGTCCTCCTTACTAGATTCTCCCACTCAGAGATGAAATTCTTCCTTTATATAAATTCTCCTCCTTTGTGATTTTCAAAAAGAGGGAAAGGAATGGAGAATTATAAGATGTACTTGAAAGGATAAGCAAGAAACACTCAAAAACAAGAGAAATATATGGAAGAATTTTAAGAAGAATTTTCAAAATAATGCTTACATTACAAGAAAATATCAGAATGTAAAAAAAATCATCCACTCTTCTTCTACTCGGACAACATATTCTTTATCAAGGCTTTGAGCTTCTTGACTTCTTTATGATCATCTTGAAAATTCTTCAGCAAGATCTCCTAATCCTAGTTCTTCTTTTTTAAGGCTAAAATCCTTTCTTCATGAGCAGAAACCTTTTTCTCTAATTCAGATATGACTTCCTTTTCACTTGTAATAGATCGAGCAACAAAATTGAGTTGACAACCCTTCTCAGATATTGAATCCTTTACCATCTTGAATTTGGTTTCACAAGAATTGAAATCTCCCTTTGTTGAATCCATGAAACCACCAAACTGCATGATCTCTTCATTGATATTTTTGGTGCAGTGAATGTCTTTTTTACAAGTCAACTTTTTTGCTTTTTAATCAATCAAAAGATTACTGAAGTCTACTTCTTTTCTTGACAACCTTTTCCATGAGAATATTGGTCGATTCTGTCTTTTTGTTCAGGGTTTCATGCATCATTTGACTCTGGGCATCTATGTTTGGAAGAACCGGAATGGTACTGACTAACTTCCTCAAAGATATCTTAACAAAATCATTTTCAACAGATGAAGAGGACTCAGTTCTTGAAACATCGTTTCCCTTATCAACTCCTCTTAGAGTTAAGGAAGCTTGTCTCTCTATTCTCTTAGAGGACTTCTAATGTGTTTATTTACCAGGTGATGCAACCAAATCACTTTGGCCTTTGACAGGATTTCGGGCTGGGGTTTCTTCATCAGATACTTGGATCACATTAAGATCATCTTGTTCATCTTCTTTCTCTTGAAAATCTTCATCTTCTTCACCTTGTTGTTCAACATGTTCTTTCTCAACTTCTTATTCTAGTTCAAATTAAACTTCTTCCTCGTCTTCAACTTCAACCTCTTTCTCTAATTCTACCTCTTATTCAACTTCTATATCTTCTTCAACTTGTACCTATTCTTCAACTTGTACCTCTTCTTCAACTTGTTCTTCTGAAATAGATTTAGAAAGTGAACTCAAAGGAGATCCAACATAATCTTCCACTTCCCTTAAAACATCATCATCTTCTTCTTGGACTATCTTATCATCTACTTCTTGAAAAGGTTCTAATAAATCTAAGACTTTCTTAGCTTTCTATATTTCTAGAGTGGACACGAATTTATTATGAGGTTCCATAACTTTTTGAGATTTCTTCTCTATAGCATTTAGTAGAGACTGAAAAACTTGAGCTTCCATGGATTTCTTCTTTAGGATCTTCTCCTTCTTTTCTTTTTCATGAATTTCATCTTGCTTTATTTTTAAGGCCTTAGCCTCCACTAGATTCAAACCAAAATAAGTATTTCCTTCCTTTCTGGTGGCTACCATTTCTCTCCACTTTGCCACAGTTGCATCTGAATAAGCTTTCACTTTCTTAGTAGGAGGAGGTGCTGATACCAGGACATTAGGAACTGGTACTGGAAATCTTGGTTCTTCAAATTTCCTTTTCTTAGGAACTGAATTTGAAGATTCTGAAACATCACCCTTGTTCTGGACAACCATTTCTTAAAAAAAATTCGATTCTAGAATAAACTCTACATTCATTCTCCTTAGATTGTCATCACTAAGAAACAATATCTTGAACGGCTTCGATACTGATCGGTATGGAACATTCATTTCTTCAAGACACAAAACTATTATCCTTGAAATAGTTTCTGGGTACATAGGGATCTAAGATCTAATGGATACACCTTTTATTGCCTGAATGGTGAGAAAGATGTACTTCACCAAATTGGTCTTCCTTAGGTTGACAAGGAAGTATAAGAGAAAGATACCACATATCTTCAAATAATCCTTATCTCCCATCCTTGGAATAAGAAGTCCTTTCATCAAGAGAGCAACCATTTTGTGATTTGTTGAGAGATTTATGATCTTTAGATACTTAAAAATTTTGAGACCAAGAAAATCCAGAGCCACGGACTTTTCAAAAGAACCTTCCTTCTCAGGAAGTTTCTGAGAGCATAGAAGAGCTTCCCCTTCATAAGGAATATTGAGAACATTTTTTTCCTTTTTGTAAGGAACTGTATATGACTTATCATAAAATTTTAACTTAAACAGATCCTTACCATCCTTTTGTAAGAAAGAAATATATTCATAGAATTGAATAAAGAGATCAAGATATACCGAATCCTGATATTTCTTCTTAGCTACACAGACACTTTCCCATCCATTATATCTTATCACCTTAGAGATAAGGGAGTCGTATTTTTCAAAGAACATAGGACAAACCATCCTTTATCTAAAGATTGACCAAGCCTTTATCTCCTTGCTAGTCGGCATTTGATCTACTGAGGATTCTAGAGTCATTCAGAGTGGAGGAGAAGTTCGAAACGAGGGATTTGATGGCAACAGAGCTTCGGCACTAAGAATGGTAAGGATGGTGCGATACTTGAGAATGAGACACCCCTTATATAGACATATCTATGACTTTTCTGCTTCCATAAGATAATAAAACGGATGAGGATAATCTGATCTGATCTGAAATTTGATAATCATTATATAATTTTTGATCTTATGAAGTAAGATAAACTATAATTTAAGAAATATTGAAATACCAACAACTGAAACATAGCATAAGAAAATAAAGGGTAAAAGATGGAGTACCTCTTGAAAAATTCTAAATAATTTATCGGTATTAAGAATTTTCTTGGACATTTTCAAATCCAAGATTTTCAAATCCGTAATTTTCATATCGGTAATTTTCAAATTTGTAATTTTCAAATCCGTAATTTACAAATCCGAAATTTTCAAATCGGAAATTTTCAAATCGGAAATTTTCAAATCTAAAATTTTCAAATCAGAAATTTTCAAATCCAAAATTTTCAAATCTGAAATTTTCAAATTCGATATTTTCAAATCCGAAATTTTTAAATCCTTAAGTATCAAATCCGAAATTTTCAAATCTGAAATTTTCAAATCCTAAATTTTCAAATCCAAAATTTTCAAATCCAAAATTTTCAAATACGAGAGATAGAGTTTAAGGTAAAATATTAATAAACATATGTACTCCCCCTGAAATAACGAGTAACTTAATGTTATGAGGTTATTTCAACAAGAAGTAGATATTAAGGATTACCTTACAAAAATCATTCCTAGATTCTGTTTAATGTATTCAAATATATCGGAAGGTATAGGCTTTGTGAAAATATCTTCAAGTTTCTCTTACATTCCAATGAATTGAAGAATAATGTCTCCTTTGAGTGTGTGATCCCTAGGAAAGTGATGTCTAATATCTATGTGCTTTGCATGAGAGTGATGTGCAGGGTTTTTACTTAGGGTAATGGAACTTGGGTTATCACACATATTCTAATTATTAGTAAATCTCATACCATAGTCTGTGAGTGTGTGTTGCACCCACAACACTTGAGCACAACAACTTCCAGCTGCTACATATTCAGTTTCAACTGTGGAAAGTGCCACAGATTGTTGTTTCTTGCAAGACCAAGAAACCAAGGAATTTATTAAGAAATGACAAGTTCCAGATGTACTTTTTATATCCATTTTACAACCACCAAAGTCAGCATCTGAAAATCTTTTATATTCAAAAACATTTCCAGAGAAATAAAATAGTCCCAAATCTAATGTTACCTTTAAATACCTAAAAATTCTTTTCACAGATTTTAAATGGGGCTCTTTAGTATTTTCTTGACATCTTGCACATACTCATACAGAAAAAATTAAGTCAGGTCGACTAGTTTAATGTATAGTAAACTTTTTATCATCCCTCTATAAGATTTTTGATTTACAGGTTTCCCTGCTTCTTCAATGTCAAGAGTATTAGAGGTTCTAATAGGAGTACTTATACTCTTAGTATTTTCATAGAAAAACTTCTTTAAATGATATTTGATATACTTATCTTGATATATTTATGTTCCCTCTAGTTTTTTAGATATTTGAAATCTAATAAAAAAAGTTAACTCACCCGTCATACTCATCTCAAACTCAGATTTCATAAGATTTGCGAAGGAATCCATTAAGGATTGCCGAGTTGATCTGAATATGATTTCATAAACATAAATTTGAACAATAAAAACATCTTTATTATTTTTATTAATGAAAAGAGTTGGATCATAAGTTCCCTTAACATAGATATTTTGAACCAGGAAACCTGAAATTCTATCATACCATGCTCTAGGGGCTTGTTTAAGTCTATATAGATCTTTGGTAAGTTTATAAACATGATTAGGATATTTTGAATCATCAAAGCCCCTGGGTTGATCTACATAGACTTCCTCTTGTACATAACCGTTAAGAAAAGCACACTTAACATCCATTTGAAAATGTTTAAAATTAATGAATGTTGAAAAAAATAGAAGAATATGAATAGCTTCAAGTATTGCTACAGGAGTGTAAGATTATTCGTAGTATATTCCTTCTTGTTGGTTATATCCTTTTGCAACTAATCTTGCTTTATTTCTAACAATGACTCCATTTTCATCACATTTGTTTCTAGAACCCCATTTTACTCCAATAACAGAAGTTTCCTTAGGTTTTTCAACCAAGGTCCAAACATGGTTTCTTATGAATTCATTGAGCTCGTCTTGTAAAGCCTTAATACAATCTTCATCACCCAAGGATTCTTCAGAAGTCTTTGGTTCAAATTGGGAACGAAATGAAACATGTTCAACTTTATTCCTTAATGAACTTCTAGTTCTCACTGGTTGATTAACATTTCCAACGATATTACCACTGGGATTATTCCTACGTAACAACTGACTTGGATTTTGAAATACCTGTTCATCAACATAAGGTAGAAAATATTCAAGATTAAATGTTTTGGAAACATTTTCATCAACATTAACCTTGTTTAAAAAATCTTCTAACAAAGGTTGGTGATCAGTTTTAGAAAATATATCAGGAAAAGTTTAAGATTGTTTGAAATCAAAAGGATCATTTTCATCAAAATTAACATGTACTATTTCTTCCACAGTGCAAGTGTTTTTATTAAGAACTCTATATGCCTTAGATTTGGTATAATAACCTATGAAAATTCCTTCATCGGATATGGGTGTAACTTTATGTATGTTATCCTTGATATTAAAGATAAATACTTTGCAAACAAAAACATTGAAGTAAGAAACTTTCAGTTTTTGGCCAGTCTACAACTCATAAGGTGTTTTATTAAGAAATTTTCTTATTAAAACTCGATTTATAGTATATAAATCAGTACTTACATCTTAATCCCAAACATTTTTAGCTATAGAATACTCACTCAACATGGTTCTAGTCATCTCTTATAGAATTTGATTTCTTCTTTTGACAACACCATTTTGTTGAGTTGTTCTTGGAGCTGAGAAGTTGTGAGTAATACCTTTTTTACTAAAAAATTTTATAAAATCAGAATTTTCAAATTCTCCACCATGATCAATATGAATAGTTATCAACAGTAGGTTTTTATCATTTTTAAATTAAGCTCTAAAGATTTTAAAATATGATAAGGCTTCATATTTCTTTGCGAGAAAATAGACCCCAGTAAATCTAGTGTAGTCAACAACTAGGACAAACACATAGTGTTTTCCTCCCATACTTCCAGTTTGTGTCGGACCAAATAAATCTATGTGCACTAACTATAAAGAATTAGAAGTTGTAACTTCACTTATAGATTTAAATCTAGATTTATGTTGCTCTCCATATTGAAAAGGATTACAGACTTTTGAAGAATCAAACTAATGTTCTGGTCGATCCTGTACATGTTCTTTCTTATAAAGTTTACTAAGATTTCTTAAGTTACAGAGTCCTAGTCTCCTATGAAAAAGCCCTTATTGGTCTTCAAATGCACTAAGGAAAGGTAGATCTTGACTTTTATGGTTATCTAGGTTTAAGTTGTACACATTTTCATGCAAAAGGGAAGAGAGAATAAACCCATCCTTGGAATTGTGAACTATACATTTATCATTTCTAAAATTCATGAGGTAACCTTCATCACATAATTGACTTATGCTTATGAGGTTGTGCCTAAGGACTTTTACAAAAAGGAAATTTGAAATAACAGCTTTTCCAAGAAGAATAATGTCACCAATACCAACAATTTCTCTTTAAGAATTATCACAAAAATTTACCTTCCCACCTTTATTCTTTAAAACATTTTTGAAATAGTCTTTGTTACCAATCATTTGCTAGGAACATCCACTATCTATGTACCAAAGGTTGTTAGTACTTCCTTCATTTTCCTTCAAAATAAAGAGTTAGGTCTTTGGAATCTAAACATTAATGGATCCGGAACTATTAGATAACAAAGACTTGGGTAACCATATTTTTTTGGAAAAATAATACTTATGAAACCCAAGGGATTTAATTCTATTTAAAGAATATTTTTTCTTCAAATTCCCACCACTTTTACATTTAGTACAAAAATGGGCTCTAGAAGGAGCAAAATAATTATTTCTAAAAATAGGTTTTTCATGAGAATTACCTAAACCCTAACTACTACCATGTGGTCGGATCTGAGAATACATCATGTCAAATATTTTCTTACCAAAATTAAATTTTTCAAGAAGTTTCTTTAAGGAAAATATTTCAGATTTTAGTCTCAAGACTAAATTCTTATCCTCAAGAATAATAGATTTAGAGTTAAGTTTATCCTCTAAAACATATTTTTCTAAAAAATATTTTTAAGATACTAATAATGTTTATTCTTCTCAGAATTAACATCCTCAAGTTTCTTAGAAAGATTTTCTAAAACAACATTTTTCTCATCAAGATCTTTGGAAAGATCTAAAATTTATTTTGTTAAAATAGATTCTCTAGAATATTCTTTAACAGGTTTGTTAGAAACTTTACAATTTCTTTTCTCAAGCAACTTATCAAATCTAGAAACCTCCTCATAAGAAGTCAAATTATTATCATTATCTGATGATGAATATTCTTCATATGAAAAAAAACCTCTATCTGGAAATTTTTCACTTAAAGAAATATTTCTTAAGAATTCAGCAGTTCGTACCTCAGCCATAAGACAAGGATTTTGAAATGGAGCTCTGGCTATTAGACCAATATTCTTTTTCCCAGAAGATTCATATTCTGAAGATTCATCAGAAGAATCTCCACCACTTGAACTCCAAGTTTCATTGGCTTCGAAGACTTTCTTATGCTTTGATATTTAGAACTTATTCTTATTTATTTTAGAATTCATTTCTTGTCTCTTTTCTTGATTAATGGAAAATCAGTTCTGATGTGACCAGTTCTTCTAAATTCATATAAAATTACTTCTCCATCTTTATTATCTTTTCCATCTTTATTCTTGTACCTATATTGAATGTTCTTTTGACCAACAATCTTGTTCATCCTATGAGAAAGATTTGCTAACTCATTTTCTGAAGCTTCACTTTCACTGTATTCAGATTGTATAAAAACCTTCTTAGTTTTTTATCTTATAATTCTCTCAGGAGTCTTAGATTTCATATGATTTCAAGTAGTTGTAAAAGAAACTCCTCCATTCCCATTATTCTTCTTTATATTATCATCATCACTCTTCATTATGGTTTTATGTTGAAGAAGACTTCCAAATAGTTCATCAAGAGAAATCTGAGTAACTTTCCTATTCTCATCAATAATAGTTCTCTTGGATTCCCATTCATTAGGAATTATGTAAACGATCTTATCTACAAGAGCCTCATCATCTAAACATTTTTCACCCATGGATTGTTGGCTATTGACAATAGTCATATATCTATATTGTACCTTACATATGGGTTCTCCATAAGGAAAGTAGAAACCATTATATCCCGCTCTGTGAATTTATCTTCTAGTTTCAATAACATTGGAAGTTAAAAAGTGAGTTACTTCAAGGTTCTTCCAAATAATATTTGTAGCTTCACATGATGAAATATGGCTATATATATTTCTAGTCATGGAATATAGAAAAGTATTTGATACCTTAATGTTTAGCTGATATTCCACCTTTTCCATATTAGTAAATGTTCTTAGTTACTTATCAGGAATCTTATAATCTCTAGTTAACATAATGTAGTTGTCAACCCCTGTGTTGATCATAATGGTATTCATTCTATCTCTCCATTACTCATAGTCATTCTCATCAAAGATTGGTGGTCCAGTAGGATTGAGATTATCTAAAGATCAACCTGAATGTCTGCCATACTAAAAAGATATTTCTTCCCACAAAACCTATTAGTAGTAACAGTGTATGAACAAATATGAAGAACATAAGAAAAGAAGAATTTGAGCAAGAAAACTTATATGTGGATATAAGTATTTTAGAGACTTGTTCTGATTCTAATTGTAGGATTGGATCAGGGTACAAGGTCACAACCCTCTGATACCAATTTTATGATCGAAATAAGAATGTAGATTCTCAATATACAAGAAGGGGATGAATTGTATACTTTAAAATTCCTTTAGAACCTTTATATTTAAGTTTAAAAATGTTAAGAAACATTCACAAGACCTCTTAAAGAAACCTTTTCTAATTTTCTTAAAAGAAAGATTCTACCTTAAAGCATGTAGAATGTGTAATATAATCATAGTACAAAATTAAAAAGTATAACAAACTTATACTTTCTAACTTTAACAATGTTAAGATACAGTAGTGGAATTTAAAACAACTTGTAATAGTAAACAAGTAACAATAGGATTCTTTTAACCTGAAGAGAAGGGTATACAACAACCTTGGATAAAGGTTTCTTGATTTATATTTTCAAGAAAGATTGTCTTACCCAAACCCAGGTAAGCCCTCAATTTGAAGATCGATATCTGTCTTGCTATCCCCGCAAGCCCTCGATTTAGAAGGAAATCGGATCCTCTATCTTCCAAACCTGGAATCCCATGATCATCACGATCGGAGTCTGCACTAAGCATGTCTGAAAAAGTTGTTCATGCCTAAATAAGTTTTTCACATCATCTGCATGAAGAACTGAGAGTTTTAAGAGCCTCTATCTCTAGAAATCACTTCACAAGCTTGTTCACTATCAAGTTCATCCACACTCTAAAATGTATGTTGATCATTTAAATGATCTTGTATTTATAGGTAAACTTTCCCAGTGGTCGGCTCCTCTCCAACAGTCATATTTTTATTAAATTTTGGAGGGACCTGGACACATGGAAACCATTCAACGGTTAGGTTGTAACAGATTGTACGATATCATTTCAAGTAACAGAAAAAAATTTAAGTTGAAGATAAAGAATAAGTATTAGAAATCCCGGAATCTGATATCATTGGAATAATACATTAGCCAACTCTAACATTATCAAGAAAATGTAATCTTAAGAAATCAAAAAAATTGTTTCTTAGAAATAACATTTTCAAGAAAACTGAATCATAAAATCGGAGTCACAAAAATACCAGATTCGGTATCATGAATATCGACGTCACAAATACACCGGAATCAGTATTGAAAATCGGCATCACATATTCAACAGATTCGGAGTTGAAAATCAGAATCATATATATACTTGAATTGGTATTGACAATTGGCATCATATATACATCCGAATCTGAATCATAAAAACTAAATCACATAATTGTAATGACAGATCTTAAAAAAACTGAATGGAAAATTGGAATGACAGATCTATAAGTCTAACAGAATGGAAAAACGTAATGATATATCTGTAATCAAAACGGAATGAAAATTCCGGATCTTAAGAAAAAAAAATAACATAAAAAAATATTCAGACCTAAAGAAAAATTGTTTGTGATTTTCAAAACATAAAACCATAAGAAAAGAAGAAGTCATAAGATATCCTTATTGACTCAACAGTAAAAACATTATACTCATTTGAAAAATATTATGATGATGACTTCTAATTTTCTTCATCTTTGGAAATATATTTTTGGAAAAAGGTTTCTAACATTTTTTCATTCCTATCTTATTTTTGGAAAGATAGTTGAACCAATTCTGATATCATTCCATTATTGACCATATCCCCAATTTTTTGAAACATTTTTTGAAACATTAATTGTGTCTTTATAAGTATATTTCATCCCCTATTCTTTCACTAATTGTTTTACTTTCCATAACATACTATCCAAGTAAACATGTTTTGGCTAGATAACTAAGCATTCTTTATTTTCAATCTCAAAAAAATGTTTTTCTTGGCATTGAAAACATCTGGCTTATGGGAATTTTATATAAACTTTTGTTGAGATGGTAACAAAGAAAGAAAATATTTAAAAATATGTCTAATTTTTTCAAATATTTCACAGACAGTTTCCATAGGTTGGAACCTATTTTTAATTTTCACATCATATTTCTTAGGTTTATTCTAAACATCCTTCTCAGACTTCTTCTCTTTAGTGGGATTGAATCCCCATAAAACTTTTCCTTCTATATTTTGTATAATAGTTTTACTATATTTGGTTAAACCAAAACATGTTATCTATATGCACATATCTACCACAATTCCAGTATTATCTAGAGAAATTGTATTTTATTTTGTAACTTCAATACTTAAAGGAGTTATAAACATGTTTCACAACAACCTTATTGTATTTCATATCTAAGACACCGACCATTAGGTTATAAATTGGATTATTCATTTTCTTATCTGACTTATAAGAATAAAATGTCATAAAAAAAATTCTATATTTATAATATTTGGAAACATTTTTACACACATGGGTTTTAGAAACGTATGAATTCCCAACTTTGTCAGTCTTTTCCAAATAAATAACTTTTTCATCTTTCTTATTTTCAGAAATATTTTCATCTACCTTCTCAACCATTGAAGGTAACTTTTTTTATCCTTTTCAGGTTTCTCTATATGAGAACTCTGTTCAGCTTTAGTGATAGAAGTTTTGAAACTTCAACCTCTCTATTCAGCTTTAGAATGTGGTTTTAGAAAAATTCCAACTCTTCATCTTTTTTCCTTCTACTTCACCTATTGATGTTCATTATGATTCATTTATTCCTCAATATATTTCTTCAAGTTATCAATATATTCTATCATCTTAACATTATAATTATGAATATATTCTTGAATGTTTGTGGAATATTTTTCACTTTTAACTTCCATGATATACTTTTCTAGTCTCCCAATCATCCAGATACATATTTCAATTATTATTTCAGATTATATTCTAATTGAGTTTCTTATTCTTTAGAATAGCTACTTCAAAAAAATTCAATATTAGTTATTAAAATGAATGTATCCTCCCTAGTATTCTCAACAGTGTTTTCAAATTCAACTTCACTTTCGTCTTCTTCAAAACAACTAATTTCAAGACTATAACAAATTTATTCATTAACTATTGAACTAAACATGTTCCCTTCAGCAAAATTTGTAACCTCCTAACTATCATCACCATTAAACAAAAAAATTATCCCTTTGGATTTGTAGTTCTTTTTATCATCCCACTTGGAATAAGATTTTTCATTATCACCCGTTTTCTTCCAATATATTCTTTTCCTTATTTCTTTTTCTCCGCTTCCATTTTTATCACATTCTTCTTCATTAACTCTTTGAGGAAGATTTTAAATGAAATTTACAATATCTCCACATCCAAAAATTTATAAGGGAAGTATACCTTTATTAATTTATTTACATATTTTCACTTTCTCATAAAATAAGGATAAAATGCTTTCAGTATTTTTACATACCTCATTTATGGAATTAGATTTTCTAGCTTCTTATTCTTCAAGAATCTTCATTTTCTTTTTCTTATTTTCATATTTTAAAGAAATTTCTCTATCAATATTTTTTCCTTAATAAATATTTCCCCTATCATCACATATGTGATGGGATTATGTGAAAATAATCCAAAGAAAATGCACCAGGATATCTATCTTTTAATAAACAAAATAGCACCAACCATATTAGTAATAATTCTCTAGATGTTTTAAACAAAAGTATAATATTCTAATTTTTCACCATGGCATCTAATAGTACTAACAATCTCATTCACCTTGGTAATGAAGTCACCAATGAATTCCTACTCACCCATATTTAGATATTAATACCTCAATCTACATATTAGTAAATTTTCCTTTTTTTACTTTTGTATTAACTTCATAAATGTTTTTTAGCTTATCCAAGATACCTTTGGCAGTGTAAACTCCTTTTACTCATAGAAACTATCTTTCAGGAATGATGAGGAAAAATCATTCGTAGCTCTTCTATCATTCTCAATGTCTTCCTTATCAGAATTTGTGAGCAGATAATTCTCAATACAAGGAGGAAACCGATATATAATAGCCCTTGAAACATCATAACGAAGTGACATAAGATATGGTAGCATTTTTTCCTTCCAAATATAAAAATTATTATCATATAGGACTAGAACCCCCTTACTATTCACACAACTTGGATTATCCATCAAAACAACTTCTTCAAAACTTCAAAAAAGAATAAATAAAGGGATCCTTCACTCTAATACAAGTTGAAAGTGCCCAGATTGAATATTTATATCATTGAGTGGGGGAGGGATTGAATCAATTGTATATTTTTCTTTTAATTTTCCTTTATTTTGAAACAACCTTTTCCTCCTGTTGAAAATTATTTCCATTCTAAAAACAAATCAAACACACATCCACATGAACATAAGTATTTACAAGTTTCACCTTTCAATAAAAATAGTTATGTCCTTTGATTGGTTTGGATATAATATATTTCCAAAAAATACACTAAAAACAATCCTTTCTGTGGAATATAGTTAGTAGGATATACCCTTCCACTCTTGTAACACTTTGAAAAAAATCCAAAACTGTGTGTGATCCTTATAGCCCAAATTTTGCAATAAAATGTTCGTGTAATGAAACATGTTACCTATGATTATTTTTAAATTATAGAAACATATTATTTTCAAATAAAATTCATAAATTTCTTACCCCGACATGGGTATGAACTTTGAGAAATTTTATATAAAACTCAGTCTGATTGAAAAGACTGATTTTCATAGTCTGATTCTTATAATCTAATTTCCTAATAAGAAATATATCTTTTTTAGAATAAAATTAAGAGATTTATTTAGTCCAAAAATTCAAATATATAAATCTTGTTCCGATTATCCATTCTGATATGATGACCATCTGAATATGATGACAGTAAAAATATGTTAAATAGATGAATACCACAATCCACTGAATGAAATGATTAGCTGAATAAGTTACAATCATGTATCTTCTCATTTCACTTATATCAGCAAAAACCTTTTCAATACAACATAATATGGAATATTCTTCTCTCTCAACAAATGTGTAACTCCTCACTCTACCTTTCATGAATAGTACACTAGTTAGAAAATTAAGATGTACTTTTTGCCTTTTATAGGTGATCCAAAAGTTGTTCGGTAGGGAATCTAAAATTGTTTCAAATTCAACTAAATTACCCGAATTTGAATGTATCCTTGAAATTTGAGTGCATATCTAACTTCTTTAACTCTTCTCAACTCTTCCTCTTTCTTCTCAATCCTTCTTTAATCTTATAACACTTCATCTCTCTTATGATTTCTTTCTTTCCAAACACCAATATGATTCCAAATATCCATTACGATTTAATCATTATGATTAGTAGGATGAATCATTATCAACTCTAATAAGATGGATTTTGGCCAAACTGATTAAATCATTTCAAAAAAATCAAAGTTATTTATTCTTCAAAGATTTATTTATTTGAGATTTTGTTCTAACTGAAAATTAGTACCTTTAGTTTCTCACAGTGGCCAAAAACCATCCTAGTTCACTAGATTTCTTCTTTCACAAGATTCAGCTTGTATCATGACTTTCATCATGACATTGAATACGCTAAGGATCATATTTATCATCATTTTAATTATAATGGGAATTACTATAACATCCCATTTCTCCAGTAACCATATTTCTTTCCAACTAATTCCAAATACAATTGGAATGAATGTGATTATACTGGATATGATTGGTAGCATCAGATTCCCAATATGATTAACATAATCTCTTTCATACTCCCTTTATTTCATTTATATTGTATTATATGTTTTATAGAGTACATGGGATTTATGAGAACTTCCAACATCAGAAATGTAGTGTCATATTTACAATGGATCCATGCCGACTTTGAAACTCATTACGATCATATTTTTCTTCATCAACCCCAAGGTGGATCCAATTATCCATTAATTACAACAAAAAACTTCTAAATTCGATGGAATTTTTTAAGTACAGTGAATTATAATTCCTAAATATGATGAATTGGTGAATATGATGAATTCTTGAATAGGATTTCTGAGACCAATCGCCATATTTTAGGAAGTGAAGTAATTTCCTTTGCCTATTTGAAAAAAAATGATAACCAACAACCTTATTACTGCCTATGACATTGAATATGATTTTCACTAGCTCCTAAATTTTTATCAATATCCTAATCTGATGGATCTTATTGACTCATCCATATGTTCTAGATCCAACTAAAAAAATTCTTTAATTTGGATTTACATCCATCGCCTTCTCAATATACATTCTTTCTTCAACATAAAAAACATATTGATCCATTGAAAATAAATACAACCAAAACCCAACATGGGACTAACAAGGAGATGGTGACAGGTTGGGTGTCCATTAGTTATTTTCAGGTGAGGCTGGTTCAGTAGCGGAAAAAACTATGGTAGTTCTTGGATTAGATGTCTTAGGGACTGACATGTTCCTTGGCTTGTGCAAGCAGTCTAGAATGGTAGCTATGGTGCTTTGGGCACTATGGGGTTTTTGAATGGTCTTTTCAGTGTATTATTTGTAAGGTTCTTCAGACATATATAGTAAGGCATCTATGAGCCTATATAATATATGAATAAAGAAGCCTTGGTGGGAGGGTTATTCCTTGGGTGAGCAATGACCTACCCATTGACCTCTAGGTGAGTTTTGTATGACTTTCACTGTACTCGTTCACCCAAGAACCTATAATATATAAATATATTCAAAATGTAATGTTTATTTATATAAATTAATTTTAAAATTCATGTATATAATTAATATAAATGATATATATTAATATATATATATATATATTTACAGTCCAAAAAATTATATAAATATAAATTGTGTACTCTTAATACGTAATATTTAAACATATATATTTATATAATTTTCTATGTGCATATACATGTATGAATTATTCTCTATGTGTGTCTTTTTTTTTTGTATATATAGATGTTGTACGTGTAAATATATATGTATGAGTATGAAAATATATGTGTACATGTATGTAATATGTACACATATATATATAGTATGTGTACATGTGAGTGTATGACAAGAAATGATTTTACATTTGATATATATTTTCTTCATTTTTGATATAATATTTTAGGAATTCATTCTTTTAGAACTCCAGTTGCTCTAGGACATCTCTTTTTTTGTTGGGGATCTAATTAAGGTTGAAAGGGAAACTGAACATTCTCATTTTCAGACATTTTCAATAGTGGTTGTAGAGATTTATTCAATCTTGATCCTAGTTGATTCATTCATACTCATGGCTACTAATATGAGGTAGAAACTATCCATTGAGATTTAAAATAAGAAAAAAAATTATATAATGTTTTGTAATACTATAAATTTGGTTCACGAATGTCATAGGGGTCCTCTCTACTCCAAATATAGAAAATATTGTCACTCCATTTATAACTTTAAATTAAAATTTATAGTTGTTGATTTCTTGGATGGTGATTCAAATGTTATGAATGTTATCCTAAGGGATTCCAAGAGAGGAATGTCTGGAAATTCTGGTCATTCGTCCTTTTTTGAATTGGTGGATTAGTATGTGGGAATTAAGGATCAATGTATAGTGGATACTCTGCAGACCGGGCTGGATGTGAGTATTTATACTCCACTCCTATGAAATTTGAGTACTTTTAGAATGAGTAGTATTCTGATGGGAATGAAACTCTAGGATTATGAATTCTTGAATTAGTTGGTTTGATAAAGAGGAAAACTCATATTGAAGGTATGCATGCACAAGATCTTACTAAAACTTGGAGATAAGGATCTGAGTTGGGACCTGAGGAAACCCACTGGTCTCCCTCTCTAGATTCCTCCTCACTTTGCATGATATATCTCATTCTGTTGATGATCCACAACCTCTGTTGATCCTATAACCTCTAGAAAATGTTGAGATAAGATATGTTAATGCCTCTGGTGCTGGTATATATTATTGTATCATGTTCAGAAAGAATGACCAGAATTTTTTTAATACTAGTGATGTTTTTATTTGATTGAATGAATGTGTGCCTCATGATGGCGAGAAAGAGACGTTGTCCATGGTTGATCAGGTAGGGAATTAGAATTTTCCTAAAAAGTGGAAATGTGGTAGGCACCTGAAAGCTCAAGGTGGTCTTCATGGAAGTGGTCAGAGATGCATTTATGCTTTGAGAGATATGGAATGGACATACCCATCACAATTCACTGATTTTACGAAAAATTCCTCTAGCGCTTTTTTGAAATCCTCATTCATGGAATGTGAAGTTAAAAAAGAGAAAATTTTCAAGATTCCTCCAGCAGATTAAGAGGGTGAAATGTATACACATGGAATTTCATAAGAGATAGAAAAATGATTTGTCTTATAACTTTAATCAACCTTATCCAAAAATGGATCCATGTTTTTTAGGTTATATAGACTATCTTATAGTTCAGAAACTATTATAAAATACATTAAGGATGGATTTCGAAATAATCCAATGATGGATTATAAGGATCATTCATGTAAATATAAGAGTTATATCATTCTAGAGGATTCCTTGGATTTTTCATTAACTGATGATATTATATCGCCTCAAAGAACAATGTCATGGTAAAGAAGGCGACATCCAATGGATAGGGGTCGAAATCCAAGGAATTTAGATTCTAGGGGGAGTAGCAAGAATTGATCTCTTCCTTTTTTTATTTTCAATCATTTCATTCTTTGTTGAGCCTTTCTTTCCCTTTTTGTATTTTACTATTTTTTTCTAATAAATTTGGTGAGTTTGGGTTGGGAGGACAACTTGTGATCAAACCTTTTTGAATATATGTATATATATATATATTTATTTAAATAATTATAAAATTATAATAAATAAATTTAAATAATAAATATATTTCATGTATTTATAAATATATATATATTAATATATCGATAAATATATATATATATATATATATATATATATATTTAATCCAATATATATTATTATACAAATATATTTAGTTATATACACAATTTTGTTAATATATTTATTTATAATTTAAATATATAAACATATATAAAGTTAAATAATTATAAAATTATAATAAAAACATTTTTACTATAAATATATATATTATATTTATAATTATATATATTTACATTTTAAAAAATATATCAAATTATATATATATATAATTATATAATTATATATTATTTTAATAAATTTATAATTATTTATTAAATATTTATAAGTATATTTATTTATATTTGTAATTATATAAAATAAAAATATATCTTAATAATTATAAAATTATAATAAATATACTTAAATAATAAATATATATTATATTTATTCTTTATATATTTATATAAATATATATAATTATATAAATATTTTTTTCATAATTATATAGATTTATATATAGTTTTAATTATATTTAAAAATATATCTATACTATTATTATAATATTTATTTATAATTATATACATTAAATTTATTTAATTATATTAATTATGTTATTAAAATTTGGTCATTATGAGCAATTTGTTAGCACTGATAATGAATTATTTTTATTAGTGTTAAATAAGAGTTGATAAAGTGTATCTTCATTATCAATATAATTTTAGTGGTGATAAAGATCGGTTTTATCTGCACTTATTATTTGAGCGTAGTAAAAACATCACTTTATTAATGTTTTTTAAGTCATTGTTAAAAACCTTCCTGATATTTTAAATAAAACCCTAACTGGTTCATCCTCTATCAAACCATTTAAGCTCTGAAAAAACCCAATTTTTTTTGTTTTTATCCTCGATCATTTTAGATAAATAAATATCCTCCAAAGCCACGATATGTGATTTTTCACTCCCCCGCAAAAATATTTTTTTTTAATTTTCTCAAATTCCAACCACACCAATAAACTCCCATGCTTTCCACCGTGAAAATGACCATAACGTGCTTACACAGTTTGATCACCAATACTAATATATCCCACCACCAAAATGTCTCAAACACTGCTTAAATTACTACACATCTTCAGGCCACAACCCCTGTATGAGAACTCCATAGCTTCTACATAACTCAATTTTGTGTCTCCAATAATCCAGCACTCTACTGATCCACCTTGAACCATTTACGCAAGAATGAGATACTTTTGTATTTCCATGCGAGACCACTAGTGAAATTTCACCCAAAAAGGCACTCAGTACATGACTCAATCATATTATCATGATCTCATCCTTTTCCACACACAATTTCACTTATTTAAAAGCATTTGATAATCATATGATCAATTGGTTTTTGGATTGTGAATTTTATATAGTGTTTTTTATTTTAAATTTTAATTATAGTTCTTTTAATAAATTTTTTATTTGTTGTAAAAAAAGGAATATTCTCACTGAACTACCTAGTTTTGTTTTTTTATTTGGGCCGTATTTTTTTGGCCCTACTCTTAGGTTGATCCATGTGTTAGAACAATTCACATCAATCGTATTGTGCTTGATCAACATTGCTAATTCTCCACCCAATCTCCCTTTCCCCGATCCATTTTTGGTTCACCCTCTCCCACTCGTTCACATTTATTTCATTCATCCATCATTATTCCTCACTCTGATTTCATGGATCTTCAAGCTATGCACTGAAAAAACCCTTCCCAATTATAATGTAACGTGGTGAATGCAAATGATAGGTTGACAAATTTCTTGTGTTGAACATTGGTAATCATATCCAATTTCATCATATCCATCTTGATTTTATAGATTAAAATTAAACAATTATACCTAATTTCTGTCGATTACCAGGTAGACAAACCTCAATCATTTTAATATCTCCTATTTTTTTTGAAAATTTTATAAGAGGTATGAAATAAGTTTAATTTACTTTATATAATTTGTTCATATTTTATATTTATAGTGCTTGATAAAAATTATCTCACAATAACTTTGATACTTATACACATACTCTTTATTCAAATGATTATATTATGTTTTAAATTTTTTCTTAATAATTTATCCTATCATAGCATTAATAAGTTTTTATATTTTTAACCGTCATTTAATATTTTTCAACATTGTTATTATTTATTTTTTATGGATACCAATTTTTTATATATTTTACACCTGTGATATGAAATAAACATATGGGTTATGCTAATGTATTATGGATTCATAATGAATCATCATGTACAAAAGAACTTGATGTTATGAAATAACAAAAACATGGGTTGTATCAATTTCTTACATGTATTCAGAAGATTATATTACATCACATCCCAAAAAATCTTCCATTACCACCAATGGAATTTGACTATGTGTACATAAGATATGTTATTACTCTAACACCAATGTATCTAACAAAATTAGTGATACAAAATGAGCATTGTGATGGTTGACTCCACTGTTTTTGAACCCCAAATTTCTACACAAAATTCTGTGTATTTACCAATGATTTATCTTCTTTATTTTCTTCTTCATTATCTAAATATTCATGTTACTTGAAGTATTTTCATGGTCGTTGATATAGGATAAAAGGATTTTTTTAGTTTATGAAAATGATAGTTAATTTTATATAGTTCATTACCAAGCTGAAGAAGAATTTTTTTTTCATTACTTGTTAATGAATGAATTAAATTAAGAATATATAGATATAATTATAGATAAATTATTTCATATCTTCACAAAATTATGGGTAAATATGTGTAAATGAATGGGTGGTGTCTGTATTTATAAATTCATACATGTGTAAGGAAAAAGGGTGGTTTAGGAACCTAAATTACATATAATGAACTTGGTCTTAAATGTTGTTCAAAATAATGGGATTATTTAAATGTGGTTTTCAGATGTTGGTAGTCCATTCATATTATAATGCCCTAGTTGGATTCTTTACTTTCATGTTAGGTTTTATAAAAGGTGATATATTTTTTTAATCCTCATTATAATGATAGTTATTGTTTTTTATACCTCTTGGTATGGTTAAAAGTTTTTACTTTGATATATAAAATGTGATTTTTAAAGTGGAATGTAGTTTTTAATGAATTGAAATTCTTTGAATGTGTTATTGAAAGGTCCATTTGATAAAGTTTGGATAGTCTGAAATTAGAATGGAACAAGGGAATTATAGCTTAATATTCTTGTTCATTTGAATTAATATCAAGAATGTTTTTAATAATTGAGTTCTCAATACCATATGATTGGGCCCTATCAATGTTTTCATCATTAAAAGTATATCAAATTTGTCTCCTAAGCATCATGTCTCTGAAACAACGCCTCTACCACCACATACTCAATGTAGAAATGAATAATCCCTAAATCTTCCCTATAGTTGAATTTAATTATTTTTTGTCTTTTTTTCTGGATCATGTCTATCTATTTAATCATAATAAATAACATTGATTTAAACCTATGTGGTATTTCTGTGTTTTTTAATAAATGAAACTTTAAATAGATTATTTTTAACTGTATAGATATCACACATTCTATTCCTTCAATCATTCCCACCACTACAAAACAATATAAATATCAATCATTCAACTCGCATTATCTTAGAAAAATGAATTCACGTAGCTTAAATGAATCATTATGAATGAACTTTAATGGGTTTTAGGATCATAATTTCTATGTATTTATATATTTTATTAAATATTAATATTACTAAAATAAATATGAGGGATATGGATTTAAAAAGGACTCATGCCCATCAAATAAAAAAAGAGTATGAGGATGGGGTGAAAGAGTTTATCATGATTGTCAAATATCAGGCATATAACCATTCTCAAATACCTTTTTAGTGTTTTTATAATGATGTTATTAAAGAATAATTATTTAATTGGATTTATAAGAAACCTTGATCTTTCATGAAATAGATTGATGTTATTAATTTTCAACTAAAAGTGGGGGAAAACTGAATGTAGATACTGAATGCGATAACACTGTGTTTTATTGATCATCAGATGTGATTACATGTGTGGATAAGGATGAAGACTGTATGGAGGATGTGATTATAAGTGCGAATGATGACAACGATTATATTTTGGAAATAAACATGAGAGATGAAGGTGAAATTTTTGATTGTCTAAAACATTTTGAGAATTTAAAGAGTTCTGAAAATATTCCATTGTATGCTAGTTATTATAAATATACAACATTTTCCTCTATACTAAATCAATATAATATAAAAGATGGAAATATATATAGTGAAACCAGTTATACTGAACTACATTATCAATTAAATGGTATGACTCCAAAAGATGATGATCTTCATTACCGAACATGTGATGTTAAATGAATAATACGTTAAATGGGTATGATATTTGAAAGAATACATGTCTTTCCAAATGATTGTATACTATTTCCCAAGGAAGAAAAATAACTTAAAAAATGCCCAAACTGTGGTAATAATCGACATAAGAAAGATGAATCAGTTCCTATAAAAGTATTCTGGTACTTTCCAATCATTTAAATGTTTAAAAACCTAAGTGGATGTGAGGAGACTAAAATACAATTGACATGGAATAAATATACAAGAAATGAAGATGATAAACTTTTTTAACTGATTGACTCTCCTCAGTGGAAGAGAATTGTTCATAAGTATCCTGAATTTGGAAATGAGCCAAGAAACATTCATCTTATGCTATCAATTAATGGAGTGAATCATTTTGGTTTTCAGAGCAGAATTCACTGTACATGGAATGTTATGTAGGTATGTTATAACATTTCATTGTGGTTATGCATGAAATTGAAATACATTATGTTATCTCTGGTTATATTATGACCAAAAAAAGGTAAATATATTTATATTTTTTAGATCCACTGATCAAAGAATTGAAATTATTTTGGGATTTAATTTTTACATTGTATTATGTATACAGAAATGAATATATAACATTGATAGAAATGCAGTACAAGATGATAAATTGCTTTCCTGCTTGTGGAAATTTTTCATGATGAAATATTTAAGGAACTCAAGGGTGTCCTATTTGTGATCATGTTATATAATCAATAAGGTTGAAACATTCATTAATGACTCTGTTTCTAGGACATCACATATGTTTACCCCATCAAAATAATTACAAATCATGGATGAAATCAATTGATGGGAGTTAAGAAGAACATAAAAAATCATATCCAATCATAGGTGATCAAATATTTGAGAAAATAAAATATAAGGACACTTCATTCAGTAAACCTTTTTCTAAAAACCTTATAAAAACTAATTAGAAAATGATATCAGTTTTTTAGAATTTCCATACTGAATTTTTTTAAATGTTATAAAATTTCTTATAGTTATTCATATTGAATAAAATAGTATGTGATAGTGTCATTGAAATGTTACTAAATTCACCTCGAAACATAAAGGATGGAATTAAGGCTTTTTGGAGATGATCAAAAAGGAAATACGAGAAGTGTAGCTGGCAGTGAAGAGTAAAAAACTAAATTTTATTCCTCTAGCTACTTACATTCTTTCAAGGCAAGATAGATATCAATTTTTCAACTTCTTGAATTATGTAAAGGTTCTAGAGGGGGTAATCTTCATATATCAGTAATAACATTTCAATGAATGATTTAAAGTTTAAGGGTCTGAAATCACATGAAAGTCATGTTTTTATTAAATATCTAATGCCTTTACATTTAAATTTTATTTTTTCCAACAATTTCCATCATAGATTAACCATGATATGTTTCTTTTTTAGTGCTATATGTCATAAATTTATAGACCTAGTGAAATTTGTAACTATAGAATATTAAATTGTTGTCATATTATGTGAATTAAAATTTTTTATTCTTTATGAAATTATTTTATATGATGGGTCACATGATGGTTAACTTTGTAATAGAGATTCAACTATGAGGTCCTATTAATTATAGAAGGATGTACCCCATTGTATTTTATATTAATATTTGAAAGGGTGTGTAAGAAATCAATGTCATCTAGAAGGTTGTATTGCAGAGTGATATGTTTTGGAGGAATCCATTAAATTATGTACCAACTACCAGTCTGATGTGGAAAGCATTGTTCTACAAAAATCTCATCACACCAAGAAGCTTGTGATTGAAGGAATATCTGGAAGATATGTTCTTGGAATTACTATTACAGATAAGGAAAAGTCACACCTTTACATATTTCTTAACAATTTTGATTTTCACCATATATTGAAATCCCCAAAGTAATTATTAGGTACATGAATCTGTAAATGGTAAAATTTGGTTATCAAATACACATAATTAATAGTTTATAGGATAGTTTCAGGACCATTTTTTAAGGATTCAACTGAAAATATAGATTCATATTAAGAAATAATTTCATGGATTATGAAATTATAGATTTTTAATGTATTATCTCACAATGGTTGAAAATTTAAGATTATATGTTCTATAAAAATTAACATGATGAATGAAGTACCCTAAAAAAAGTGTAGTTACACTTGTAGCTTAACTAATGAATGTATCTAGTACCAAGTATTGGAATCCAGTTTATAGGTATATTTAATACTTTGGAATCATCCAAAAAATATGGGATCTGGATTATATAACATTCTAAGTCCCAATTTTTCAATGCATCTGGGTTGATAATAGAAATGCAGTTAAAATATATCAATTGGGATTCTTTAAAATATATTTCAGTAAGGAAGGGTACAAGGATGAACTATTTATAATGGAATCATAGGTAGTAAAAGATTTTTATGTCCCATATCCTTCATACTGAAATTGGCTAATTGTTCTTTTATCAGTGAAGACAACTAAAGGGTTAGATGTCATTCAAATGAAGATGACCATAATCATTTAAAAATGGTCTAAATGTAGATGGGGTCCTATGTGTTTGTGGAGACTATAATAAAGGGTTTTGGATACTCTATAGAGGGTGAAAATACCATTAAACTTTTAAAAAATAATGTTTCATTATTAGGTTATATATTTTTGTTAAATACGTTACCATACCTAATATTATTATTGGATCAATAATGTATTTACATGATATAAATTAAATGTTCAACCACTTTTGAAGATAATGAATTCTATATATGCTAATGCTCCCAATCATGAGGAATAAAAGGTTTCTAAAAATTATAGTTCTCTTAATGCAGAGGAACAAAAAATAATGTGCATGCTAATGCTACCAATCCATTGGAACAACACATTGATGATGTTGAAGCCAAGGAAATGGTATATGATGAAAAAATTCTCTCTCAAAAAAATTGGATAATCTTAGTGTGACGCTGTTAGAAAAAAATTATCTAGGTGAGAAACAAATGCATCAAATTTGAGTTTTGATAGAATACACATGATTATATTATTAACCCTAAAAGGCCATGTTTAGTAGTTATATTGGGATCACCACTATAATTTGAATTCTGATTTATTTAGATTCATGGAACGATGTTGTTCCTATTCTTAAAACACTAATTTTGGATGTGATTAGGGTAACATTATGATATACATGCTTTATTTTACTAAAATAAAAATAAAAAACATTGTATTAATAATTATTATCCCTTTAAGAGTTCATTTATAGTAGATGGATCTTAAATGAAATTTTTTTAATGCTTTCTAGAAAGGTTCAAAGGCTTTTAGAAAATTCTTATGAAGTATGATCTATAATTAGTTAAATAGAAAATAATCCAACACCCACCATAGATGTGTGAACACCTGATAAACCAACATGTGTAGGATGTGTTTATTAGTCATTGAGAGGATATGTCTTTTCAAGTACATTGTGATAGGTACAAGATTTCTTGACAATATTTGTACTAATAATTTTGATTAAGAATTTTTATTTTATAAAATAACAAATGAGTTCTGAAATAATAAATTAGTAAAATCAATGTATAACTACTGTAAAGCAAGGATAGGGTACAATTCACATGAAAAAATATATTTTTTAAATATATCGTAATATTTTTATGTGATATTAGATAAAAATATAATTTTTTTCCTCTATTTATATACAAATATATGAATTAAAATAAAAACCCACTTCCATCCCAAGTCGTGTGATATGGATGGAGGAGCATGTAAATAAATAAGGAATACTACTAGATGAAAACACACAAAAATGTGAGGGAAGCATGTGTAAGTTTGAAATAATAAAAATTTATTTTAAGTTAAATTAGTTTTACATTAAAATTATTAATTAATTTTGTATATTATTTATCTTACATAGACATAAGAATCATCATCAGTTGTACTTGGAGTACAACTACTATCAATGGCTTTGAAGTGGCCTTAACAATATGGCCGCATTAGAGGTGCGGTTTTTGGGGTGTTACCCTGAATGTATATTGAGAAAAGAAAAAAATGGGGGATAAATATAATGAAATGGAAGAGTTGTAGGCCTAATTAACTACACTAGAATAAAAAATTAATTGGCAGTTAGAGTTTTTAGAAAATGTTATGGTATTGAATCAATGAGAATAAACAGCACTAGAACAACCACTATGTAATGATCCCTCCCCCCTATAATGTTTAAGGTGAGCCATTTACCTCAAAGAGATGTTTTAGAATAGGTAATAAATATTTTCATAATTGTTTATTTGAAATGTGAATCAGACATAAATTGATACCTTTCATGTATTGATATTATATAGGGTGAAAATAATTGTGATTTATATCTATCAACACCCCCATATCCTTGTTGTAAGGGGTACCATATACAATATCCAAGTAGATATTAAATATATAAAAAACATCCAATAGGTCATTTCATATTGGGGATTCAAATTTATCACAATCCAAGATCTAAGCTACGTGTTCCATTTGATGATTTAGATATTCATATAGTCAATCCGGCTATTGAAAATTTCATAGAATGGTTACTAGATCTGGTAAAAATACATGTTGATGAAGAGATATTAATTTATTATTTTTTTTCAAGACCAACCAATAAAAATTAATGAAAAAAAACTTAACTTGATGAATGTTTTTACAGAATCAGAAAAGGGAAGGGAGTGAAATAGAAGGTCAATTCAAAATGCTGATCCAAATAATCAAAAATATATTCAGAATTTACCTTTACCCAGCCTATTAAAATTTCAAATATAATAATATTAATTGTTTATATTGATACTAAATTAGAAAGTAGTGATACGACCATAATTGGTTTTGAAGAAACAATATACAAGGGGCCTTTACAAACTATATTAGTCTTGAGAATATAAATGAAATCCTCATGCATCAACAAATAGTAGTCTTAGTTTTAGATTATATACAAGGTGTGTTTTCCTGATTTGTTCCCAAAAGCTAGTCTACTATGTTTATTATGTCTAAATAATATTCATGATTTTTAAAGGCATATATATCAATACTATTAGAAGGGAAACCCCTATGAATACAAATTTGGAACCATTGTACCTCACATCACTTCTACAAAAGTATTTCATTGAAACGAAAGTCATATGAATGAATAATAGAAAAACATCCCATAATGTCTGAAAGAAAACATACATATGATATAATATAATTAATACCCATGATGTCATGGTAAAAATACACAATTTAATCATATGAAATATATTTTCATTAATTTCATTACTTATTCCTTTTTTTCATTGGTGAAATTGGTTAGAAATTATAGTAAATTTGGATACTAAAAAGATTTATATTATGGATTCAATGTATATATACCTATAAAAATGACCACACCTGATGATGTTTATCAATTTGTAATACATTTAATGCAAAATTTTACAAATGAACTTCAAGTTATTAATTTTATATTATGTTTTAATAAAAAATTTATTATAATAAGGTAGTGTTTAAATATCATCAAAATCATGGCATGAGGACTATCCATGAGTACAAAGATCCTATCGACATCTAAAAAATGGATTAAACATAGGGTATATATAATAAAATTCCACAAAAAAACATATATCAAATAAAATTACTTATTTTTATCAATGTTTCTTCAAATACAAGAAAAAACTAATGGAAAATATGTTTGTTATTATGTATTCAAATTTATGAAATATTTCATATTACATCAAAGAAAGAACACCCCTGAATAGGTATTTCCAATGACAATTAAAATTTAATTTAAAATATTCACTAATCCTTTGTTTATTTATATTTTTTCAATATTATCAGGACTATTGATAGTCCTTATATTCATAGGAGGAAATATATTTGTTTACAAAGAAATGAGTAGAATACACATTATCAGATTATATGCATACATCATGTATATGTGACCTCTAACTACTTATTTTGTGAAATTTTTCATCATTTAATCTAATTTTTTTAGTCAATTTCCTTAATATTTTTATCAGATATTTATTATATAAATTTTTATAATGATCTTGAAGAATGATGATACACTCGTGATGCACTCATGTACTATGATTATGCACTCAACGAGGATGATACACTCATGATGATTCACTTTTATTCTTAATTTTCAATGAATTCAACATTCCGAGTTATCAAAATATATTAATAGATTAACTTAAATATTGAATGTATTAATGAATAGAATGACAAGGTGCGATGTATAGAAATAAAACACAACTCATTATGATACAAGGTGTTCACAGTATGACTTGAAGTTTATGTTATTATTTTATAATAGAAATTTTGATTCAAAACACATGTTATATACTCAAATTCAATCAAAAACATTAATATTATTTTTATACATTAGGGAAATGATTCATAATTCATTTTGAGATGTATAGGAACCAGTTTCACCTTCATTTAATACATATTGTGTTTGGTATGAAAGATCTAGTAAAAGTTTCAAATTTACTTGTTCTCATGCAGGAATCATCCAAAACTCAATCATTTGTTCTTCAATCTGATACACAGTGTTCTCTATATTACTCGAAGTGTATTTTTTTGTTTATAATTTACATTTTAGTTCCAAATACATATCATACACTAAAAACCTATTAAAAACTTAAATATTTTATTGACACATTGTAAAAATGATCCATAATTTATTTCTAACATATAGTAATCAACCACACCTCAATTTGATACATGGTATGCCCAATATGACTCAACATACATGTTTTAAGTTTAAAATTGACATTTATTACAAAAAAATGTCACATACTCAAAAAAATCAACCACATTTGGATTATTTTGATACATTAAGAATATAATACATAAGTCTTTTATGATGTGTAGGAATCAAATGCACATCAATCAGATAGACGGTGTTCCAGGTGTGAGTCAAATTTTATGTTATCATTTTAAAATTGACAATATAGTTTGAAACATGTGGCACTCACTGAAAATAGATAAAACATGCATATATAGTCTTGTTACTTTATGAAAATTATTCATAAGTAATTTTTTACATGTAGGAATTAGTATCATGTCAAACCAACACATGATATGAGTTATATGACTCAATGTGCGTGCTTTCTATATAAATTGACATTTTAGTAAAAAACAAAACAAAACATACTCAAAACCAAAAAAAACCCATAAGTATTGATTTTAAACATTAGGAAAGCTAAACTTATGTCATTTTTGATCTGTTGGAATCAAACACACATTAATTCGATTCACTTTGTGATTGGTATGACTCTATGTTTGTTCTTTTATTTAAAATTTCCATTTTAGTTAACCACAGATGACACATACTCAAAACACATTTTTTTTTATTTTCATACAATATAAAAATGATCCATAAGTCATTACTGATGTTTAGGAATCATCCTCACCTCAATACAATACACATTGTTTACAATATGACTAAAATTTCATGTTATTAGTTTAAAAGTGATAATTTAATTCTAAACGTTTTTCACTCACTGGAAACCAAAAAAACACACTCAGATTGTCTTGATATATTAGGAAAATAGTTCACAAGTCATTTTGTATGTGTAAAAATCAATCTCACAAAAAACTAACACTTGATATGACCAGAATGACTCAAAGTACTTGTTTTCATTCAAAACTAGAATTTTAGTAAAAATAACACATAACATACTGAAAATCAAGAAAACACATTCTGATTATCTTGATAATTTAGTAAAATGGTCATTATGGCATGTGTGACATGAAGGAATAAACTTCATGTTAGTATGATGTATAGTGTGGCAGGTATGACTCTATGTGTCTTGTTTTATTTAAAATTTAAATTTTAGTTCTAAGCACACATCACATACTCAAAAATAAGAAAACACATTTATTGTAAGTACTCAGATTTTAGTTAAGGTAAGAACCTAATTTGTTTTATTGGTAAACTTAATTTTATCCATGTAAATGTTCCTAATAAATTTATAGAGTATGAAAGGGAATCTGAGGCTTGTATGGATCTTGAAAACCTGAATTTTTGAAGAAACAAATGGGCTTCATGGTTAGTATAAACAGTGTCACCTAGTCTTTATTGTTAGAGAAACCTTTTAGGGTGATATAGGGATTCAAAGATGGGAGTCCATAGTTTTCACATTGATTGTATAACCATGCACTGCATCCCATGTAGGGTGTGTTCCATGGGCATAGTCAGACGCATGAGTAGATCGTGGCTATGAAATCTATGCCCCCAACCATGTGGACCACATTCCTTGGACTATAGTTGGTGAATAGTTTTACAAAATGTGAATCCAAACCAATTCCTTTTCTAATGTTGGGTGAAATTACTATTTTTATATGAGAGTCTCTGTATTTTATTTCCCTTTTTAATATACATTTCCAACCTACAATGCCTCATCCACTTTGAGATCACTTTCCTAACCGAGGATTTGTCTTATCCTCCTCCTTCGTACTATGAAAAAATATCCATCTTTCACGTTGGATCATAACCGGTAATCCCTCCAATAAACATTATCCTTTCATTTTTATTCATCATCTCATAGAATTTATTTTGGTTTTATATAATATTCATTATTCTCAGTGCATTCATATGTTCTTATATTTTATTTTGATCTACACCAAACTAGAGGTCAATACTAGATTAACGTTCTACCACATGCTCAATGTTTTTGGTCTATACCTTTTCTCTATGCTTCAATTTAATATTTGACTAGTTTCATTATGATGTATTATGGACTTTCAGGTCATTGCTTCTAAATTAAATGATCAGCTTTAAACTGATAATTACTTCAAATTAGGGTCACCCTTATTGCACTAAATATTATTTGGAGGTTATCAAACTCACTTGAGCCACCTATGTAGTGTGTTCTATAAATATACCCTACGTTAATCCACCTCTTTGGTTTTGATGTTATTATTATGATGGACAGACTAGTTCCTTAACATGCATGTGTGGATTTTTATCATCATAAGGTGTCATTTACATCACTATACAATGGTAATATATTCACAAGGGTGAGTTGGATGTCCTGGGAAGTAGAGTTGGACATGAGCATCATGGGTTGAGTGGAATGAAACCCCAAATTCCTAGACATTACATGGAAGATCAGGGATTAAATCGGAATAAATTAAAACTTTTAGTATGTCAGTTCATGGATTTATTCCCAGTTGAATTTTATATCTTACCTATGAAGCGATATATGGAGTTATATATTGAGCTAGTTCATATAGATACATCGGTGTCCATTCTTATTTATATGATGACCACTAGTAATTTTGTACGATATCAAGATATAGTTAGAAGAATTATATTATAAGGGTGTTATATGGCCTAGTACATCAACATGGGGTTCATCAGTCCTTTTCACCAAGAAGAAAGAAAAACCCTAATTATTTATGTGGAATACCAGAAGTTGAGTCAACTTAATATAAAGAACTAGTATTGCTTAGCTTATATAGATTACTTATTTGATAATCTATAAGGAGATCATTTTTTCTCCAATATGTATTTGTGGTCAGGATATCACCATTTGCAGGTTATACCTTTGGATATACCTCATAAAAATACACATTAGGTATGGTCTTTATTATTACATAAAAATGTCGTTTAGTCTCACAAACATGCCAACTCTCTTTATGGCTCTGATGAATCAGGTTTTCAACCCATTTTATAATTCATTTTTGGTGGTCTTCATAGGTAACATCTTGGTGTATTATCATAATCAACATGACCATGGAAAACATATTCATATTTTTCTAAATACACAAAGAAAGCCCTGGATCTCTTCTATGATTAGTAAATGACACTTTTGGATCAATAAAGTGTGCTTCCTATGTTATATTATCTCAGAGGTAGGCGTGTCAGTTGACCAAGAGAAGGTGAGAGATATAGTTACTTGGGAGTTTCCCAATAACATCTTTGAAATACATAGTTTATTGGGGTTATATGGTTTTTATAAGCTCTTAATACAAGACTTTTAATGCCTAGAAGAACCTCTTCAGTTGTTTGCTGAGAAAGGTGAAAATGTTTTATAGTCAGAAGCCTAAGAGACATCCTTTTAGGAGAAAAAAGGGAGTCTGACTTTAGCAATAATTATGATTCTATTAGATTTGGAAAAATCTATATAGTATATTGTGATGCATCGATTATTGGTATAGGAGTATTTCTAATGTAGGAAGATTAATTAATGGAATATGGATCTCATCAGTTGAGACCACATGATAGGAATAACCCAACACATGATCTTGAGCTGGCAGCCGTAGTTCATGACTTATGTTGTTAGACACATTATTTTCTTAGATAGTGTTTTTTGGTGATTAAAGACCACAAAATTCCCATGTTTATGTTCATTCAGTGTGAACTGGATATATGGTAGATAAGGAAGGCTAAATACCAGAATTTTTTCAATTTTTTTATTTCCTATGAGTCATGGAAGGGAAATGTTGTTTTTGATTCTCCAAGTTGAAGGAATCAGAAATAGTTAATTTGAGAGGCTAGTGATGAGTGGAAACATAAGGATCTGATATCTGAAATGTAATTAGAGGAACATGACCGTCAAGGATAGTGTGTACATGCATCATTATCAATGACCTCTTTAATTATATAGTGAGTGAAGATGATTTTTCTATTGAATCATGAGGTAATAGTCCCAACGGGGAGTGTTTCTGTTGAGGATGCACCACCAGGATAGATTGTTTATAAGGATGATGTCTTGAACATCTGGGGATACATCTGGGTTCAAACATAAATCTCGAAAGAATTGATGCGATACAATCTTGCTTCTACTTGGTTAGTGTATCCTGGATATACAATGATGTATCATGATCTATGTTTCTAGAATTTCTGGCCTCATATGAAAAAGGAGATAGCTTGTTTTGTTACTTAGTGTTCCAATTATAACTGTGTGAAGAATGAATAGCAAAAAAATCTAGTATTTATCATCCTTTTCATATAATTGAGTGAAAATTGGATAATTTCATGATGGATTTTGTGACTATTTTGCCAAGATACCTTTGAGGAAGCGATGCAGTGTCTGTGATCTTTGACAAGCTTAGAAAGGTGACTCACTTCTTACCTATCAAAGAGACATTCTCATTGGATGATATTGGGAGACTGTATGTTCATGGGATTATAAGGCTACTTGGGGACCCTTTCACTGTCGTTTTAGATAGGAATTCTTGATCCACATTGAGTTTCTAGAAATTATTATATAAAGATTTGGGTATTATGTACTTTTGAGTATAACCTTTCACCCCCTGATCTACGGTCAGTCAGAATGGATGATAGTGGTTTTAAAAGACATGATATAAGCATTTTTCCTTAAGTTTGGATGATATTGTGAGAAATATTTACCTATTGTTGAGTTCTCCTAAAATAAGAGTTTTTAGGCAGTGATATAGATGTATCTCTATGAGGCCTTATATGGTAGGCCGTGACATTCACCTTTGTGATGGTTAAAGGTATATGAGGCAACCTTACATGGACCTCATCTCATTCAAGAGACTTTAGTTCAAGATCAGTTTATATAGAAGTGAATATATCTGGATTAGTTATGGAAGATTTCATACAATGATCGTCATTGTCAACCACTAAAGTTTGACGTTAGGGATAAGCTATTATTACGTGTTTCTGCTAGACTAGTTCATCAATGATTTAGAAACCAGGGGAAGATTTCACCTTGGTTCGTTGGACCATTTGAGTTTATAGAGAGAATTTGGCTAACAGACTATCAGTTGCAGTGAACGTAGAGGTACCAAGCAATGAATTATATCTTCCTAGTTTCATAGATTCTCCAGAACTATATAAATCCATATTGTATCTTCCAACCCAATGAGGTTTAGTTGGAGGTATATTCATCCTTTGAGGAGAATATTTTTCATATTGTGGACCAGAACATGAAGCTTCTATAAGGTCGGTCTATCCCAATAGTACTGGTGAAATGGAAATACAACCACATATAAGAGAATATTTGGGATTGAGGGGATGATATATGTTCTCAATGGTTGAGGTTATTCTCATATAGTGTTTTGACACCATTGGAAGGGAAACTAAAGGAAAAGTTCCTTTAAGGGGGAAGTCTATAAAGATATGAATTTTTCATAAGGTGTAGAACTATTTATTTTTAGTTTGTTTCTTACTTTTATCCTAATAAATGTGAATAATAGGTCTATAGAGGAAGGAAAAGAATATTTTTTCTTTCAGAGTTTGAATCCCTAACTTTTAAAAGAAACAAATAAGCTACATGGTTACTATTAATCGTGTATCCCAATCCACATTGTTAGAAAAAACCATACAGGGTGTTATAGAGCTCCATAGAGGAGTGAACATGGGATGAAAATGGTTTTTATAACTATATGTTATAGCATGTGTGGGGTTTTTCTCAAGTCATAGGGGAATGAATAGGTAGATCATGGTTAGATAAAACTTTCCCCATAATCATGTGATCCATTATCCTTTGATAAGAACTTGTATACAATTGGAACATGGTTTGGACAACCATGTGGCCAAACCATGGGACTTTTTAAAGACGGGTGAAATTTTATCTTAAAACCTTAATATTTCTATACCCCTTTCACCTATCATTTCCAACATTTATCTCCTCCTTTTCCTTGAGAGCTCCAACAATTCTCTAAACTAGGTTTTGGGTTATCTTCTTATTATGGAATTTGAATCAAGATATTTCTATCATATTGGATCACCATTGGTAAGATCTCTAATCCTTTAGATCCTTTAATCATTCATCTTCATCTCAGACAAGTTATTTTGGTGCGATCTCATATGTTGTATTCTCAAGGTGTTCAAATTTTTTTCTATTTTCTTCAGATTTGAACCAAACTAAAGGCCAATACCTAATGAGTGTTCTAACATAGGCTTATGTTAGGTGGCCTATATATTTTCCCTAAGTCTTTGTTGTCTATTTGACTATTTATATTGTGCCTCAAATAATACCTTTTGATCATTTCTTTTAAAGTAAATGATAAGACATAAATTGATAATTGATTCTAATTTGGGTTACCCTTGTAACACCTAATCATGGTTGCAGGTTTTCAACCTCAACCCGAGCAACACCCATGTGGTGTGTTCTTTAAATCTTTCCTATGTAAAACCACCCATTTGGGTGTGAGCTTTCACCATACTTGTAATAGGAGCCATTATAAATTTTTGGATCTAGATGGAGAGGATCATGCTTCCTTTCTCATGTTATTAAAAGATTTTGAAATGATCAAACAATCAACTAAATTATTATTTTAAATTGGTATGGATGCTAACATAGTCCTCAACTTTTGTTATGTTATTTTCTTGATGTTGTAAATCTTGTTACGGAATCAATATATTAAGGTATGAAAAATATTATTGTGGTATGGTACCTGTTACTCATCAGTATGGGATAAACATTTTAATAAGGTATGGAACCCATTATTAGTGGTATGGAACCTATTGATGGATGTTATGAAACCGACTATTATAAAAGGTATGGAACCTATTGATTGATGGTATGGAATTGACTATTATTAAAGGTATAAAACCGATTGGTTGATTGTAAGACACTAAATATTATTAAAGATATGAAACCTATTGATTGACAGTATGGAAACGACTATAATTAAAGGAATGAAACCTATTTATAGATGATATGATAATGACTAAAATAATATTCATGGAACCTATTGATCAATGGTGTTCCACTGATAATGGAAATCAAGGTATGAAACTTGAAACTTTTGTATACCTATATATCTCTGAATATAGTCCAACCAAGTTGTCAGCCTTATGACCTGGCCCATGTAGGTATGTTATTTTTATTACCCATGGCGTATGTCGAGTTGGTTACTACCTACTACTAATAATTTTCTATATATATATATATATATAGATTCCCATATTTTTTTCTTATTCTCATAATATATTGGGATCATGGACTTTCTATATATGTCATTCATTACATCATTGCCTTTTATACCAACAAACTATCATAGTTCACAAGAACATGCTAGATTTGATATAGTCATCATTGGTGGTGGCCTAATGAGTTTATCTCACACTTGGTATGGCTGCTAATGATACCTGGGTATATTATGTGGTTTTAGGTAGAGATTTTGGAAATCACCCAATTGTTGATTCATGGTTGATTATAACATTGGATAAGGGGAGTATAGAACCGATCTATGGCTTGTGTTGCTATTAGAGATTTTCCTTTTGGTCTTTTTTATTATTTTGATGCATTTATTTTACTTGATTCCCACTACCATGTCTTCCTATTTTCTTTTTTTAGATACATTAAATTACATCATTTTGATTATGGTATGTGATGTTACTTTTTATGGATTGTTTATTATTATTATTTGGTTGTTTACATTCTATTTTTCTTATTGTCAATTATTATTATGATTCTGTTATTCTATTGTCTATTTATTACACCACTATGTGACTCTAATAATGAAGGTATAGTCTCCCCACTATACCACCTTGTACCCTCGCTACTACTCAGCATCCTCTAGCATACGAGGAGGTGTGCTTGAGGAATTGTGAGAAACCTACCCTGGGAACCATTGAATGGCTCTCAGGATAGGATATTAAATTTTTATTGTTCTCTTACTTTTGGAAAATGATTCATAAGTAATAAGATATGTGTAAGAATAATTCGTACAAAAAATTGATACACAATGTTCCCTTTATGACTCAATTTGTCCTTTAGATGTTTAAAATTGAGAATTTAATTTAATATGCATGTCACTCATTGAAATCTGGCCAAAACACTCATATTCTCTCTATAATTTTATAAAATAATTCATAATTCATTTGTGACGTGTAGGAATTAGTATCACATAAAATTTACACACAAAGTGACCTATATGATTCAAAGTGTGTGTTTTTAGTCTAAAATAAAATGTTAGTAAAAATGACACAAAAAATAATCGAACCTAATAAAATGATTTTGAATTATTTTTATACATAACTAAAATGATCCTTATGTTATTTCTAACATTTATAAATCAACCTCACATTAATCTAACACATGGTGTGACCAGTATGATTCTAAGTGTTAATTTTTTATTTAAAATTGAAATTTTATTTCAAAAAAACATCACATACCCAAAACTAAGAAAAATATTCATATTATTTTGATACTTTTTGAAAATTATCCATAAGTCATTTTTTACATGTATGAATTAGATGCACCTCAATCAAATATATGGTGTTCCCGATATAACTAAATGTTTTTGTTATTCATTTAAAATCGGAAATCTTGTTCAAAACTCATTTCACCCATTGGAAGCTAAGAAAAAAGATAAAATTATGTTGATACTTTTTTAAAACAATTTTTGAGTCATATGTGACATGTTGGAACCAATATCATGTCAAAGTGATTGATGATATTACCAGTATGACTAAAAGTGCATGTTGTAAGTATAAATTGAAATTTTATTAAAAAATGACACAAATTAAACTCAAAACTAAGAAAACAAATTTTTATTGTTTTTATAATAGTAAAAAACACCTTTAGGTCATCTTTGACATGTATGAATTATCCACACGTCAATATAATTCATGGGGTTTCCGGTATGACTACAAGTGTTTACTTTTATTTGAAATTGTTCTTTTAGAATGAAACACACATCACAAACTCAAAACTAAGTAAAAAACATTCATATTGTTATGATACATTATGAGAATGATCCATAAATCATTTTTGATGTTTAGGAATTAGAATTACGTGAATCTGTTACATAGTGTTCTTGATATGACTCAAAATGTCAATAATAATTCTAAAAATAGAAAATTTAGTTCAAAACACATGTCACACACTAAAATCCAAGAAAACATTCATGGATTGTCTTGATACATGTTAAAAATGATTAAAAATTCATTTTTATGTCTATGAATTAGTCTCAAATCAAACCATCATACGACGTGACAGATATGACTCAATGTGTGTGTTTTTAGTATAAATTAACATTTTAGTTAAAATGACACATGATATACTCAAAACTGAGAAAACACATTCTGATTGTCTTGATAATTTAATAAAATGATAATTATTTTAATTTTAATGTGTAGTAATAAACCTCATTTCAATCATATGTATGGTGTGACTGGTAAGACTCTATGTGTGGAGTTTTATTTAATGTTTCCATTTTAGTTCAAAACCCACATCACATACTCAAAACTAATCAACCACATTATAATTGTTTTGATACTTTAAGAAAATTATCTATAAGTCATTTTTGATGTGATGGAATCAGACACATCCCAATCTAATATAGTTTGTTCTTGGTATGACTCAAAGTGTCTTTTATTAGTTTAAAATTGGGAATTTAGTATAAAACATGTGCTACTAACTGAACAAAAAAATTCTCAGATTTTCTAGATACTTTAGTAAAATAATTCATAATTCAATTTTTATTTGTAGGAAGCATTTTCACTCCAAACTGATACATGATGTGATATGTAGGAATCAAAGTGCTTGTTTTCAATATAAATTGTCATTTTAGTAAAAATGATAGCAAACATATTAAAAAATGATAAAATCTATTAATATTGATTTTATACTTTAGGAAAAATATCCTTAAGTAATTTTTGACATGTGGGAATACAATGAACATAAATACAATTCATGGTGTGACCGATATAATTCCGATTGTGTCCATTTATTTAAAATTGACATTTTAGTCCAAACCCACGTCACATACTCAAAACTGATAAAACACAATTGGATTGTTTTGATATTTTATGATAATTATCCATAAGTAATTTGTGACTTTTAGTAATTATCTACACCTAAATATGATACAAGGTGTTCCAGATATTACTCAAAGTATATATTATTTGTTTAAAATAAAAAATATAGTTCGAAACGCACGTCAATTAGTGAAAACAGAGAAAACTATTTTACATTGTATTTGTACATTACAAAAATGATTCATAAGTCATTTTTGAATGCATGTGTCATTCTCACATCAATCTGACAATTATTTGAATGGTTTGACTCAATGTGTGTGTTTCCAATGTAAATTGACATTTTAATAAAAAAACAGACATGTGAGATACTCAAAACTAAGATAACACATTTGCATTATCATGAAACTTTTGGAAAATTATCCTTAAGTAATTTTTAATGTGTGTGAATCATCCGCACATCAATTCAACGTATGATGTGACTGGTATAACTCTATGTGTTTCCTTGGATTTAAAATTGAAATTTTAAAAATTTATTTTTTCATGTTTATGTTTAATTATGTTAATTATAGTATTTCTTAAAAAATAATTTTTTCCATATATAGGTGGATCCTTTTACTCAATTTGGCATAGTTCTTTCAGAAACTAATTCCAGGATCAAGATTTTTTGATAGGGTTTGAGTGCCAAAGATAATGAAACTATTGATGTTTTTGAATTTTTTCTATAGTACTTGCAAATGTAATTGTACAAAAAAAGTTTCAAATGTGAATAAAATAGTGTTTTTCTATTTCTAATGTAATTTTTATTTCAGTTAAATTATTAATTTTTTATAAAGGGTTATTTTCTGCAGTTGTGTACTATAATTTTAACAGCACACTGCAGTGGTTCGGCCTTTATCAGTGGTAAAAGTACGATAATAAAGGGCACCCTTTATCAGTGCTAAACTAACACTGATAAAGGACTTCCTTTATCATCCCATTTTTTACACTGATAAATGATCTCATTTATCATTGATTTTCTAGTGCTGATAAAGGGGTCCATTTTTAACGATTCATAGATCTATAACATTTTCCAGCACTGACAAAACAATTTATCTAGAACTTTTAAATTCCACTTAATAGTACTGAGATGATTAATTTTTATTCCATGTTATTTTCTTATTTTTAATTCATGTCATGGATATATTGTATGATATTATTATGATTGTGAACATATGTTGTTATGGATACAATTCATACACATATTTGATGCAATATATTCATTTTTTAGTACTGTTTCTTTCAGAATTAAAGGATTTTTTACATTTAAATGGAGGTAAATAATTTCAAATTCAAAATATTTAAGAGAAAATTAATGGGAATATATAAGAAAAAATATATTTTTTGTGGGTGTTAATTTGGTATCTGTTACATGAAATTTATTTTAAAAATATAATCACACTATAGGGTTTTCTCACTATTTCCTTACCAGGTTTCATTAGTCCATGACTGTAGTGGGAAAAATGCATTTTTAAAAACCATGGAATGCATAGTGGAATAATGAAAATTACTTTTCATCCCTGTGTGAAGGCTTAAAACATCTAAATAGCTCTGATAAAATTTTTATAATTGTAAGGAAAACACATGTACTGGCCTATATCAGTGGGACTATCCTGTGGTGATTGTAACAAGCTCATGCATGAAGGCCCAAAATTATAAATAGAAAGCTAGTGTAAATGGTAGGGTTCAAAACATAGGTTTTTTATTTTTGAAGATAAATTTTTTAAAATTAAAATGATACACCATTCACTTCTTATCAGTATTCTATTTTTTCTGGTGATATTTTATTTCTATTTTGTTTTTGTTTTATTAATGAGGTGAATATAAGATGACCACAAGGGAAGCGCATTTAATTTAAAATAGGGATAGTTAAAAACTCACTAATGTTGAATATGAAAAAATAAAATTGAGGTTGTGACTTAGTGGTGTGTAGCTACGTGGGGAAATAAAATAGGGATACTACTCAAGCGTCTATAGTGGTTGGGCAGTGATGTTTTTAGGGAATTGGAAGTTGGTTTTTGTAATTATGTGCTGCAATGACACCATGTGTTCTATTGTGACCTTCTATGGGTGATGTCTTGTCACAAGATGATTATCAAAGTCGTGATGGAGTTGTGTAAGAGTATTTTTCACCCAATATTTCGACTCTTTCAAAATAATTCATATTTTGGGATTTTACATGGGTTATTAGTACTCTCTAAATATTAATATAATTTCTCATATTTTCCCCATTGTTTTTTAATCCTTATCATTAGAGGGGTTTTCTATCTTAGAATTTTGTGTCCCCATTAATTTTATTATTTTATTTACATGCTTCCATTTTTCATAGATGATTATAAAAATTTATTTTCCATGGTTGGGTTAGTATTCTGAGACTGGTTGTATTTATCCCCAACAACTGGTATCATAGATTTATTATCCATATTTGTAACTTATTGAATCTGGGTGATTCGTGTCATTCGATTTATCCCCACATGAAACTATTTGACATGTAAATTGATTTTACTATGTAGAAGCAATGAGTAAAAAATATTTTGATTTGTGAGAAGATTGTCAATGAACTGAAGGAAAAATTAGAGATTCTAGAGATGATGAGTGATAGTGATTTGAAAAATATTAGAGAGTTAGATTCAAGCATGATTTAAATGTTTTTGGATGATAATATCTATGGTTTATGATGAATCGGAAAAATCCAGATGAGATCTGGGTGAAGCTTGATAGTAGGTGTAACTCAAAATATCTAACCAATAAATTATATCTGGAAAAAATATTGTATCTTCTGCGAACTCCATAGAATAGAGATTTAGGTAACCATTTGGATGTGTTCACTATACTTATGAAGGATCTGTCTTCGGGGGTGGTCATGATCGATGATAATGGTAATGTGATACATTTTGAAATGGAAGAATATTATGATATTTTTTCTTCTATTGGGTTGGTTACCTTATTCCCATGACAATATCATCACCAAATTAATATTAAAGAAATAGACATTGAAGTTGCATGATATTATTTCATCATTATTTATGAAAAACTCTCGAAAAAAGAACAGTCATTTTGAATATTCTGGTAATAGTGGTATTCTGACAGTGAAAAATGGAATTTATAATTTGAGAGGTCGATCTAAGAGAAGAATAAGGGTCCAAAAATTATTTTGAAATAAAGAGGGTCAAATTCATAGAAACTTCAACACTTTGAAAAAGCTTAAGGATTAAAATAAGTAACATGAAACCAATTCTGAGGATATTAAAATGAGTCTTATACATAAAAAGTTTGATTTACTTTCAGGTGAAATTGATTATCGCTTGTCAGATTTTTACACCGAATGAGTAGTTGATTCAGTAGTGTAATACCTTATTACAATTAAGTGGGAATTATTTTTTTCATACAAAGAAGATTGATTTTGAATATGGGAAGGTGATATTATATTGATTCCATTGGTTTTGGTGATATTTTTATCACTATGAATGTTGGTTGTCCACTGATGTTGAGGGATGTGCGACATGTGTCAGGTATACGCCATAATTTGTTATCTAATTATACACATGATAATGATGGGTTTAATAGTTCATTTTCTGGTGGAAGGTGGAAATTATCCAGTGGATTGATGGTATATTTTCAATACAAGTCGATGGAACACTTTACAAGATGGATGTAAAGTTGTGTGCGGAGTGATGAATGTAGTTGTGAAGAAGAAGTCATCATATTTTTGGAACATGTGATCATCTCACATGCATAAAAAACCATTGACTAGGATAATTATGGTTTGGAATATAAATCATGACTGGTCATGTTTTTTTGGTCTTATACCCCATTATTTTTATTTAAAGAGTTCCAATAGTGAATAAAGAATTAAAATCAAAGATCAAGGTGATGTGTTGGGAGTTTCTGATTGCTCAGAGGATGTTGATAAGAGGGAGAAACTAGTTTATATAGGTACTCTTGAATATGTGATTGTCACTATTATGGGGGAGACAGGTGTGACTAGTACCAGTCTTGTTTAAAAAATTAGAGTAGTCATATGTATGATGAATAATTTGGTATCTTTTATATGGGGAGATTTCAGGTTTATGTGAGTGCTACAAATAGTTGTAATCATATTTTCTGTTGAGGTTGATGGTTTGTGTGAAACCAACTAGTTTGCTTTTCTAATGAGTTTTTATGGATTCATCTCCTTTTTTAGGATGAAGGGGGAGATTGATAGGGTTTATTCCTAATGTTTTTTAGGATAAAATTTTTAAAATCCAAAAGATACAACATCCATTTATTATATACATTCAAATTTCCTTGGAGATATTTTATATCTATTAAATTATTTTTTAATGATTTGGAGAGAATATAAGCACAAGTTACCCATGATGGTTTTAAAAAGGGGGAATGTAGATAATCGTTAAATATGAAACACAATAATAAAATCAAAGTTGCGACTCAGTGGCATGTGGTGACATAGTAGGGAAATAAAAGAGGGATACGACTCAAGTGTGTGCAGCGGTTTGGAAATGATGGTCTTTAGGGAGTGGGTAGAAGAAAATAGAGGAAAATTAGATTATGAAACGATGTGCAGCAATAATTTCGCATGTTTTTTTTGGACCTAAGATGGGTGACATCTTGTCATGAGATGATTATCATAGAGGTGATGAAGGCATCAGGGTGTGGGTTTTCACATAGGTTTTCTATGATTTCATATTAAAGCATGTTTTAGGATTTTATTTGGATTCATTGTACTCTCAAATTATTAGTGAATTTTCATGGTGTTTTACCATGGGTTTTTTAATCCTCAAAATTGGATGGGTTTTTCGTGTTAAAAATCCATGTCCTCATTAATTTTTTACTTTTATTTCCACACTTCCATTTTTGATTGAAGATTATCACAATTTATATTTCATAACTGGGTTATTATGTTGAGATCGATACATTTCCTACACAATAAGAAATAACTTACATAGTGTGGTGGGGAAATATGCATAACTTAAGGAATCTTTCAACGTTGAAATGATGAGTGTTACTCTATGGGAAGAGTGGATTTTCGTCATATAGATTTTACCAAACTAAAAGTTTGAGTCTTTTAATGTTGGGGACACTATAGTGGAAGATGATACATGAAGAAATAGTGAAATAATTAGTGAGAAGGATATTTTTCACACTGTGGTGAACGAGAGACTTTGGCATGGGTGCAAAGGTCAACTTTTTATGCAGGCCTATTATGTCATGTATGATGAATTCATGGTTGTAATTTTGTGGAAGATTCAGAGACAATATGAGGATTCAGATTTGTGGGGTTCATGTCACATCATGGTCGCTTGGTGGTCCATGCAGTAAAGAAGTTATTCAGACTATTATTTGAAAATTTCATTCAATGCCACTTTTTTATGTGGATATTTTAGAAAACTGTAGCTAAATAGAAGTGATTTTTCAAAAAAATGTCAAATTAGAGACGTGTTTTTAAAGGTGAGTTTTTCATTCATAACACTTTTTGAAGCAACATTTAAAATGAAACTAATCAATTAGCTGATGATTTTTATTTAAATATTTATTTTATTTTTTTAAAATTTTATTAGATTTCTTATTTCTATTACTCATGGCCCATTAAATTTATTATAATTATTAATAATAAATAAAAATAAAAAATAAAATATATACTATACCAGATTTATAATTAGTAATAAATAATTCATATTTAGTATTTAATAATTTAGAATTTTTGATAAATTAATATTTTATTAATATTTTCTATTAACAATTATTCATTATTAATTATTAAAAATACCTTAATAATTAGTTAAAACATAAGATGGAAAATAATTAATAATTATTATTTAATTATATAGTAATTACTATTTGAAAATTATCATTAACAATATATAATATATTATTCATATATAAATATATAACTTATAACATATAAATATAGAATATAAAAGTATTAGTAGATGTAAATGTATATATAGATTTAAATATATAAATATATATAAATACCTATAATTATAAAATTAGATATAAATATATATAATTTTATAAATACATAAATGTGTATATATATACATATAAATTTAAATATACGGATATATATATAAATTTATAAATTTTTAATTATATAATTATATAAATTTAATATATGAAATTATATATGTAAATATATGTAAATAGAATTATGTATAAATATATAATAATATAATAATATACAAATAGGTATATATATATATATATAAATGTAACTAAATATATTTATATATATTTTTGTATATTTATCTTTATTTATATATATGGTTATATATTTATACATATGTTTATCAATTTATAATTATATGTGTTTATATATGTTTAAATATTTTGATAGATATTTATATATTTATTTATATACATATATATATATATAAACATATATCTCCCTCCCTCTATCTCATTGTGTATATAGATAATCATATATATATATACTTATATATATTTATGTATGTCTATGTATACTTAATGTATTTTTATATATGTATATTTATATATATAATTATATGTGTTTATATATATTTATAATTATATGCATGTATATATCTTAATAGTCATATATTTATCAATTTATTTTTGTTTATTTATATGAAATTTAAATTATATGAAGGCATATATATTAATTTACTTGTATTTAACAAAGGATGCACACACACACACACACATATAAGAATATTATTATTGGTTTAATTAACAAATGGAGGGCTTTATGGAGTGGTAAAGGCATTAAAAAATAACAAAGAGGTTAAGTGTTCAAATCCTACCTCGATCGAATTTATAAATAATTTTACAAGGTGTGTGGGGATTAGCTCGTGGGTCGGGTCGGGTTGGGTCAGGGAGGGGCATGTCGGGAAATACGGGTAATAAAAGTTTTTATAAAAAAATAAATAAAACCCCCAAAAACCACCATGAAAAAAAAAATATTGTGGAAACACATTATATTATGATTAGTGACACAAGTCAATGTCACAATTTTGAAATATCTCCACAGATGTTTTAGCAGTAGTTTAAACTATCTCGAAATGCTAAAAAATTATGCTGCTAATTGGTGATTTTTTCTAGAACATAGGGAATGATGTTTTCATTGCATGCCCAATAAGATACTGGTTTTTCAAGAGTTATGGAGTTGGATGTCATGTGATAAAGTATAGTGTTGCACCACAGCCATCTGAAGTTAGTGAAGAGGGATGTTATGTTGCACCATGAGAAACAGATCCATTTTGGGACTTTTAAATCTATAAAATATATGTTAGTTCAATATTCTTTTTTCCTTCCATTATTATTAGTGATAATATTATGGAGTTATACATGATTTTTTACATGAAATTTGATTCCTTTATTTGAGAAGTTAGAGTTGGATATTGGAGAGGATGAATATATAGAGATAGATGTAGATATAAAAGGGGATTTTTTTAATAAATAAAGGTCAACACATCACATAATAGGACTAATAAATAATGGAATATTTCAATTAGGTTCACCACTAGGTCTTGGATAAGGGTTTTAAGGTTGGTGTCCTTAGTTAGTGTAGAGTTTTTTTCACTCCCACATGGATAACATGAGGGGTAGTTCTTATGTCTTTGATTTTGTAATCATGGTGGTTTTAGTATTGGAATTATTCTTATTTTCAATGGTTTTTCATGTCTGTTTTTCTTATTCATCCATTCTTTTATACCAGTTCTTTATTATTTTAGAATGAACATTTTCTGTTTATTTAGGTATTTCCTTTTAATTCATTTATTAGTGCTTAGATTTCATCATGACCATGGATTGAGTTATGTGCTATGTTATAATATGTTTTGGATATTCTGATTTCAAAGTAAATTGAAGTACATGACTATATTAAAAGGGTATATTTGTGATTGGATAGTGATGAAAATGAACAAGGACTCACTTAGATCTAATTCTGACAACAACCTTAACATCAATTTTATCTTTTCTAATTTGATATTTTAGTATACTAGAATTAAAAAATATTCTTTCATCCTTCCTTTATAGTTCATAAAACATCCTCATATTTTATGAAATATTTTTCTTTAAAATTAATTGAAGTTTTTTGCTGGAATGAATTATAAAAAACAATTTGTTTTCCTTATTTTCAAACAACAGTGAGTTTCTTCGATAACTGACATTACATGTGTCATCGAGCATCATCAAGCCACAAAGAAATATTATTTTAAATATTATGTTTGTAACATATCTGTTAAATTGGAAGGTATTAATAATATTAAATAATTTATGAAATATATATATAATTTTCCATCTCATTATAAATTTATTTATAAATTTTTAGTAAATAATCAATAATTTTTTAGTAAAGTAATTATATTCCTCAAAAATATGTTTTGTTCAAAAATAAATTTTATAATTTTTAATGAGAAAATATTATAGATAATTTATGAAAAAAATTTGATAAAATTAAATTCATATTTCAAATCATTCTATTGAAATTAACTTATGGTTAAATTTTTTGATTTTTCTGAAAATATTTATTAATTAGTGAATAGTGAAAAAATACCAATTTTTTTGTAAAACTATCATTTTTTCAATAAATTAATTAATTGAAGTTTTGAATTATGTTTTAAAGTAACATAATAAAATTTATTTATTTTTATTGAATTTGATTACATTTTTTATCAACTTTATATCATATTTTAGTATAATATTATTTGTTGGTTTTAAAAATGATCGTTTTTGAAAAATATTTTAATGCGCTTAATGTCTCTCCATTTAATTAATTAAATAATCCCAAATTAGGAATTTATTAAATGAAATTAATATATTAAATATCAATACATTTAAATTGAGACTCATAAAATTATTATTATTATACATTTAGTTAATAAAAATTCATCCTGTGTTTAAAAAAAATAACCTTCTAGAAAACCAACTTTTTCATCATGTTTGCAGGGTTTTATTAATTTAAATTTTATAATTTTAGAAATTTTATTTGAAAAAATAAATCTAATTTTTTAAATCATCATATTAAAAATATATTAGGGTTATTATTTAATAATTTTATAAAAAGATTAAATTTTTTGATAAATAAGAAACAAATACTGAATTTTAATTCAAAACTGTCTTTTCATTTAAACGTTTTATAAAATTATATTATATTATAAATTAAATTTAAATTAAAATTAGTTAAATTATATATCTATTAATCCAATTTATTTATTGAAATAAATTTTAGACTAAATTTTGATATAAAATTTTAAAAACATTTCAACATTTTTTGTGGAAAACCCGCTTTTTCGTCACCTCTATAGGATTAAATTTATATTTAAATTTTCCACTATGTGAATGTAATTTGGGAAATTTTAATCCATATTTGAAATAATAATAATTTATATTATCTAATAATTTCAAATTAATTATTTACCAAAATTAATAATAAATATAATAAAAATTGTATACCACGATTGAGGTAAAAATGGGGTTACTGGGTTTAAATTAAAAAGGTATGGGTTAAAATTACCTAAAATTTGTCTAATATATATTCCATGACTATATTTCAACCCTATAATTTCTAATTATTGGTAATACTCTATTATGGAGCCATGTGGCATGAGAAAATTGTGGGAACATCCTTTTGTTTTAAACCTAATTACAATTGTTCCACTCACCTCACATATAATAGTCCACCCCCTCTCATCTCCTCTTTATTCCTTCAAACCCTTTTGGATTTGAAATTACCTACAAAAATCACTTCCCAAAATATCTCCTCTCATCTTATAAGCCATATTTTGGTTATAAATCTATCCCAGTAAAGATTTTGGTGAAAACTAATGGAGGTTACCTAAAGAAGAGGTAACATTATTCAATGAGTGTTTTAAGTATTGGAAAATGGACCTATACCCATGGTTTTCCCAAATTTATTGGTATATCTATATGTTAAGATATTGTATCCACGTTTTACTTAAATCGTGTGTATAGGGTCCGGTTCAAGACCTATACACACGGTTCTTAAAAGAACCATCAGTATATTTCTAACCTAACCCCGTGGTTTATCCAAAACAAAAGGGATATGTATGGGATAAAAACCTATACCCATAGTTCTTAAAAATAGTGGGTATATGTTTACTGTGTGATCATGGGGAACTTTTTTTCCCCACATGAATTATTTTTTTGGCAGGAACGCCTATACCCAAAAAATTTCTATTTATAGCCAGGGTTTATATAATTTCATTAAGTAAATATACATAAACACACACACACACATATAAACAATTTTGGGTTAGTGGTTTGTTTAATAGTTTGTGACGAACACATCATAGGATCAAAACCCATGACATTATATTTTTTAAAACCTATACCCACGGTTTAAAATTAAGGGTATAGGTTTAGGACACGGTAGAAATTACCAAAACCCACAGTTTTAGAACCGTGGGTATAGAATTTTCAAACCTTTGGTATATCTTAAATTTATACCAATGGATCAATTTCCCATGTTTCCCAAAACTGTGGGTATTCCTATACCCACGATTTTGGGGGTTATTCTCATTGTTTTGAACCGTGGGTATAGGGGCCTTTTCCAGTAGTGTTTTATTCTATTTCTTCATCCACATCCTTTAAATATTATTAAAACATGATGATATAATAACCTAAATATTTTATTTATATTTATATATTTTTAAATTAAATGAATATCCTACAACCATCTCTACTTCAATTTATTAGATTATAAAATCATCATTCATGTGTATGGTAGAATACTATCTCATGAAACAAAGTCATTGATTTTTCCATTACCGCCTCTCACCATTGGGTATGTTTATGGATATAAAGTATATATGTGTGTATATATATATATATATGATATTATAACATAATTATACCTATGGAGTCATTATATCATAAATAACTTTTCTTTTTTTCCATACCATTGGGGATACAATGATGTCGGTCATGAATACGATGGACTACTACCTAGTGAAGTGACGTGACTCGTTTTCCACTAACTATTTATGTAACACCCCAAGATTCCACGGTACTTTTCCCTTTGAATAATTCAATGGCGTGCATTGTACGCAACTTTGAGATTCTAACACATCACAACCAATCAAACTAGCCATTATAAATAGTAATGCCTACTTTTAAAATTTTTATAAATTCTATCTCTCAAAATGGACTTCATTTTTGGATTCGGAATATCTAAATTAGCCTAGGGTGAAATTTTGGTACTTTTCGGATAACCTTCATATTTTGATAAATAGTGAAAATTACTAAATTTTAATTAAAAACAACTTTTTTAATCGAAATAATTAATATTGATAAATTATGAATTTGAGTGGTTTTAAAGTATATTTAGAATATATATTTTTACCATTTAATTAATTTTTTTTCATTGTACATAATTTCACAATTAAACCATAGATAAACAAGTGCCAATCTTTTGATAGTTATTATCTCTAAAAAACACGCTTTTTGTTTTGACAGCGGAAATTAATTTTTAATTAATTTATGCCACTTATGTATTTGGAATTTGTAAAAATGGATTCCATATTTGGAATCAGGATGTTCAAATTGTGTAAATAGTTATCTTTTCTTTTTATACATTTTGAATAATTACTTCGGTAAATATTTTATTTACCATGGTTAAAGGGTAAATCCGGTAAATAAGGGTTAACAAATAATATTATAATAATACAAAATTGCCTTAAAACGTGTCCTAACCTTATTGGTTGATACATGTATGACCATGGGCATCTTTGGGTCGATTTTGGGACCCCATGGTGCCACTTGTAAGTGATAGGGACACTTCATTTTTAATTAAGTTAAAATGAATACAAAAATGACACAAGAATATATATTTTAAAAAAACACTTTTTAAATAGGGTTATATATGTTGGATGTTCGACTATAAATATTCATTAGAAAGATAAAAAGATTTCCTACATAATGGTATTTTATTTATAATTTTTAGACACTAAATAAGTTAATTTATATATGACACAATGGTGATGCAGTAATTACCATAATAGTGAAACATTAAAATGATTGATATTGTAGATACCAAAATAAATATAATTTGAGACTTTTTATGAATTAAAGTAATTTTATAGGTTAATATGACATGTTAAGAATTATTTAATTAACGTTTTATGAAGAAATCATTCTGTTATAATTTTTACAAAAATCAATTATTGAATTGTGTCAAAATTGATATAAAAGAGTTTTTAAAAAAAATATTATATTATTAATTGATATTAAAATTTTAAAAATCTACGGTTCGGACAAGAGACTTATATAATGATATTTGTATCATTAATGGACCACTTTGGGGTCTCTTGGATGTATATAGTAAGTTTATTAACCATATAATATAAAAATACAAAGAGACATTGTAAAAGTGAAACTAATTAACTAAGAGTTAATAATTAATGATAAGGTTAATATAGTAACCCAAGCCTATCTAAATTCTATTGTTTGAGTGGTTTTAGACCCATACCCACCTTAACCATTAAATATTCCACTTTTGAGCCATTATAATCCGAATATGAATTTATTATAAAATAATATTTCTAGCTTTTCCAAAGGTGCCCCTCACCCCTCTTATAAAAGGGCTCTCCCCATTCTCATTAATTAACACCTTCAAAGCCTTTGGGTTCGACCAAACCCTAACCAGATACTCTATAAACTTTCCTCAATTAATCCTATAGGCCTTACTTTAGTCAGAAAGCCATCCTAAGGAGCCCTTTTGATCAAATAAAAAGGAAGAAATCGAAGATGAGGTAATGTTTTCACCACCCTTTTTCAAGTTCCTTTCTTCTTCCACTTCTTCCTTCTTTGTTATTTCCATTATAAAATAATAATTCTAGTATCTTATATATACTGTGATGTTATTATAAATATGGTACAACCATATTCATTATTCTATGCATCCTTTGAATAACATGTCACCATACGTGCGTACGTTCGGCTTACCGTCTCCACGTCGTGGTGTAATTGTCATTCAGTATATTATTATTTATATGGGTATAATAATGATGTGTAATTAATGTAAATAACAAATATAACATGATAATTATTCTGTATATATGGTATACCATCCAATTATATATTATTTTAACATCAAAATAATGATATTGTCACTCGTGCGTACGTACAGACTACCGTCTCCACGAACTCGATGAGATTCATTCTCCATCATATCCATTCAAGTATAATTATCATATTATTATTTAAAAATAATGTTTAAGGACTTGATATCATTCTGGATATGAATAAAATACAACCTATCCATGACATACATGGATTACGTAACAAAACATATAAAAGAAAACGAGTAAGTTAACACCCGAAACAAGGATAATTCGAAGATATTATTAACAAATCAATGTTAAAAGATCATATATGATATCATATTAATGTAAATGATTCTTTTATAATTCAATAATAATTATTTCACCATTATAAATCAGGTTAACCTACCTTATACCAAGGAAAAAGTACAAAGTAAGGGGTTTCCTATCTCACTTTTAGTTCGGTGAGAATTCCATTGTTCACCTCTTATTTATTGCATGTGGTGTGTGTACTGCCCATGATTGTATTCATTGTGTAATATACTATAATTTATGGATATTTACATCATCATTGTATTATCCTTCTTTCATGGGTGTATGTTTCGTATGTTACAAAATCGATAAGGGAATTTGAAATTTCAATTTCCATTTATTCGGCTTTACGCAAACTTCATTGATTATTTTACTCCGAGATTATGTGTGGAATCACTATTCATTTGCTTATGTAATAATTTCCACCCCCCCCCCTTTCTGTGGATATACTTTTGATACACATAATCACTCCATTGATAATTTCTCAAGTCATCTATATGAATTTGAGAAGTGTAATTTTAACTCATTCTCCATTGTTGAGTTAAACATCCAATTCATTGGTGTTGTTTTTACAAGATTATGTGTGAATGTCCTTTGATTTTTTTACACTGAATATCCAATCATATTAAGTGTATTTATATTTTTCACACATAACTATGTCTTTGATTTATCCTTAACCTAAGGACACGGCCTTTATGAGAGATTTCATCTCAATTTACATTCCATTGAGACTTCTTCGTTGTCATACACCAAATCACTTTTATATGGTGTATATAATGTACTTTTACATAGTATATCATGAATCCCTTTATTATCATGATATTAAAAAGTCTTTGATTACCTCAATTATTTTTATTAATGTGTCTCTACTTTGGTTAGAAACTCTAACTAAAGTATCATTTTTAAATGTTTTGAATATTTATTCTTCTAAATATTTCTCATTAATTCACATGTTTTAAAAATGGTTTTAAGGATTTATTTATCTGGACATTAAAATTAAAATTAATTTTAAAAGTTTCAATGTGGTATGGGACACTTTGATTCAAAAATATGTTTTTAAATGACTTCTTGACAAATAGTGCTAATTTTAAATGATTTCAAGAAAAGGTGGGATATTTCTCTTTAATAGTTTTGATGATTATTTTCATCTATCCTTCATCATTCTCTATTGAGGTTAATCAGATACAATAAAATCTTCCATATTGTATTTAATGAGTTATGTTTGGCTTTGGATGTGTTATTTTTATACCATTTATGGTTTTTGGATAATGTATTGACATTTCGTATGCTAGTTTTAATACAAATGTTTATGTTATGTTTCAAACTTTTCAAATGAGAAATGCATTGGACTTAGTAAGTAACGGGTGGAGCCCGCTATATCTCTTTGATGCATCCGTAGGTCTCATGAGACAAACTAGTTTCTTGGCACAAGGCCTTGGAAAATTCTTATTTGTAGTCTTGGAACGAGGCCTTGGATATGTGGTTATGATAGTCTGGTATTATGAATTCCATCATTATGAAAGTGTTTATTGATATTGCATGTGATTATTCTATTATTAGAATATCCATGTGAATAAGTAAATGGAATTATTTCATTTTATTTTTTCCATACTATGTTGAAGTTCAAGTTTAAAAGGATATTGTTTTAGTTATACATTTCCTTTAATGTTTATTCTTATTTATGAACGTTTTCGCTATATTGTTATCCTTACTGGGCATTTGAGCTCACCCCTTTTCTATGTTTTATTTTTCCCAGGATGTGAAGAAGTAATTTATGAATGACCTTCAGGGGTAGTATGAGGGGATAAGAGTGTGGACTATGGATACTATATTGTTTTAGTTTTCATTTTATGATTTAATGTAAAACTTTATGAATATATCTAGTGTTTCCAAGGCTACTAAACTAATCGGTCTTTCGAGATTTGATCTTTCTTGTGATCATGCCAGTGTTATGTAATAATGCACCGACTCCGGGTAACTGGGGTCGGGGCATTACAGTTGGTATCAGAGGAAGTTTAGTACAAACCTAGGAATCTAGATTTAGATAAACTCTGATTAGAGCACGTAGACCTAAGATGAACTTTGAGGATTTGTATGGAAGAACTTCCTAAAATTTTGGTATTGTAAAGATTTTGTGAGTTTTCCGAGCAGTACATCCTTGTCTGGATACGAGCAGGTAGAGGTGGCTCTGGCACAGATGTACCTAGGGGTAAAACCCGAAAAAACCGCTTTGAGCTAGACTTGAACGGGAATTGGTGCACGACAACAGGCCTTGCTGCACTCTTGGTTACGACACTCCCGGGGGATATTCTTAGGATAATTTACATTTTATTTACAAACCGATTTGAAGTATTATATATAAGATGAGAGTAAATGACCTTGGTTAATCCTAATGTGTTTCAAATTGAGAATATGGTGACATGTTAATCTATATATTATTTTATGACTACTTTTAATCACACAATGCTTTCTGGTTTTAGTCAATGGCTGGATTCCAAGGAAGTCAGAGTGACTTTGAGAATGATGTATGAGGTGGGAACGGTGGTGGAAATGAGCAAAAAATGGAATTTTGATAGGCGTAAAATATATCGTCTTTATGCCAAATCAATTTTCCAAAAATATGATCAACAATATATATATTAACCAATTCCCGGAATCAAAAAAGAAGAGAAATGTGATGAATGATAAGAGGTCCAGTAGTGGAGACCATGGAGAATGAAATCTTCAATTTCCATCAGGTAGGAAATGTGGAAGGAGTCACCCAGGAAAGTGTCTCAATGGGAAAAAGAAATGTTTTATGAGCAGGAAGGAAGGACATAAAGTGAATAATTGCCGAAGAATAATGAAGAGTACTATGGAAGACGATAAAAATGGTCCCAAGAATCCACATACAGTCATTTTCTGTAAATGTAGGGGACCTGGCCATTAACCGAGTGAATGCCCTATTCTATGGGATATTTTCTTGGTCAAAGAAGAAGCTATGTGGAAATAAATGGTTGGAGGAATGTTTAAAAAGTATTAGTGGTCCTTGTTTATGGGTTTACTTTCGAATAAATTTCTCTTGTATTTTTAACCCTACAGTTTTCCTTGTGAGAATGATATTTCAGGAAGAATTATCATTTCTCTTGTGGATATAGTTATAAATAAACATTTGGTTTTATATGATCGTTGGGTTTGAGGCAATTATAAGTTATTATAATTTGGGATGAAAATTCAAGGTATGAGATAAGATTTGTGGGTAAATTATGTTATGTTTATTTTGAGGAATTTATCTCATTTTGGTAATGTTATAAAATATAGTTTTTGAAAAAGGACAACACGTAGACCGTGTGACAACCCGTCGCGTCGGACAAAGATGTGGGAATCGAACCCACAACCAAAGTGTGATTGGGATTTATCACCTACCACTAGACTACATGATGTCCCTGGTTAGTGTGACTATTATTTTTAGTTAAATGATTTTATTGATCAACAATAATTTGATTTGGGATCTTGTGTCTTATCAAATGAATACCCTTGGTATAGGAAAATGATTTGGTGATTAAGTGATAAATGTTATTTTGGAAGTTGTTCACTTTTTTGTGAACACTATATGCCCAAGAAAAATAGAATATTATGGGATTTCATTTCAGGGGTAATGGTGGATTTTTATCTATGTTTTTATTGTGTATTTATAGTGATTTGGGTTATTTATGGAAATGATTAGGTTAATTAATTTTAAGTATGTGACTTTAAGAGTAATTAATGTCATTTGGAGATACAATTTTATGTGGAATATTACATTCTTATAAGATTTGGGTTTCAATATTAGTTTGGATTACATTGAATTATTTTAAGAACAATTGATTATTTAATGGTTTTATTTAACTTTGGGGTATTGATGGTTTAATTTTATAAATTAAGATTAGTGTTTTTTTTTTCTAATGGAATATCCATTTGGGGGATCATCAGATATTATACTAACCATTTTGGTTTTTATTTATCTCTAAAGAAAAGGTAAATATATATTTTATCCTACGTGTATCATGTATTTCTATAGATGTTTATTCTAGCTCTTCCATTGTGACCAAGTCTTCTTGAATACCCATTTTTCAAAAAAAACGAGTTAGTGGTAAAACGTTTTTAAAGAATGAAACTCTACTTATAAAGTAAGTATATCTATTTATGTTCTTAGTCAATATCATAAATGAATTCCTTGTCCTTATGTAATGTAACTTAAAACAAAAAAAATGTTGTTTGTTTACTTTTTCTACTGGGAGAATAAGGACCGTTTGTCCCAACAAAAGTTTGTGATTTTCTTATTGTTAACTTTACCTTGATCATGTTTTCTATCCCTCTCCATAAGAACTGAACACTTATTTTATCATCCATATCCATGTTTTCCTACATGTAATCCTAGTATGGGTTATCTTGGGTGACCTTTATACATATCTTCCTTTTTTTTAAAGTGATAGTTTTATTAAAACTTTTTCCAATGTGGGACTTTCCATTATATTATCAAGCCCAGTTTTAAAAAATTGCGAGGACGCAATTTATTTAAGGAGGGGAGAATGTAACACCCCAAGATTTCATAGTACGTATCCCTTTGAATAATGCAATGGCGTGCATTGTACGCAACTTTGAAATTCTAACACACCACAACCAATCAAACTAGACGTTATGAATAGTAATACCTAATTTTTGAAATTTTATAAATTCTATCTCTCAAAATGGACTTCATTTTTGGATTTGAAATATCGAAATTAGCCTAGGGTGAAATTTTGGTACTTTTGGGATAACTTTCATATTTTGAGGAATAGTGAAAATTACTAAATTTTAATTAAAAACAACATTTTTAATCGAAATACTTAATATTTATAAATTATGAATTTTAGTGGTTTTAAAGTATATATAGAATATATTTTTACCATTTAATTCAATTTTTTTCATTGTACAAAATTTCACAATTAAACCAGACATAAACAAGTGTCAATCTTTTGATAGTTATTATCTCTTAAAAAAACGCTTTTGGTTTTGACAGCGGGAATTAATTTTAAATTAATTTCTGCCACTTCTGTGTTTGGAATTTGGAAAAATGGATTCCATATTTGGAATCAGGATGTTCATATTGTGTAAATAGGTATCTTTTATTTTTAGACATTTTAAATAATTACTTCGGTAAATATTTTATTTACCATGGTTAAAGGGTAAATCCGGTAAATAAGGGTTAACAAATAATATTATAATAAGAACAAATTACCCTAAAACGTGTCCTAAAATTATTGGTTGATACATGTTCGACCATGGGAATATTTGGGTCGATTTTGGGACCCCGTGGTGGCACTTGTAAGTGATAGAGACACATTATTTTTAATTAAGTTAAAATGAATACAAAAATGACACAAGCATATATCTTTTAAAAAACAATTTCTACATAGAGTTATATATGTTGGAATTTATACTATAAATATTAATTAGAAATATAAAAATATTTCTTACATAATGGTATTTTATATATAATTTTTATACATTAAATAATTTAATATATTTATGACACAATGGTGATGCAGTAATTACCAGAATAGTTAAAAATTAAAATGATTGATATTGTAGATACCCAAATAAATATAATTTGAGAATTTTTATTAATTACACTAATTTTATAGGTCAATATGACATGTTTTTAATGGTTTAATTAACTTTTTTATAAGTAATCTTTCTATTATGATTTTTACAAAAATCAATTGTTGAATAGTGTCAAAATGGAAATAAAAGAGTTTTTAAACAAATATTATATTATTAATTGATATTAAATTCTCAAAAATCAAAGGTTCGGCCAAGAGACTTATATCATGATATTTGTATCATTAATGGACCACTTGGGGGGTCTCTTGGATGTATATAGTATGTTTATTAACCATATAATATAAAAATACAAAGAGACATTGTAAAAGTGAAACTAATTAACTAAGAGTTAATACTTAATGATAAGGTTAATATAGTAACCCAAACCTCTATAAATTATATTGGTTGAGTTTTTTTCGACCCATCCCCACCTTGACCTTTAAATAATCCAATTTTGAGCCATTAGAAACTGAATATGAATTTATTATAAAGTAATATTTCTAGATTTTCCTAAGGTGCCCCTCACCCCTCTTATAAAATGGAACTCCCCCTTCTCATTAATTCACACATTAAAAGCCTTTTGTTTCGGCCAAAACCTGCCCAAATACTCTCTCAACTTCCCTCACTTCATCCTAGAGGCATTCCTTTAGTAATAAATCCAACCTAAGGAGCCCTTTTTGTCAAATCAAAAGAAAGAACCCGAAGAAAAGGTAATGTTTTCACCACCCTTTTTCAAGTTCCTTGCTTCTTCCACTTCTTCCTTCTTTGTTATTACCATTCTAAAATACTAATTCCAGTATCTTATATATACTGTGATGTTATTATAAATATGGTACAACCATATTCAGTATTCTATCCATCCTTTGAATAACATGTCATCATACGTGCGTACGTACGGCTTACCGCCTCCACGTCGTGGTGTAATTGTCATTCGGTAAATTATTATTTGGATGGATATAATAATGATGTGTAATTCATGTAAATAATAAATATAACATTATAATTATTCTTTATATATGGAATACCATCCAATTATATATTATTTTAACATCAAAAGAATGATATTGTTGCTTGTGCGTACGTACGGACTACCGTCTCCACGAACGCGATGAGATTCATTCTCCGTCGTATCCATTCAAGTATAATTATCATTTTATTATTTAAAAATAATGTGTAAGGACTTGATATCATTCTGTATATGAATAAGATAAAACCTCTCCATGACAAACATGGATTACGTAACAAAATATATAAAAGAAAATGAGTAAGTTAACACCCGAAACAACGATAATACTAAGATATTATTAACAAATCAATGTTATAAGATCATATATGATATCATATTAATGTAAATTATTCTTGTATAATTGAATAACAATTATTTCACCATTATACAGGAGGTTAACCTACCGTCGACCAAGGAAAAAGTACAAAGTAATGGGTTTCTTATCTCACTTTTAATTCCCTGAGAATTCCATTGTTCACCACTTATTCATTGCATCTGGTGTGTGTACTGCACATGATTGTATTAATTGTGTAATATAATATAATTTATGGATATTTACATCGTAATTGTATTATTTTTCTTTCATGGGTGTATGTTTCTTAAGTTACCAAATCGATAAGGGAATTTGAAATTTCAATTTCCATTTATTCAACTTTATGCAAACTTCATTGATTATTTTACTCCGAGATTATGTGTGGAATCACTATTCATTTGCTTATGTCATAATTTCCACTCCCCTTTTCTGTGGATATAATTTTTATACACATAATCACTCCATTGAAAATTTCTCAAGTCATCGATATGAATTTGATAAGAGTAATTTTAACTCATTCTCCATTGTTGAGTTAAACATCCAATTCATTGGTGTGGTTTTAACAAGATTATGTGTGAATGTCCTTTGATTGTTTTACACTAAATATCCAATCATATTTAGTGTATTTATATTTTTCACACATAGCTATGTCATTGATTTATCCTTAACCTAAAGATACTACCTTTATGAGAGATTTCATCTCAATTTACATTCCATTGAGACTTCTTCGTTGTTATACACCAAATCACTTTTATATGGTTTATATAATGTACTTTGACATAATATATCATGAATACCTTTATTATAATGATAGTAAAAAGTATTTTATTACCTCAATTATTTGTATTCAAGTGTCTCTCCTTTGGTTAGAAACTCTAACTAAAGTATCATTTTTAAATGTTTTGAAGATTTATTCTTCTAAATATTTCTCATTAATGCCCATGTTTTAAAAATGGTTTTAAAGATTTATTTATATGGACATTATGGTTTTAAAATTAAAATTACTTTTATAAGTTTCAAAGTGGTATGGGACACTTTGAATCAAAAATATGTTTTTAAATGACTTCTTGACAAATAGTGCGAATTTTAAATGATTTCAAGAAAAGGAGGGATATTTCCCTCTAATAGTTTTGATGATTATTTTCATTTATCCTTCATCATTATCTATTGAGGTTAATCTGATACAATACAATCTTCCATATTGTATCAAATGAGTAATGTTTGACTGTGGATGTGCTATTTTTATACCATTCATGGTTTGTGGATAAAGTATTGACATTTCATATGCTAGTTTTAATAAAATTGTTTATGTTATGTTTCAAACTTTTCATATGAGGAATGCATTGGACTTAGTAAGTGACGGGTGGAGCCCGCTATAGCTCCTCAATGCATCGATAGGTCTCATGAGACAAACTAGTGTCTTGGCACAAGGCCTTGGAAAAATATTATTTGTAGTCTTGACACGAGGCCTTGGCTATGTGGTTATGATAGTCTGGCATTATGCATTCCATAATTATGAAAGTGGTTATTGATATTGCATGTGATTATTCAATTAGTAGAATAACCATGTGAATAAGTAAATGGAATCATTTCATTTTATTTTTTCCATACTATGTTGAAGTTAAAGTTTAAAAGGCTTTTGTTTTAGTTATACATTTCCTTGAATGTTTATTCTTATTTATGAAAGTTTCCACTATATTGTTATCCTTACTGGGCATTTGAGCTCACCCCTTTTCTATGTTTTATTTTTCCCAGGATGTGAAGAAATAAGTTATGAATGACCTACAGGGATAGTATGAGGGGATAAGAGTGAGGACTATGGAGAGTATATTGTTGTAGTTTTCATTCTATGATGTAATGAAAAATTTTATGAATATATCTAGTGTTTCCAAGGCTACTAAAGTAATCGGTCTTTCGATATTTGATCTTTCTTGTGATCATGCCAATGTTACGTAATAATGCACTGACTCTAGGTAACTGGGGTTGGGGCATTACACTTTACAAGGAAGATAATAAGGATTAATTTAATGAATATATGTAATATAAATGACATAATAATGACATTAATGAAATATTTATCAATATGAAAATATTAAATATCATTTTGTTTCTTACATTTTCACTCCCTGAAAGATGATAATGTCATTCTTGTACGTGTGGACTACCGCCATCCTGAAGCAATGTGACTCTCCTTTTTCATCACCAAACCAAATAGATTATATTTATAAGAATATTTAAAGAAGTAATATGTTATTTTTGATATTTTTGTAACTCCTCGACCCCAGAAGCTCGAAGACAATGCATTGTTTTAATACATTGACATTATTACAAGGAATCAAGTCCCAAAGGACCGGTCAGTTTAGAAGTCTTGGAAAATAGATTACATATATGAACATTACATTACTATTTTGAAATTAAAACACACAAAAATACATTGCTAATTCAATTATTCCCCTAGCTTAACCCTGCATATCAATCACAATACACTTCTTAGAATCCTAGGAAAACAAAATGTAAGAAAGGGGTGAGCTCAGATGCTCATTAAGGGTAAATAATTTAGTGGAAGCTATAAACTTTTAAGGCAGGATGTGTAATAAAAACAACAGCCTTTTAAACATAAAATTGAACATAATATTTCAAAAATAAATTAAACATTACCATCTAAATAGTCACTTGGATATTATACTATTCGAATAATCACATGAAATAACTAATTTCATAATGAGGGATTGTATAATGTTGGACATCATAACCACATAGTCAAGACCTCGTGCCAAGACTACAAATAACAATTTTGCCAAGGCCTTGTACCAACACACTAATTTGTCTCATGAGACCTATCAATGCAACGAGGAGCTATAGCAGGCTCCACCCGTCACTTACTAAGTCCAATGCATTCCCCATATGAAAAGGATGAAACATAATATAAACATTTGTATTAAAACTTGAATAAGAAATGTCAATACTTTAACTATAAATCATGAATGGTATAAAAATATCACATCAAAAGTAAGACATATCAAAAAACCTTCAATATGATATGTATGATTTTATCATAATAAATCAACTTCAAACAAGTGTAAAATCTGACAAACGATGTTGACCGAATTGAAAATGATCACTGAAACTCTTTGAGGGACATATCCTTTTTGTGAAATTATTTAAAAGTCACACATTTATAAAGGAAGTAGTTTAAAAGAGATTTTTGAATCAAAGTGTCTCATACCACATTGAACCTTTTTAAATTAATTATCATTTTAAAACAATTATGTCCATATAAATAAATCTTTAAAATCATTTTGAATACATGGACATTAATTAAATAGATTTAGAAAAATGAATCATTAAAACTTTTAAAATTATGATATTTTTAAAGAGTACATTACATAAAACCTCAAAATATTCCTTTTGGAAACATTTTTATGAAGCATGGACATGGATGATTAATATGTCCCAATAAATACATACATATAAACAATCTTGGATAATAATGAGATTGAGGAATTAATCCTTACTGTGTACTTTACTTTAGTCTAGGGTATGTTTAACCTCCTATATAATGACCATAGGATGTTATTAAACTACACCAGAACCATATTCATATTTATAATATCATAATTTATTAATTTATGGCTTTATACTACCCATTTAATAATAATTTCTATGTCAAAATAATATTTTGTGTAATAATCTATTTCTCTATCGTATATGTTTTACCTTGTTATTCTTGATCGTATCACTAATATCATGATTTAATTGCTTAAATAATATTAAAAATTATTTATGTATCATATATATTCAGAATATAAATATGTATAATATATAGATATAGAAAATGGAAAACATCGTTTATGGAGACGATATGTCGTACGTACGCATAAACGTTGTATCCGTTTTCAAATCGTATTGAATGGAAGTAAATGAATGAGATATATATATATATATATGTATATATATATATTTCAGTAGCATTATTATGTCATATATTAAATAATTATTAATAATATATATTTTATAATCATCATTCAATGGTGAACGTGGAAATTAATCTCATCACGTCGTGGTGACTGTAAGTTATATGTACGCACGAGCAACGATATCATTCTATTGATGGTAAAATCATATATAATTGGATGGTATATTATATATACATAATAATTAACATGTCATATTTATTATTTACATCAATTATACTCATTAGTATACCTATTCAAAAAATGAATTATTGAATAACAAACTACACCACGACGTGGAGACGGTTTGCTGTACGTACGCATGTATGGTGACTTTTTCATTCATAGGATGGATAGAATAATTAATATGGTTATAACATATTTATAATAACATCTTAGTATGTAGAAGGTACTGTGGTTATTTTTTTATTATGGAAAAATCAAAGAAAGAGGAAGTGGATGAAGAAAAGAACTATGAAAGGGTTGATGAAGTAATTACCTCTTCTTTGGGTTCTTCCTATTGATTTGATCAAAAGGGCTCCTTAGGTTGGATTCTAATCAATGAAATTCATATGGATTGAAGTTAGGGTAGTCGGGAGTATATTTGAGTAGGGTTTTTCTGAGCCAAATAGCTTACGAGGTGTGATTTCGAGAGAAGGGTAAGTACCCTTTTACAATAGAGGTGAGGGTAACTTTAGGAAAAGCTTGAAATATTATTTTATTATAAAATAATTTTCAGTTTATAATGGCTCAAAGAGAACCCCAATTTCTTCTTTATTGATATATATAAATTTATCAATGTCCTTTGGCTAAGCCTTATATTTTTAATAATTTTATTTCAATTAAAAATATAGCATTTGTTTTAAAAACACATTTATGTCAATTTTGAAACTCTTTAGTATTTGGTTTTTGTAAAAGTCATAACAACTTTATCACTTCAAAAAAAATATTATTCAATAAAAAATAACATGTCATTTTCTCCTAGAAATTTTTTGGAATGCATAAAAAGTCTCAATTTACAATTATAATAATATTTAAAATATAAATTATTTAAATCTTTCAACAATAAGGTAATTACTCCATCATCATTGTGTCATAAATAAATTTTATTATTTAATGTATATAAATTATAAATAAAATTCCATTTTTTAGGGAATCATAATATATTTATAATTAATATTTATAGTTTAAATTATCTTATGTATAACCCTATATTAAAAATGTTTTAGTTATTAAAATTAGAATTTAACACTTTTAACAATTCTTTAAATAAAATAATAATAGATATCCTAATCACATCCAAGTGGACAAAAAGGATCATATTTTATTCCTAAGGTTGTTTTTGGTCGAAATACACGTATCCAATATAATTAGGATATGTGTTAGGGTAATTATAATATAATTTTTACCTTTAATTACCCTATTTACTTTTAACAACTGTAAATAAAATCCAAAAGTTACTATTCATCATAAATTATTTTCATCCTATTGAACAACATTCTACTTACTGATATCAACTATATTCCTATAATTTTTGAAATTCAATTCACAGAAGTAGTAAAATTACATTCTTTGCAAATTTCTTAATGTTCCTAGAAGGTTGGTAAAAGACGTTAAAAATTTTAATAAAATTTAATACATCCAATTTTATTATAAAATGACTCTATTTAATTAAATTGAAATTACATAGTAATTATGTATCTATTTTGACTTGAAATAAATTTAAATAAAATTTATAATTATTTAAATTAAAAAGTCTGTTTTAAATAATAACGTAGTGTTTTTCACTATTCATAAAAAAATTGAATGTTTTCAAAAAAAATACCAAAAATTCACCCTGAGATAATTTTTATATTCCAAATTCCAAAATTATGAATATATTACAAAATTCAAAACATAGAATTTGCATTAATTAATTTAAAATTAATTCCCATTATCAAAACCAGAAAGTGGGTTTTTGATAAGTAAAAACTATAAAAAGATTGATATGTGTTCATGTCCAATTTAGATGTAAAATTACTTCCAATGACTAGAATTGGATTAAATGATAAAAAATAATCTAATGAAACATCAAAACCATTCAATTGAATAATTTAACAATATAAATTATTTTTATTAAAAAATTTGTTTTCAATTAAAATTTAGTATTTCTCATATTCATCAAAATATTAATGTTTTCAAAAAAACACCAAAAATTTAACAAAACTAAATTTTTATGTCCGGATTCTAAAGAAGAAGTTTATTTTTTAAAATTGTATATATAAAAGTTTCAATTTTTTGATTTAAAAAATGTTCTCTCTTAAGAGGCGGTAAAATTGTATTTTTTGAAAAATACTTCCTTTATCTAAAAAATTGAATTTGTTCTTAAATTATTTCTAAGAAACACATAATATTGATGTTAAAATTATATGGAGTATACAAAATTATAAATGTAGTTAATACTATTTATAACCTCTTTTTGAACAACAAGTATGGTAAGTCATGGTGCGCTCGAACTCGGTGTTTCATGTAGTGCAAGCTGTTGAATTACATTAAATATATAACATACTATGAAATCCTATGGTGTTACATTCTCCCCTATTTCAATAAATTTCATCCTCACAATTTGAAATTGTTCTTCAAAAATAAAAGGATAATAATAGAAAATTCATTTTTGGAAAACATACATTGGAAATAAGGTTAATAAAATTTAGTCTTAATAAGAGGAAAAGGGAAATGAAAAGGTCACCACCAAATTATGATCTCGAATAGGAGAATGTTGGTGTCAATTATAATTAGAGGAAAAACTTAAATATTTATAGGGAGTGATTGAGGTCATCAATCACAAACTAGTGAATGGAAAATTGAGTGCCTCAAAGCCATAAATCTATGATGATTTAAAATATCATCAGTTCAAAAAAACATAAGGTATTATGATAACACATTATTGGTTTCAAGATCCTTTCCCTAAAGTTTAAGAATTAATTTTATCATAGAATAAGAAAAAAATTCTTAACAAATAGAGTCCCATTGTTTAACTATTTTCTACCACAAACTCATCTTAGAACTAAAAAATATTTAATTCATCCTAATCATATAGGGTTTCAAAAAATTGAATTTATCATTCCTCTTTCAGAACATTTAAGTAAACTACATTATACAAACCAGGACATCATGTAGGGCAGTGGTAGGTGATGCACCCTTGTCGCACTTCAATTGCGGGTTCATGTCTCGTAGCCTTTCCGGACGTGACGGGTTGTCTCCCAACCTCCGGGTTGTTATTTTTATAACAATTCAAAAATAATCATAAGAAATATTTTAACCTTAAATAATAGTATCCAAATTCCAACTTAATTCATTCCATCCTTTAGACTTATCTGAAATACTTCTATCCAAATTCACAGTCCAAAATTTATAAGGAAGGTAAATATAATGAAGATCTCTTTTTTCCGAAAAATAACATGTGAATACTTTCTTCATGTATTCTCTTCAAACATTGTAACACTCTAAATTACCATAAAACCATATTGAATACATTCATTCTCCCTTGTTTTTATAGAATACTAGATATACTTCTTAAATCCAAATATTTTGAATACTCCAACAATGATGGAATAAACAAACCATTAATCAGTTCCAATGATGTCAATAATACCCAATATACTTAATCCAACTCAATTATCTCGTATTCCCAAATAACTACCTTGGTATCAGCATCATATTATGGTTTATCTTTCTCTCAACCATGCTTTTTTTGAGAATTTTTAACTTAAACCTATGTCACTTTACTTGGTACCGTAAAATCTCGAATCCTTGATGAAAAAATACTACAGTAAAATCCTTATATACTCCATAATTCTTATAACATGTATATCATTAATAAAATACTCAAATGACCCAATTCATTAATAACAACTTATTAACACTATTCATTCCTCTTAATATATGGTAGTATAATAAACTTATTATTATCCAATATCATCATTGAGGGTATACTCTGATGATTGGGACACTGATTTGCCTTGTGTCCCAACTCCTTACTGATGAAGCATTGTACGTTTGAATCATTTTTCTTACTCTTGCAATCATGAACATGGTTCCCTTTTTCTCCACACCTCTCATTCCTTTCAATCACTTCACAAGGTGATTCTTTCCATAATTATCGCATATGGGAAAATCCTTCTTTCCCTTATTCCTGTTATCCATATTTCTCTCTACCATCCTATTCTTCTTTGGATTCCCTTCAATGAAATATGACTTAGATAATTCTTTATTTATCTTATTAAGACATGATATTATTTCTTCATAAGATAATAATGCGTGGGAGATTATTTCCATTCTAAATGTTTTCATAAGACCACAGATGATATGATTCTTCTTACTCTCTGGATCATGCATATTGTTGGAGTTCTCATTCCTTATACTGGGTTCCATTTCTAAATGGTAAAACACAATAGTTTAGATCATATCATAATGTATAATCCAAAAACTAGAAAAAATCCTCAACATTAATTAAAAAATTTCACACATCTAGTCTCATAATCATAAAAATGGTTTCTTTGCTGACATATTTAAACCATAAATCCTTTATAATGGTTTGTAAAGAAAATTTGAATTATATAAAGCATATCCCCTAGGAGTGTCATAACCAAGAGTGCAGCAAGGCCCGTTGTCGTCTACTGGGATATCCCTGGTCAAGCCTGAAACTCCTTTTTGGAGTTTTCACTTCTATGGACATCTATGCCAGAGCCTCCTCTACCTGCTTGTATCCAGACATGGATGTATTTCCTGGAAAATTTACAAAATCTATACATTACCAAAATTCTAGGAAGTAGTTTCATACTAACCCCCAAAGTCCATATTAGGGTAATTTTTCAAAATTATATTTCATCTAAATCTATTTCCAAGGTTTTTGAAAAACTTCCTCTGATACCAACTATAACGCCCCGACCCCAGAAGCCTAGAGTTGGTGAATTATTTTAATACATTGCCTTTATTATAGGAATCAAGTCCCAAATTACCGATCGGTTTAGCAATCTTGGAAAATAGATTACATATATAAATGTTACATTACAATTTTTAAAATAAAACACAACAAAAATAATCCTTTGAAAATTTCATTATTACCCCAGCTTAACCCCACATAGCAATAATAATACACTTCTTGCAATCCTAGGTAAATAAAACATAAGAATAGGGTGAGCTTAGATGCTCAGTAAGGGTAAATAATTTAGTGGAAGCTATAAACATTTAAGGAAAGATATGTAATAAAAGCAAGAGCCCTTTAAATATAAAATTGAACATAATATGGCAAAAATAAATCAAACATTACAAAATAAACATGCACATGGATATTCTACAAGTCTAATAATCACATGTAATAACTAATTTCATAATAAGGGAATGCATAATACCGGTCATCGAAACCACATAGTCAAGGCCTCATGCCAATACTAAAAATAAGAAATTTTTCAAGGCCTTGTTCCAAGACACTAATTTGTCTCATGATTCCTACCGATGCATCTAGGAGCTATAACGGGCTCCACCAATCAATTATTTAGTCCAATACATTCCTCATGTGAAAAGGTTGAAACATAATATAAACATTCTTATTAAAACCAGAATAAAAAATGTTAATACTTTATCCATAAATCATGAATTGTATAAAAATATCACATCCATATTGAAACAAATCAAAAACCTTCAATAAAATATTTATTATTGTATCATAATAAATAAACATCAAACAAGTGTAAAATCCAAAAAAGGATATTGACAATGTTGAAAGTGATGACTAAAAGTCTTTGAGGGAAATATCCCTTTTTGAGAAATCGTTTAAATGTAACACATTTATAAAGGAAGTAGTTTAGAAGATATTTTTTTATTAAAGTGTCCCATACAAATTTTAAACTTTTTAAAGGAATTAACATTTTAAAACATTCATGTCCATATTAATAAATCCTACAAATCATTTTAAAAACAAGGATATTAATTAAATAGATTTAGAGAACATAATATTTAAAACATTTAAAATGATGAACTAGTTAAAGAGTACCTTACATAAAACCTTAGAATATTAATTTTGAAAAAAAATCATGAAACATGGACATGGATGATAAATATCTCCCAGTAAATACTAACACATAAACAATCTTGGATAATAATGAGATTGGGGAATTAACCCTTACCTTGTACTTTCCTTTAGTCGAGGGTATGTTTGAACTCTTTTATAATGACCATAGTATGTTATTATATTATACCAGAACCATTTTCATATTTAAGATATCATACTTTATTCATTTATGGATTTATACTATCCATTTATTAATAATTTCTATATAAAAATAATATTTCGGGTAATAATCACTTTCTCCGTCGTACATGTTTTAACTTATTATTAATTATTGAATCAATTATATCATGATTTAATTTCATAAAAAATATAAAACCTTATTTTTGAATCATATATATTCAGAATATAAATATTTATTATATATAGATAAATGAAATGGAAAACACTGTTTATAGTGATGGTAGGTTGTATGTAAGCATAAACATTGTTTCTGTTTTCATATCGTATTGAACGGAAGTAAGTGAATGAGATATATGTATATATTTATTTCTAGTAGAATTATTATGTCATATATTACATACTTATTAATAATATATATTTTTATAATCATAGTTGAATGGTGAACGTGGAAATGAATCTCATCACATCGTGGAGATGATAAATTGTACGTACGCACGAGCGACGATATCATTCTATTGATGGTGAAATAATTTGTAATTGGATTTTATATTGTATATACATAATCATTAACATGTTATATATATTATTTATATCAATTATACTCATTATTACACCCATAAAAATAATAAAGTGTTGAATAACAAACTACACCACGACGTGGAGATGGTAAGCTGTATGTACGCATGTATGGTGACTTTGTCATTCATAGGATGGATATAATAATTAATATGGTTGTACCATATTTCTAATAACATGTAATTTTGTATAAGGTAATTTATTTATTATTTTATTATGGATAAAATCAGTGAAATAGGAAGTGGATGATGAAACGAACATTGAAAGAGGTGATGAAGTAATTACAACTTCTTTGGGTTCTTCCTTTTGATTTAATCAAAAGGGATCCTTAGGTTGGATTATTATCCAATTAACGACTATAATTTTATGTTAGGGTAGTTTGGAGGATATTTGATCATGGTTTGGTCGAGCTAAATGTCTTAGGAGGTGTGATTTTTAGAGAAGGGGAAGTACCCTTTTATAAGAGAGGTGAGGGTCACTTTAGGAAAGCTTGAAATATTATTGTATTATAAAATATCTTTCTGTTTATAATGAATAAAAATATATTTATTTCCAGGATAATGTGGGGATGGTTCTATATACACTCAACCAATAGGTTTTAGAAATGTTTAGGTCACCATATTAGCCTTATCTTTTAGATTTATCTCTTAGTAAAATAGTTTAACTTTTACCATGTATTCTTGTACTATTATAATAAATGGTTAATAAACTAACTATAAAAAGCCAATAGAAACCCAAGTAGTTCATTATTAATATATATAACCTTATATAAGTCCTTTGGACAAACCTTATATTTTTAATAATATTATATTAATTAATAATATAGTATTTGTTTTAAAAACTCATTTATATCAATTTTGACAATATTTAGTATTTGGTTTTTGTGAAAGTCATAACAACTTTATCACATAGCAACAAAATTTATTTAACCAACCCTAACATTTCATATTCACAATTAAAATTTTTTGAATACATCAAAAGTATTAATTTACAATTATATTAATATTTAAAATATAAATTATTTTAATATTTCAATAATAAGGTAATTATTGCATCATCATTGTGTCCTAAATAATTTAATTATTTAATGTCTAAAAATCATAAATAAAATACAATTATTTCATAAATCATTTTATATTTCCAATGTATATTTATATTAGAATTTATGTTATGTATAACCCTATATTACAAATTTTTTAGTTATTAAAATTTTAATTTAACACTTTTAACTCTTCCTTAAAAAAAATAATAATTGTCTTAATCTAATCCAAGTGGACCAAAAAGATCATATGTTATTTATAAGGTTGTTTTTGGTTGAAATATACATATCCAATAGAATTAGGACATGTATAAGGGTAATTATAATATCATTTTTACCTTTAATTACACTATTTACTTTTAACCGTGGTAAATAAAATTCAAAAGTTACTATTCACTAAAAATTATATTCAGGATATTGAACCACATTTTACATACTGATGTCAACCATGTCCCTTTTATTTTTTTAAATTCAATTCATTGAAGCGGTAAAATTACGTTTTACACAAATTTTCTAACATGCCTAGAAGTTGGGTAAAAGTCGTTAAAAAATTAAATAAAATTTTATACATCTAATTTTATTATAAAATGACTCCAATGAATTAAATAGAACTTATATAAGTATTATGTATGTATTTTTACTTGAAATAAATTTAAATAACTTAAATAATTATTTAAATAAAAAGTTTTTTTTAAATAATAACGCAGTGTTTTTCACTATTCATAAAAAATTGAATGTTTTCAAAAAAATACCAAAAATTCACACTAAGATGATTTTGATATTTCAAATTAAAAAATTGTGTCTATTATATAAAATTCAAAACATTTAAGTTTCATTAATTAATTTAAAATTAATTATCATTGTCAAAACCAGAAAGTGGGTTTTTGAGAAGTAAAAACTATCAAAAGATTGATATGTTTTTATGTCCAATTTAATTGTAAAATTACTTAAAATGGCCAATATTGGATTAAATGTTAAAAACATAATCTAATGATACTTTAAAACCATTCAAATTTCTTATTTAACACTATAAATTATTTTGTTTAAAAAAGATGTTTTCAAATAAAATTTAGATTTTTCACTATTCATCAAAATATTAAAGTTATCAGAAAAACACCAAAAATATATTGAAACTAAATTTTTATGTCCATCTTCTAAAGAAGAAGTATATTTTGTCAAATTTAATATATTAAAATGTAAAATATTATATTTAAAAGGGCTTCCCCATCAAAAGGCTGTGAAATTTTATTTTTTGAAAAATACTTTCTTTATCTGAAAAATTGGATTTATTCTTATATTATGTATAGGAAACACATAATATGGATGTTAAATTATATTGAATATATAAAATTTAAAATATAGTTAATACTATTTCTAAATTCTTTTTGAACGGCTAGTTTGGTAAGTCACGGTGCGCTTGAACTCGGTGTTGCGTTTAGTGCAAGCTATTGAATTACGTTAAAGTGATAACGTGATATGAAATCCAAGAATGTTACAATTATGATCATTATTGAAATTTAAAAAATTTATTTCTTATTTTCTATAATGATATTTGAAAAATGAAAACGTTACTCATGCTTACAAATGACCTACCGTCTCAATGAATGTAACAAACATAATATATAAAAACCAACATTCATGGTTGGTATTAAAAGTAGTATTTATTTATAATTATTATAATTATTTAATGATTATTATTCTGGATATGATGTAACCATGATAAAACTAAATGACTAAAAATAAACAATAAAAACATATATTAAAAACAAAGTAGTTATTTCTCGAAATGTGATTTTCATAAGAAATTTGTAATAAATGGGTAATAAAGGGTCATTAGTAAGTCATATATGGTATAATATGTATAAGTAAGGTTATTTAATGTATTTATAATAATTATAAATTTATTATACTGGAGTTTCAAACATCTATAAAGGAAGTCGACACTTTAGGTAAGGGGTTTTGGTCTCACTTTTATTTTCTCTAAGACATAAGCCATATTCACCAAGTGATTATTTTAAGAGGTGTATATTTTTTCAATGAATGTATTTTATGATTATTATCCCTTAAATTATGGGGATTTAATTATACATTTTATTATCTCTATTTCTTGGGGTTTATGGTTCAAAAATTGCTCAAATGGTAAAGGATTTTCTTCTCAATTTTCCTTCTCTCAGACATATGCTTATGTTATACCCCAATATTATTTTAGGAGATGTATATAAATATCCTTTGAGATGTAAAATAATTAATTTTTACATACTTGTAGTATTTTAAGATTCGTTTAATTATATTCCTTCATGATTCTTATGTTTCAATGTTTCTATAGTGGTAAAGA